>LR738712.1:768288657-768428216 GCA_902687465.1 Secale cereale
CTTTTTCTTTTTTTTTTCTTTTTTTTTGCTGTAGATAGATGGATGGATGGATGTGGGATGGTGAGATGGATGGATGGATGGATTGGCGCCATGTCATCGATCCGAGGGAAGAGTCCTGATTGGTTCGGAAAACCAGTGATTTAAAAAAAGTATCTAAGTATTAAAAATATCTAAGGGATTTTGTGAAGTAGCTATCAAAAATATTTTGCAAAAGGGCACCATACAAATTTTCACTAGAGTTAGACCACATAGTATGGATAAGTACCTATTTGTATGCATTTATGATCTTTCTAGCTATTTTTAATCATTTTCCAAATGCCCAAAATGAGTTTTTTTGTGAAGGACCTACCATATATTTGTTGCAAAATTGTACCAAATCAATTTTCTAAAATACTAGGCCATATTTAATGCACTATTGACAAACTGGTTGTGTGTCAAAAGTTTTGATCCACCTCTCGTGAAAAAGACAAATTCCGGCCGATTCAGTTGGAAGTGGATCAAATTTGAACTGTAGCTGCCTTGTAGTTTGCTCTTTATTTTTTACAAAAATCATTTCTAGGTACATAAGTATCTATTTAATCAGAGAAACACCAAAAAAATACCAAGATTCAACCACTAGCTAGGAACGGTCATTCCCGCCGTTTTGACCGCATTTTGAAACGGGCATAAAAAATTCAAAAAAAAAATCAAAAAGTTGGAAAACCTTCGCATTGTGTCATTATATATGACCAAGTTACCAGGAAAATTAATAAACTTGTAATACGGCAATTCTTTTAAAAAAATGTTCTCAGAAATGAGCTATCATGCGCGAAGATTCATGGCTTTCAAGGCAAATGATCAATCCTATGGCCACATTCATAGCATAGTTTGTTCAAATGATCTCATATTGTGCACAAGGGTGCATCTTGGAATGGAAAACAATATTGCTTAAGGAAGTTTTCATTTTCTTCGGACGAAAAAATCATTTTCCATTTTTCGAGTGCCCAAAAGGAGGTTTTTTTGTGAAGGACCTCCCAAATAATTGTTGCAAAATTTGACCAAATCATTTTTCTAAAATACTAGGACATATTTAATACACAATTGACAAAATGGTTGGGTGTAAAAAGTTTTGGTCCACCTCTCGTGAAAAAGACAAATTTCCGCCGATTCAGTTGGAAGCGGATCAAATTTGAACTGTGGCTACCTCATAGTGTTCTATTTATTTTTTTCAAAAATCATTTCTAGGTACATAAGTACCTATTTAATCATAAATACCTGGTTTGGTGGCGATACATCGAGGTTTGGGCGGTGGTCGAGGGCCCCAACTCTAGAGCGCGTAAACTCGCATGCCCGCTGCGTGGTCACCGCGTGACTGTGGCGTTGCCATGTGTTCTGGGCGGCCTAGGCATGTCTAGTGGGTTGGCCACTCCCCGGGTAGGTGCTAGGAAGAAAATTACAACATAAGATTCTCACGAGGAGACCGATCGATGCTCAAACATGAATTAGCAGCCAAGTGTTTGATTAGCGGTACGGAAAATGCACATGGCTAATGGGCGTGAGTTTTGGTTGAGGATGATCAGTTACTAAGAAGACCGTCTTCACAAATTTTCAGCTCAAAAGGAGGAGTCTAGGTGGTACTTGCTTTGCAAAGTACCACACTGGACATAAATACGAATGTTGAAGATGGGCTCAAAATAATGAATGGATTGAGCTGGCATTTGGTGGAGGATAGTTATTTGGGCATAGGAAAGCACTGTAGAAAATGGATACCATTTGGACATGCCAAAGTGGTACTTCCTTCACAAATTGTTTTTTTGAACAAAATAGGAAAATGAATATTTTTGAATTATTTTTGAACTAGGCAAGGAAGGTTTTTTACATATTTGACGAAGATATGACCCAAAGAATTTATGAGATTTTTTGGGGAATTTTGGGAATGACAGAAATATAGGTTGCTTCACAACCTAGGGCAAAAACTGCCACATGGACATGACACATAGGCAAAACTGATGAGGTGGCGCCTAGTCGTAGCAACCCACCACAATTTACAAGGTTATGACCATCTATATTGGTCATGATCAGCTAGAAATAAGGCAGCGAACCAGTGCTATCTGCTTTATGACCATTTCGTGTAAGGAAATTATGACCTTTCTGACCAAAATGGTCGTTATAGTTTAGGGTTTGGAGCCCCCCGAACAGCTTTTGACCAATTGGTCTGAAATGGTCATAGATCTATGACCAATTCTTCCAGGGTCACTAACAAAAGGTCATAAGTTGACATATTTCTTGTAGTGTATGTGTGCCGCTTAACGGCTGTGATCGTTTCCCCCGGTTTTCATAAATAACTGGGCAATCTGATTTTTGCTCGGTTTTCACTAATTAATTGAGCAACTCTTTTCTTCTTAATGAATGCATGAATCCTGCCATTTCGAAAAAAAGGTGGCGCATCAAAACTGAATAGAGAAGTGTAACCCATGTGCAAAATATAGTACCGGAAGCACAGAAAAGACATGTAATAGGGTGGAAAAATGGTGGCACCTTCATGTCACCATACCCAACCAATAAATATTGGTATCTCCCGTGCCTCGTGACTCCAATTCTGGTTTCCTCTAGGGATGATTTATGGACATCAACGTCTCTCGTGCCTCTCGGTTCCAGTTCATATTTCCTCTAGCAATGAGAGATCATACATATATCTAGAGAATGGTGAGCATTTGTTGTGCATTGTGTACAGGGGCGGACCCAGAAAAAAAGTTGAGAGGGGTCATAAATATATGGCCATATTCATGAATCAACATGGCAATTCTCCATATATAAACTAAAACCTAGGCAAAATCACTTCATTTTCCATGAGATGAACACATTCATTGCAAATTGAAAAAAATAACAATTTGAAATAAAATGACTTACATCAGTTTTTCAATATCATTTTCTGAAGTTGCGAAAGAGAACATTGACACATTGTTTAACAATCCAACCTGCAACTTGGAAGAAAAAGTCCTTGTCAAATGGAGGGAGAATTAAAACCTTGAAGAATGCCTTTATAAAAGAGCTTTGGCACATTACCTTTTGTTTCATCCCACGACAGTCTTTCACCTCATGAAAACATTTAACTATCACTTCATTAGATTTTTTTTAGCAATTCTTTTTCTACGAAACGAACATGACTATGGTTCATACCAGTTAGCACTAAAATGTTGATTGATCTTCACAATTGTCCTTGGCTTCAACTTTTTAGGACGACGCTGATGGCATCCTCACATCAAGTACTTTCTTCTTTTATCCTTGTGCTTGTTGGGCTTGTAATATGCAATCCTCTTCCTTTCTCTTTGTGAGTCATCTTCCTTTTAGATGGATGCATTGGAAGCTTGTTCAAATCAACTAGTTTTCAGGCATCTTGGAGATTGTTGGTTTCTGGAATAACCTCTCCATTACATTCCCAGCAAGTTTTAAGTGCTAAAATGCAAAACGTTAAATGAATTGTCATGTTCAACATCATACACGAAGTTGAAGTGTGCTGAAAACTAGGAAGAGTAGATTATTCAAATAAAATTTTGAGTGTGTCAGTCTAGACTAAAATTGGAACTGAAATTTACGTCTTACGACAAAATTGTTTGAACCGACCTAGTCATCTAAACCTGAAAATTATACACATTAATTGCTTGTACTAATATGGTTTGTACATAGAAACTGCAAACGAACAAAAAAGATTGAAAAGAAAGAACCCTAGTGTATATACCGCTTACCCTAGTGTATACACATTAATTTTTTCCTGATCTCATCTACCATTCTATATGTGCACGTTCTCTTGTGTCAAAGTATTGAAAAAAATCCATGGTTTCATAATTATCTTGAAGTAACAGGCGCATGATCGTATGAAGCTATCCAAAATTGTTTCGGAACGGAGTCCTGATAGGATAATTCGCTTTTTGGTACGAAGTTCAGCAAAGGCCTTCCAAATAGTGATATTCAAAAGGCTCTTGCTGAACTTCATATGAAAAAGCGAATTATCCTATGAGGACTACGTTCCAAAATAATTTTGGAGAGCTTCATACCATCATGTGCCTGTTACTTCCGACTAATGATGAAGCCATGGTTTTCATGAATCCTTTGACACTAGACAACGTGACATATAGAAGGGTAGATGATATCAGGAAAAATAGGGATCATTTTTTGCACATCCAGAATGGCGCCATTTTGTTAAATCCCTTGTCGGTCCAGACGTCGGACATTCATGAGAGAGGCGGTCTGGCCCAAACCCTAGAAGCGTCGTCGAGGCCACCCCAAACCCTAGAATTGTTGCTGAGGCCACCCAAATTTACCATGTTAAAAGAGCTAGTGTTGTCATCGAGGCCACCGCAAACCCTAGAAGCGTTGTCTACGAGGCCACTAATTAATGGCGATCTCTTCTTTTGCGAGTTGTATTGTTTTTCAGACCCATTTACATTTGAATTTTTAATAGGATGGCCGGATGCATCATTCTGATGCAGAGGTCGGGGTGACCCTCCTCTACCAGAAAACCCCTAAAAAGCACTTTATGATATTTGTAAATTGCTTTGTTGCTCAGAGTCGACAAGATATTATCCAAAATAATCATGTGTTAGTAATTCTACACACAGTTTCAGTCTATAGGCATTACAGACATTTTAGCACACAACTTATACCACAATCTCAAGCTGCAATGTCGTAAAAAACTAGAGGGCTGAATCTGTGGGCAATTTGGCAGAATTTGATTATGGAGAATCTGCAGTTGAAAAGAAGCTGAGGTGCTCCATCATTCCGTCATGCGTACTGATTAAATTGGAATTGGGTTTGTCGATCTTGAGTTCTTGAGAAGGACTACATGACACTGAAGTGGGCAATGCATTCTCCAAACATGGCAACATGGATTATGCACCCTTGGTATTGAAGTATAAGCAACTGTTTATCCTCACAACTAGTATTATTGAAGTTCGAATTATGCTTTGTCCTCGTGATTGAAATAAACAGCACATCTCATGGCCTGGCGTCTCTGGTGCATGGAGATTTATTCGTGCTGTAACTGCATCTTTTCATGTATTCTTTTTTATAGCATAGTACAGATGCAGGAGCTCATCTATACAAGCATACATTCATCCTTATGAACATACACACGCACCTTGAGCTTCAATACCAGATATGATCTTGAGATTAACAGTGTCATCAATTGCATCTTGTAGTCGACAGGAACATCTCCTCCTACTAAACGCTCGCCCGAAACCATGAAATAAATCATAGAATAATGCAAGCATCAGGACATGACCCCTGATAGGCTAGGTATACCATTATCCTTGTAACCATCCAACGACGGGTTGGTGCAGAATTTTTCATGTATTCCACGTATTGAGTTTAAAATTCTAGAGTTGTTGGTCTTGCTTCCCATTTGTATGGAATGGTCTAGAGTCGTTGGTTTACTATGCTTGAAGGTGAAGGTAGCAAATAAAAAATGGCTAGAGAAGAGTACCCCATGTGGTAAAACAGTGTTGTGGGGTCAGTGATGTACAATTCATGTAACTCATACCCAACTGATAAATGTTAGCCTCTCCAGAGCCTCTGAGCTCCTATCCCAACTTCCGCCGGCAAGATGAACAAAGATTGTCCATACATCCAAAGAGCATAAATCATGCACTATTTCTATACAGATTGCGTAGGATTAAAAGGCATCGGGATTTTCTTCTTTCTTTTTGAGATGGACACCTGTTGGGAATAAAACAAACCATTAACATGAGTCCAAAATGTTAAAAAAGGGTGTTGAATCAACCTGCTACTTTTGTTTACCACTAGAAGTCATGCCCTACAGATTATCTTATGTTCAATTTGGAGAAGTTATCTCTCCTACGACTGGTACTATTCAGGTCACGATGTCCGCAGTGCAAGAAGGCTCTCTAGCGCTCCACCACCTCATCCTGCATGCTGATTAGATGGGCAATGAGCGAGTTTTTTTTTTGGCACGGACTGCAAGACCTTAAAGCAGTCAGTGCTTACCCAGCATGGATTATGTGGGACTATAGTTCAAGCATCCAAAGATTTTCATCTTACTAGTTTCATTAAAACTCAAATTGTGTTTTATCCCCGTGATTGCAATAAATCCGCACATGTTCTTGCGTTTGTGGGTGTTGTTGCATGTCTACAGAAGCAATGCTATGTTGGTGGCGGACGTACACCATTTGGTAGCTAATTTGGTTACAGGCCAGTGATTGTAGCCATGTCTTAATGGAACATCTGGTAAAAATATATTCTCTTACCGGACGTACACCATTCCTTACACTATCACAAGGAGGCATTGTCTTTTTTTTCTCTTTCATAATTTCAATGAATTGGTCAGAGGGTTAAGCAAGCAGAGCCCTGAAAAGAGGTCCGTCTTCGGCTGCCCCGGGAGAAGGTAGCCTTTCCCGGAAAACATGGCACAAATCTATCTGTACATGGCAGCTATAGGGAATATAAAAACATGAAACTAATTTAAAATGTCAGAAAAAGATGAAACATTTACTGAGAGACACTATTTGTGTAGCAGAAGTTAGTATCAAGTTTGTGATATCACCGGTGCAAGCTGAAGCTGAGGTGTTCCATCATGCCATCTTGCTTGCTAATCAGATGAGCATTGGGCCGGTTAATTTTGCCATGGACTGCATGATGCTGAAGCAAAAAAAAAATTGCTTTCCCTCAGCTTGGATTATGCTCCCTTGGATTAAATTTCAAGAAACTGAAGTATTTTTCTCTCGACTAGTTTTATTCAACCTCAAATCACCTTATGTCCCCGTGATTGTACTAAACCTGCTCATGCTATCGCTTCTTTGGGTGTTGCTGCCATTCACAAAAGCCATGTAATGTGGTTGACGGACATGCCAGATTTTGTAGCCAGCTTGGTGATCGACGAATTAGTTGTGTCTTAATCAAATATCCGGTAAGATTTTTTTTCAGTGTATTCGATATTTATACTAAGAGTTCAGAGTGGTTGGCCTCACACCATATTGTATTGGGTTATGGTTGGGAGGCATGCACCCAATGCGAGGTTATGAAGGCGTTCAATATTTTTTTTTACTATATGCATAAAGGTAAAGATAGCAAATCAAGACTTGCTATAGAAGAGTAACCTATGTGCTAAAATAGTACTGGAAGCAAACACAAGCCATGCAATGTGGTGGGCCAGCAAGGCAGCTTCAAGTCACACATACCCCGCCCATAAATATCGCCCACATGCCTCTTAGTTCTAACTCTGAGATCTCAAGCAACAATGGATAGAGATTGTACATACACCCAGAGAGTGAAAATCATGCGTCATGTATACGAATTGTCTGTCACTGCTAACAGGGCACCTTCATGTCACTAATTCCCAACCGATAAATATAAATATCTCCTGTGCCTCTCAGTCTCAGTCTCTGTCTCAATTTCATTTCCTCTAGCAAGGGCAATCTATACAGCCAACAAAGCATGTGTTGTATCAATATGACTTGAATATATCCATGAACAGGTTAGGGAATTATTTTGATTCGAAAACGAAAATAGAAACTAATTCTCTTGTTTTTCCTGAAAAAAGAAACCATGTTGTTGACCAGTTTATCTCTTAAGCTCTCCATGTTACCCTTCGATTCTTTCCTGAACGAAAATCCACTACTATTAGTGCAGTCTATCCATGGCAGAACCTTCTACCTGCTCTCGCCTCCGGCTGAGACCAGGAAGTCATCCTTCCCATGGATCAGAAACTGCTAGAAAACAAGACGCTCAAGCAAGGTAGTATTTTTCCGTCCTTTATCTTCCCAGGCGTTCAAGGGTCTCGGTTTAAAAACTAAATCTTGTGTGGATTAGGCTACTTAGAATCTCCGATTAAAGTATCATCGTTGCACGCTGACGCAGCCACACGGGGACTTCAGGTTGGATGTTGGGCACATCTAATGCACTGCAAGGACGTGTTTCAAGGTGAAGATAATGCAGTCAATGTCCGGCGCAGAGGCGCAGGCTTTTCAAATATACACATCAATCGCTTAATTATGAAGGGGTACAGACAGATCCAGACCATTGATGTGTTTAGTCGGTGTGTATCAAAACTGAAGTGTTCTTAAATTTTTGCTGGGAAACAAATTTTTTCTATTTTGACTGAGTTGGTTGGAGCATGGTCGAGCCATTATAGAGCCACAAAAAGACGTAGGCCATCATAAGTAATCGGCTGACATGGGAGAAGGCAACCTCTCCCAAAAAGACATGGCCCAAATTAAACTGCTTCATTCCACGCGGACAACTGCTGGGATTAAAACAAACCATGAACATTAAGTTTAAAATGTTTTAAAAAAGGTGAAGCAACTTGCTACTACCATTTATTGTTGGTTGCGACCCCCTGCAGATTATATTATGTTCAACTTGGACGTTGCTGTTTTTCTGAGAGATTGATGGCTGGTGATCAGGGAGCGATCGGTCAAGACACCTATGGTGGCGTACATTAGTTGTGTTGCGGCAGGTATACGGTATTGAGGTTGCGATGTCTACACTGTAAGCTCCTCTGATTAGATGGGCATTGGGCGAGTTATTTTGCAGAATGACTGCACGAGGTTGAAGCAGGCAATTCTTTCTCCTGGCATCGATTATGTTCCATTGGGACTCAAGATCAAACATTTTTTTTCGATAAAGGGAATATATTAATATCGCGAAGATACCAATTACTCAAGATCAAACATGACTAGCTCCAATCTACTTTTTCCACATGATTATTGTATAAACCAGCTAATGCTCTTGCAAACCAGGCTACATGGTTGACAAACATACCCAATATGCTGTAGCATGTTTTGTGATGAATGATTTACCATGTCTTAATGGAATGTATGGTCAGGATTTTTCAATGTATTTGTTGCTTGTACTACTAGTTTAGTGTGTTTTGTCTCATTCGCAATTGTATGAGGGTATGATTATTGTTGAAAGGCATGTGATTGATGAGAGCCTATGACACGGCCAACATATGATTTAATAGGCATAAAGGTGAAGATATATAGCATATCAGAAATGGAAATAGCTGGAGAAGCGTACCTTAGTGAAAAAAAATGTGGTGGTGGGCCAGTATTGCACCATTCATGTTGCACATATATCGAGAGACTGAAAAGTGTCGGTCATGTTTATATGGATTGTGTAGGCTTGAAAGGCACCAGGAACGGTTCTATGACTGGCAGGCAGAATCAGGTGACCGTTTTTTACTCTCGGACCTGCTCAAGTAGAGAGGATGGCAATTGTCCCGGTCAGGGAGAGAGCTCTCGGGCCCAGCAGCTTCATGACCTGCGTCTTACGAACAGTGATGACATGACATCCCTATGTCATCAGAATCAGCAACGGGAGAGAAAGGATTCGTGTCTCACCATGAATATCTTGGCGGTCGTGAAGGTCAAGGTGGCCGGATCAGGTGGCATGGCGATCTAGCTTCCATCCCTGGCCAGCACCTATGGGATCTCCATGGCTCCATCTCATGCTGCACGATCCTTGTCATCATGCTGCCATCGAAGTGTGTGTGCATGGACACGCTGGTCGCCATGTCTGGCGGGTCAAACTGTGTGGGCTAGCGCGCCCACGTGCACGTCGATGCGCTACTGCTACCTCTTGAGCTTGCGTTGTATTCCCTCGAAGAGGAAAGGGAGATGCAGCACAGTAGCGTAAGTATTTCCCTCAGTTTTTGAGAACCAAGGTATCAATCCAGTAGGAGACCACGCGCGAGTCCCTCGCACCTGCACAAACAAATAAAAACTTCGCAGCCAACGTGATAAGGGGTTGTCAATCCCTCTACGGTCACTTACGAGAGTGAGATCTGATAGAGATGATAGTTTATATTTTTGGTATTTTTAGTTTAATAAAACAGCAAATAAAAGCGGTAAAAGTAAAGTAGATGTTGATTGATATGTTGAGAATAGACCCGGGGGTCATAGTTTTCTCTAGTGGCTTCTCTCATGATAGCGATATTCTACGGCGGGTAAACAAATTACTGTCGAGCAATTGATAGAAAAGCGAATAATTATGAGACTATCTAGGCATGATCATTGTATATAGGCATCACGTCCGAGACAAGTAGACCGACTCCTGCCTGCATCTACTACTATTACTCCACACATCGACCGTTATCCAGCATGCATCTAGTGTATTGAGTTCATACGAACAGAATAACGCCTTAAGCAAGATGACATGATGTAGAAGGATAAACTCAAGCAATCTATACCTATACTAATTCTAGACTCCCTAGAAATTACCACGTTAATCAGAATTTACGGGCCGTTGATCTGGTGGGGCCGAATTATTACGTTGTAGATTCAGTACTTAACGCACTCGAAAAAAAAACTTAACGCAATATCTTGGGTATTTTTTTTGCCTGCCACAATTTGTCACGTTTCTTTTATTCTCACGCACCTCTCTCTCCCGTATGTATCCCAATCTCTCACGCTTCTCTCTTTCCTTCTCACGCACACCTCTCTCTTATTGAATCTCAAACCTCTCCCAGAGCGCTTCTACTTGGTTGGCTTTCTACCGCTTATTTCCTTCCATCTTACACGGCTGCCCCGTTGAGATCAGCTACGAGGCACCTAAGCCTGGGCATTGCCTCGGCCGCATAATATGGTCTGTACTCTGTAGTAGCTGCTGAGCATGTACCTCCGCCATGCGTCAGGCAGAAGAGCCAAGACCATGTACATGTGGGGGACAACCTATCCGTGACCCCAGGGTCTTTTTTCACGACGATCTGGCCATGGAGCTTTGAAATTTTGATTTTTTTTGCAGTGCAGTGCAGCGTCAAGGATCTCAGCGCACTGCAGGAGAAGCCAATGAAGAAGGGCAATGGAGCTTGGAATTGCTGATTTTTTTGTTATCTCCTTACAAAGCTATCGTATTTTATTGCAGATGTGTCGAACAGGTTGACCAAGGAAGATGCGAGGATCTGCGAGTGAAAGATCAATGTGGCCTGCAAGGCTGCAACCACAACAAGAGACGCCCACCATGCTCATGCTTTGCAAGCAGCAATAACTTGAGTTTGGTGTCGACGACATAACATGGAAGAAATTTATCCCCATCTGCATGAGTTACTCCTCACATCATAATAGAATGAACGTTTTCAAAATTCCCCGTTTGTCTGGCCAATTCCAGCCATACGTCCTTCATCTACCTGTTGGACCTGTTCCCCATTTGTTCGAGGTAATATTGAGAGAAAATTCTATGCATGAGTTGTTTCTTTTCTAATGATTGCGGAGGTTTACAGTTGATAAAAGATATATAAAAGCTAACAACATAACCTTCAAACCAATCCTCAAGGTCCTGAATTTAGGATACATGGCATACATACTCTCCAAATTAACAGTCCACATGATTTTTTCTGCAGATATTTGTTCTACATGCCATATACAGATTCTTATCGCTGCCAATGAATCACATAGATTATATTATACTCATTAAGTGACAGTAGCTATTCTGTTGCGTGCAGATCAGTTTGTCAATTGCTGCAAACGAAAACGACCCTCATCTCTCGCTAAAGAATTGGGACTGTACAAGTCTCTGGCTCTTCATACCACATCTGCACGTCCAGATTTTCATGTATTTTTATTCTTGCAATACATACTTGATCGAGCAAGTAACGATTATAATTTTCATATATCTTGGCTACTGTACTTGATTTAATTCGGATATTGGCTATTTTGAGGGAATGATCAAGAGCATCCAGCAACTAGACTAGTTTATTTTTTTACTATTACACCTGGATTGGCTCTGATTACTTCTGCTCATGTTGTTTAATAGTAAGCGGTCTTCATATCATCTACAGGTGCAACTAGAGTCCACGTTGATTTGAATATCATCAGGTGATCCAATACCTTTACATGCAAAAAATTGGTGAAACATAAATTGATTTTCAAACAAAGAAATGTAGACCCAAGTAAAGATTTCACATCCCCCAAAGAGGAGAGGTATTGAATGGCGTTATGCTAAAGCAAAACGAGGAGGGAGATCAATCGTGGCACGAAATTTCTATATGCATCGAGCATTGAGCAGAACTCCGTGATTGAAGATGTGCTCTTAGCTTATTATTTTCTTGGAATAATGTTGTGTTACGCTTCCATTTTATTTTAGCTTGGTACACAAATATATATACGATTTAATAAGTTGGTAGAAAATCCATATGCCATGGTACGGAATTTCTCTTTGAAGATGCTCTACGTTAGGACCACCTAATTTAGAAGTTGTTCAAATGAAGCCGACAGGTCAATAACTTATAGATTATTATTTGTTTTGTTTACAGGCCAAATATAAAAATTCACCAGAACCAAAAATCTAAAAACTCATCAGCATCGTTATGACACTATCCTAGCTGTCATGAAAAATCACTTCACAAAATACATTTCTTATTTTCATGAGCTATGCAAACAGGTACATGACAATGTGCGTTTGTGGGAATGAGAAACTCACACACCGCCAAAGGTGCCGTCTCTCATGCCATGGTCTCTTATGTTTAGACTAGCTATAGTATCTGATGCGAAGCTAGCATGTTCAAACCTGTACGAGCAACTTTGCTCAAACTATTCTATGGTGTATTAATAACTTTCTCTTTGTGGTTTCTATTTTCCCATATATATCAAGCAGTTTTATGGTCATTTTAATATAGCATTCCTTTTCAGACATTTGTTATGATACTGCAATTAGGTGTTCTTGAGCCAGGAGCTCATAATTATTTGTCCTCCTACTTTCATAGATTAATTCCGAGGGAGTCCTTTGTCAAGTATTTTATCGTAGGTAGGTTAGCTTATGGAATTACTAATACATTGACTAATTCGATTAGTTTTGTACTACTTCTATTGGAAAACACTTTATTTTCAACTAAATTTCAAATTTGGTTCCAACAATAAATGCATATGAAGATCTTTCTCTGAATACTTTTGTTCATGATGACTGGTGAATATTATTTGACTGCTTCTTATTTACCATATACAAAATGTTTTTTCTAATTAAGTCATATATTTTTTGGACATTGAATATCTAAACTAAGCGGAGTTTGACTAGCTTTATCTTTGTGAATCTGGTTGAACCATGTAACTATTTTATCTAATGAATAAATCTCACCATGATGGCCCAACCAAAAAAAGTATACAGGGTACCGAGTAACGAGTAATGGAGCTCGGATCTTTGTAGTGGGATAAATGTAAGTATCTATGAATAACTAAAAAACCTATATGTAGTTTCTACGACTTTCCAAGTTAACAGACTCTTCCAGATTTTCAGTCATATAAGCTCACAAATAAGATATGAAAAATAGCATAAGACAACAATTGAGGTGACTGCGCCAAAAATAAGAGGTGATCAAATCTTTTTAATGTATTACTACATCACTTTATATATGACAGTTAAATGTTTATAGTAACTTCACTGTCCATTCTTCTTGCAGATTCATGGTTTACAAACAATATTATTTGAATTTTATCCAGCGAGCCTTCCATAGGAAGGGTGTCAATTGCGAACGTTTTTATGGCAATTGTTTTGCTCACGAGGATGAGCAAAGATGGCAATTTAAGTTTGCAAGTACCACAATTTTTTCGCAAAAAATAGAAATGCAGCATAGTTCTCATGCTCGCTAACTAAAATTTCCATCAAAACGTTCACAATTGGCATCCTTTCCTTGCTGACATTCCCTGGCTATTGGGGTCCTTTACTAAGCTAAACATTTTTTCCAACATACTTGACTTATTTGTCTATCTTATCTAAACAAGACACACTGTAGGGTGTAGACTTTAAGGCTCTTTGCAATATGTAGTATATCAGCCAATGAATATTCTACACTTCATTAAAATTTTATCTTATACAACAAGAAAAAAACATTTTATCTTATTATGGTAACAAATAAAAATGCATTTTGTATCATGTGTTTTCTTCCATGACTATAGTCTATGATTTGCTGTACCTTGGAATTTGGAACCATTTCATGGAATTTATGATGTAAAAAAGTATTCTTTTTAACAAACCGAATTCTATGCTTCGAATATGAATTGTTTAGAAGTCTATTATTTTCCATGTCTAAGAAATGCTTTTAGTACATTTATTTATCTTTTTTAGACCACACTAGCCCGTGCAGATGCACGGGTACACGACTAGTATGATGTAAACCCCATCTTTTTATCCTCGATGGCAACAATACAATACGTGCCTTGCTGCCCCTACTGTCACTGGGAAAGGACACCGCAAGATTGAACCCAAAGTCAAGCACTTCTCCCATTGCAAGAACTATAGATCTAGTAGGCCAAACCAAACCAATAATTTGAAGAGACTTGCAAGGATATTATGAGCACATATAAAAAGTTAAGAGAAGAACCAAATATCTTTCATAGATAACCTTGATCATAAACTCACAATTCATCGGATCTCGACAAACACACCGCAAAAAGAGATTACATCGAATAGATCTCCTGGAAGACCGAGGAGAACTTTGTATTGAGATCCAGGGAAAGAGAAGAAGCCATCTAGATACTAGCTATGGACCCGAAGGTCTGTGGTAAACTACTCACAACTCATGGTGAGAACGATGATGATGATGATGAAGGCCTCCGTGATGGATCCCCCTCCGGTGGAGCTCCGGAACAGGCTCCAAGATGGGATCTCCACGGGAACAGGAGGTACGGCGGTGGAATTAGGGTTTTCTCTCTGTATATGGAGTTTTTGGGGTACGTGGACTTATATAGGAAGAAGGATGGCACCGGGGGCCACTTGAGGGGGCCTCGAGGCAAGGGGGCGCGCCCTGGGAAGGGGGGCGCGCCCCCCACCCTCGTGGGCCACCTCTCTGTCCCCTGACTTAGTCCTCTAGCTCCGCGTGCGTGATTTTCTCCAAAAATATCTCTCGCGAAGGTTTCATTCCGTTTGGACTCCGTTTGATATTCCTTTTCTGCAAAACCCTGAAATAGGCAAAAAACAGCAATCTGGACTAGGCCTTTGGGTTAGTAGGTTAGTCCCAAAAATGATATAAAAGTGAATGATAAAGCCCATTAAACATCCAAGACTTCATAAATAATAGCATGGAACAATAAAAAATTATAGATACGTTGGAGACGTATCAGCTACTCATCGACACCCTGAACCTCAAGGACTACTCTCTCCACTAGCCTTTACAGTTCAAGCACATCTCGCTGAAGTCGTTAACACGGCGCTCTTGCTTTTCTTTGTCAACACGAACTGTTTCACCCAGTACAATGACACCATCCGTTAAGAGATCTCCGGTCCCGCAGCTCCGACTTCCACAGCGGCCCCGAGGTCGCGATCCAACCTAGTCGATAGCTTTGTCGCCCAAGCAACCAAAGCCAACAAAACACGCAAGAGAATTTTGGATCCGCCGCACCAGCTTCCACACCAACCCCGAGGCCGAGCACTCGCCTAGCCGATGACGAATGTACGAAGCCAATGAGGAACCGCCAATAGACAAAAGTCCGGACCTCGAAGGTGTCACAGCTAAGGGGCGACCTATGAGGACCGCCACCAACGTCTGCTTCGACCAAGGCCGAAGCATGGGTTTTCATCCGGAGAGCTCTTGACCGAGTTGACGAGGGAGGTGAAGGGGCTCCCCGACAGCACCTGCAAGGAGTGAACGACATCCTAGGACGTCGTCGATGCCAGCAACGACCGAGGTCTTGTTAGGCTTTCACCTGAAGCTCACTGAACCTGCAGTCACCACAGTCAGCCCAACCCACTGTCACCGGTAGCTGCCAATAATGCTAGGCAGCTCACCACTACCAACCTGTAGACACCACCACAACATCCCCTCTCCCGCCCACGCATTTGGCAAGCCGCCCATAGCCGCATAGAGTCACCACCACAAGGATACATGCCACATGCCAGATCCACCGCCAAGAGGGCAGACACGCACGCCAGGGATCCAAGGCCATCCACGAGCCGCACGCAATCCACTTGGCTGCCGCCGTGCCGTGAAGCACCACCACCAGAGCACGGATCCAGGCGCCAGGGCCTAGATCCGGTGGGGCCGCGCCACACCGGTGGCCGCAATCTATGCCCCCTGTAGACCAGCGCGGGCGCTGTAGCGCGCTGCCCCAAACACCACCAGAGTTTGTGGCCCCCCTCACTGAGATGTGCTGACCAGCTCGTCCCGCGGCCGCCGCCCTAGCTTCCTGGCACTGGTCCGCCAGCCGCTGTTGTCCCAGCCAATGGGGCCGACCACCAGTGCCACGCAGGGAGAGAGAGCACCCCTACCACCTTTGGATATAGGGGCAGGGAGAGGAGCTAGAGGCGGCTGCGCTAGGGTTCCCCTGGCATCGCCTTGGCAGCGGTGTGAGGGAACGATTTGTGTGAGTGCCAGTGTTTCTACACTGATGTTGAATGACCATGAACCCCATACTCACATTAGTTGGGATGCCCCGGTCCTTGAGAACACATGAATACCAATACACATTATACCTGTAATGTTGTGCAGATTGAGCAAGACAAGACCAGGGGATGAACCTCGCATTGTACTCACTCAGGGCCGTACCTAAGAAAACGGAGGCCCGGTGCAAGATCAAAATCTGGGCCCTCAATGTTTCACTATTTTCTTACTTTTTTGGTATCATGATTCATACTTCCCAATTGTAAAAACTTTGTAGAAAGTAAAACAAAGAGAAATAAAAACTGAAGATGTAGATAAATGAAGTAACATGACTGATGTGAGAAGCAAACTATGGGGCAGCAGCGTGTGTCGCTCTAGCTTTTCTTCTTGATGAACCAAATTTTGGCGACCAAGAACTCATAACCTCCAACTGTAGTCAAGGCTCCGTTGAGACAAACACTGGTCTGAAGGTCTGCCGATTTGAGATTTGATAATAACAGAACATAAAAAAATACATGGGGTTGAGAATAGAGCGTTGCATGTCTTGCTGTTCATCGCACCATTACTATTGGGGATGTCATGAAGAATTAGGTGGGGATTGGGAATGGGAATTAGTAAAGAGTCAAGATTGATGAGGATTTAAGATTTGAGAAGGGAAATGCGCCTAAGGTAGGAAGAGGAAGAGAGAGAGAGAGACATGTGCGAGGAGAAGAGCCTGAATAATTAATTTGTGCAAGTTCCCATATACTAGTTGGCTGAATTAATTCAGTGCCTAGAGAGTAGTAGTACGTACATTCCCTGATTATCAAATATCAATTGATTATTCAACGCTCAAAAATAATAATTATAAATTGATTAGTACAACATATATCAAGATTTGGGGCCTTGCTGATTTGGGGGCCCTGTGCAGGCACACACCCTGCACAGGTGCGTGAGAAGGGCCTGTACTCACTCCATAAAGAAATATCAGCCATTTTTGTAGTTTAAAAATGTCTTATATTTTGGTACAAAGGTAGAACATGTTATCAAAGATAGTGTGTGCACACTTGCTGGTTCATATGGGTTCCCTTGCTGACAACAAAGGAGTAAACTAAAGAGCTCCCAATAGTTGATGAGCATTTTGCTGTTGTGAAAAGAAGATTAGGACACTGAAATAGCCCATCTACATCTGTGATCCTACCTCATCTTGTTTACTAGAATTGTATATTCCATTCACCTGTATTTAGTCATCATCATCTGCTGCGTAGTTCCTTGTACACCCTACATTTGATCTGATGAAGAATAGAAATCAGTTTGTCATGTCACAATGATGTGGTTCATTTGTCATGTCTGTGGTGTGGGGCATGTTTTCTTTTCTCTGGTCCATGCACACCCGTAGAGTTATTCCATTTCATTTGAGATTTTCTACCATACACACAAGCATGTGTATCATATATTCATAGAAGAATAGACAAAGATGGTCGATACAACGCCTTTCGGCACAATGCTACACCAAGAGGATAGCACCACATCCACCACCGGCACAATACTTTCTTTGCCCAAACTCAAGCCATAAATGGCGAAGAGGTAGAGCACAGAGCACACACACCGCATCACATCCGTATCCAACACCACAAAGCATGACCTCCAAACCAAACTAGATGAACACACCCTTCACTCTTAACACCTTGGATATCGGCAAGTGAACAGCAGGAGCTAGCCTAACTCGAGGAATTCATCTCAAATGAGTAGCCTGCAAGAATAACCAACACATGACAAGCCGTCGCCCCAAGCCTCGCCGGCGAAGCAACGCACACCAGCAACTTCTCCAAAAGACACCCCAAGCACCCACACAACGTCTCCAAGGATATGTGTCGTGCCGCCGCCGCCGCTGCCTGGACAGACGAACCGGGCCTAGGGTTTGTCCTAGCGCTTGATCGGCGGATGGACATGGCCATGACTACGCCTCCGAGGATGAGACGACGCCCGCAGCTACAGTCGTGCATGATTTTTTCCCGGCGATGTTGGTCAAGTCTCTAGAGTATAGAAAACAACGAAGGGAGGAGCAAAGTATTCACCTTGCACCATCACTGTTGAGAGGGAAGTCGCATGTCGCCGCCATCGAGCCATAGATCAGCGGCCACCACCGCAAGCCGTCCAGATCTTGCACCATTGATCCATAGATCAGTCGTTGTTATCTTCCCCCGGCTTCCACTGTGATGATCCAACTCCCTGAGCCGCCGCCACCATCCAACATCAATCTACCATCCATGGGGCGACACCACCATACCAGCATTGTCACCGCAGCATGACCCGAACCACTCCCCCCCACCAGCACACCACATCGAGTGCTACCATCGTGCCGCCGCCCTCAATCCGTGCAAACCAGCGCCATGAGGACCTCAAACACTAGCCAGAGCACCCACACCCCAGCCAGCCTGGAACACGCAAAGGCCCGCTATAGAAGCCACTGCCACCGCTGGATCTAGGTCAGGCTCGAACAGATCAAGGTTATCCCATAGCCCCACGTCGGTAAGCACCGGCCGCCGCACAACCCCGCCTCCGCGTCCTGGTGGTCACCAGTGCCACCATGAAAAAGGAGTCGCCCGCGGCACCTTTAGGCAACGGGGCCCCCGCCACTGTGGCACTAATGCCGACGGCAGTGGCAGAGACGGAGTACCGGGGGGGAGGGGGGGTTCTTGGTGGTGGCGCAGCTTCGACCCCGGAGTCGCCTGGGGAGCGACTCGAGGGGGCACGATTCTACATGTGTATGCAAGGCCGTAACTACTACTCATTTTTTCATGCAGTGTTAGCAAACATTCCGATGTGAGTATTTCAACTATACTTTGTGCAAGCTGTTCTATTTTTACACCATTGATTGGTTTCTTGGTTGCTTCGGTGGGGGTTAATATTGCCTCCTACCCTACCTTTTGTCAATAAAAAAAACGGTTGCTGGAATAATAATATAGGGCAGGAGGTTAATGTTTCGGTGGGGGTTAATGTTGCCTCCTACCCTATCTTTGTCAAAAAAAAGTTTGTGGCGGAAAAGCTGCAGACAGAATAACTTCAGCCTAGCGAGCACATGCGATTGGCTTTGCCACCAAGTTTAAGGCCTGGACAGATGGATTAGCTCTCATTTTGCTCTCCTTGTGGTACAAGCCGTTGATGTTAATTTTTTTTTGAATAGGAGGTTAACACCCCCCACCCCCCCCCTCTGCATTAATATGATGCACACATTTTTGTATTAATTATTCAGCAAAGTATGTAACAAAGGCAACCATGGCTGAACCATTATAAGATATAAAATTAACACCTACGATAAATTGACTTCTTCCTTAAAACGAAAGTATTGCAAGAAATAACTTCTTTGTATGCATCGCGAACTGAGAACAGAATAATTATCAACTTTACGGAGAATCTGATGCATTAGAGTAGCATAAATAGGTATAGTTTTTACTGCGGATCTAACTGATAGGTCGCAATAACAATTCATACATCAAGAGAGTAGACATGATGTGTTGTATCAATACAATTAGCATGGGCTTGAAATTGTACCAGGATTTTTATTTTACTGTCACAGAGCAAGTAGAAACCATGAAAATTGTCATGGGGCAATTTGATCGCTTCTACGTCCCTTCAACTGATATGGCAATTGTCGCAGACACTAGTAGAAAACAGGGCAACGGTCCCGGCCAGAAAATCGCATTAGTCCCGGTTCACTCACGAACCGGGACTAATATGAGCATTAGTCCCGGTTCGTGCGGCTAGGGCGACATGCAACCATTAGTCCCGGTTCTAATGGAACCTTTAGTCCCGGTTGAAGCCATAAACCGGGACTAAAGGGTGCGATGGCCTTTAGTCCCGGTTTGTGGCTCGAACCGGGACCAAAGGTCAGACCTTTAGTCCCGGTTGGAGCCACAAACCGGGACTAAAGGGGTTGAGGCTTTAGTCCCGGTCCATGGTTCCAACCGGGACTAAAGGTCTGACCTTTAGTCCCGGTTCGAGCCATGAACCGGTACTAAAGGGGTCCTGAATTTCAAAAAAGTGTAATGAAAACGTAAAACGGCTATAACTTTTGCATACGATGTCGAAAAAAAACATATAATATATCAAAATGTAGGGAAAAAAATTCCGCATCCGATTTCAACGGTCTTTGGCCTATTTCGACATTTTTAGAATCTTCAAATTCCAAAAGGAAAAAAAATATGCTCAAATTTCAGTTTTTTTGAATTTTTGGTCAAACTGTGCTCAAACTACTTATTCAAGAAATATTATTGTTACTAAATAATTATTCAAGAATATTAGTGTTTCTAAATAATTATTTTAGTTTTTTTGAATTTTGGTCAAATCTGGTCAAACTGTGGTCAAACTACTTATTCAAGAAATATTAGTGTTATTAAATAATTAATGTATTTTACAATAATATTTTTTAATTCAAACAGTGCTTCGTACTCAGCTTCAACTCCTCAGGGTTAATAGGATTGACAGCAGAGTATTGTCAGGAAAACAACAAGTGCAGACTTGGAAACTAGGGGGAATAGAACTCGGAAGTTAAGCGTGCTCGGGCTGGAGCAGTGAGAGGATGGGTGACCTGCCGGGAAGTTAGACGATTTGAACTGGGTGATGATGGATGATTAGAGATTAATGGGTGATGATGGGTAGTTAGAGGATGGGGCCGGTTTCAAATAATTCGGATATTTGAAAATCAGGAAAAAAAAATTAAAAAAAAATAAAAAAAATTCAAAAAAATATCCTTTAGTCCCGGTTGGTGTTACGAACCGGGACTAAAGGTCGAGCTCCAGAAACCAGCCACGTGGAGCTCCTTTAGTCCCGGTTCGTAAGCAAACCGGGACTAAAGGGGAGGGCTTTAGTACCGACCCCTTAGTCCCGGTTTAAGAACCGGGACTAAAGGCCCCTTACGAACCGGGACTAAAAGCCCGTTTTCTACTAGTGAGATAGGAGGAAACACTTTAGCAGGAACAGAAATTCGGATACCACAGACCTTCCTGGCGGCTGGGCCACCTGCCTTGTGTGTGCACATTTAGTCCATGTGGCCGTGTCCATGTTCTGGTCATGTGTGATTGCATCATCTTCGTTGGTTTAACAACTACTCGGCGTGGATCATTGTTGACCACCTATGCATAGCTCCGGTCTTGTATGAGTTTGCTATATGCGGGTGCCATATTTGTGTGTCACTTTTGGTTATGTGCATCTTAGTTATACATAGGTCAGATTTATGCGTACAGTATTTGTATTGCCTTGATGCTTGTCTTTTAGTCAATAAAATCCACTCTTTGTCAAAAAAATATAACCTTGTGGTCTAACGGCTGGTGGAAAACAAGTAGAAGCCCCACAATCTTCTACCCAGTCACTCTCATGACGCGAGACACACGCATCCCAACCCGATGTTGTACATTGTAACACCCACACGTCCCACTCAGTTAGCACATCGTATGTCCATTATATGCAACATGCATAGAACCATTTCTTAGGGTTTTAGAAGCAAACATTATGTTTCCAATTTTGACTGAATTGTTTTTCCAATATACATCAAACATCGTGCACGCGAGTGTGTGTGTGGGTGTGAGTATGCAGATGGTGGGGTATGTGTGAGGGTGCACTCATGCATGATGGAATATCTGGTAAGAATTTTTCAATGTGCTTGATGTCTAGAACAAAATTCTAGTTGTTTGGTCTTGCTTCCCAGTTGTATCGGATTATGGTTGGAAGTCATGCAACCAATGAGAGCATATATATATGGCACGGTAAATATATGGTTTTATCGCACATATTGGATCATGGTTAAAAATCAAAGCTGATTAAAGAAGAGCATCCCATGTGCTGACATGGTACTAGAAGCAGACACAAACCATGTAATGCGGCGGGCCCGCAACACACCTTCAGTCCCAAATGCCCAATCGATAAATATTAGTCTCCCTGGAGCCTCTCTTAGTTCCAGTTTCAATTATTTATAGCAATGATGAACATAGATGGTCCATATATCCCGAGAGTGGAAAGCCTCTACTATATTTTCACAAATTGTGTAGGCTTGAAAGGCATTGGGAGTTGTTTTACCACAAGGCGGTAGATTTGGTTAATCGGTTTTATCTCTCCGGCCTCACCCATTAGAGAACATGGCAATCGGCCCGGAGGAGAAGAGAACTTTGTAGTCTAGCAGCTGCACGTGATATACACAATATGTGCTAGCTTGTACATACTGACAAGAGGCTGCCACAAGCGTATCAGAAACTAGAGAACTCCGATTAGCCACATGAAGGGCTAAAAGAATACAGCTCCATGCCATCCACACATACCGAGTGATGAAGGACAGCCCTGAGGAGCGGGGTAAATATCAGAAACGAGTGCACACACCAACCATACGGAGCAGGATTCTGTTTAGAAAGTTGCTACCAGGTTTGGTTCCATCTTGTAAGAATGAATAGAGAACAAGACACGTAACTGATATTTCACATACATAAAAGGACCAAAACAAGATGATGGAAAAAACATCTGCATGTGAGAAGGAGGGTAGGAGAAAACAACAAGGACTAAGCGCACAACATTGCATAAAATCAGAGAGGATGATCTGATGGGAGAATGGAACATCGCAAGCACAACTATCAGTACAATGTAAAACACAAACAAAAACCAGTGACCACTTTTGATGGGATTGTCCTTCACAAATCATCCTAAGGGGCGGTGGAATGTAAACCAACGCAAATGAAAAAGCCATTGTTTATTACAGGCCTAAAATACCACTCACGCATCAACTCAGGCATCCTGTCCCTCCATTTTTCCAAGCTTTTTGGCATGAGACCTTCAAGTGTCTTGTTCGTTCGTGTCAACGGAGACAAAATATTAAAGCGTGTGCGATCTTATAGGCTCTTGGCTGTGCCGATGATGCTGTATGTTGTGATCTTCCCAGCAGGAGCACTTGTGCCGATTTGTCTGCCAGCATGGCCTGGGTTTGGTAGTTGATAAAGGCTTCTCATGGGCCCAATACAGACAGGAAAGCCTAACAGAGAACGAAAAGGAAACAAAAGTGAAAAAAACATAAGCTAAAGAAGTCAAACCACCCATAAGGCATTAGACACACTACACGGGCCTGTGAATCCTGATTTATCGCTCATTTAGTTGTTATATCCTTCATTCGTGCTGCTGTGCAGGGTGCTCGCCCAGTGGCTGGCTCAGGTGGGCTCACTTCAAGAGTTGATGAGTGAATGCCATAGACCTTGCTGCCAATGGGTTGTTCAGACATAAAAAATATCACAATCTATCTGTACCTAGTACCCCTATCACATCTAGTTTAGCCGATTTTTTATGTTCTATTACACCTGCATTTATTCATCATCATCTGCCATGTAGTTCTTTGTACACCCTATATCTGATCATCTACTGTTATCTCACCATATGGTGTGGGTTATTTTTCATATCTGTTGTGTGCAGCCTGTTTTCATCACTCTGATCCGTGGGGACTCGTATTTTAGTGGAGAATCGTATTTCCAAAGTAGTGTTGGTTTCATCGATGGGCAGGAGTGATGCCTCCTGCAGTAGCTTCCAATAAACTGTTAGACTGCAAGAACTAGATGTGTTCCAACACTGAGCTACTTTTTTTTGCGGGATAAACTACTGGTCTATTCATCTTCAATAATGATAGTACAAGGAACACTAGAAATAATAAAAATTACATCCAGATCCGTAGACCTTCTAGCGACGACTACAAGCACTGAAGCGAGCCGAAGGCCAGCCGCTGTCATCACACCTCCCTTGCCGGAGCCGGGCAAACCTTGTTGTATTAGACAGTCGGGAAGTCATCGTGCCAAGGCCCGATAGAACCAACGCCCCAGAACAGCAATCGCCACCGATGAAGATTGTAGATAAGAAGGATCCAACCTGAATACACGCGAACAAAGAGGAAAGACGAATAGATCCGAGCAAATCCACGAAAGATTGATCCAACACTGAGCTACGTAACCTTCAGAAAAAAAAACAACTTCAACAACTACTAGAATGGTTTGAAGTTCCATCTTTTGAGCACTGGCTTGAACTTTACATCAAGTCTTAGGGCTGAACATGTGTCTTGTCTCTCTTGGCATGCACCATGGATCAAGCCAAACTGAGAGTATAATAATTTTCAAATAATGGAAAATTTGATATATATTTTCATGTTTGAAGTAGCTTGAATAAGTAAATTTAGTAGCTTTATCTCACTGATAGGTTGAGGTAAATCATGTTGTCTTTCATGTTTAATTACCTCATAGTCTTTTCCAAAAATGATTTTTTATTGCAGTTTGAAGTTCACCTATGATCCTGTTAGGATGTTACCTTATTCTTCCTTTTCTTAGTTTTTTTAGACAACCTCGCGAAGCTTTTATTAAGGCGTCACATTGTTTACAGGGACGAAAGGAAGATCTCCGGGTTGGCCCAAGCAAACACGGCGGCCAATCCCGAGCGACAAAGCGTGCTTCGCTAGGTTGTGAGCTTCAAAATTGAGTTCCTAAATTCATGGCTAAACTTACAAATATCAAAATCTAAAGAGTGGTTTATTATTTCATGTGCAATGGCTCCATATGATGATGCATTCTCCTTCTTCAGATCCTCGACAACATTTTTGCAATCAGAATCAGCATGAATTCGCCTCCGATAGAGATCCTCTGCTAGTGCCAAACCTTCCCTGATTGCAATGGCTTCAAGAATCTGTGAATCAGCAACGAACCTCAACACCAGCACGGACGCACCCAGAAACAGTCCCTCTGGACTTCTGCATATTGCCCCGACGGCCCCATATCTAGCATGCCTTGGAGCCGCGGCATCAACATTGATCTTCCTTTTCTTAGTGTGTCTATGCACGCGTACCCGTAGTTTTTAGGTTTTGGGCTGAGAGGTAGTGAGATGTGCCTCCTGATGGGCTTGGTAGCTACTGCCCGGTTGAGTGATGGGCCATGCGGCCGTGCCCGTGGGCTGTAAACGAGCGCACGATCGAGACAACCCATGATGAGACATGAGCATGAATCGTGGGAGCAACTAGTTAACGAGCGCTCCTTCGGGAGCCTCGCAATGATAAGCGCCATTTGGCATGCTCTCACCCATTCGCCACGTGTCGTGCTTTGGGCACTCCCTACGGATTTTATTTTATTTTTATTTTTTCACACACGTTTTTTGCTTTTTAAACGGTTTTTTTGCTCGGTTTTGGTTTTCCACCGGTCTTCCTTACCTTTTCGGTCAAAACAAAAATTGCACGAAAAAACCCTTTTTTGTTTTTTTCCTTTCGCGAGAATCACGGTTTTGCTTCCGCGAGAGGCACGGTTGCGCTTTCGTGAGAATCGCGGCCGTGCCTCGGGTTAACGAAAAAACGCATTTTCGGTTTTTTTTCGTGAGTGTCACGGTTTTGCTTCCGTGGGAGGCACGGTTGTGCTTTCGCGAGAGTCACGGCCGTGCCTCTCGAAAACGAAAAAAACGTGTTTTCTATGTTTTGTTTTCTTTCGCGAGAGTCACGGTTTTGCTTCCGTGAGAGGCACGGGTGTGCTTTCATGAGAGTCACGGCCGTGCCTCCTTGGGAACGAAAAAAAATGCGTTTTCTTTTTTTTCGCGAGAGTCACGGTTTCGTTTCCACCAGAGGCACGGTTGTGATTTCGCGAGAGGCACAGGCGTGCCTCTTTAGGAAAGGGAAAAAACCAGTGCTCCCGGTTCGGTTTTTTCGTCTGGTATTTTTCGTGAAAAAAAGTTCGTCAAAACATATCAACATGGGATCTAGTTTTGAAGATCTCGACGCGAGGAATCCAACGGGCTAAGCGGTTCAAGATTTGGACGTACTATTCAAGAGATAAAACATTTTGAATAAACGGATCTATGAAAAAAGAAAAAACTCCCATGTTGCGACAAGTGACGCACATGCAGCGTGCCACTTGTCGCAACCTAGGGGTTTAGAGTGATCTTTGCAGCGAGTACTCCTCAATTAGTGATTTCAACAAATCGTTCTCGTTCGAGATCGTGAGATCGAGAGGCAGAAGCAAGGACGCACCGCAGCCGGCATTCAGCCACGGGTAGGCGGTGGGTGCTCAGCCAACCACCGGCGACCGACGAGGCAACAACAGGGACTCGGCGAAGCGGCGACCGGCAATTCCGCGATGATGGCGAGTCCTGAGGGTTTGCAGATCACGCCGCGGCCGAAGAAGAGACTTAAATATGTAATGAAAGGTATAATTTCGTTGTACATCTAACGCTTGATCGCATCAGTTCAATTGTGTCATGTACTCATGTTACTTGCTTGAACATTTATTTTATTATTTTATGAGAAAAGTCCACAATTCATGCTTCAACTAACCATCCAGTTTGATTTATAACCCTCAACTCCAAAACCGTCCAAATTACATCCTAAAAATTTTTGACGGAAAATTACATCCTAAGCTTAGCACATGGTTCAAAACACAACCCTTGTCTTTGTTTTAGACTGGTCAAACGGTTTTGACGAGGATCAAAGCTGACTGAACATGCCAAGTCAGCAGCCAATGCCACCCACATCCAACCATCTAACCTAGTCTCTCTCTATTCATTTTTTCACCAGAGCCCACCCACTCCTTGCCGCCGCCTGGCGCCCGCGGCCGCTGTGCCTGCCTTCCATGAGGAGTAAGGACTAGTGGCTGGGTAGCGTGCACGCATCGTCGCTGTTTGCCTCTGCCTTCTCTGCCTCATGGTTGAACGAGTGAATTGTATGGGTGAGAGAGCTCGTGTGTTCGTCGATTGGCTAGCCCTACATGCGCGGCGCGATTGGCTCGTTCCCATGTAGTAGAGAAAAGTATGTTTTTCGTCCCTCAAGTTTCCCAAAAGTATACACTTGGTCCCCCAGAATTTTTTGGTATATATTTGGTCCTTCAAGTCCAAAAACCAAATAAGTTTTGTCCAAAACCAGATTTTAAGCACGTTTACTTGGTTTGACCATGTTGACCAGCTTTGAATGATGAATAGTAAATTCAAAAGCATGTTGGTTGTCACCAAAATTCAGATTTTTTTTAAATTTGTTTCCTATGTTTTTATACTGTTCATCGGTCAAACCTAGTCAAACATGGTCAAACCCCGGTCAACGTCCTCGAAATCTGGTTTTGGACCAAACTTATTTGGTTTTGAGACTTGAATGACCAAGTATATACCACAATATCTTGAGGGGCCAAGTCTATATTTTTGGGGAACTTGGGGACCAAAAACATACTTTTCTCAATGTAGGATTACACACTAGTATCATATGTGTATGATACTCCTCACCATGACCAGCCTAGATTGGAGAGGAGGTGTTCGTTCCGCAACCGATGAGTAAAAGGGGTCTCGTTGCCAGGTGAGGGTTGCACTGATCCCCACCTGCCGGACTTCGCCCCAGATTGGACTGGATGAGAATGTATGATGTGATTCTCACTGGATCTTTGGTATGTACTGTCAAGACATGTTACAGTCAAAGGATTGCTTGCTCATGGCACGCTAGGCACAACATTTTTTTGTAATTTTTTTTGCAACACGAACTGGGGCCACTCGTTCAATGTAACAGTTTGTTGTGGTTCAATGGTTAGAGAGACAATGGTATCCCAGCCTAACAGGGTTTAAGTCCTGGTGCTCGCATTATTCCTGGATTTATTTCATGATTTCCGGCAATGCGGTTTTAGTGGGAGGAGAAGTTCCCGTCGATGACGCGGCGCCTACGGTGACTTCGTAAATGTCAAGATGTTATGTTGGCTCAGTCTTTTGACGGTGCATGTTCATAGAGGTGAGTGTATGCACATATGTATGAGGGTTTGCGTCTGTACCGTGTTAAAAAAGGTGTGGCTAGGTCTCAATCAACTGAGACTTAACCAAGTCTCAGTCAAGTGACATTGTGTATGAAAAGAAAAAAGAAAAAGAAAAACATTGTACGAATCACCATGCAAGATCAAAGGAATAGATAATCGACTAGGACATAACGAAGTCTTAGTCGAACATAGCAATCCCGTAAAAAATACTTCTGAAAGAAAACTGTTTAGCCTATTGTACTAGGCCTTTGTGAAAGTTGCACTGTTTTCATCCTTTCCCAGCATGCATGACACCGAAGCAAGCAATGCTTTCTCCCAGAAGTAATTATGCGCTATTGGAATGAAAGTTCAAGCAGCTGAAATTTTTCTTCTTGACTACATTAATGAAGATCAAATTGAAACTCCGTTGGATAAACATTTCTTCTGGTATAAAAAAACACTATGGATTGCAGGTTAATCCCCATTGTAAAGAGAAGATGACATACCTTTCCTTGTGCAAAGAGGTAATAAAACTCCATTCCTTATTAATTATTTGATCTATTATCATTTGCTTTTCCATAGCCAACATATGACGTGATTCCGTAGAAAAGAGTTGTTGGCATCTCAACCCAAGAAGGTAGAGAAGAATCTTGCGCGCAGATGTGCCAAGGGCGAGAAGGTCAGTCTACCTCAAGAAGATGGTATGATCTTCCTCTTTTCAACTTTATAAACAGTAGAAATCTATCTTCACTTGCATTAACTTTGTGAGTGAAGAGATACACTTTCCTTCGATATTATCTCTGCTCCTATCAAAATAAAATAATTGGGTTTGTTTCCCCACTTCCTCCGGGGGGTTTCACATCAGACGAGGATTCCTACAATGGTACGGCTGATCAATCCATTCAAATCAATGGAACCGTTAGGGTGAGTTCTTAGGATTTTAATAAACCTGTTCATGCTCTGGCCTCTATATGTGTTGATGACGTCCACTAAACCATGATATTTACTGTAACTTAGCTATGCAGGTGCACCCGGTAAGAGCATATGACATGGCGAATATATGCTTTTACTGCCCACAAAGGTGAACATAGAAAATTAAAGCTGACTAGAGAAGCATAACCCATGTGCAAAATAGTACCAGAAGCACGCAAAAGATATGCTATATGGTGGGCAGGTGGTGGCACCTGCATATCAGTACCACCCGTGCTTCTCGGCCCAACTCCAATTTCCTCTAGCAACAATCGATGGAGACCAGTCTCTCCCGTGCATCCCGGTTTCAATTCCCATTTCATCTACCACCGAGAGATCATCGATAGATATCTAGAGTGGAAGATATCTATTACCAATTGTGTAGGCTTAAAAGGCATCGGGAACGATTTCACGGTGATGAGGCCAACTCTGTTAACCAATTTATTTCTCTAACCTCACTGTCACGCCTGAAGCTCAAGTATCTAAACCTGAACTTGCAGCGGAAGGAAAGTCCAACAATGTTGTTGGGCCCCAGGCCGTGTAAGTGTAACCGAATGAGGGCCCAAGCGGGCAGGTAGTATTTACGCTGGTGTATGACTCTGTAATCGGATCAATTTCTCAAAGTAAATGTAATCGGATCAAAGTGAAGAATTGTGAATCGGTTTCCTCGCCACTCTCCCATGTTGCTCTTCACCTAACTCTGTCTCTTAGCTCTCAAAAAAACTAACTCTATCTCTTAGCTCTCAAAAAAATAACTATCGAAACTCGAAAATAGATTGTTTGTTTTGCCACGACTTCCACGAATGTCATTCCCTGATGAAACTTGGCACGTGCTTAAAATATTTCTCATACTTTGCCACCAACCTTTTATTTGAATTTTTTTATATTTTATTATTCATGGTGGTATCATAAGATCTAAAACTCAGATGGGCACTTACCAACACTTTTGTCATGAATGCAAGTGACATTGACATACATGTGAAGTTTTTCTGAACATTTTGATATCTTATTTTTATTTTTCTGATTTAGTCTAAATTATTTATGAAGTTTTCAAAGTGATGGTCAAACGGTCAAAGGGCAAAAGCATAAGATGCCAAAATGGGTTGGGCAAAACCATGTGATTTGAGAAACTAGGGGCAATACTAACGAAGGGGACACAACTAAAGGTATAAAACTAATTATCACTTTTTAATTGTATTCTAAATATTTCTCCTAAGATGTCGATCATGGTTATGAAGTTGCCTATAGCATATGTGGACTATATTAGGATTAATGTTAGAAAAGAAATGAGATGGGTAGCTTCACTCCATTCCAAAGCAACTAATTAGCAATGATAGGTAACTAATTAGCAAGAGTGAACAACTTTGAAACAGAGGTATGTAACATCACCTCACTTTTTATAAGCAACTTTGTTTCTACGAGAAGCAATTTTAATGCTACAAATAAGCAACTTCACCACATTTTGCGAGATAGTTAATTTTGTTTAACACTCTTCTACCTTTCTCACTACTACTTCTAAGTTTCCTACCTTTGATGCTCATACTTTGTTGCCTCTAAAATTCTCATAATCATATGATGTCTTCTACCGTTGATGCCGAGGTGTTGTCATTGCTAGTTAGTTTCTTATCGTGACTACTGTATGTTGATATGCATTGCTACAGTTACCCGATGATGATTCCAAGTTGCATGGCATCGTTAATTAGTTGCATATAATACCAAGTTGTCCATCATTGTTGTTCAAGTTGTCCACTCTGAAGCACAGTATTAGTATACTCTTAGTTATAGTAGAGAACACAGAGATGAAGCTAGTCAATTCGGTAGTCTCGCTGGCCAGGTTAGAAGGGTTTTCTGCTCATAGACAGTCACACTGACAAACTAACAAGAAGTTGCTTTCTTATAACACTAAAGTTGCCTCTATAGCATTCAAAGTTGCTCGTAAAAAAAGCTCGTCGAAACATACTCATATGAGATCTAATTTTGAACAGCTTGTTAAAAGAAACCCAATGGTGAAAGCATATGTGAATTATGATGCTCGAATATAAAATTATGGCTTTTCAAATTTTGAAACCACTAATAAATGCACATGAGACAAAATTTGATCTTTTTGGTTGGAATGTACAGACTAAGCAGTGATGGGGGGGGGGTGAAGATCACGTGCTTTTCTAAATAAAGGCAAGAAATTATTTTTTTGGTGAGTGTGCTCGTGGCGTGCAACCATCGCATATGGGCGTTGTGTAGCCACGCCCTATATTAATGTCACATAGTTATCAATTACACACATTATCTAGACCTACAAGGTGTCGCAACAATATCCAGGATGCACACAACCAAGAAAATAACATAAAAAGAATAAAAAACTCTTCAAAAGAAATGCCTTCAAGAAGGAAATAATGCACAAGTGTCGGTGCTAAAACTGGCGGATCTCGGGAAGGGGGTGTGATAGCCTGCCTTATTAGGGATGATAGACTACTTGTATCAATAAGGAATTCCTTTTTTTCCGGGAGCCCATTCGGATATAACTCCAAAGTTAAGCGTGCTCAGCTTGGAGTAGTTTCAGGATGGGTGACCGACCGGGAAGTTGCTCCCGGGTGCGCACGAGTGAGGACAAAGTTCATAGAAAAGACTAGTATTGATATGTGGGGCCAGTCTAGATCCCGCCAGGAGTAACGACCACCGGCGGATGTGTCCGGGGCGTTACAATTTGGTATCAGAGCCGACCCTCGAGGTTACACGGATGTTTGCGGACAGGTGCGCGGTCATGTTGTGCATGACGTTTGTGACCCGTGATGGCACACGGCATGGCACATGTTCCGGACTGGAAGCATAGACGTATGTGCCAAGAGGGAACGTTTCCATGGCCCGACGAGGACGCCGGTTCCTCTAAGTGGGGGTGTTTGTGATAGCCTGGCTTATTAGGGATGATAGACTACTCATATCAATATGGAATTCCTTCTTTTCGGGATCTCATTCGGATAGAACTCCAAAGTTAAGCGTGCTCAGCTTGGAGTAGTTTTAGGATGGGTGAACGACCGGGAAGTTGCTCCCGGGTGCGTCTGAGTGAGGACAAAGTGCACAGAAAGGACTAGTATTGCTATGTGGGTCCAGTCTAGATCCCGCCAGGAGTAACGACCACTGGCGGGTGTGTCCGGGGCGTTACAGGGGGTCTAGAGCTGGTAGTCTAGCAACAATGGTAATAGGAGGGAAACATGAGACTAGTTTACCCAGGTTCGCACCGTTTGGAAGAGGTAAAACCCTATGTCATGTTCTTATTATACTGATGTGATGGAGTATCGAGTATAAGATGATCTACCTCGAGATCATAAGATTGTGTTCTAAACCCTAAGGCTGGTAATCTTGTCCCTACAGACAAAACTCCACAGCTTATATACACATAGGATATCTAGGTTACCCATATGGTCGGTTGTCAATCATGTCGTCTAGTGAGCTATCCTTGAAGTGCATGTCGCGTCTTCGGAGGTTTCCATCTTGATCACGCCAAGAGTCATAGCTTCTGGAGTCCTACGTTGTGGAGATTAGTGGGTCGCATGACCGTGGGTCATACATGTTAGTACCCCTTTGTCCAGAATACCGTCAGTAGCCCCTCAACTGGTCCTAGAAGCCGAGGATGGCAGCTCCAAGCTTCGAACGTTGTATTCGGCTTAATATCTCTGGCTTGACGTCGCCGGCTTGGCAGAGAAGTTCTTCCTCAAGTTCAAACTTATGTGGTTTGACGAACAATCCCGCTATAGTTGTAGCTTGTTTGGCGACGAGTGATTTACCATATCTTGAGGAAGATTTAGGGAACCCGCGCAAGTGTGGGAGCATTCAAGTCTGTTGGGCCACCTTTTTATTTTGGCTTCTGAATTTTAAAGTTCTATATCTTTTAACGAAAACTGCAAATTAAGTTATATCTTCATTTTCGTGTTTCTCGTGACTAACATTTTCAAATAAGATCAATTTTGAACTTATTTTGATGACTTTTAAATAAATGTGTTAAGTTTTAATGTTGAAATTTAGTACGAGCGAGGTATAAAAGTGAATTATTTTTTGTCTATGACTGACAGAAAAAAATGCATAAAATTATATCTCGGAAATTGATTGAAACTTGGCAGTTTTATGTACAAAATGTTAAAATATATAACCGTATGATTTGTATAGATATACGGTTGTATATGTGTAGTCCTTGTATAGGTGTCCGTATATTGTACGATATGAACTCTGCCTTGTAACCTCTATATAATGATCAATACAAGGCACCAAAACGTGTGGTTTCCCTAATCTTACATGGTATAGAGCCTAAAAACTCTAACCCTAGCCTGTGGCGCCCTCCTCCTCCTTCTGCTGCCACCGAAGCCACCACCCGATCGCCGCCGCGCCCCGATCGCCGCCTCCATGGCTCAGCCCGACGTGAACGCCACGAACCAGGCGCTGGCCGCGGCCAAGGAGTGCCAGGACGCCGAGCTCGCCGCCAAGGAGCGCCAGGACACCGAGCTCGCCGCCAAGGCCAAGATGGCACTCGCGACCGACGCCGATGGATCTGGGACGAGCGCGGGGTCCTTCTCCTTGACCTCGCTGCACGCACAGGCCGTCGGCCTGCACTCCATCAAGGGCCATGTTCCCGTCGAGCTCGCTCTTGACACCGGCGTCCACCGTCAGTGGCGCACCTTCTTCCGCGCGGCCTACCGCAAGTACGCCCTCCTGGACCACCTCGACTCCGACGCCCCCGATGCGCCAAACCCGGAGTGGTCTCTCCTCGACGCTACCGTCGTCTCTTGGCTCTATGGGTCTGTCTCTCTCAACATCCTTGACGCCGTCATGACGCCCGATGACGATCCCCTCGCCGTCGACCTCTGGAACAACATCAATGGTCTCTTCAACGACCACAAGATCAATCGTCAGCTCCACCTCACGGCCGAGCTTGGCGATGTCAAGATGGGAGAGATGAGCATGGCCGACTATCTTCAGAAGGTCAAATCCCTCTTCGATGGGCTCGCAGATCTTGGCGCTCCCGTTGATGATGCCGAGATGGTGGTCCACTGCCTCAATGGCCTCTCCAAGCAATACGAGGCTGGTGCCGATCTGATCTCCCTCATGCCAGGCATGACCTTCGCGCAGTGCCGCTCGTTGCTCGCGCTCCAGGACATGAAGCGCAAAAATCGTCGCGCCCGCAACTCGGACACCGCCCTCTTCACCAACACCGCCGACAACTCTGGCAACACCGGCAACCCCGGCAAGGCCTCTGGAAAAGGAAAGAAGAAGAAGAAGGCCGCCGCAGGCATCGCCAAGGAGATCATCCCGGCGCCCGCGACGACGCCGGCTGCAACTCCTTCCTGGCCCTCACCGCACCATCCCTGGAACGGTGCCATCCAGATGTGGCCCTATGGCCAGGGGGGTCTGCTCGGCCGTGCACCACCCGCCTATGCCCCAGCTCCGGGCTACGCGCCCCGGCACACCCCGTCGCCCCATGCGTTCTTCGCCCAGAGCCTGTATGGCATTGCTCCCTACGGCTACACCCCTGGATAGCCATCCTACGGACTCTCCGGCCCGGCTCCGTCATCACCGGCATCCTCAGCTGCTTCGTGGGACCAGGACGCGCTCATGCATCAGTTCCAGACCATGGGACTACAAGCACCCACCAGGGAGTGGGTGATGGACACCGGCGCCTCCTCCCACTTTGCGTCCGATCCCGGTATGCTCACCTCCGTTCCCTCCCCCTCCTCCTCTCGTCGTGCTGTCGTTGTCGGTAACGGTTCCACCCTTCCAATCACTGGTGCGGGGCATGCACGTCTTCCTATTTCCACCAACTCTCGTCCTCTTTACCTTCGTAATGTCTTAGTTGTTCCTAACATTGTTAAAAACCTTTTGTCTGTTCGTCAGTTCACCATTGATAATCGTGTATCCGTCGAATTTGACCCTCTTGGTTTTTCTGTGAAGGATCTCCTCTCCAGGACAGAGATTCTCAGATGCAATAGCTTTGGAGCTCTCTACTCCATTCGTCCTTCCTCTACCAGCTAGCCACACGCCTTCCTCGTCGCCGATGCAGCACTCTGGTACCGTTGGCTTGGGCATCCCGGGCGGCCCGTTATGGAGGCCTTAGCTCGTTGTTCCATCATCCCTAGGGAAAAGAATAAAAGTAGTTTGTGTCATGCTTGTCAGTTAGGTCGTCATATTCGTCTTCCTTTTTCTTCCACCAATCGTGTAACCACTACTTCGTTTCAGATAATTCACTGTGATTTGTGGACATCTCCTGTTGAGAGTATTTCTGGCTTTAAGTATTATCTCGTTTGTCTCGATGATTTTACTCAGTATGCTTGGGTTCATCCTCTACGGTATAAGTCAGAAGCTTTCTCACACTTGTCGTCCCTTCATGCTTTAGCTCTCACCCAGTTTAATGCCCGATTGCAGGCTATTCAGTGTGATAATGGTCGTGAGTTCGATAATACACTACTCCACTCGTTTGCCCAGCACCATGGAATTGCACTCCGCTTTTCATGTCCATATACTTCGCAACAGAATGGTAAAGCCGAACGCATTATTCGTACTCTTAATGACATTACTCGTACACTCTTCACACCGCCGTTTCTGGGTCGAAGCTCTTCACACCGCCGTTATGTTGCATAATCGGTTGCCTTCCAAGGTAATCTCAGATCGTATACCCTTTCCTGCCTTACTTGGCGTAGATCCTGCTTATGCTGGTCTTCGGGTTTTCGGATGTCTATGTTACCCCAACACCACCGCCGTTGCTCCGCACAAACTTGCGCCGCGCTCCGTGCCATGCGTGTTCCTAGGGTACCCATCACAGTATCATGGCTATCGTTTCCTTGATCGTTCCACCCAAAAGATCATCATCTCTCGCCATGTCGTGTTCGATGAGTCAAGCTTTCCATTCGCCTCCACACCATCTTCCACTAGTAGAAAACAGGGCATTGGTCCAGCCCATTAGCCCCGGTTCAATCTAGAACCGGGTCCAATGGGGGTACTGGACCCGGTTCGTGAGCCCAGGGGGGCGGCCGGGCCACGTGGGCCATTGGTCCCGGTTCGTCTGGACCTTTTGGTCCCGGTTGGAGCTACAAACCGGGACCAATGGCTCTTGCTCCTGGCCCACCACTATTGGTCCCGGTTGGTGATATGAACCGGGACCAAAGGTACCCCTTTAGTCCCGGTTTGTAGCACCAACCGGGACCAGTGAGTTGCCTATATATACCCCCTCACTCAAGAGCAGAGCTCACTGCTCTGTTTTTTTTTCTGGACGAGGGGGAGAGTGGTTAGTGGTGCTCTAGCTCACCTCCTATGCACACAACGTGTTCGGTGGAATGCCCGAGCCACATTAGTTAAGCTTTTCTCCTCTCGAAGCTCTATTTTCTCCGAGATTTGTCTAGGTTTAGCGGTCCGTCACGTCCCGTCCCCGTCTTCGCCGCCGTCGATCGCCCCCGCCGATCTCGTCACCGGCACCACCGTGGTGAGCCTCTTGTTATGTCCATGCTTTTCTTACTTTTATTATTGCTTTAGATAGATATTTGTCTAATTTTCTTACGTTTATTATTGCTTGTTATTATATAGCATTCAAAGAAAAAATTGGTTGAAGAGGAAAACATTTCGTTAAAGAAAAAATTGGAAAAAATGGAGGAGGAGAAGATGGAGTTGGAGTTGCATGTTGCGGAAGTTATCGATGATCACAAGATCAAGATGGACCCTATTTTCGAGAGTTTAAATTTAGTTGAAGAAGAAAACAAATTCTTGAAGGAAAAAATAAAAAAAATTGTGGACGAGAAGATGATATTGGAGTTGCATGTTGCGGATGTCGTCGATGATCACAAGATCAAGATGGATGCAATGCGGTTGAAGACTAAAAAGATTAGAAAATATGCCATTCATACCGAGGCTTGGTATCATTATGCCGTTGGATCAATTGTTACCTTGGTTGCGATTATGATAGCATTTGTTTTCGCGTTGAAATGTTTTACATAGTTTCGATGTGTATGGAGAGCTATATGTTGTTAGATGAGAACTATATATGTATGTACTTTGGTTTTAATGTGATGATGAACTTTTATCCATTTGGTCACTTAATTATCTATTTATGATGTTCTGTAATGGTTTTTGACACACTTAATTATATATAAATGCACGCAGATGAACCGGCAATGGATGTACGGTGACAGACACACCTCCGAGTACATTAAGGGCGTGCGTGAGTTTCTAAATGCGGCTGAGGCAAACAAGCAGAATGGTTTTATGTGTTGTCCATGCACTAAATGTGTGAATACGATGTCTTACTCTAACCGAAAAATCCTTCACTCCCACCTGCTTTACAAGGGTTTCATGCCACACTATAATGTTTGGACGAGGCACGGAGAAATAGGGGTTATGATGGAAGACGGCGAAGAAGAAGAGTACGATGACAACTATGTGCCCCCTGAATACGGTGATGCTGCAATGGGGGGAGCTGGTGAAGATCAAGAGGAACCAGACGATGTGCCCAATGATGCTGCAACGGGTGAAGCTGCTGATGTAGGGGAACGCAGCAGAAAATAAAAATTTCCGACCTACGCACCAGCCCAGGACCACTATGAAGACTGCATACAAGGTTTGATCTGTTTCGTTACCGACTCGTAGCGCAGCGGAAGTAGAGTCGATGACGATCGTCGGTGCAGATCCCCGCAGCTAGGATTTACAACCTCCCAACCGCGAGGATGTATACCCTCATCCGCTCCTCGGACAGCCCTCCGGGAGACGGTCGAACAGTCCCCCGGACGGTGTCGCGGACAGCCCTTCGGGAGGACCTTCGAAACTTGAACGGTCACTCGGACAGCCCTTCGGGAGGACCCACAGAACTCGGACCGTCACTTGGACAGCCCTTCGGGAGGCACTCACGAACAGCCCCTCAGGGCACTAAGATCGAATCTACGACCTCTCTACGGGGTTGCACACATACGGTGTCATCTATCCGGCAGGGCTTCGCCGTCCAGAACTAGTCCCTGCCGGAACCCAGACAGCCTTTCGGCTCTACGAAACTCTTTTCGTGGGAGGGAGAGAAGAATGCCAGATCATGCATGGCTTGTGTGAGAGCAAGGGATGAAGGAGATGGCAGCCCCAACTCCTCCTTTTATAGGCCAAGGCAAGGGGTGGGGTGGTGGAGGAAATACCAAATTACCCATGCTACATGTCCCACATGGAAGGGTAAAAAGGTAACACAAGGGGGGCACCAAGGGGACACTCCCATGGCAGCCCAACACCTTGTCCCCCCCCATGGGGGGGCCCCCCCAACAAGCCACCAACATGTCTCCATGAAACATGCATGCTCCCTAGACAAAAAGCCACCAAACAAGCAACCCCCGATTCGTGGGATCTTGTCCCCTTGCGCTGGGACAAGATGTTTTCCGCGAAACTTTTTTCTGAAACATTCCAGAAGGTCCCAGAACATTTCCGGCACCCTCTAAAATTATTCTGGGCTTGATCCGAAACATTTTCGGTGCTGTGGTTTTTATCAGCGGAAAGCATCAACAGCGGTTACGGCAGTTTCGGAACATTTCCGATTTTTCTCTCTGAAAATTCCCAGAAGTTCCCAGACCAATTCTGGCACCCTCTGATAATTTCCATGCGGTGCCGAAACCCTTTTTGACCTAATAATATATTCCGAAACATATTTTCGGTTTTACCGAAACTCTTTCGGTGTTCTCTCTCCGGAACTCTTCCGTTGTCTCCGAAACTTTTTCGGTGATTTTCTCTCAGACTCCCTGTCTAGTATTCAGCAGATAGATGACCCTTAAGCGTGTGACCCTATAGGTTCGGTGAAGTATAGACATGACACAGAACCTCTTCCGATCAATGATCAACATCGGAGCCGTGGACACCCATATTGACCACCTATACCCACACGAATGAATATTCGAGTGAACCTCCAGTTTACGTGAGCTATTCCTTTTGCTTCGCGATATGTCACAAACACCCGAGGTGAGATTTATTGCATCCCCGTGGGCAAACACTTTGTCCACTATGCAAGTTACCTCGTTACCGGTTTTGTTCTCTTTTCTCGTTTTCGTGTTCCGGCATCCCAGTGATCAAATCACCCTGTGTCTGGCCAGACGATGATGGATACCGTTACACCGAGAGGGCCCGAGTATATCTCTCCATCGACGGAGGAGCAAATCCCAATCTTGAGCTATCTCGTTACTTGCCATACTTTTCCATGAACCCGTAAGCCGCCGTAATAGCCACCCATTTACGGATGACGTTTAACAAACCCCAAAGTTCATGAAGCAAGCATGAAGAAACTCGATACTCTCATGGTCTAAGGAATTATGCAAACATTAACTTCCTGTGTTATTAACCATAAACTTGTGACGAAGGTATCTCATAGCATAACATCAATTCGGGTCGATTCAACACAAATGTTCCTATAACATTGTGCCCTCAAAATTGCTGGCATAGACATGCCCATGATTGGGAAAACATAATCATCATGCAACACTTGAGCTAGTCTTAGAGGCATGACTAGGAATACTTTTTATCGTTTATTATTCCACACGTGCACATGGGTTTTCCCCAGAGCCTTTATGGATATACGGGCTTGGGAACCACAGCAGTTATAGCATGGAACATAAACCTAATTATGAACAGAGAGATAATTTATAACATTTGTTATTGCCTCTAGGGCATATCTCCTACAGACTCCCACTTGCACTAGAGTCAATAATCTAGTCAATGCTAATGCATTTTACACCTATGACACATTGGTGTAAATATGCTTCGCTTGTGGTATAGCCTGATGTCCAACGGATCTGACGACTTCAGCTCCGTGTGTATCTTTGCATATCCCTCGCGTTTTCACGCCTTCACAAAATTCATATTTTGTGTGGACTTGGCTTTGTATGTATGCGAATCACAGGTCGAACCTGGATTCCTCAGACTGAGTTATGGAGCAACTACCTGCAGTAGTGTCCCATTGACAAAAGCCATCTTGGAACCATACTAAGTTCATGAATGAACTATATGATTCAACATCTTCTTTGTCGCTTCAAAAGCGGCAACATACTTCGCCTCTGTTATAGAATTCGCCACAGTAACTTGTTTGGAACATTTTCCAACAAACTGTGCCACCACATTGTGTGTTACACAAAACCCTTAATTTAAATCAAAAATCGCACGGAGAAAAGATGAAGACTGTATCGATGTAACATTTTACAACGAACTCTTCATGATCTCCGCTTGCGAGAAAACATGTCATCAGTACTTACTCTAGTACTCAAAGACATCTTTCACTGTTGTCCTAAGATCAGTACTTTGATCACTTTGGTATCCATACTCGCAACACCTTGGGAGTATCGGACATATCTGGTTGTTTTACATACCATGGAATACATGATTAATCCAAACACGAAGGTGTGTGGAATCTCCATCATGTATTTTGCTCATCGGTGTTTTTGGGACACCGAGTCTTGCAAAAACTCTTTCCATGTGACTTCGGCAAGAATCACTCCTTGGCGTTTTATATGCTAAAAGGTTTTAGCATCTTGTCAATATGTATTCATTGCTTAGCCCCATTAGGTAAATCTATCTTCATAGATCATCATGCCTAATATCAAGGCTATTTAGCCTAAGCACTTCATCGAAAAACTATTTCCAAATGAAGTCCTAATTCGTGTCAAGAAATTTATTTCCAATTACCAATGTGTCAAGCACACAAGGTTTTTAGAAATATTATTGCGCTCCCACTTACTTTCTTGAATTACAAGCATCTTCGTTACCCATTGATGACGTCAAAACCCCTTTTGACCATTTCATCAAAACACGAAGATTCCAACTCCATTTTGCTCTCTTCTGTCCATTGCTGGAACTCTGAAGTTTGCACACTTACTAGCATCCTCTGGATCGACAAATTACTTTGGACTGTATCACATACAAGTCCTAGGTTTCATTTCCATCAGATGGAAATCTTTTGTCATCCATGTTTCATATCTCAAGATTGAAATATTTATTAATTGCTAGTTCAACCCGAACCGACTTTAAGCATCGCTACGGTGAGACAATCTCATCGTAGTCAACTCCTTGAACTTGTTTATTGCAACAAGTCGAGCTTTATGGATAAAATATTTTATCCGTATCAGTTTTAAGTTCCATAAATATTCGTTAGACTCTAAGTCTTCCGAAAGGTGTATCAAGGTTTTAATCTTGAATCACTTATATGGAAACTAACTCGGGTTGTATTGGCATTCAGCCAATTCCGGAGTCAGGGCCCATCAACGCTTCCTTGTGTATCATAGGTATACTGTTGTCCAACAACAATATCTCGTCTGCGCACCTGAGAGGTTTGCACGAGCCTTGCCTACGTGGTTCAGCTGCAAGTTCGACCGAAGTCCATACATTTTATTGTAGAGACTTCCGTATCAGTCGCAGTAGGAAACTCTGGAATTACTTCCAAGGTTCCTTTCCTTTGACCTGATGACGAAGATACTGTTATCTCGTCGAGTTTGCACTATTCTCCCACTCACCTTTTTGAAAGAACCATTCTCTTTAAAAGCATACCGTTTCATGGCAAAACTATTTGCCTCGGTATAGTGAGGGAGGAATACCCAATTCCTTGGGATAACCTACAAAGTAGCACTTGTCTGATTTGGAATAGGTTTGTAACCTTTTACACAAGCCCCATATTCCAAATGTTTAAGAAAAGATATAACATGGTTGGGCGTACCATACCATGGTGTCATTTCAACAGACCCGATGGAGCTCTTTTCAGTGTAAAAGCCGTAGTCTCTAAAGCATCACTATACAAGGGATAATGGCAAATTTATTTATGTCATCTTTGATCTTACCATTTCATAAATGGTTTGATTACATCTTCACAGACTTTTCACTTGCAGTGGTGTTCCGGGAAGTGCAAGTTATGAAACCCCTTTCACAACTCATCAGACATTCGCTAAACTTGTAACTCAAATATTCCTTTCTGCAATCGAATTGTAGAAACATAATTTTCTTGTTACAATAACTTCTACTTCATTTTTGAAAACCTTTCGAATGATTTCAAAAGATCCAGACTTACGTCTCATCAAGTAAATATCCATATATCTACTTGAGTCATTTTTGAAGATAGATAAATCCACTACTAACAACATTTATCGGACTACACACATCAAATGTATGATCACCAATAAGTTTGTTACTCGTTCCTTATGGCCTGTGAACGGTATTTCAGTCACTTCACTTTTCGGAGGAAAGTTGCAAGTGTCAGATGATTCAAAATCAAACGACTTCAAAAACCATCATAATGGAATTTCCATGCGGGTTTCTCCAATGTGACCAAATGTAGTGCCACACTTGTGCGGTATTCTTTTAGTCTTGCGACATTTAGCGTCAGTGTTTATGGATGTATCATATTACCATCAATATTCATAACATACATCCCATCTCGGATGGAAGCATGGCCCTTCATGTTATTCATAATACTGAACAACAATTGTTCTTCTATGAACAACCCTTTTGCAACAAACTTGTGCAATTTGGCTAGAGTGTATGAAACTCTAAAATGAATTATGAAAGTAAACACAGAGGTAATATATTATTATCAACATTCATAACATACATCTCATTCATAATGAAAGTATGGCCCTTATGTTGTTCATAACACCAAACATCAGAAGTTCTCTTATGAACAACCTTCTTGCAAGATACCTTATGCAATGGGCTAGAGTGTGTAAAACTCTAAATGAATTATGAAAATAAATACAGACGGTAATACACCGATGGAAGGTATAGTAACATTTACTATGTTCCCTGTGTATACCTAAACCTTATTCCTGGCTAGTCACTTAGGCCATAGTAGTCCTTACATCGAGTTGCATCAGAATGCAATCGAGCGGGTATCTTTGTGATTTAACTCACAACACCCAAGAATCAGTGATCAACAAATTAATCATAATTCCCAAGGACTATATCTTTGACCAGCCTTCTATACATCAAAAACTTGTATGACATTCATACATGAGCTGGATATTCCAGTCTTCTTTCTTTTTGCCTTTATACTTCTAATAGTTTAACTTTTAGTATTTCTCCTACTCTCAGAAGAAGCACCCAACTTAAGAGTGGCGTTAGCCCCGGACTTCCTAGGCGTGAAAGTCTTACTAACACCCTTCGGACACTTCCTTTCTCTTTAAGTTGTTGTTTTATTCACCTTTCATCATATGACAGGCGTTCTACTGGATCCCTCTCTTATCAGTCTAATGCATGGTAAACTCCTTTACTAATAGTTTGCAAACAAACACTGCTTTGGATATCTCATATCTGTTAGCCTTTGTTTGTGTCTGAAAATGATTTTCAGGTTCCATGAATATCACATAACTATCCAAACTTTCGAAGTTCGGGTCTCATGGAAGCAAACATATTGCACTTGACTGAAAACGGAATTCTAGCTTTTGGATCGAAGGACGAGAGTCACATGATCCATAGCATTAGCGGGAGAATACCGAAAGTATGCGATAGGACAAAGTCCTTCTCGGCACTCTTGAGGACAATCCTCACATTACGTTACCAACCGTAAAGTTTTAACCAGATATTTAACAGCTATTCAATTTTAATAGGGAAGGTGGAAATGCGAGCCATTATTCTACAACTATTATGCAAAAAACACTTAGACAGTGTTCAAAATTAATTGCACAGAGAATTAAACAAGTTAATTCTGTAGTGCGCTCCCACTCAAATCAATATCTCTCATAATTGATTGTGAGTGATTCAAGATCCATATTACAATTCAACGCCAAGGATGCATCCATCTCAAGTGACGAGAATTGCAATCGGTAGGCCAACTTGCCAATCACATCTCTATGTGACTCTTGTTCATCTTTCGATGCGTGTGTTCCGAGCTCATGACTTTCATGCCTGAACGTCAAGACAACCAAGTGATCTCGCTGCGAGGTCTCAACTCACCCGCCTCACACATCCCTAATCGTTCGTACCCATGCATCCATGTGATACCCCGAAAAGTTAGGTGCCGTGACGGTGCTACACTTGGGAGAACACTAACTACTTGATATTTTTGTGAGAGATCACCCTAATAAAAGCGACTACCGCGCAATCAAGAAGGGTGCATCAAAGGGATAAACATCTCAGGCAATTCATAATTAGCATGATATGGTATAGCCCTTTCTGACGGAGAAGTCTTTCATTTCTTCGTCTTCGGCATTCGCGTCGGTATTCACCTTCGCGAAGATTGCCACCACCTTGTCGATGCACCAGATAATATTGCTATCTCTATAGCAGATAAAATAAATGCATTACACAAGGTTGACACGCAGGTCATTAAAGTGCAATCATATGGCTCCAGCCATCATGCCGAATCATGACACGCAGGTCATGTTAATTAATTTACATCATATAGTCATCTCATACATAATCAAATTATTATGAGCTCTGCTATACCACATCACATGCACATGCAAACCCTCCTGCAAAACCAAGTCAGACGCCTCTAATCGGTTCATACAAAAGTTTATCTTACGTGGCTTCTAAGGTTTCGAAACAAACCGAAGCTACCAACGTCCATCATCAAGCATGATAATTCAAGTCGCTAGATTAACTTTTGCGGGGTGTATGAAACACGAGATAATAAAATCTCGAGCCCCATACTGAACTTCGTCATACGCATGACCCCCGTGCAGATCATATCTGCATTGCCCTTTCGTCTGCGAAACATCCATCTTTCTTTGACTAAAGTGGAACCCAAAGAACTGTTAGCACTTCGTTGATCTGTCAATCAGCATACTCAGGAGTAGCATGAAAGGATCGCGGATTGCCAGAACTTTGTCAGATTCCACAATGCTGTCAAGATCAGGACTACGCAAATTTAAGGGAAGCAACAAGAACATCAGGTAACAGATTTCATCTGCTACCCGCACAAATAATTTTCAGTAATAGATCTTATCTACTACCTAATTATATTGTGCAACACCCATACATCTCCATGTATTCTAGATCGCAACCTGCATCTACGCATAGCACGGCTCATGATGCCACTGTAGGGTAACGCAGCAGAAAACAAAAATTTTCCGACCTACGCACCAGCCCAGGACCACTATGAAGACTGCATACAAGGTTTTGATCATTTTCGTTACCGACTCGTAGCGCAGCGGAAGTAGAGTCGATGACGATCGGCGGTGCAGACCCCCGCAGCTAGGATTTACAACCTCCCAACCGCGAGGATGTATACCCTCATCTTCTCCTTGGACAGCCCTCCGGGAGACGGTCGAACAGTCCCCCGGACAGTGTCGCGGACAGCCCTCCGGGAGGACCTTCGAAACTCGAACGGTCACCCGGACAGCCCTTCGGGAGGACACCCGAAACTCCAACTGTAACTCGGACAGCCCTTCGGGAGGCACCCTCGAACTAAGACCGAAACTACGATCTCTCTACAGAGTTGCACACATACGGTGTCATCTATCCGGCAGGGCTTCGCCGTCCAGAACTAGTTCCCACCGGAACCCAGACAGCCTTTCGGCTCTACGAAACTATTTCGCGGGGAGGGAGAGAGAAGCCAGATCATTGCAATGGCATGTATGTGAGAAGGAGTGAAGGAGATGGCAGCCCCAACCCCTCCTTTTATAGGCCAAGGCAAGGGGGAATATCCCTTTCTCAAAAGGAATATGCCATTGGAATATCCCTTTCTCAAAAGGAATATGCCTTTCTCAAAAAATATCCAAAAAGTGCTTTCACTATTCACGACGACATTTTTCAGCGTCCGTTCGAACTGAAAATATTTATGTGGGCTTAGAACATTTCCAGTACCCACCATAATTATTTTCAACGCGTTCTGGAACAATTCCAGTTTAGTGATTTTCATCTGCGAAAAGCATCTGAAGCGGTTCCGGCAGCTCCGGGACATTCCCGGTTTTCATCTCCAAAAATTCCAGAAAGTTTCCAGAATGATTCTGGCATCCTCCAAGAATTATCGGGCATGTGCCAAAACCAATTTGACTTTATGGTATCCTCTGAAACAACTTTTCAGTTTCACCGGAACTCATCCGGTGACCTCTCTCTGCGGAACTTTTCCGCTGTCCGAAACTTTTTCGGTGTCCGAAACTTTTTCGGTGATTTTCTCTCAGACTCCCTGTCTAGTATTCAGCAGATAGATGACCCTTAAGCGTGTGACCCTATAGGTTCGGTGAAGTATAGACATGACCCGGAACCCCTTCCGATCAATGATCAACATCGGAGCCGTGGACACCCATATTGACCCCCTATACCCACACGAATGAATATTCGAGTGAACCTCCAGTTGCTGTGAGCTATTCCTTTTGCTTCATGATATGTCACAAACACCCGAGGTGAGATTTATTGCATCCCCGTGGGCAAACACTTTGTCCACTATGCAAGTTACCTCGTTACCGGTTTTGTTCTCTTTTCTCGTTTTCGTGTTTCGGCATCCCAGTGATCAAATCACCCTGTGTCTGGCCAGACGATGATGGATACCGTTACACCGAGAGGGCCCGAGTATATCTCTCCATCGTCGGAGGAGCAAATCCCAATCTTGAGCTATCTCGTTACTTGCCATACTTTTCCATGAACCCGTAAGCCGCCGTAATAGCCACCCATTTACGGATGACGTTTAACAAACCCCAAAGTTCATGAAGCAAGCATGAAGAAACTCGATACTCTCATGGTCTAAGGAATTATGCAAACATTAACTTCCTGTGTTATTAACCATAAACTTGTGACGAATGTATCTCATAGCATAACATCAATTCGGGTCGATTCAACACAAATGTTCCTATAACATTGTGCCCTCAAAGTTGCTGGCATAGACATGCCCATGATCAGGAAAACAGAACCATCATGCAACACTTGAGCTAGTCTTAGAGGCCAGACCAGGAATACATTTTATCGTTTATTATTCCACACGTGCATATGAGTCTTCCTCCGAGCCTCGTTTTATTTGCAGACTCGAGAACCATAGCAGTTGTAGCATGGAACATAAACCTAATTGTGAACAGTGAGATAAATAATAGTATTTATTATTGCCTCTAGGGCATATCTCCTACAGCTGAAGATCAAGAGGAACCAAATGATGATCTTCGCCGGGTCATTGTCGATGCAAGGACACAATGCGAAAGTCAAAAGGAGAAGCGGAAGTTCGATCGCACGGGGTCAGGTGGCTACCTCAGAGCCCGGCCTAAGTGGGCCAAGGCTGAGAATGATCTGCTTGAGAAAGGGATCGAACCAGAGACAATGCACTGGCCAGACCGTTGCCGGACTTGGTTCTTCGGGGCTGGCGGAACCTTGGACCCCGTATCAGGGTGGTGCATTTGGATGGACAAGCAATTGGAAACACCACTCAGAAAGATGCGGCAGTATATCAAAGCATCGCATGAAGGGACGTTCTTCCCCAACAGAGAGAACGACGAGCTGACAATGGCCCTCGGGAATCCTGAGCACCCTGGACGGACACGAGGCACGCCAGGCTCCCTTCTGTGGCGTGCTGGGTTCCCGGACGCAGGCGGCTACAAATGCCACGACAGGAGGAAGAAAATGGAGCTGACTGAAATGCAGGCGCTGCGGGCCAGAATACAAGCGATAGAGGAACGGGAAGCAAATCGGGACAAAAGAATTCCCGAAGCTTCCCCCGAAGCTACCCCGCCATCTCAGCGGAGAAGCAGCGTGGCTTCCACCGAGCTGCTTCAGCCAGAGCCTGTCTTGACGGCTACTGCCAGGTATCCCATGGATGCTATCACGGAGGCACAAAATTGCCACCTTATGGCGCAGTGGATGAATCTGAAGGTCAAGGCGGCTGCTGGCTCTGTTTATCCTTCTGGACCCGGCGACACTTTTCACTGCTGGCCGATTCCAGAAGGATATGCTAGGGTGATGGTGGATGAAATAACGGAGGGATTTGAGGAGCTCCAGCTTGACCACCCTACCGGTGAAGGGGAGACTCGGCTGGGTTCTTCACTGAAGACTCCATGCCTATGGCGGAAGGACCTCATCAACATTATCAACTGGACGCCTCCGCCTCCTCCTCCTCCTCCTCCGGCGAGTTAGGGCACTCCGCCTCCTCCACCGCCTCCTCCTCCGGCGAGTGACGATCAGGGCACTCCGGCTCCTTCTCCGGCGCGTGGCGGCACTCCGCCTCCTTCGCCAGCTGCGCCGGTGCGCCTGAGCAGCCAGCCTGCTCCTCCTTCTCCGCCTAGTCAGCAAGGGCGGAAGAGACCTGCCGCCGCTCCGGCTGCTCCTGCTCCGGCGCGTAAGCAAGGAAAAAAGACAGGCGCTTCGTCTGGTCTGGCGACGTCTAGCAGTACAGCCAGAGGCGGGAGGCGATGCAGATTCGGTCCTTCTCTCACGCCTCTAGAGAAATTACCATATGAGAGGTCCGACGAGGAAAACACGAAGATAGCTCAAGGCGAAGTGAAGGACTTTTTTGAAGGGTTGAAAGCACAGAGACATCCACCTCCGGAGGAGAAGATAGATGCGGTGAAAGCAAAGCGCACTCTTGCTGCCCTGAAGCAACCAGCGAAAAGTAAGCCGCAGGACAACTATGACCGCATGATTCAAAAGTCATATCAAGCAGCGAAGCGGTCGGGAAGTACTAAAAGTGATCAAAGGTTAGCTGAAGGACGAGCTGGGAAACAAATTGCCCAGCTCGGCGAACAAGCGGACCAATCGTGCCCCCCGCTCAAGGTGTCTAGCGACATGGTCGCTAATGATCCGAGGATGGTGCCCGGTTATACCAATCTTGCAGATTACGTGTCCGACGATGTACAGTATGATTTCTTGGACGTGCAGGTAGAAAGATACGAGTACAAAAAGCCTCTCTTCAAAAATGAAAGATCTCTATCAACGAATATGTGAAGATTGCATGATTGGTACTTGAAAATCTCCAGAGAGTCTGGGGGGAGGGATATCTTGTATTTGAGAGTTAAACCGGAGCATGACCTCGTTGGAATTGAACTGTTGCCTGTTGCATTTGAGGAGTTCTATCAGTTTTTCAATCAATTGGACCTCGATAAAGCAACGGTCACCTGCTAATGTCTGTAAGTAGTACTACTTCTGTCATTAAGTCTCTCTATATAGCTGATCTTCATTGCATGTATTTATAATTATCCTCACTATATTATGCAGATTGAAGATCGTCGAATTGAAGAAAAGACAAATAGGTGATATTGGGTTCGTTAACACATACCTCATAGATGCAACCGAGGTTAATTGCGTCCCGACGATACCGAGACCAACTTGCTACGATCGTTGGTGGTAAATGAAAACAAAGATATAATACTCTTTCCTTACAACTTCAAGTGAGTGTTACTGTCTTGTGCATATTTGGTTTCCCTTATATATCAGTCAAGGTTATAGTGATGTAATTGACGAGTTCATGCATGCGTGCGCAGCTTCCACTATATTCTCTTAGAGATTAAGCTTGAGAAGGGAGTAGTAACTGTCTTGGACTCTAAACGTAAAGATCCCGAGGAGTATGCGGACATGACTCAAATGCTCGTCAGGTAAGTTAAATCGATCAATATTATCCACCATGCATATATATCATCAACTTCATTTCTGATATCAACTAATTGTTTTCTTTGTCTGGCAGGGTTTGGAGAAAATTCACCAAAAAAGCTTCGGAACTGCCGAAGAAGCTAGAATTTAGATACCCGAAAGTAAGTACTATATAGTAGCATGTTCCGCGCGCGCATCTCCTATATCTTGATTCAAGCGCTAGTTTCATCAATACCAATTTGGCATTCTTGCTTATCAGTTTGATTGACCTCTATTTCTTGTAAAGTGGTTGTGGCAGGAACCCGGGAATGATTACTGTGGATACTACATTTGCGAGTCCATCTGCCACACGACCTGTGAGCGGGGCTACACTGAAGCACAATTTGAAGTGCGTAAGCAATCAATAATATTCACAAATTTATAGCATCATTTCATGTATTGACCCCCTACTTCAAATTAGATGTTTCAGATGCGGGATGAACTCCTAACACCAGATCGTCTGTGAGCAATTCAAGAGGAATTGGCGGCATTCTTCCTTGAACACGTGATCGCTGAAGACGGAGAATACTATGTGGACCATGCATCCATATGATAGGAGATTATATTTGTAAGAGATAATTATTGTATATATGTACCCGGTAGTGTCGGATAGATATACGAGAACTTGTTGTTTGACCAATCTCTCGGAGAAGGAGAGGTGGTCGATATTACTTCTCTCTGTATGCATATATATATATATATATATATATATATATATATATATATATATATATGTTGATTATACGATCTTCTGTTTCCTTCGTTTGCTTTACTAGCTAGCTAGCTAGCTACCGTGTCTAGTCATCTCTATACGTATGTGTAGTACGTAGCGTCGACCAAGCACGGACATAAGAGAGGACACTTCTCTCTATTAATTAGCTAGCTAACACAATATGAAACACCTAAATTAACCCCCCAAAACCTCCAACCCGCCCTCCCCTTTAAAAAAAAACAAAAACCACAGCCACAGAAATGCTGACGCGTGGATGCCTTTTGGTCCCGGTTGGTACCATCAACCGGAACTAAAGCCCCTCCTGCCTGGGCTCGGCGCACAGGCCACGTGGACACCCATCTGCCCCGGTTCTGGATTGAACCGGGACTAAAGTGTCAGAGCATTAGTACCGACCTTCTTGTCCCGGTTCAGGAACCGGGGCTAAAGGCCCAAACGAACCAGGTCTGATGACCCTTTATCTACTAGTGTTCGTCAACTACTCCTCCTTCCCTGCACACTTATGATTTTTTGCAAGGTACTGAGCAGCCGCTGTCATTGATGCCATTCACCGTGCCAAGCCCGGTACCTCAGGACGCGACGAACCGGTCGCCGCCACGGTCGCCGCAACCGAGTTCGCCTCAAACGCCGTCACCGAGCTCGCCTCGGTCGCCGCCACCGGCCTCGCCTCGGTCGCCTGGGCCACGGGCTTCTGCCGAGCGCCCTGCTGGGGGCCTCGATGGCGGCTCCGCTGGGAGTTTTCCTCCTACTCCAGCTGCATCACCGCCGGCCACGCCGTCGCCAGCTCCTGCTGCCGTGGATCCACCCCGGACCCGCCGGCCGCGGGGTCCGCCACCGCCACCATCTCACGCCATGACCACTCGTGCCAAACAGGGTATTGTGCAGCCGAAAAAGATTTTTGATCTTCATGTTGAGGGTTTATCTCCAATACCGAAGACCTATCGTGGTGCTCTCAAGGATCCAAACTGGCAGTCTGCTATGGTTGAGGAATATGGTGCTCTTCTCTCCAACAACACTTGGGACCTCGTTGATCCACCTCGCAATGCTAACATTGTTACTGGCAAGTGGATCTATCGTCACAAGATGAAGTCTGATGGTTCTTTGGATCGCTACAAAGCTCGTTGGGTGCTCCGTGGATTTACTCAGCGCGAAGGTATCGATTTTAATGAAACTTTCAGCCCTGTCGTCAAGCCAGCCACTATTCGCACAGTGCTCTCTCTCGCTCTCTTTAGTGACTGGTCGATTCATCAGCTTGACGTCAAGAATGCGTTCCTCAATGGCACTCTCACCGAGACTGTTTATGCTCATCAGCCTTCTGGGTTCACTGAACCTCGCTTCCCTGATAAGGTTTGTCGCCTCAACAAATCACTCTATGGTTTGAAACAGGCGCCTCGACCATGGTTTCAGCGGTTTGCTTCGTTCATTGCATCGGTTGGTTTTATTGGCTCCAAATCCTACAGCTCGTTGTTTGTCTATCGGCGTGGCGCTGACATGGCCTATCTCCTGCTCTATGTGGATGACATCATCCTGACTGCATCTTCCTCGACATTGCTGCACAGTTTGATTGCCTCTCTTCGTACCGTGTTCAGTATGACAGATATGGGTGATCTTCATTACTTTCTGGGCATCTCTGTCACACGCAGCAAGGACAGTCTGTTTCTCTGACAGGAGAAGTATGTAATGGATCTTCTTGACCGAGCTGGCATGTTGCAGTGCAAACCCATCTCTACTCCCGTTGATACTACCTCCAAACTTTCAGCCAAGTCCAGTGATCCAGTTGTAGATCCCACCGAGTATCGAAGTATTGCAGGCGGTCTTCAGTACCTCACATTCACTCGGCCAGACATCTCTTATGCTGTGCAGCAGATTTGTCTTCATATGCATGATCCTCGGGCTAATCATTTGCTCCTTGTGAAGCGTGTGCTTCGCTATATCCGCGGCATCACCGGCCATGGTCTCACTTTTTTCGACGCAACTCCAACAAATTGTTGGCCTATTCTGACGCAGATTGGGCAGGTTGCCCTGATACTCGCCGGTCTACCTCGGGTTATTGTTTCTTCCTCGGTACTAACCTGGTGTCATGGTCTGCTAAGCGGCAGCACACGGTCTCTCGCTCCAGCGGCGAGGCTGAATACAGGGCAGTTGCAAATGTAGTGGCTGAAACATGTTGGCTACGGCAGCTTCTTCAGGAGCTTCATCAACCGGTGACTGGTGCCACTGTGGTGTTTTGTGACAATGTGAGCTCTGTTTACAGGACATAGAATCCTGTTCATCATCAGCGCAGCAAGCATGTGGAGATCGATCTACACTTTGTACGAGACCGTGTCACCACAGGCGAGGTCTGGGTTCTTCACGTTCCGAGTTCTTCTCAATTTGCGGACATTTTCACCAAAGGATTACCATCTCCTCTTTTCTTGGATTTTCGGGACAGTCTTAACATTCGTCGATGCCCGTTTACGACTGAGGGAGGTTGTTAGAATATATAACCGTATGATTTGTATAGATATACGGTTGTATATGTGTAGTCCTTGTATAGGTGTCCGTATATTGTATGATACGAACTCTGCCTTGTAACCTCTATATAATGATCAGTACAAGGCACCACAACGTGTGGTTTCCCTAATCTTACACAAAAACCGTAAGTTTCACCGCCGAAACTTAAAGCCTATTGTGGCCACATGCATGGTCCCATTACTGCACCAATTGCGTGGCAAATCAAGCGGGCGGCAGGATTTGACAGGTGAGTGCGCACTCACGTGCCCCTGCAAATTTCGGTACAATGTCTTAATGGCATACATGGTTAGGATTTTTCAGTGTATGATGCTTAGACTACTAGATCAGGGTGTTTTGTTTTGTTCCAATTGTACGGAAGTGGCGTTATGGTTGGATGTCATGGGATTGATGAGAGCGTGTGGCTCGGCCAACATATGATTTACTAGGCATAAAGGTAAAGATATATAGCAAATCAAATAGCTAGAGAAGCGTACCCTAGTACTAAAATAATGAGGTGGGCCAGTAAGGCACGATTCATGTCACACACATATATATCTAGTCGATAAATATAAGTCTTCCAGAATCCACTCAACTGAAGTTCCAATTTCCTCTGGCAACGATGGCAATAGGTCGTCTATATATCCAGAGACTGAAAAGTGTTGGTCATATTTATATGAATAGTGCAGGCTTAGAAGGCACCAGGAACGGTTCTGCAACGAGGAGGCTCTGTTTGTCAACCAGTTTTTATTTTCAGGCTTGCCCATGTAGAGACGATGGCGATTATCCTGTACGGGGAGAGAGCTATGCGTGACATTACATCCCTGCGTCCTCACAATCAGCAATGCAAGAGAAAGGACTCGTGTCTTACCATGAATATCTCAGCGGCCGCGAAGGTGAAGGCAGGGCTGGCTCTGTGTTTCGGAAGGCCCAAGGCGAACTCGACGACAAGGGCCCCTCTATCATAAGTCCTAAGACCACATATATGTATGCGTGTATCTTATATATATATATATATATATATATATATATATATATATATATATATATATATATATATATATATATATATATATAACTTGTTAAGAGTAACTTTCAATCACACAACTTTAGATTAAAATTTGACTATAATAATTCAAATGACTCCATCGAGAACAATAATAACCAAATTCGAACTGACTCCATCAACGACAATAATACTAAAAAGATCGCAAAATGAAACTAACATGACATGATTACCTCAAATATGAACTAAATTAGAGTGACTCATCTACAACAATAATACTTTTGTGCTTCAAGAAAAGTTTCTTCGGGCATTTCTTGATGCAAAATCATTAAGGGCACAATCAAGATCAACACTGTCCAAGATATCCTTCTCAATGCAGCACATAGCTAGGCCATTCAATCTATCTTGCAAAAAAGCTGCCGTCAAATAATTTTTCAGTACTTGACCTAAAATCGTGAAGAAAAGATCAAAAGAGGATACAAAGAAGTATGAATTTATACATCGGATGATTAGAACCCTAGACATGTACATAGAATGACAAAAAATTGATAGATTGAATTAGAAAATTTAAAACTTCGTGCATACTGAAATTGGAGGATGGATCATGGATGTATAGTTGAATACGTGCATACTAAATAAAGAATAAATAAATTACTGAAATTGTTAAATTGTGGCTTGAGGGATGGACAGGAACTGAGGAACATGGATTGGAAATGTTCAAACGTACTGACTTGCAGACTACAGGGATTGGGGACCGCCGCGTTGCAGACTTCAGGACTTGCAGTCGGCCAAGTAGCGGACAGCGGACTTGTCGGATGTATACTTGTATAGGTATGGCCATGGTACCGGAGTGCCGCCTTGCCGGATGCCGGACTGCCATGCCGCGCGTGCAGCTCGAGCGGCGGCCGAGGTGAGGGCGACGCGGCAAGGCGCCGAGCGAGGAGGCCGACGGGCGTGACGGGCAACGTTTCGCCGTTCACGGAATCCCGGTCGACGAACCTACGAAGGAAAACGTGTAGTTGTGCCTGGCAACTGTCGTGAATCACGGTGCCGGACGTTTCGCGTTTGCTAATCAATCGGCGATCGCTACTAGCTATCTGATGGGCTAGCCCATCTTGTTTCTTTTCTTTTCTATTTTTTACCTATTTTTTGCTGAGCTATAGTGTATATATATACTTCGTCATGGGCCCCTCGTTCGCTTGGGCTCTCGGCAGTCGCCCCGTCGGCCATACCCTAGGGCCGGCCCGGGGTGAAGGTTGTCGGATCAGGCGGCATGGCGAGCCAGCTTGCATCCCTGGCCTGCACCTTGGGGGCCTCCACCGCTGCAACCCGAGATTGTCTATCATGCTATCGTTGCAGTGCGCCTGCCTGGACATGTAGGTCGCAGCGTCCAGCGGGACACCGTAGTGTGATTGACACACTGTGTGGGCTAGAGCCTAGAGCCTAGAGCGCCCAGGTACACGTCGATGTGCAGGCCCTCGAGGACCCTCCTCTACATTGTCCTCCGCACCTCAAACACGTTCTTGGCCGCTGATACTAGTTCTAATAAAACGATGATCTTATATTTCTTTACAGAGGAAGTACTTCTTCTCCATCCCCGAATGTAGGATGTTTCTCTTGGCCTAGTGCAAAATCTATCACGTTACGAATTGCATCCCTTTTCCTGTTATACGCCTCATAACTCTCTCTCTCTCTCGTTTCCCCCACTCTCTCTCTGGTTCACTCCTTTAAATCCCTAGTTCTCCTTTTTCAAAAGACAGTCTATCGAGCACCAAAAAACAGGTGAAGGTCGAAGACGCGACCAAGAAGGAATGCTGGTGTCAAGCTTCCATGACAGGATGCTACAAAGAATGGCCAAAGTTACATCGAGAATAACACCTAGGAGTAGCAGAAGTCGCATTTGGGATCCAGGTCGAGAATGTGAGTACATCATGTTTAAGGGGGTGAATTTTAAAGTTAAACATGATGCCAATATACCATGCATGTACATGTTTGACTACAAGTGGACGTGTGCATCTCCATGTAGGACAAGTGTAAGACATCCAGTAGGATTAAGATTCCTAGCCTACACGATCATGTACTAGCTAGCCTAGTCTCAAGCGTCGTTTCGGGGGATCGCCTCATCCTTTTGCGAAGGGTTACGTTTCTCTCGTCCCTGCGGCTGCAACCCTAGCCGCCGCTAGGAGAGGCCGATCTTCCAAAAACGTTCTCCGGCAGCTCCCCTCCGCCGGCAACCTTCATCGTCCGTGGTGAGGAGGGTCAACGGATCCACGCTTGTGGATCGTTTTTACTCCCTCGTGGTCTAGGTTTTTAGATTGTTCATTGTCTTTACTTTGGCGGGGACGATCACGACGCTGAATAAAGATTCTTCGGATCCTTTCCTGACGAGGCCATCGGTTCTATGGTTGGGGATGGATTTGGAAATCAGTCTGTTCAAGCAAGGATGGAGTGGCGGCGGCGGCATCCTCGGGGTGGACTTGTACCATCGGGCTCCGCCGTTGCAACGGTGGTTGCTCCAGCGTCGCCCCGAAGCTTGGCAGGTAGTCTAGGAGCGGATGCTGATTGTGGTCTGCATCGACGACATCTGGAAGAAGGAACATGTGTTGGGCTCGTGGTTCGTGTATAGCAGGTATGGTTTCCTCCTTCGGCGTCTTAGTCGTCGTGGGGTGGCAGATCTGGAGTTTGATGGCGTGTTTGGGGTGTTGCCCCAGTCTGATTTGTTCAACGACAAGGGCATCACTTTTGGTGACCCACATTAGAGATCCACAAAGCTGCATATAGCGATGGAGCCACGTCGAGCTCGGGTGAGGTGGTGATTCGTCATTCTTTTCTTCGGTGCCTACTGTGGTGATGCCGGAGTCAGGTGACATTAATTCAGTTTGCTCTGTATGTAGTTCATATTCATATCTCAAAAAAGCCTTATATTTAGGAACAGAGGGAGTACCTCCAAATTATAAAGCGGTCTTGTTATATGTCAATTACCTATTATCCGCACAATGCAAGCAGTGGTTCAGATCTACAGAGAAAGGAAGCACCAATAATTTGTTTTTCCATTTCTTGTCGGTCATAAATCTGGATTTCGCTTTGCCATGATCCTATGTAGGTGCTCTCTCTATCAAATATTAGGGGTAATGACGTCTTCAGTGCTGGATCAACATCACCCACCTTCAAGCCATAAATCCAATGAAGTCAGTTTCCGTATATATTCAGGACATAGCCAGTAGGTTAGCAATTTCCACGGCTGAGTTTTATTTAAAATGAAGTTATGTTCAAAATGTGTATGCTACATTATTCATACATAGATATACTTACATTGTATAGCATGTGCATGTATGCCATTTTTCTGGAATAATTCCATCTTGTGTGTATGAACAACAATTTGAGAATGGCGCTGGTATCTGCTAGGTCCGACGGCTCACGGCTGCTGGCAGATTCCTTTGTGTCATCTGCCAAGCAAACGCCATCATGTTTGTTACTCAGACAAACAGTGACCAAGGGAGCCAAAGGCAAAGGTCAGGTTCCACGGTGTCCAATTCGTGCAACAAGTGCGGTTGTTTTTAATATGATATACATGCAATTTTTTTTTGTTTTATAAATGCACATGTTGGTTCGCTGAAGGTTCACGGCCAATGTTAATGGTTCTTAAACCTTGTGGTTTGTCAGATGTCACCGACATTGCTTGCCTTTGCTTCAGTTCCGACATTCCATCGCTTTGGTACTCAAATCCCAGCTTGTGTTAGCATTTGTCAATTTGTACTTCATCATCAACCGAATTTTATGTGCAATCCTTTGGAATGGTGAGCAATAGCCATTTGGCAGTATAACACTAATATTGTGAATCCATGGCAACCCTAGATGATGTTGGAGCCAATGTCGGCCCACATATTCAGAGCTACAGTAACAGAAGGCCATGTATGAATCTGGAGTGTCCATGGCTTAGAAGTCTTCTCTCAATCTAATGAACTTGCTTGGAAGATTAGTCCAACCTCCATGCCACCCCTAATGTTTTCATTCACGACACAGTTTCTATTGATACACACAAATCCTTTGTATGTCGATGAATAAGAAACAATTATGTCTTCTTTACATTCCTCCTCGTATACTTTTATGGTTATGATATTCTGATTATAAGGTACCAACTCTGTTCTCTGCAATCGATGAATAGAAGTGTACTTAATTATGTCTGATAGAAGTATACGATTTTCAGGTATGTTATCCATCAACCTAATTGTGTATAGGAAGTATGAAAAAGTAAAGAATATGTGGTACATGATTTTATTTACCCACTTAGATTTTACTAAATTGCTAAAGAAATGTTTTGGCGCAAAACCAGTGCATCACCCTTTCTACACATATCATTCATGGATTAGCGAACTAAAGGTTCTATTCAGGATCTTTGGTAGAGTGCATAAATAGGCTAGTAAAAATAGACCGGTTTAAGTGAAAGACACTCCCACGCCTACATCGCTCTAGGGGTATCACAGGTGGTGCACGCCTCATCCTCAATGGCGGTGGCGGATCAGCACGAACACATGGGGGATCTGGGCGTAGAGTGGGTTGGTTGTCGGGGGACTCCTCCTTGGCGGTCCGTGCAGAAGTACAGTGTGAAGGAGAGAGGGTGCCATGATGAATGTCAGGAGAGCATCATCTGGTTTTAAAGGAGAGGGATCCTGTGAGAAATGTCCGCAACGACGGGAAGCGAAGGGAGAAGAGAAGGGCCCAACATGAAAAATGAAGGGTGCATTGAGGGGTGGGTCATTTATGTTGGGACTGCGTGTTTGAGATAACATGGCGGATAGTCCGGACAATCACATTTCTCCCCCTACATATGGTCTGGATTTTGGGGAGCCCGGACTATCCAAACGGTTGGATTTTGGGAGCCTGTTGGGCCCCGATTTGATATCCGAACATGCCGAATGTATGAGGGACAAATAAGCTTTGATTTTGAAGATGACCTAAATCGTTTGTTTGACTCGTTTATTTGCATTCTAGCCCATCGCAACGCCCATGCGTTCTACTAGTTGAAGTAAGAGGGGAGAGGAACCTTAGGTTTGGTTTTGGTAGTAGAGATATAATTTCTCGCACCTAATCCTGTCGCCTGATTTTTTTTCTCAATGCTTGATTGTGTTTCCTTTTATTTGGGGCGGACGAAGGTAAACCTGCTAACAGTTTGGATCGAAACTATAGTTTCAGTCAGTCTTCCTATTGGACTGCTTTTGGATTGGATGAAATTGGCTAATCCCCTAAATTAATTTAGTTTGATCTTGGGTTTACCTATTATTTGATGGGATTGGTTTGGTCTGGACAGAGATTGACTAGTATCAGATGGATTCTGTACATGGATGGAAAACCAAATCATCAAACCATTCCTGCAGCTTGTCCTCGCAAAAGAGCACGTCCACGAGGTTATCAATGAACCCATCCACGAAGGATTTGCATCCTAGTGTGAGCATCTGGCTAGTTTGTGCGTTGTTTGCAGTAGCATCCTTCCAGATAAGATCACGTGTGCGGAATTACATCGCCTGACTCCTTATTGTCTTAACTTGACCGCTGGAAAATTTTATAATAAGTAATCTTCATCGGCTATATTTACTACTCCATCCATTCCACAATGTAAGAAGTTTTTTGACACTACACTAGAGTCAAAATACGTCCTACGTTATGAGACAGAGGGAGTACAAATTTGCAAAAGAACCATGTATACAAAAGAAATGATACGCTTGTAAAACAACTACTACATAATTGATAGGTTGTTCCTACAATCAGATGCTCGGCTTTACATAGATCTACATGTTCACGAAGATCACGACATGTTCTGAAAAATAGGCAAGAGAAAAACTTATCACGACATGCTCTTATAAGGGGCCTATGACGTGGCAAATAAATGAGCTTTACTACGCATAAATGTGAAAAGTTGTCACACGAAACTGGCCAAAGAAGAGTACCCGATGTGCTAAAATAATGTGGTGGGTCAACAAGAGCACCTATATGTCACTATACCCAGTCCATAAATATTGGTCTCTCTGCAGCTTCTCGGTTCGAATTTCAATTGCCTCTTGCAATGGTGGATAGAGATCGCCCTTACATCCAGAGAGCGAAAAGCGTCTCTCATGCGAATTGTGTAGGCTTGGAAGGCACCAGGAACAATTTTATTGCTATGTGGTAAAGTTTACTGAAGCAGGAGGTGATTGGCCTGGACGGGCAGAGACCTTTACAGGCCAGCAGCCATGGGCGACCAGCACAGCTAGCGATATACGCACATGCTAGCATGAGGCTGCGAAAATTCTAAATCAACGGGCTAATACATGTTTACCGACCTTTTCAGTGCGGATGGGTCCCACACACTGAGTTTTATCCAATCTTTACCTATAATAATAAAGGATGGAGGCTTTCATAATTCTTCATATGTCACCGTTTCATATCCATAAAAATCAACAATTGAGATTTAAAAAGCAAAAAACGACCAAAAGTAACCTGAGAAGGAATTTTTTTTTAAAGCAGCCCGAGCAGGACTCTACCCCAAACAACTTAAATAGTGCCAACCCTCTAACTGACTCGGGAAAAGTCATGGGAGGGAAAGAGCTTCTACCCCTCACCTGGATGCCTAAACCCCCTCACATTTGGATCACATGGATCTTCTCATCAGTCGGATTGGCCTTCTTGACCGACTGAGAGCGGCAGGTGAAGATATGCTTGAATAACCCCCCGTGTGGGTGTCATCCAAGGAAATTCTCACACATTGAAATGAAAGCGGCCAGGTAGGAAATGGTGTTTGGAGGAAAATGATGGATTTGCGCGCCGAAGAAATTCAGAAAGTTGCGGAAGAAAGGATGCGGGGGCAGAGAGATACCTCTTTCCACCTGCGTCATCAGAAGAACCCGCTCCCTGTCGCGAGGCGCGAGCTCGAACTCTCCCCCCGGCAGCCTCCTAGACCCGGGCGCAATCAGGCCATCGGCGCGAGCCCCTCGAGGTCTTCCTTTGAGATCAACGAAGGGATCCAGTCACCCTGGATCCAGCCTGGCGGCAGCTTGGATCGCGACATCGCCCCCTGGAAGTCTTCTATCGTTGCCGGTCTTCTTAGCATGCTCCAGCGCCTTTGTCTTGTCCTTCGCCATCACCAGCAGTGGTCGACGGGAACGAGAGGGGCGGCGCTGCGTTGGAGCGGGCGGAGCAGAGGAGGCAAGAGGAGAAGGGGGAAAATTGCAGGCACTGTTGCACGCACCGGCCTCGTCGACTTAAATGCTCACGGGTCCAAGTGGCTGACGAGTGGGCCACTGCAATCCGCAGAGCATCCCACAACTGACGCCAGCCTTATACATGGCGAAAAAGGTGGCGCGAGGATAGAGGAGTCCCTATCGTTTCGCCCCACTTACCGCGCGGCAGGAGGCCCGCACGCTCCCCCAAACTTTAAATCCCACAGAATTCGGGCCTGACAAACCAGACGATCACGCCAGAGATGCGCGAGCCCGACCAGCTCGGCATTATGGAGCCTATCTCACTCGGACATCTTACTTCACTCGGGCAATCAAGAGACCAGAATAGATCAAGGCGACCAATGTGGAGTTAAATTACTGACACACTTCCGAGTCCCCAAGAAAGTACCCTTCAGTCACTGGATCAGATTGAGTTTCCCTTCAACCCCTCCTCAGTCGTTCCTCAATCCATTCGGGGGCTAATGACGACAACATGTACCTAGGGTAGGGTCCTAGGCCTGACCTATACACCTTACCCAAGGACATTACACGAGAGGTCATGGCCTTCAAAGACACAAAGAAGATACCGACTGAAATAGGATCCACTTGACGGCGAGATCCACTCGGATACCCCAATTCCACTCGACTGTCATTATCCACTCGGAACACAAGAAATCACTAGGAAGTTAGAAGTCCTAAAGTCACTCTTGGACAACAACGGTCGGGCATTCACTCCATCTACTATCTACTACTCCTTTAAACGAACGAAAGGGCAGATCCAACTTAAAATATGGGCCATCGAATCACAAAATCAAGGGTCTAGAAACGCCGTTAACGAAATTACCTTCGTTAACGAAACACTAATCCCCACCGCAAGGTTCCTAAGTCTTCCCTCCCACGCCTGCCGCGATCGATCCCAAAAAATCGGCCGCTCGCCTACGCACGTCCCCAATCAACCAACCCCGCACGCACTCATCCGCCCCTCGGCGGCTCGGCCTTTGCAACTGCCGCCCCGCCGCCTCCACCAACCGATCACCCATGCCGCCTGCCGGCGACGCCTCGCTCTCCTCGAGACCTTGACCCTGGAATTCACTTGTTCGACGACGGAGCATGTAAGGAGAGTCAATGACAAAAGTGTTTCATACCAGCCAAACGAGGGAGTGTTCATCCCTTTCTCTGTGCCCATGAAGCCTAGGCGACACAAGCCTGGCGTTGGCGGCCTCCTCCGCACGCTGCCTCCTCACCACGCATCGAGCCTGCCTCAAGGGGCGGCCAGGTCGAGACCATGACCACGAGCTTCTGCGACGAGAAGGTTCTCGGTCTAGAGCTCCCGTCCACGGCTCGCCGCTGCTCTACATCCAGGACGCCTTGCCACAGTCAACTCCCCATGTATAATCGCCACCACCATTGCATCCTACCCCTCGACCCACACTTCACTGCAGCATCCACCCACGGTGAGCGAGGTGCCCTACAGGCTGCAACAACTTTGTGCTCTATAGACCTACTACACCCTACACATTTTTGAGAAACAAGTTGTTGTTGCTACTGATTTTTCTGTTTAAACATGGATTTGAGTGAGAGAGAGGAGTCACATGAATCAGATTTGGAGTAAGAAGGCGACCAGGACCAGAAAGACGAGTTCAGCGCACACAACCTGTTTGATGAAATGCAGGTAAAATGTTATTTATATCTTTCTGATTTCTGATGTTTTCTCTTGACGAAGCCTCAAATTCTTATTCTGATTTCTGATGTTTTGCATTTTATTTGTTCTCATAATAGGGATAAGGTCTACAATCCAAGCACTAACCATCCTTACATCTTGTCTGCTCTGAATGAAACTCTTTGCTCTTTAAACTATACATGATGAATTGCAGAGGAGGATGCTAATAGAGCAGCTAACACAGCTAGACATTGGCCAGTAAATCTAGCAAGGAGGAGCAAGGTTCTCCTCGAGGGATTAGAGCGGCGATGAGGTTTTCCTCCATGGATGGAGGGGGCAGGTATGTGTGCACCATGGAGATGTTGTTGGTTCCGGAGGAGAAGGGGGGTAGGTGTAGGTCATGGTAGAAGGTCGCTGGAGTTGAGGTGCCCCACATGGCTGCCTGAGCAGAATAGGCTCATCTGCACCACCTCCCTTGCCTTCGTCATCTGCAATGTAGATAAGGTGCAAAAAGGAGATCTTTTTGTTTCTTATGTAGTCTGGTAGATTTAGAAGTGGTTGATTTGGTCAATTTAGAAATGATTGGATTGAGGTCTGTTAGTATAGCAATACCATGGCATGAGATTCTTGAATTTATGAGGTTATTATTATTTCTACAAAGTCAGTTGTTATGTTTAGGAAGAATATCGTCTAAAATCTGGACATCATATAGGAGCACATAGTCACCTGATTACAAAATCAAGTCATGCATTAGATGATTTTCTCACTAATCTATGGATGTATTTACTGACATACTACTTATAATCTTCCAATCTGGTTATGGTAAATTTTAATCTGTACTCATTGTATTTTGCTAGATAGTAGGTCCTCCTAACAACATGCCTAAAAATAAATCTTTCTCTGTGTCCCGCAGAATGGATGTTCACGAGCAGGAAATGTTGCATGTTGATTAAGCTTTGATGTATAGTTAGTAGTATCATTTAGGTTAGGTGTAGTATTGCTAAGTTTTTCTACCCATTTTTAATCGACATAGACTAAAATCTCGAGATAATTAATGGGACCAAGGTAAGTATTGTTTATAATGCAAGATAGATTAGAAAGAGAGTACATGAATCATTGTCATGGAATATTAAAAACTCGCATACCTACCTGTTCATATGATGGTATCCACAGGGACCTGCCTTGTGTGTGTGTGTGTGTGTGTGTGTGTGTGTGTGTGCGCCTTTTATTCCATCCACGATGTCGCCACCAAGAACGGGTCAATCATAGTCTCAACGTGCGGGTTTGACTCCATCTGGAGTGGAGCTTAGCTTCCTATTCAACATGGAGGTGCACCTTAGCCTGGAGCACAACAAGAAGATCGTCGGGAGCTTCGGCACATTTGAGCCGGCGTTCTCCATGTGGCCAATGCCAACCAGCTACAGGCATCACGTTGGCTTCGGCTGGGCCGGTCAAGCCCAATGTGAGTTACTAATATTCTTACATTGAAGTATCGTAATTTATTTACTTATTATCAGAGCAATATGCTTGGAGCATTGGATGGTAGTAATTCATGACGAGATTAATAGTACCCCATCACAGAAACTTCTACATTCAGTTAGAAGGACTATTTATGTCTACTTAAACGTGTTCCTGATCCTGACTTTCATGATACACACACATACTATGACTGTAGTACTGCTAACTGCTAGCTTTATCTGGTCATATCTGATTCCCTGGTGTTAATTAACTCCTACATTGACAAGCTCAGTTTGATTATACACAGAGTGTGTTTATTCTTTGATGATATTTACATATTTTAAATATACGAAAAGCACAACCCCTGATATTAATGTTTATTTAGTTTATTTTTTATGTTGAACTATAGCATACTATGGACCAATCCAAGCTCTATCAGGAAGTAGATAGTGCCCATAAGTTTCTTTTTGGCCAGTACAGGGAGAAAAAAGCATGGAGATGTACAAGACTCCTACATGAAACATTATGAAGAAAGTCATGTCGAGCTACCTCCAAATATTTCTGCAGCTTCTGTGAACTCTTGTATTATGAGTATCAGATCAATATTGGTGGGTACGAAGTTTCAGTTTTATTTTCCAATTTTATTGATGATTGATTAGTTATTCGTCATGTTCTTGAAGGAGTTGCCGATGGAGATAACTGCCGTCATATTCGTTGATTAGTCTGTACTATTACGCTGATTATTACGAATACAAAATGCAAATTGATATATAATACATTTGATTAAGATGTCCAAATCAACTATGGGGAGTTCGTGGCAATGGTGAAGAAGGGTGTCATCGAGAACGGAAGGCTGACCATCAATCTCCATGGAGCAGGCGACCTCGGCTAGCCTCATGGTTCCTCCCTCAGTTGATTACGGTTGTGCCAATTACCTATCATTACTTGAGGTTTAGTCGATCTAGATTATAATTGAAGAAAACTTGAAGATCAATCATATTGTACTTGAATACAAGCTAGCGCCACACATTATTTATTTACTATGCATGACATAGGATGTGAAGAGCCAGTGATTGTTGTCGTACCAGGAAGAAATCATGTTGCTTTAAGTATAGAGTATATCCTTTCATTGAATATTCATATACAGTACATTGTATTTGTTCGCATTGTGCTATAGATGATATCTATAATTTTAAACCCAAGTCGTTATTCATGCTGTTTGTGTAAAGTAATCAAGATAACGATTACATGGGCTATCAGCATGTGTAAAAGAAAACTGAGGATTATGTCACCACATGTAAAAATATTTGATTGACATCATAACAGTAGCAAGGTGAATAACAATGTAAAGTTATCTTTTCATTAGTTGATCCATTTGACTTTTGTTTGATATGATTGCCATGATATTTGGATAGGAAAGTTATTTGTTAACTTTATATCATTTTTATATGTAAGGTAATAATTATGAACTGTGGATTTACCTGCAATTTCCTAGAAGTATTATGTACTTTTTGAAGAAATTGTTTTGTGAAGTATAGTTTCCGAAGAAAAATAAAACATGGTTGCAGTAAAAAAATCCTGAAGTTTTTTCATCTTGTAGAATGATAGACAACGGGCTCCCCGTAAAAAAAATAGGATAGGAGCAGTTGGTAAATAAAAATGAGGATAGGAGAAGTTGGTAGCTTAAGATAGTATAAGTGTATAACTATCAGTTATCATCATTTTCATTCAGTAGGATTGGCATTGGGGTAATATCGGAGACTATGTTGTGCCTTCTCAAATGAACTCACATAATTACCAATCTTCCATGCTAATTAACATTGATTTCATATAGAACTATTGACATATGTAATGCGAATATTCTTTCTTCTAAACATATGTTAAGGAGGGTCATCTACTGATTATATTTCTTGGGTGAGGATAAGTGTGTGTTGTTTATTATGTCTACATAAACAATGTTGTTAGATGTCTAGATGCCTTGTACACCTTGCAAACATGATTGAGTAGAGAATATCAGTATATTTTCATGTGCGTTGGGTGATAATAGACGTGCATTGCACGTGCACGTTTAATAGTTGTTTTTCCTCTAATAAGATGCATCTTGCTTACTGTTGAATAGTTTATCAAATATATATTCTTTCAGCATATTTTGTATCAACTGATAACTTTGAATATTTGCTTCTTTCATTATATCATGCTTACTATTGGATATGCACATGAATAACTAAAGGCGCCATGACATCAGGCGTTTCCTTCATTTTAGCCTTTTAAACTTATTTATATATCCGTTGTTAATTTAGTGTGATTTCTTCTCCTCGGGGTATATTCATCTTAGTTAGGAAGGTCTTTGTACTTTGGTCATCCTAAATTTTGTGTTGTTCGTTTTCAGTCCTGGTTAGCTTTGCGAAACAATAATTTTTATAGCCCTTTATCTGCCCATGCTCAATTTCCTTATTTTGTAACCATTCCAGAATAGTAGCCTTTCTGCACTGCTAAGATGTTGAAGTACATTGACATGTTTATCTCATGTTTAATCTTTTCAGAACTAAGCTTGCGGTAGAGAAAGGGTTGCTTGCATGACATCCATGTCATAGAGAAAATGTTAAATTCCCTCTCTCCATTTCCTTACCGTGAATCTAATGCTTTATTGATTTGTTTTTATATTCTAGATGTTCTGCAACTATATACACAATAGATAATGTGTGTCTAAACTATGTAGTTCCACTCCATGAGAGGCTGAAAACTGTCCTGCTCCTCCGGCTCGCAGGTGGTGCCCGTTATTACTCCAATGGGTGGCTTTACCACCGCTGTCGAGCCTTCAAATTATGAAGATAACAAGCAGCCCAAATCCAAGAGGGAAACTAATTCAGTTCTTCAAAGACTGCTTTTTTTGGTATCTTTGTTCCAACTTTGCATTGACACCATGTTCACGTGGACAATGTTTCTATGTTCCTTTGAAGTTCACCCAAGAAAATAAGCATTCTGAAATATTCATCGGATATTTGATTGCATTTTTTGGTATACAATGGACTAAATAGGCTACACCCTTATATGAGCCATGGAGATGTTCATCCAGGTGATTTCCATTGATTTGTAACATTTTCTATATAGTTATGATTTCTTCATGGTCTTCTTGAACTACACATGGCATCCTCAAAAGATAATATTGATGTGGTTGTATTTCTCCTTTTGTTTATAGAGAAGATTCATCCTACAGTATGAATTCAAAAATTTATACCCTCATGAAATCGAAGTGATTTGATTGAGACGTGCGTTGCACGTGCACGCTTACTAGTAACCTTAAATCTCATTAAACACAGGTGTTTCCAGTAACGTTCATGGCATTTACTCTCTCATTGAATCCTTGTGTAACTGAAGGCTGCAAGGGGTCGGCGCACTCTATATAATCCACCCCTCCCCTCGGGGACAAGGGTTCGCACCCCCTGTAAGTCAACACTCCAATCAACAAGCCTCCGTGGCACCGAGACGTAGGGCTGTTATCTGCTCCGAGAGGGGCCTGAACTCGTAAATACGAGTGTACAACCTCGTCGTAGCTAGGCACTGCCTTCTCCTACGCACCCCCATCTCTACTGTCAGATACATTCCCACGACAGCTTCTTCTTTGAAAAATCTGAATTCCAGTTGCAAAATCCCCACCAGGCCCCGACCGTAAGACCATGACGCGGCCGGCGCCGTCGCCTGCGACGATGACCCAACCCCAGGAGGACTGGTCGCTGGACCGCGCAGCGCCGCAGATGCCAGCAGTGGTGATGTTCCTCGCAAAGGCTATAAGTGCAAGGAGATACTTTGTGTGACATGTCGCCGCCGTTGCGAGCGCCCCTCACGAGAGCATCCATGAAAAGGATCAGAAGCGGTTCTTCGCCATGGATTGATTTATCGACTGCAACGAGACGAGCATCAATTACACGAACTCGCCGGCGGCAGGACACTTGCGCCTGGAACGAGAGTACGGCGGCGCTGCTGCAGGCATTGGAGATTGCCTGGCGGGGAAGACGGAGTGAATTGATTGCTTTGAGATTCGAGAGTCCACATGTCGTTCGATGAATCGGATCGTTGCATCAGGAGCGAACGACCCGGTCGTATAAGATTTTTTTTCCTGTTGGCTGGTTCACGTGGTTATTATCGCCTGCTGGCCGCCTCGGCATCCCTTGCAGCGCTCACCGTCAAGGATGAACCTGTGCTGGTTTCCACCGGACAGAAGGTTGTGGAGATCTATGAATTTATTCGTGGCCACTACAGTAAATTTGATCCAATCTAACGAACCGATCCGATCTTTGATGGAGACCGGGTTTCACGCCCCCGAGGAGAAGAGATTAATCTCCCTGGGAGCGGCGCGCTGCAGATGTGATGTGAAAACCTAGAATCGACGTCGCGAGACTAACTGCTCAAACATCATGTAGAAATTATAGGATGGCTAATAGTTGCATCGTTTGTATATTGTATTGATACATATTCTATCTCTAACTCTTACCTCTATCTTAAACACGATTATATTCTAACACATTGAAGTGGTCTGAGTACGGCGAGGTGTTAACTCGAGACGTCGTTCAAACATTGGAACTATTAACTGAACCTGAACTTGTTGAATGTTGTCAGTTATCTCTGAACTCAGTTTCAGGTGCTGAAGCTCGTGAAACAGTTCGTCTACTTGCTTTGATTGATTTCCGGAGTAGCCACAACTTTGTGGATAATTTTTTTGCAAAACATAATTGCATTACATATGCTTCCTGTGTAATCTATTCGAGTGACAGTAGCTGATATGCAACAAATGCTATCACAACACAAATTTCAGAATGTACATGGGTGAACACATGGCTTACACTTTTGACACATCGATGTGTGTTCTGCATAGGAGCGGACTAAGGAAAAAAACATGAAAGGGGGAAAGAATACATGATATTCATGAGCCAACAAGTCAAGCATTCACATTGACTAAAATATGGTGATAATCAGTTCATACTTATAGATCATGAGGGGGCCAAAGCCCGCACCCCACAAGATCATGATCCGGGGACGGACCCACGTAAAAACTTCAGAGGGGCAAAATGTAAGACCATATTCGGCAATCAACAAGTGAAGGATTCGTATATAAATTAAAATATGGGCATAATCACTTCATTACTCCTATATAAAGGATCTTGGAGTATCCACCTAGTGAGGCCCGTCGAGGGCTGAGAGCGTCATCGAGCAATCCGCCCCGCGGTGGCGTACCATGGGGGCCTCTTGGGGGTTCTACGCGCCAGCCCATCTGCCCAGACATTAGACGACCAATGGGCACCTGGGACCGCCGTCATGGGGCACCTTCGGGAGCGCCCGCGAGTGAGGCCATGCGCGCTATGGGGAGGGCGGACCAGCATGTCGGCCGCCTTTGGCTCTGTGTAGACCTACACGGTGGCGCCCTGCCATCTAGGCCCGCACGGCGATGCCTGCTGCACCGTCTAATTCCCAGTGGCGTGCCGCGAGCACCTTCTTGGTGTTCTTTCCGCTATCTGATTTGTGAAGACGACGCAAAACAGGCGGACGAGCCTCAGGGGTCGACGACGGGTGGACTGCGGTGTTGTGCCATCTCCATGAGCTTCAAGCAATAGTCTTGTGAATTCTCCTTGGATAGGTGGACCAAGAAATGATGGATACTCTCCAAATGCCATGGCTATTGATGGATTTAGAGCACCAGCAAAATCAAATTCCATAGGGCCAGCTGCAGACGGAGCAAACACGGACTCCTTTGCTGGATAGTTTGTACCTTTCCCTGCACATTGTATGTACATTTAAGAAATAGAAATAAAAATTGCTACTTATTCACGCAGAACAAGCAAAGGTACCTTTTTTCTTGCCTTTCTTCGCTCCCTCTAGCACATCTTTTGATCTTTTTTGCTTTGAACCTTTTATTCGTTCAGGAGCTCTAAAAGGGACCATTGTATTTGCAACATATTCAGTCATTTCGGAGGAACTTTCATAGTCCTCATCTTCACCGAAGTTTAAATTGTGAAGTAATTCTAGTGCTTACAAAGCCAACTTATCAATACCATTGTTGAGATGTGTAAGAACCTCCTTTGAAGTTTTGCACTTCACTGCAAGTGAAATCATCTTTCGAGAAGTATGTGCAAACATGGATACTAAGCTATCTGTAAGTAGTACTACTTCTGTCATTAAGTCTCTCTATATAGCTGATCTTCATTGCATGTATTTATAATTATCCTCACTATATTATGCAGATTGAAGATCGTCGAATTGAAGAAAAGACAAGTAGGTGATATTGGGTTCGTTAACACATACCTCATAGATGCAACCGAGGTTAAATTGCGTCCCGACGATACCGAGACCAACTTGCTACGATCGTTGGTGGTAAATGAAAACAAAGATATAATACTCTTTCCTTACAACTTCAAGTGAGTGTTACTGTCTTGTGCATATTTGGTTTCCCTTATATATCAGTCAAGGTTATAGTGATGTAATTGATGAGTTCATGCATGCGTGCGCAGCTTCCACTATATTCTCTTAGAGATTAAGCTTGAGAAGGGAGTAGTAACTGTCTTGGACTCTAAACGTAAAGATCCCGAGGAGTATGCGGACATGACTCAAATGCTCGTCAGGTAAGTTAAATCGATCAATATTATCCACCATGCATATATATCAGCAACTTCATTTCTGATATCAACTAATTGTTTTCTTTGTCTGGTAGGGTTTGGAGAAACTTCACCAAAAAAGCTCCGGAACTGCCGAAGAAGCTAGAATTTAGATACCCGAAAGTAAGTACTATATAGTAGCATGTTCCGCGCGCGCATCTCCTATATCTTGATTCAAGCGCTAGTTTCATCAATACCAATTTGGCATTCTTGCTTATCAGTTTGATTGACCTCTATTTCTTGTAAAGTGGTTGTGGCAGGAACCCGGGAATGATTACTGTGGATACTACATTTGCGAGTCCATCCGCCACACGACCTGTGAGCGGGGCTACACTGAAGCACAATTTGAAGTGCGTAAGCAATCAATAATATTCACAAATTTATAGCATCATTTCATGTATTGACCCCCTACTTCAAATTAGATGTTTCAGATGCGGGATGAACTCCTAACACCAGATCGTCTGCGAGCAATTCAAGAGGAATTGGCGGCATTCTTCCTTGAACACGTGATCGCTGAAGACGGAGAATACTATGTGGACCATGCATCCATATGATAGGAGATTATATTTGTAAGAGATAATTATTGTATATATGTACCCGGTAGTGTCGGATAGATATACGAGAACTTGTTGTTCGACCAATCTCTCGGAGAAGGAGAGGTGGTCGATATTACTTCTCTCTGTATGCATATATCTATATATATATATATATATATGTTGATTATACGATCTTCTGTTTCCTTCGTTTGCTTTACTAGCTAGCTAGCTAGCTACCGTGTCTAGTCATCTCTATACGTATGTGTAGTACGTAGCGTCGACCAAGCACGGACATAAGAGAGGACACTTCTCTCTATTAATTAGCTAGCTAACACAATATGAAACACCTAAATTAACCCCCCAAAACCTCCAACCCGCCCTCCCCTTTAAAGAAAAACAAAAACCACAGCCACAGAAATGCTGACGCGTGGATGCCTTTTGGTCCCGGTTGGTACCATCAACCGGAACTAAAGCCCCTCCTGCCTGGGCTCGGCGCACAGGCCACGTGGACACCCTTCTGCCCCGGTTCTGGATTGAACCGGGACTAAAGTGTCAGAGCATTAGTACCGACCTTCTTGTCCCGGTTCAGGAACCGGGGCTAAAGGCCCAAACGAACCGGGTCTGATGACCCTTTATCTACTAGTGTTCGTCAACTACTCCTCCTTCCCTGCACACTTATGATTTTTTGCAAGGTACTGAGCAGCCGCTGTCATTGATGCCATTCACCGTGCCAAGCCCGGTACCTCAGGACGCGACGAACCGGTCGCCGCCACGGTCGCCGCAACCGAGTTCGCCTCAAACGCCGTCACCGAGCTCGCCTCGGTCGCCGCCACCGGCCTCGCCTCGGTCGCCTGGGCCACGGGCTTCTGCCGAGCGCCCTGCTGGGGGCCTCGATGGCGGCTCCGCTGGGAGTTTTCCTCCTACTCCAGCTGCATCACCGCCGGCCACGCCGTCGCCAGCTCCTGCTGCCGTGGATCCACCCCGGACCCGCCGGCCGCGGGGTCCGCCACCGCCACCATCTCACGCCATGACCACTCGTGCCAAACAGGGTATTGTGCAGCCGAAAAAGATTTTTGATCTTCATGTTGAGGGTTTATCTCCAATACCGAAGACCTATCGTGGTGCTCTCAAGGATCCAAACTGGCAGTCTGCTATGGTTGAGGAATATGGTGCTCTTCTCTCCAACAACACTTGGGACCTCGTTGATCCACCTCGCAATGCTAACATTGTTACTGGCAAGTGGATCTATCGTCACAAGATGAAGTCTGATGGTTCTTTGGATCGCTACAAAGCTCGTTGGGTGCTCCGTGGATTTACTCAGCGCGAAGGTATCGATTTTAATGAAACTTTCAGCCCTGTCGTCAAGCCAGCCACTATTCGCACAGTGCTCTCTCTCGCTCTCTTTAGTGACTGGTCGATTCATCAGCTTGACGTCAAGAATGCGTTCCTCAATGGCACTCTCACCGAGACTGTTTATGCTCATCAGCCTTCTGGGTTCACTGAACCTCGCTTCCCTGACAAGGTTTGTCGCCTCAACAAATCACTCTATGGTTTGAAACAGGCGCCTCGACCATGGTTTCAGCGGTTTGCTTCGTTCATTGCATCGGTTGGTTTTATTGGCTCCAAATCCTACAGCTCGTTGTTTGTCTATCGGCGTGGCGCTGACATGGCCTATCTCCTGCTCTATGTGGATGACATCATCCTGACTGCATCTTCCTCGACATTGCTGCACAGTTTGATTGCCTCTCTTCGTACCGTGTTCAGTATGACAGATATGGGTGATCTTCATTACTTTCTGGGCATCTCTGTCACACGCAGCAAGGACAGTCTGTTTCTCTGACAGGAGAAGTATGTAATGGATCTTCTTGACCGAGCTGGCATGTTGCAGTGCAAACCCATCTCTACTCCCGTTGATACTACCTCCAAACTTTCAGCCAAGTCCAGTGATCCAGTTGTAGATCCCACCGAGTATCGAAGTATTGCAGGCGGTCTTCAGTACCTCACATTCACTCGGCCAGACATCTCTTATGCTGTGCAGCAGATTTGTCTTCATATGCATGATCCTCGGGCTAATCATTTGCTCCTTGTGAAGCGTGTGCTTCGCTATATCCGCGGCATCACCGGCCATGGTCTCACTTTTTTCGACGCAACTCCAACAAATTGTTGGCCTATTCTGACGCAGATTGGGCAGGTTGCCCTGATACTCGCCGGTCTACCTCGGGTTATTGTTTCTTCCTCGGTACTAACCTGGTGTCATGGTCTGCTAAGCGGCAGCACACGGTCTCTCGCTCCAGCGGCGAGGCTGAATACAGGGCAGTTGCAAATGTAGTGGCTGAAACATGTTGGCTACGGCAGCTTCTTCAGGAGCTTCATCAACCGGTGACTGGTGCCACTGTGGTGTTTTGTGACAATGTGAGCTCTGTTTACATGACATAGAATCCTGTTCATCATCAGCGCACCAAGCATGTGGAGATCGATCTACACTTTGTACGAGACCGTGTCACCACAGGCGAGGTCTGGGTTCTTCACGTTCCGAGTTCTTCTCAATTTGCGGACATTTTCACCAAAGGATTACCATCTCCTCTCTTCTTGGATTTTCGGGACAGTCTTAACATTCGTCGATGCCCGTTTACGACTGAGGGAGGGTGTTAGAATATATAACCGTATGATTTGTATAGATATACAGTTGTATATGTGTAGTCCTTGTATAGGTGTCCGTATATTGTACGATACGAACTCTGCCTTGTAACCTCTATATAATGATCAGTACAAGGCACCACAACGTGTGGTTTCCCTAATCTTACACAAAAACCGTAAGTTTCACCGCCGAAACTTAAAGCCTATTGTGGCCACATGCATGGTCCTATTACTGCACCAATTGCGTGGCAAATCAAGCGGGCGGCAGGATTTGACAGGTGAGTGCGCACTCACGTGCCCCTGCAAATTTCGGTACAATGTCTTAATGGCATACATGGTTAGGATTTTTCAGTGTATGATGCTTAGACTACTAGATCAGGGTGTTTTGTTTTGTTCCAATTGTACGGGAGTGGCGTTATGGTTGGATGTCATGGGATTGATGAGAGCGTGTGGCTCGGCCAACATATGATTTACTAGGCATAAAGGTAAAGATATATAGCAAATCAAATAGCTAGAGAAGCGTACCCTAGTACTAAAATAATGAGGTGGGCCAGTAAGGCACGATTCATGTCACACACATATATATCTAGTCGATAAATATAAGTCTTCCAGAATCCACTCAACTGAAGTTCCAATTTCCTCTGGCAACGATGGCAAGAGGTCGTCTATATATCCAGAGACTGAAAAGTGTTGGTCATATTTATATGAATAGTGCAGGCTTAGAAGGCACCAGGAACGGTTCTGCAACGAGGAGGCTCTGTTTGTCAACCAGTTTTTATTCTCAGGCTTGCCCATGTAGAGACGATGGCGATTATCCTGTACGGGGAGAGAGCTATGCGTGACATTACATCCCTGCGTCCTCACAATCAGCAATGCAAGAGAAAGGACTCGTGTCTTACCATGAATATCTCAGCGGCCGCGAAGGTGAAGGCAGGGCTGGCTCTGTGTTTCGGAAGGCCCAAGGCGAACTCGACGACAAGGGCCCCTCTATCATAAGTCCTAAGACCACATATATGTATGCGTGTATCTTATATATATATATATATATATATATATATATATATATATATATATATATATATATATATATATATATATATATATATATATATATATATATATATATATAACTTGTTAAGAGTAACTTTCAATCACACAACTTTAGATTAAAATTTGACTATAATAATTCAAATGACTCCATCGAGAACAATAATAAACAAATTCGAACTGACTCCATCAACGACAATAATACTAAAAAGATCGCAAAATGAAACTAACATGACATGATTACCTCAAATATGAACTAAATTAGAGTGACTCATCTACAACAATAATACTTTTGTGCTTCAAGAAAAGTTTCTTCGGGCATTTCTTGATGCAAAATCATTAAGGGCACAATCAAGATCAACACTGTCCAAGATATCCTTCTCAATGCAGCACATAGCTAGGCTATTCAATCTATCTTGCAAAAAAGCTGCCGTCAAATAATTTTTCAGTACTTGACCTAAAATCGTGAAGAAAAGATCAAAAGAGGATACAAAGAAGTATGAATTTATACATCGGATGATTAGAACCCTAGACATGTACATAGAATGACAAAAAATTGATAGATTGAATTAGAAAATTTAAAACTTCGTGCATACTGAAATTGGAGGATGGATCATGGATGTATAGTTGAATACGTGCATACTAAATAAAGAATAAATAAATTACTGAAATTGTTAAATTGTGGCTTGAGGGATGGACAGGAACTGAGGAACATGGATTGGAAATGTTCAAACGTGCTGACTTGCAGACTACAGGGATTGGGGACCGCCGCGTTGCAGACTTCAGGACTTGCAGTCGGCCAAGTAGCGGACAGCGGACTTGTCGGATGTATACTTGTATAGGTATGGCCATGGTACCGGAGTGCCGCCTTGCCGGATGCCGGACTGCCATGCCGCGCGTGCAGCTCGAGCGGCGGCCGAGGTGAGGGCGACGCGGCAAGGCGCCGAGCGAGGAGGCCGACGGGCGTGACGGGCAACGTTTCGCCGTTCACGGAATCCCGGTCGACGAACCTACGAAGGAAAACGTGTAGTTGTGCCTGGCAACTGTCGTGAATCACGGTGCCGGACGTTTCGCGTTTGCTAATCAATCGGCGATCGCTACTAGCTATCTGATGGGCTAGCCCATCTTGTTTCTTTTCTTTTCTATTTTTTACCTATTTTTTGCTGAGCTATAGTGTATATATATACTTCGTCAAGGGCCCCTCGTTCGCTTGGGCTCTCGGCAGTCGCCCCGTCGGCCATACCCTAGGGCCGGCCCGGGGTGAAGGTTGTCGGATCAGGCGGCATGGCGAGCCAGCTTGCATCCCTGGCCTGCACCTTGGGGGCCTCCACCGCTGCAACCCGAGATTGTCTATCATGCTATCGTTGCAGTGCGCCTGCCTGGACATGTAGGTCGCAGCGTCCAGCGGGACACCGTAGTGTGATTGACACACTGTGTGGGCTAGAGCCTAGAGCCTAGAGCGCCCAGGTACACGTCGATGTGCAGGCCCTCGAGGACCCTCCTCTACATTGTCCTCCGCACCTCAAACACGTTCTTGGCCGCTGATACTAGTTCTAATAAAACGATGATCTTATATTTCTTTACAGAGGAAGTACTTCTTCTCCGTCCCCGAATGTAGGATGTTTCTCTTGGCCTAGTGCAAAATCTATCACGTTACGAATTGCATCCCTTTTCCTGTTATACGCCTCATAACTCTCTCTCTCTCTCGTTTCCCCCACTCTCTCTCTGGTTCACTCCTTTAAATCCCTAGTTCTCCTTTTTCAAAAGACAGTCTATCGAGCACCAAAAAACAGGTGAAGGTCGAAGACGCGACCAAGAAGGAATGCTGGTGTCAAGCTTCCATGACAGGATGCTACAAAGAATGGCCAAAGTTACATCGAGAATAACACCTAGGAGTAGCAGAAGTCGCATTTGGGATCCAGGTCGAGAATGTGAGTACATCATGTTTAAGGGGGTGAATTTTAAAGTTAAACATGATGCCAATATACCATGCATGTACATGTTTGACTACAAGTGGACGTGTGCATCTCCATGTAGGATAAGTGTAAGACATCCAGTAGGATTAAGATTCCTAGCCTACACGATCATGTACTAGCTAGCCTAGTCTCAAGCGTCGTTTCGGGGGATCGCCTCATCCTTTTGCGAAGGGTTACGTTTCTCTCGTCCCTGGCGGCTGCAACCCTAGCCGCCGCTAGGAGAGGCCGATCTTCCAAAAACGTTCTCCGGCAGCTCCCCTCCGCCGGCAACCTTCATCGTCCGTGGTGAGGAGGGTCAACGGATCCACGCTTGTGGATCGTTTTTACTCCCTCGTGGTCTAGGTTTTTAGATTGTTCATTGTCTTTACTTTGGCGGGGACGATCACGACGCTGAATAAAGATTCTTCGGATCCTTTCCTGACGAGGCCATCGGTTCTATGGTTGGGGATGGATTTGGAAATCAGTCTGTTCAAGCAAGGATGGAGTGGCGGCGGCGGCATCCTCGGGGTGGACTTGTACCATCGGGCTCCGCCGTTGCAACGGTGGTTGCTCCAGCGTCGCCCCGAAGCTTGGCAGGTAGTCTAGGAGCGGATGCTGATTGTGGTCTGCATCGACGACATCTGGAAGAAGGAACATGTGTTGGGCTCGTGGTTCGTGTATAGCAGGTATGGTTTCCTCCTTCGGCGTCTTAGTCGTCGTGGGGTGGCAGATCTGGAGTTTGATGGCGTGTTTGGGGTGTTGCCCCAGTCTGATTTGTTCAACGACAAGGGCATCACTTTTGGTGACCCACATTAGAGATCCACAAAGCTGCATATAGCGATGGAGCCACGTCGAGCTCGGGTGAGGTGGTGATTCGTCATTCTTTTCTTCGGTGCCTACTGTGGTGATGCCGGAGTCAGGTGACATTAATTCAGTTTGCTCTGTATGTAGTTCATATTCATATCTCAAAAAAGCCTTATATTTAGGAACAGAGGGAGTACCTCCAAATTATAAAGCGGTCTTGTTATATGTCAATTACCTATTATCCGCACAATGCAAGCAGTGGTTCAGATCTACAGAGAAAGGAAGCACCAATAATTTGTTTTTCCATTTCTTGTCGGTCATAAATCTGGATTTCGCTTTGCCATGATCCTATGTAGGTGCTCTCTCTATCAAATATTAGGGGTAATGACGTCTTCAGTGCTGGATCAACATCACCCACCTTCAAGCCATAAATCCAATGAAGTCAGTTTCCGTATATATTCAGGACATAGCCAGTAGGTTAGCAATTTCCACGGCTGAGTTTTATTTAAAATGAAGTTATGTTCAAAATGTGTATGCTACATTATTCATACATAGATATACTTACATTGTATAGCATGTGCATGTATGCCATTTTTCTGGAATAATTCCATCTTGTGTGTATGAACAACAATTTGAGAATGGCGCTGGTATCTGCTAGGTCCGACGGCTCACGGCTGCTGGCAGATTCCTTTGTGTCATCTGCCAAGCAAACGCCATCATGTTTGTTACTCAGACAAACAGTGACCAAGGGAGCCAAAGGCAAAGGTCAGGTTCCACGGTGTCCAATTCGTGCAACAAGTGCGGTTGTTTTTAATATGATATACATGCAATTTTTTTTTGTTTTATAAATGCACATGTTGGTTCGCTGAAGGTTCACGGCCAATGTTAATGGTTCTTAAACCTTGTGGTTTGTCAGATGTCACCGACATTGCTTGCCTTTGCTTCAGTTCCGACATTCCATCGCTTTGGTACTCAAATCCCAGCTTGTGTTAGCATTTGTCAATTTGTACTTCATCATCAACCGAATTTTATGTGCAATCCTTTGGAATGGTGAGCAATAGCCATTTGGCAGTATAACACTAATATTGTGAATCCATGGCAACCCTAGATGATGTTGGAGCCAATGTCGGCCCACATATTCAGAGCTACAGTAACGGAAGGCCATGTATGAATCTGGAGTGTCCATGGCTTAGAAGTCTTCTCTCAATCTAATGAACTTGCTTGGAAGATTAGTCCAACCTCCATGCCACCCCTAATGTTTTCATTCACGACACAGTTTCTATTGATACACACAAATCCTTTGTATGTCGATGAATAAGAAACAATTATGTCTTCTTTACATTCCTCCTCGTATACTTTTATGGTTATGATATTCTGATTATAAGGTACCAACTCTGTTCTCTGCAATCGATGAATAGAAGTGTACTTAATTATGTCTGATAGAAGTATATGATTTTCAGGTATGTTATCCATCAACCTAATTGTGTATAGGAAGTATGAAAAAGTAAAGAATACGTGGTACATGATTTTATTTACCCACTTAGATTTTACTAAATTGCTAAAGAAATGTTTTGGCGCAAAACCAGTGCATCACCCTTTCTACACATATCATTCATGGATTAGCGAACTAAAGGTTCTATTCAGGATCTTTGGTAGAGTGCATAAATAGGCTAGTAAAAATAGACCGGTTTAAGTGAAAGACACTCCCACGCCTACATCGCTGGTGCACGCCTCATCCTCAATGGCGGTGGCGGATCAGCACGAACACATGGGGGATCTGGGCGTAGAGTGGGTTGGTTGTCGGGGGACTCCTCCTTGGCGGTCCGTGCAGAAGTACAGTGTGAAGGAGAGAGGGTGCCATGATGAATGTCAGGAGAGCATCATCTGGTTTTAAAGGAGAGGGATCCTGTGAGAAATGTCCGCAACGACGGGAAGCGAAGGGAGAAGAGAAGGGCCCAACATGAAAAATGAAGGGTGCATTGCGGGGTGGGTCATTTATGTTGGGACTGCGTGTTTGAGATAACATGGCGGATAGTCCGGACAATCACATTTCTCCCCCTACATATGGTCTGGATTTTGGGGAGCCCGGACTATCCAAACGGTTGGATTTTGGGAGCCTGTTGGGCCCCGATTTGATATCCGAACATGCCGAATGTATGAGGGACAAATAAGCTTTGATTTTGAAGATGACCTAAATCATTTGTTTGACTCGTTTATTTGCATTCTAGCCCATCGCAACGCCCATGCGTTCTACTAGTTGAAGTAAGAGGGGAGAGGAACCTTAGGTTTGGTTTTGGTAGTAGAGATATAATTTCTCGCACCTAATCCTGTCGCCTGATTTTTTTCTCAATGCTTGATTGTGTTTCCTTTTATTTGGGGCGGACGAAGGTAAACCTGCTAACAGTTTGGATCGAAACTATAGTTTCAGTCAGTCTTCCTATTGGACTGCTTTTGGATTGGATGAAATTGGCTAATCCCCTAAATTAATTTAGTTTGATCTTGGGTTTACCTATTATTTGATGGGATTGGTTTGGTCTGGACAGAGATTGACTAGTATCAGATGGATTCTGTACATGGATGGAAAACCAAATCATCAAACCATTCCTGCAGCTTGTCCTCGCAAAAGAGCACGTCCACGAGGTTATCAATGAACCCATCCACGAAGGATTTGCATCCTAGTGTGAGCATCTGGCTAGTTTGTGTGTTCTTTGCAGTAGCATCCTTCCAGATAAGATCACGTGTGCGGAATTACATCGCCTGACTCCTTATTGTCTTAACTTGACCGCTGGAAAATTTTATAATAAGTAATCTTCATCGGCTATATTTACTACTCCATCCATTCCACAATGTAAGAAGTTTTTTGACACTACACTAGAGTCAAAATACGTCCTACGTTATGAGACAGAGGGAGTACAAATTTGCAAAAGAACCATGTATACAAAAGAAATGATACGCTTGTAAAACAACTACTACATAATTGATAGGTTGTTCCTACAATCAGATGCTCGGCTTTACATAGATCTACATGTTCACGAAGATCACGACATGTTCTGAAAAATAGGCAAGAGAAAAACTTATCACGACATGCTCTTATAAGGGGCCTATGACGTGGCAAATAAATGAGCTTTACTACGCATAAATGTGAAAAGTTGTCACACGAAACTGGCCAAAGAAGAGTACCCGATGTGCTAAAATAATGTGGTGGGTCAACAAGAGCACCTATATGTCACTATACCCAGTCCATAAATATTGGTCTCTCTGCAGCTTCTCGGTTCGAATTTCAATTGCCTCTTGCAATGGTGGATAGAGATCGCCCTTACATCCAGAGAGCGAAAAGCGTCTCTCATGCGAATTGTGTAGGCTTGGAAGGCACCAGGAACAATTTTATTGCTATGTGGTAAAGTTTACTGAAGCAGGAGGTGATTGGCCTGGACGGGCAGAGACCTTTACAGGCCAGCAGCCATGGGCGACCAGCACAGCTAGCGATATACGCACATGCTAGCATGAGGCTGCGAAAATTCTAAATCAACGGGCTAATACATGTTTACCGACCTTTTCAGTGCGGATGGGTCCCACACACTGAGTTTTATCCAATCTTTACCTATAATAATAAAGGATGGAGGCTTTCATAATTCTTCATATGTCACCGTTTCATATCCATAAAAATCAACAATTGAGATTTAAAAAGCAAAAAACGACCAAAAGTAACCTGAGAAGGAATTTTTTTTTAAAGCAGCCCGAGCAGGACTCTACCCCAAACAACTTAAATAGTGCCAACCCTCTAACTGACTCGGGAAAAGTCATGGGAGGGAAAGAGCTTCTACCCCTCACCTGGATGCCTAAACCCCCTCACATTTGGATCACATGGATCTTCTCATCAGTCGGATTGGCCTTCTTGACCGACTGAGAGCGGCAGGTGAAGATATGCTTGAATAACCCCCCGTGTGGGTGTCATCCAAGGAAATTCTCACACATTGAAATGAAAGCGGCCAGGTAGGAAATGGTGTTTGGAGGAAAATGATGGATTTGCGCGCCGAAGAAATTCAGAAAGTTGCGGAAGAAAGGATGCGGGGGCAGAGAGATACCTCTTTCCACCTGCGTCATCAGAAGAACCCGCTCCCTGTCGCGAGGCGCGAGCTCGAACTCTCCCCCCGGCAGCCTCCTAGACCCGGGCGCAATCAGGCCATCGGCGCGAGCCCCTCGAGGTCTTCCTTTGAGATCAACGAAGGGATCCAGTCACCCTGGATCCAGCCTGGCGGCAGCTTGGATCGCGACATCGCCCCCTGGAAGTCTTCTGCGGTTGCCGGTCTTCTTAGCACGCTCCAGCGCCTTTGTCTTGTCCTTCGCCATCACCAGCAGTGGTCGACGGGAACGAGAGGGGCGGCGCTGCGTTGGAGCGGGCGGAGCAGAGGAGGCAAGAGGAGAAGGGGGAAAATTGCAGGCACTGTTGCACGCACCGGCCTCGTGGACTTAAATGCTCACGGGTCCAAGTGGCTGACGAGTGGGCCACTGCAATCCGCAGAGCATCCCACAACTGACGCCAGCCTTATACATGGCGAAAAAGGTGGCGCGAGGATAGAGGAGTCCCTATCGTTTCGCCCCACTTACCGCGCGGCAGGAGGCCCGCACGCTCCCCCAAACTTTAAATCCCACAGAATTCGGGCCTGACAAACCAGACGATCACGCCAGAGATGCGCGAGCCCGACCAGCTCGGCATTATGGAGCCTATCTCACTCGGACATCTTACTTCACTCGGGCAATCAAGAGACCAGAATAGATCAAGGCGACCAATGTGGAGTTAAATTACTGACACACTTCCGAGTCCCCAAGAAAGTACCCTTCAGTCACTGGATCAGATTGAGTTTCCCTTCAACCCCTCCTCAGTCGTTCCTCAATCCATTCGGGGGCTAATGACGACAACATGTACCTAGGGTAGGGTCCTAGGCCTGACCTATACACCTTACCCAAGGACATTACACGAGAGGTCATGGCCTTCAAAGACACAAAGAAGATACCGACTGAAATAGGATCCACTTGACGGCGAGATCCACTCGGATACCCCAATTCCACTCGACTGTCATTATCCACTCGGAACACAAGAAATCACTAGGAAGTTAGAAGTCCTAAAGTCACTCTTGGACAACAACGGTCGGGCATTCACTCCATAACCTTAAATCTCATTAAACACAGGTGTTTCCAGTAACGTTCATGGCATTTACTCTCTCATTGAATCCTTGTGTAACTGAAGGCTGCAAGGGGTCGGCGCACTCTATATAATCCACCCCTCCCCTCGGGGACAAGGGTTCGCACCCCCTGTAAGTCAACACTCCAATCAACAAGCCTCCGTGGCACCGAGACGTAGGGCTGTTATCTCCTCCGAGAGGGGCCTGAACTCGTAAATACGAGTGTACAACCTCGTCGTAGCTAGGCACTGCCTTCTCCTACGCACCCCCATCTCTACTGTCAGATACATTCCCACGACAGCTTCTTCTTTGAAAAATCTGAATTCCAGTTGCAAAATCCCCACCAGGCCCCGACCGTAAGACCATGACGCGGCCGGCGCCGTCGCCTGCGACGATGACCCAACCCCAGGAGGACTGGTCGCTGGACCGCGCAGCGCCGCAGATGCCAGCAGTGGTGATGTTCCTCGCAAAGGCTATAAGTGCAAGGAGATACTTTGTGTGACATGTCGCCGCCGTTGCGAGCGCCCCTCACGAGAGCATCCATGAAAAGGATCAGAAGCGGTTCTTCGCCATGGATTGATTTATCGACTGCAACGAGACGAGCATCAATTACACGAGCTCGCCGGCGGCAGGACACTTGCGCCTGGAACGAGAGTACGGCGGCGCTGCTGCAGGCATTGGAGATTGCCTGGCGGGGAAGACGGAGTGAATTGATTGCTTTGAGATTCGAGAGTCCACATGTCGTTCGATGAATCGGATCGTTGCATCAGGAGCGAACGACCCGGTCGTATAAGATTTTTTTTCCTGTTGGCTGGTTCACGTGGTTATTATCGCCTGCTGGCCGCCTCGGCATCCCTTGCAGCGCTCACCGTCAAGGATGAACCTGTGCTGGTTTCCACCGGACAGAAGGTTGTGGAGATCTATGAATTTATTCGTGGCCACTACAGTAAATTTGATCCAATCTAACGAACCGATCCGATCTTTGATGGAGACCGGGTTTCACGCCCCCGAGGAGAAGAGATTAATCTCCCTGGGAGCGGCGCGCTGCAGATGTGATGTGAAAACCTAGAATCGACGTCGCGAGACTAACTGCTCAAACATCATGTAGAAATTATAGGATGGCTAATAGTTGCATCGTTTGTATATTGTATTGATACATATTCTATCTCTAACTCTTACCTCTATCTTAAACACGATTATATTCTAACACATTGAAGTGGTCTGAGTACGGCGAGGTGTTAACTCGAGACGTCGTTCAAACATTGGAACTATTAACTGAACCTGAACTTGTTGAATGTTGTCAGTTATCTCTGAACTCAGTTTCAGGTGCTGAAGCTCGTGAAACAGTTAGTCTACTTGCTTTGATTGATTTCCGGAGTAGCCACAACTTTGTGGATAATTTTTTTGCAAAACATAATTGCATTACATATGCTTCCTGTGTAATCTATTCGAGTGACAGTAGCTGATATGCAACAAATGCTATCACAACACAAATTTCAGAATGTACATGGGTGAACACATGGCTTACACTTTTGACACATCGATGTGTGTTCTGCATAGGAGCGGACTAAGGAAAAAAACATGAAAGGGGGAAAGAATACATGATATTCATGAGCCAACAAGTCAAGCATTCACATTGACTAAAATATGGTGATAATCAGTTCATACTTATAGATCATGAGGGGGCCAAAGCCCGCACCCCACAAGATCATGATCCGGGGACGGACCCACGTAAAAACTTCAGAGGGGCAAAATGTAAGACCATATTCGGCAATCAACAAGTGAAGGATTCGTATATAAATTAAAATATGGGCATAATCACTTCATTACTCCTATATAAAGGATCTTGGAGTATCCACCTGGTGAGGCCCGTCGAGGGCTGAGAGCGTCATCGAGCAATCCGCCCCGCGGTGGCGTACCATGGGGGCCTCTTGGGGGTTCTACGCGCCAGCCCATCTGCCCAGACATTAGACGACCAATGGGCACCTGGGACCGCCGTCATGGGGCACCTTCGGGAGCGCCCGCGAGTGAGGCCATGCGCGCTATGGGGAGGGCGGACCAGCATGTCGGCCGCCTTTGGCTCTGTGTAGACCTACACGGTGGCGCCCTGCCATCTAGGCCCGCACGGCGATGCCTGCTGCACCGTCTAATTCCCAGTGGCGTGCCGCGAGCACCTTCTTGGTGTTCTTTCCGCTATCTGATTTGTGAAGACGACGCAAAACAGGCGGACGAGCCTCAGGGGTCGACGACGGGTGGACTGCGGTGTTGTGCCATCTCCATGAGCTTCAAGCAATAGTCTTGTGAATTCTCCTTGGATAGGTGGACCAAGAAATGATGGATACTCTCCAAATGCCATGGCTATTGATGGATTTAGAGCACCAGCAAAATCAAATTCCATAGGGCCAGCTGCAGACGGAGCAAACACGGACTCCTTTGCTGGATAGTTTGTACCTTTCCCTGCACATTGTATGTACATTTAAGAAATAGAAATAAAAATTGCTACTTATTCACGCAGAACAAGCAAAGGTACCTTTTTTCTTGCCTTTCTTCGCTCCCTCTAGCACATCTTTTGATCTTTTTTGCTTTGAACCTTTTATTCGTTCAGGAGCTCTAAAAGGGACCATTGTATTTGCAACATATTCAGTCATTTCGGAGGAACTTTCATAGTCCTCATCTTCACCGAAGTTTAAATTGTGAAGTAATTCTAGTGCTTACAAAGCCAACTTATCAATACCATTGTTGAGATGTGTAAGAACCTCCTTTGAAGTTTTGCACTTCACTGCAAGTGAAATCATCTTTCGAGAAGTATGTGCAAACATGGATACTAAGCTATCATTGGAATTCGGTTTTGATGTAAAAATTTCTTGTTTTGCATACTTTGTCCATCTGTTTGATATGTATTGACTTGGCAGGATGATGATATTGCAGCATGTGAAAACCTTATGAGCGTGCTTGCACAATATTAGCATTCTTCACACCCGCCTTAAAGACTTATCTGCTCTATACTTCAAGTGGCACTTTCTAATGCTAAATCCCTTGGTTTGAGCATAAGAATTGTAAAATTGGTACGCCTCCTCTTCAGACTGAAAGCACGTCCCAACTCTTGGAGCCTTATCTGCATCTTGTAACCCATGATCATTCATTGGTGTGCTGCTAGTCCTTGGCTGGCCATTAGTCTCAAGAACCAGCAATTGCTGCAAGGGTAAGCAGTAGAATCAATCAAGATAGGCTTCAGAGAGGAAGGAACGTGCTTGTTGTCACATGTGAACTGAACTTACCCTCACTGGAGGAGCCATGGGTGGAGAGAGTTCTGAAGGATACGATGGCATGTATGCTCCTTGGCCCTGTGCCGCGATGCCGTCGTCGGGCGCCGTAGCCATCTTGCCGCCCCGTCACCGACGGGATTAAAACAGATCTCGTGCCTGTTCGTTTATTTTGGAAGATGAATCATCAGAAGCTGATAGGACGGCGGAAACGGATCAGCTAATTCCAGCCGCGCTTGGGCTTTTCTTTTCTACAACTCAAGTTGGGCTGGATGTTTGGGATTGCCAGATGTCAAGCGCTCGGGCTGGTCTCACGTTTGCGTTCGTACGACCAGGTCGTACCTGATTTTTTTCCCTGCAGATAGGCACGGGTCCATTGTCACGTCGTATATTCGGTTGGCTCGCACACCGGGCGGTTTTCGCCTGGTAGCCTATTCGCGGTAGCCGGGTCTTCCAGTGCGTCCTCAGAGCTACCTTGCACATGGGGCCATCTTGTTAGCACCGTCGGCCCCGTGTCGGGCTGGTTCGCTCGCTCAGCATGATTCCTTCACCACGCCCACAATTTCTGCTTGCCAGTGGGTTGTTCCATCGGGCCCCGTCTTGGTGCATACGGGGGCGGGCGCTGCGAACCGGGTGGCCTGAACTGTTTGCCAAACCAACTCACAACCCGACAAAGGCCTACACCGAACCGGAAAAGTTGGATCGCAGTAGGAGGCGATCAAGGAGGCGACCAGGAGTCCTTTGCGCGCCGCCGGTGACGCCGCCGGTTCCCTCTCTCTCCGTCGGCCGCTCCGGCGGCGGGAGGGAGGGGGAACCTCGGGTCTGTTCATTAGGTGGGTGTGTGGTAGGGTTAGGGTTGAGGGAGACGCTGTCGAGGCCATTGCGGTGGTGTCGCGTCGGAATAAGTTTCTCCGGGCTTCGTTCGCGGTCAGGCGAGGCTTTTGCCTTCGTCTATGAGCCAGCGGTGTTGGGGATCCCCGGATCTCGTCGAGGTCGCGGGCTATGGTGGTTGGAGGTCCATCGGCACTGGCCGTTTGGATCCTCAGATGGACGATGGAGGCAGGGAGACGAAGACCTTTCTTCTTCCTTGTTGGTATGATTTGCTGCTGCTGTTTTTCTCCTTCCTCTGCGCTGATGCTGGTGGGAGTTCCTGCTTTGCCCGGGCGGATGGCCCGGCCGTGGTGCTGGACCGGTCGGATGACTCGAGTTCTCTTCCTTCTGGAAGGGACACTTTTCTCGGTACTCAAAGCCAAAGATGGCGACGGCTGTTGCAGGTGTGTTGGATTGATGTCCATGCCCTCTCAGCGCTGGTGTCAAGAAAGCAGGAAGCAGCGTGGCGGCAATTGTACCGTGGTCGAAGAGGATGACCTGTTTGCGACTGGTTGCAGATCCTTCTGCTGCAGGGGTCTTCTCTCAAGATTCAGGGATGATGACACAGGGCTCCGGAGATCTTCTTGTGTTATGGTTGTCTTAGGGTACTCTAGGTGTTCATGGTCCTTTGTGTTTGCGTTTCAGTGTGCTTGTAAGGGTCACCTACTTTGTACTGATTCGTGATTTGATTAAAGATTTTCTAAAAAAAAACCGACAAAGGCCTACACGCCGCTGGTCACCGGCCTGTCATGGCACGAGTCATTATGAGGGGGATATGAGGGGATTTGGTTAATCCCTCTCATCCACCCAATCCCCTCAATTTCCCACTAACCCCCCCCCCCCTCATAAACCCCTTTATTTGGTTAAACCTCCTACAACAGCAGCAACATTGTAAGCGTCCAGTTCCCTGGGTGCCTTGGGGGGTTTTCTGTACCACATGGATCGAGGGGGATTCGTGGGGATCAGAGAGGATTGGCCTGCTCAATCCCTCCGTGTCAAATGGGCTGACAAGGATTTTTAGGGATTTTGAACCGTGCGAGGATATTCCCCTCCAAACCTCCCCAAACTTCCTCCACCAAACAAGGCCTAAAGGTGCTTCGTGAGCTTGGTCGTTGGGCACCGCCTCTCATAATCGTTTGTTCTTTTTATCGTGGCTCTCTCTTTTGTGCCATAGCAGTTTCACCTTGTTTCTCCCACTCCCTGAATTAAAGGAGGCGCCTTTGAGTGTTTGTTCGCCCGCCCGTCCACAGGGTGGTTTGAGTGCTGCGCCATTTTTTTTTACATGAGCACTGATAGGCGCTCGAGGTAGGCGGCAACTGTTGTATGTTTTTTTGGCTTTGACGCCGAAGTATCTTTGAGGAGTCATCTTTTGTTGTCGTATGGTCTCTTAGGGTACTATGACCTCCTTCGCGTCCTTCGATTGCGGTGGTGTTGGAACATATATGAATTCAAGGTGAGTTGTTTCCTTGTTCGTTTTCTTGTGCTCTGTTTGATGAGTTGGGTGTGCCCGCTCTCCTTCATTCTTTGTTGAGGGGCCACTCTCTGTGAGAGATGTCCCGTGCAGGCAACGAGTAGTAGACACCACCCGGTCATGCTACCCTATTGGGAAGGGCCACCTCTAGCAAGAGCAACACCAATGCAGGGGTACCAAGCTAGAGAGGATGGGCCCATGCGCACACTACGTGATGGAAAACATCAATCCGGATGAGCCTTGCCCATGCCTCCGCTGCAAGGAGAGGATGTCGTCATAGGAGACGCACTGGAAAGGCATGGTACCAGCGTCATGGGAGGCATCCCGCGAGCGACGCGAGGGTGGGTAGCCGCCTGCCAGGGTGGCGCCTTCACTAGTAGAAAATAAGGCTTTGGTCCTGACCAGATTAGAGTATTAGTCCCGGTCGTGTTATGAACCAGGACTAATGGGACCATTAGTCCCGGTTCGAGCGGTTAGGACGCCGGCCGGGCCTCGGCAGGCATCACTTCTGGTTCAACTGGGACTTTTAGTCCCGTTTCAGACAACAACTAGGACTAAAGGGGTTGCTTCCCTTTAGTCTCGGTTTGTGTCTGGAACCGGGACTAAGGGGTAGGCGTTTAATCCTGGTTTTAGACACAAATCGGGACTATAGTTTTGCCTATATATATCCACCCCACATGTCCTTTGTTTTTTGGCCGTGGAAGGGTGAATCCGAGAGGCATCACTAGAGCAACTGAGTGGGTACTGGGAATCGTAGGGATGAGGATAGATCTACCGGAGAGGGGAAACAAGATCTCGCGGAGTGGAGCGCACTCCTCTAGTCCTGTCTTGAGCTTAGCTTTCTTTTCTGTTGAATTAGTTTCCTCTTCGAATCTTCCTTTGAAAATAGTGGGAGGTGTGGGCTACTATGTTTGTTGCATATATATGCACATGAGGTGTTCGATGAAATGTCCGAGGCACACTTAAGCTGTTTCCTCTCCAAGCTCGACCTCCAAGCTATATTTTCCTCAAGATTTGTCTAGGTTTGATTGTGCACCAACTACATAAGTGTTCTAAAAGGCAAGCAACTTCATCCTTTCATTTCTCATTGCTAGTTTTGCTCATTTCAAATGATCTAGAAGTAGAGTGGTTTGCGGGTTTTAGTGAAGGAGTGTATGTGCGAGTTCATTTGATTTAGATGCAGAATTTGATCTCAAGTTAACTACTTAGAGTTTGTTCATGTGTAGGGTGCCGTCCCGTCCCCGTCCCCGTCCTCACCGACGTTGATTGCCGGCACCACCGTGGTGAGCCTGTTGTTCTTATCTTCTTTTGAAAAATACTTTTTTTACTTATATGATCTAGATAGCTACTTGTATAATTTCCTTATTTTTATTGTTGTTTGTTATTATATAGTGCCATGGTTTTGGTATCCGGCCCCGTCGGCTCTCGTCCGGACTATACTTCGAATGTGGTATATTATATTTTATAACTATTTGTTTTATTTAGTGTTTATGATAATTATGCCGACCCGTGACATAGATGTTTTTATCTAGGAGGTATCTGAAGCGGAAGTTCCAACTGAACCTCTTGTCGAGAGTTAAATTTGGTTGAAAAAGAAAACAATTATTTGATTTTTTTGGGAAGAATTGAAGAGAAGAAGATGAAATTGGAGTTGCATGTTGCCAATGTCGTCGATGATCATATATAAGATCCAGATGGATGCAATGCGCTTGAAGATTCAAAAAAATTAGAAAATATGTCATTGATAATGAGGCTTGGTATCATTATGCTGTTGGATAAATTGTTACGTTAGTTGTGATTTTGATCGCATTTATTGTTGCATTTAAATGTTTTACATAGTTGTATGTTAGTTTCAATGTATGTTTTAATTCGATGCTCTAGAGAGCTGTATATATGCATGATCGTGTAATATATGTAGTAGCGTCGAACATATATACGGAAACTTGTTATTCGACCAAGCCCGGAGAAAGAGAGGTCACTTCTCTATGTTCATGACGGTGTTGTGTAATGGTTTCCACATTGCTATATGTAGTAGCTAGAGTAGAGTTGAATGGAAAACAGAAAATAAAAATAAAATCCTAAATGTAAAAGAATTGAAGGTAAACACAAAAATAAAAGGGGGAAACACAAATATGAAACCCCTATAAACCATCCAAAACCCATAACGCCTCCTTCCAAACAAAAATAAATAAAAACCCCAGCAGCTGGCAACTGCTGACGTGTGACTGCCTTTTAGTCCCGGTTCGTGATACGAACCGGGATTAAAGGTCCTCTTGTGGCACCCCCGATCAGAGCGACCGGTTTACCTTGCATTGCCAGCCGAGCGACATTGTCTTCTGGCAACACACAACATCTTGGTACAGAAAACAACCGCTTTATTAATACTAGCGGACCATAGTTTTACATTACAACAGTTAGCGAGGCCGAGCGCCACACACGGTGCGGCTAGACAATATATACTTTATTTAATGAACATAAAAGGGCCTCGGGCATAAACTAGGCAGCAGCGCAACGACGTCGTAGCGGAACTCCATCTCACAGGGACACCGATGTGGATACGGACTAGACTCAGACGGCACTCCTTTCCAGCGAAAATTTCCTAAAATCTGGCATGACACGCGGGTCAGTACTTTGAATGTACTTGCAAGCTTACAGCAAAACAAAATCATAATGACAAACAATATCATGATAATTAATCAATAGTAAATATGCAGCAACAAACTTAAATGGATATTCACTAGCATGCTGTTCTCATGACTTTGCATAAATAAAACCTCGTTCTATCTTACTCATGATGATTTATTATAACTACAAACTTATTCATGTCAACAAGATATAAAGCGTGACCTTTCCGGTGATCACCAACCTGTCCATACTGGGTCTCAAAACACCTCGGTGGCTCTTCCACCAATTTATTATAGCACCAAAATTTTATAGAACTTAGTGAGCAAAATTTTATTATCTGTTGACCCATGGTGTGACCTACTTTCGAGCGTGTCCGTAACCGTGGACTCAGCTATCGATAGATTAATTACACTCTGCAAAGGTAGTGCAGTGTACCCACATCACGGAACCCATGGCCTCATTCTCCCATTCGGGTGGACCAACGGCGTTCCAACGAAACCCGTCCATTGCCATGACACTTCTTCGGCCACTCCGACTCATTCCCCACTGGAACAGTCCTGGGTGGCCCTGTGCCTACCAAAGGCACACCTACCACCGTCGTGGCCAAACAAAAATTGTCCCAAACGGGAACTCGGTACCATAAAATTAACAACGGGCACACAAGGTTATGTCTGCTTACCGGGCCAGGGTACTGCATGCCCATAACCTTCCCTATCTGGAGGTACCGACAGGAGGCATGTCAATGGACAGAATCAAGACCTTCCCATAAAGGTAAATGTGGTTACACTGGGAAAGACTCGATTCAGTGGCACCATGACCCGGTCAATAATTTATTCAAGTTGAGTTATTAACAGTTTCAACTTAAAGAGAAATAAATAACCGGTGTCATACAATGCCATGCAATAAACCAAAATGCAGTATATAAACAAATACAATGCCATACAAAAGTATAACTGGGTCAACTTAACTTCTAACTTCACTATTATTCTGGTTATGCTTTACTTTCATTTGAAACAAAATTTTAGCTTAGCAAAATTTTATCATAATTACTTATGCAAAAGAAAGTAACTTCACATATGTATGTCCACAATCATTCCCAATATCCCAACTTTATTTTAACTAGCTTAATGACTTAAACCAAACTCCAACTTTCTGTAAAGTGAATGAAACCATTAACTACAGCAACCAAAAGAAATTATTTAACAAAATTATTAACATGCATAATATAAATCATTTGTTCAAGTTGGAAAAATCACAAATATTGAAATGGCACTATGAAAATGTTGCTGTGGCTTGGCTTACTTCAAATGAGGCTCACAAGTCTCCTGGTGATCCTCAAGACAAGTCTCTTCTTCTGAAAATAAATAAAAGTTCAACAAGATACTATCAAGATTCATTCAAAAATTCACCAGAAAATCTACACAGCACCAAATAGTCTCATTTTTGGTGTGCTGCAAGATTTCTTTACCAGGAACACAATGCAAAAAGAATCAATTTATTTGGACTTATGGTTAAAAAGTTATTGCAGTTTGAAGTTCTCTGGAATTTATTTAAATTCAGAAATTTAAATAAATAGAATAGGGGGGTGACGTCGAAGGCGTAAACGCCCAGACCGCCACCACTCATACCGCTTCGCGCGGGTATGGAGAGGCTGACTAGCGGGCCCCGCTAGTCAGGTGGGAGGGGAGAGAGAGATGGGCAGAGGCGGCCGTGGCTTCGCCGGAGCGCACACCAGCGACGCTGCCCCTTGGCTCAAACTAAAAGGATAGATCGACGGAGGGGGTCAAGGCGCACCTACCCGTACCCGTAGGGTAGCTAGAGGTGGATGGACGGCGTGAGAATGGAGCTCGGAGGCGGAGGCAGAACAGGGCCTCACCGGAGTTGGAGAAGACGGCGAGCTACGGCGCATCCAGCAGCTCCAGCTAGGTGAAGAAGCTTCACCAGAGAGTGGCGGAGGCTCTTGTGAGGTTGTCTCGGGCTCGGGGAGGATGGCCTGAGGCCTGCCCGGCCGGGCCACGGGGTCCTACTCTATCTGTGGTCGTGTGGGAGTGGAACGGGGTGCTCGGAGCGGCTGGGAGAGGGTCTATTTATAGGCGAGCGAGAGGGGGGGAAACGATGCTCCGCCGGCGACACCTGGCCGCGCCCGGCGACGAAATGGCGTTAGTGAGAGGGGGAAGAATAAGACGGATTCAAGCGGGAGATGTGGCCGAGCGGGGACGAGCACAGGGGCGCTAGGGGTGACGACGAGCACAGTGCGCACCGCACTGTGCCTTGGCCGGACCACGCCCGTGCTCGCTGCGGCGAGCTCCAGTGTCGGCGAGCGCCAGGGTGGACTATGGAGATGAAGACGATTATGGTGGCGAGGTTTGGCGCGCTTCGGTAGGCTCGGAAGCGAGCATGCGCTCTATAGAGCGCTCTGCGGCATCCAGAGCGCGCCTACTGACTGCCATGGCATGGAGTACACGCGTGGCCACCGCGCGAACTCTGCCTGCAGGATGACTTTGTGCCAAAATTCGTGTCTGGCATGTCGTTCGTGGTAGATAGGTGAGTTACCCGTGGTTGGTTTAACTCCAGACGCAGTAGAATGAAAGTAACTAGCCTGGTAAGTTTCTGGACAGAAACCTTGAGAGCTTACTGAGGTAAAATGGTGAATAGTTGGAGGCTGTGCTTTGGAGGCTAGTCAAGAGTTACTAAGGTGAATATGCACAAGGAGTTTCAGAAGAAGTGGAGCAAGTAAAATGGTAGTTGCTGTAGAAACTACCATTTCTGTCCAGAATAGAAAAGATTTTCTGTAGAAAAAATATTCCAAAAAGTAGTGCAATATTTTATCTCAGGAATGTGTCTCAAGGTCCAAAGAATATTTAGGAATTTCCTCAGAATTTTATGAGCCAGAAAACTAGGGGTTGCTTTGGAGCACAAAGAATTTAGCTAGGGTTTTGGGGAGTAAAATGAATATTTTTCAAATAAGAAAAATATTCCATGAAGTATATTAGAGTGGTCCAGAGGTATATGATAGTTTGAGATGGATAGGAGGCACTTGGGTGAAAGTCAAGGGTACCCAAGTGATTAAGTCCATATGAAATGATTAAAAAATCCCAAGGTTTGAAATAAATTCAAATAAAGTTTTGGCAAATAAAAGAGGGCAAAAATCAGGCTGTCACAAAGCTCCCCCACTTAGAATGAATCTCGTCCTCGAGATTTGGTTGCTTGGGAAAACCATTCCGGATAATATGTTTGTAGGAACTCTTCTTGTTCCCAGGTTCATTCTGACTCGGTGTGATGCTCCCACTGGACTTTATAAAACTTCCGTACTTTACTACGGGTGACTCTTTCCATCTGATCTATAATTTTGAACGGCTTTTCTTCATACGTTAAATCCTCTACCAATTCTATGTCGGTTACAGCAGTCTTTTTCTCAGGCGGGGATATGCATCGCCTTAACAGTGAGACGTGGAATACGTTGTGCACATCCGACAATTCCGAGGGTAATTCCAACTGATAAGCAACAGTGCCCACTCGAGAATTAATTGGGAAGGGGCCAATAAATCTGGGTGCCAACTTCCCGTGAGTTTGGAATCTCTTGACTCCTTTCATAGGGGTGACTCGGAGGTATACGTGCTCTCCCAGTTCAAAACTGATCTGTCGGTGCTTCGCATCGTAATAACTCTTTTGTCGAGACTTGGCCAACTGTAATCTGTCTCTGATTTCCTTGACTTGTTTCTCAGCTTCCATCATGAGGTGCGTCCCAAAATACATCTATCTCCCGTCTGAGACCAGTTTAGCGGGGTACAGCATTTGCGGCCATATAAAGCCTCGTATGGTGACATCTTTAGGCTGGTTTGGAAGCTGTTGTTGTAGGAAAACTCGGCGTAAGGTAGACAATCTTCCCATTTAGATCCTTGGGCCAAGACGCAAGCTCGCAACATATATTCCAGTATTTGGTTCACCCGCTCTGTCTGTCCATCTGTTTGAGGGTGATAGGCTGTACTATATTTTAGGTCTATCCCCAAAGCTTTATGGAGACGTGTCCAGAAAGCGGAGGTAAAGACTGAACCTCGGTCAGAAGTGATGGTTCGAGGTACTCCATGCAGACTGACTATTCTGGACACATATAGTTGTGCAAGTTGGTCTGCTCGATAGGTGGTCCTGACTGGAATAAAATGGGCTACCTTGGTTAGAGTGTCCACGATGACCAATATTGCATTATTGCCTCGCTGAGTCTTGGGTAATCCCGTGATGAAATCCATGCAAACATCATCCCACTTCCACTGTGAAACTCGGAGCGGTTGAAGAAGTCCGGCTGGCTTTTGATGTTCTGCCTTTACCTTGTTGCATATGTCGCAACAAGCCACAAAATAGGCAATATCCTTCTTCATTCTATCCCACCAGAATATTTGACGAAGGTCTTCATACATTTTTGTTCCCCCAGGGTGAATAGAATATGAGGACTCATGGGCTTCTGACAAGATTTTCCTTTTTAGGTCTGACTGATTTGGTACACAAATCCTTCCGCGAAATCGGAGAGTCCCAAGGTGATCTCTTGAGAAGTCCGGTGCACGCTCTGCCTGCATATTCTAGGCATGCTTTTGTAGGATGGGATCATCTGGCTGGGCCTTGCGGATTTCTTCTTCAAGTGTGGGGGTAACTTCCAGTGTGTTAGCGAGACCAGCCTCAACGATGTTCAGATGGAGTTGAGCAATCTGTTCTTGAAGTTCAACGGGCAAAGAATTTAAGATGGCATTAAAACTGACCGACTTTCGACTGAGTGCGTCAGCTACCACGTTGGCTTTACCCGGGTGGTAGTTTATTCCCAAATCATAATCTTTAACCATCTCAAGCCACCTTTGTCGATGGAGATTCAAATTGGGCTGAGTGAATATGTACTTGAGACATTTGTGATCTGTAAAAATTTGGCACTTCTTCCCAATGAGATAATGCCTCTATATTTTGAGAGCATGCACTACTGCGGCCAATTCCAGATCATGTGTAGGGTAATTTCCTTCGTGCGGTCGCAACTGTCGTGATGCATATGCCACCACCTTGCCGTCTTGCATGAGTACGCAGCCAATTCCTTGTCTGGATGCGTCACAGTAGACATCAAAACAGCGATAGATGTCTGGAAGAGTTAATACGGGTGCGGTGGTCAGACGTTTCTTTAGCTCACTGAAACTTTGATCACAGTCTTTTGTCCATTAAAACTTCTTGTCCTTTTTGAGTAGCTCGGACATGGGCTTGGAAATCTTGGAGAATCCTTCAATGAAGCGACGGTAATATCTCGCCAGTCCAAGGAAGCTTCGGATCTGGGATACGGTTGTGGGTGGCAACCAATTAAGCACATCTGGGATACGGTTGTGGGTCTACCGCTATATGATACGTCCAAAACGTATTTATAATTTCTGCTTGCTCCATGCCACTTTTGGGTGATATTGCTATGATATTCATACACTTCCATACACTTTCGATCATATTTGGACTAACTTACTAATCCAGTGCACCCCAGTGCCAGTTTCTGTTTTCGGCTGTTTTTGTATTTCAGGTTTTCACGTTTCGAGAACTGCCTAGAAAAATGCAGAAAAATTATATAAAAAATCAGCGATCCGGAAACAACACTGCGTCCGAAGGGCAGCCTGGGGGGGGGGGCTACCAGGGCTCCAGGCGCCCTGGCGGCGCCCCCCCCCCCCTGGGCCGCACCGGGGGGGCGCCTGGGCCCCCCGAGACTCCCCCGATGCCCTACTTTGGCATATATTTAAAGGACCCTCCGTAACCCTCAGAACAGGAACTCTTTTCGCGATCCCATCTCTGTTCCGCCGCCGCCGCTGCTTCCAAGATCGGGAGCACCATGAGAACTCTTCCCGGCACCCTGCCGGAGGGGAGGATCACCACCGGGAGCTTCTCCACCACCATGGACGCCTCCCGGATGACTCGTGAGTAGTCTCCCTTGGACCATGAGTCCATGACCAGTAGCTATGTGATGTTCTCCTCCCGTTCTTGTGCTTCACTAATTAGTCCTCGTGAGCTTCCCTACATGATCGAGGCACCTATGTAATCCTTATGCTGTTGCTATGTTGAGTTTGCTGGGATCCGATGGATTATGAGATTATGTTCAGATTGATCTTGAGTGATATATTTGATTCACCTCTTTTATATTTTAGTTCATAAGTAATTCTTGCATGTTCTCCGTTGTTATTTATTGCTTTGGCCGAGTAATAGGTAGTGACTCCAAGAGGGAACGTTATGCTCGATTGTGGGTTCATGCCCCTCGATGACTAGCTTGAGTGACAGAAACATGAGTCTAGGGGATGTGCTGTTGCCACAAGGGGGAAAACAACGGTGCTTGTGCCCGCGGGTGCAAGGATTGTTTACTTTACGCAAAGTTCTTTTAATGCAGTTGTCTGTTGCATTGAGTTTACACTATGGGTGGGACTCGCAACTTAATACCAGCGAGATGTTCTGGATAGATATCTCAAGGTGGATGATTAGTAGTAGATATTGATGGATTTCGGTCTACTTACTTTGGCGTACCGCCCATGCTTCGAACCTCAACCTTTCTTGCAATGTAGTCAGCATTGGTTTGCGTTCGTGGTCCTGTCAATTGCCCAGCTATAATTTGTTTACCTCACATAGCTGTTTTATCATCTTTTGGGAGAGAGACATCACTAGTGAACATCATGAGACTCCGGTCCATATTACCATCATTGATCACATCCACTATTTACTTTTCGCTATTTACTTACTATTGCAAAAACTATCTATCACTACTATCATTGCTTTTAACCCTTTGTGAACTACAAGGCCGGAGAGATTGACAACCTCTCTGTACTCATTGGGAACAAAGTTATTTGTATCTGTGTGCAGGTCCACGTTGATTGCTACTAATCTGGCGCCGTAGCAATTGACACCTACTTGTTGAACCTAGGAGTCTCTGGGGATTCGATCCTTGGCATCTTTGCTAAGGGAAAACACTTCTACTTACTGCATCTTACACCTTCCACTTGGGGTAACCAACGAGGGGTTCGAGGCCCATCAAGGAGTATTTTCTGGCGCCGTTGCCGGGGACTCCACTCTTCAGGATAGGGGAGTTGCATGCTATCTTTTACCTTTGCTTTTCAGTCTTGTAAGTTTACCTTTCATTTTTGCTTTAGTTCCTTTTTATCGAAAATCACAAAAATAGTTATCTTGCTTGCTTGCTACTATGGGTTCCACCGAGAACACCAAGTTGTGTGACTTCACTAGTCACAACAACGATGACTTTATCAGCACACCTATCACTACACCTGCCACTTCAGCACCTTCATATGAAATTAAACCTGCTTTACTGAACTTAGTTATGAAAGAACAATTCTCCGGTGCTGGAGATGATTCTGCTCTACACTTGAACAACTTTGTTGAACTTTGTGATATGCAAAAGTACCAAGAAATAGATGGTAATATTGTTAAGCTTAAGCTTTTTCCTTTCTCTTTGAGAGGAGGAGCTAAAATTTGGTTTCAGTCTTTGGCTAGAAATAGCATAGATTCATGGGACAAGTGCAAAGATGCTTTTATCGGAAAATACTATCCACCTGCTAAAATTATCCAACTTAGAAGTAACATTATGAATTTTAAACAATTGGAAAATGAACACGTTGCCCAAGCTTGGGAACGTATGAAGTCTCTTATCAGGAACTGCCCTACTCACGGTTTGACTACTTGGATGGTTATCCAAACTTTTTATGCAAGCTTGAACGTTACCTCGCGGAACTTGTTGGATTCGGCCGCGGGAGGAACTTTTATGTCAACTACACTTGGTGCTGCCACAAAGCTTCTCGATGAGATGATGACCAACTATTCCCAATGGCACACCGAACGCGCTCCAACAGGTAGGAAGGTAAACTCTGTCGAGGAGATTTCCTCCCTCAATGAAAAAGCTGACTTGATCATGTCTTTACTTTCGAAGCAATCTTCTGTTGATCCTCGTTATGATCCTTTGGATTCTGTGATTGCCGATGCTTATAGGAGTAACTTTGATAGTAATTCTAGATCGTTCCCCTCTAATTCCTATGGGAATAACAATGCTTATCCTAACACCAAGAACTCCTTCCAAAAAGATAGAGATTTGCCTGGCTATGAGAAACTGCTAGAAATAGAGAAGGCCACTAAGAATTATATGCACAACCAGTACGAACAAAACAAAACCTTCTCGAGGCAATTAAATGAGCATACTGCTATTTTGCAAGACATTAGTAGACAATTAGAGAACATAAATATTGAGATTTCTAACCTCCAGACTAGACTCACTATCACTGAGACCCAAGTTTCCAATATGTCCCACACGCAAGCTACTCTGATAAACCAAATGGCAGCTAAACCCGAAGTGGTTGCATCCCTAAGGGAGGAAGAGGAAAGAATTAAGAGCTTTCCTACCCACCACATTGTTGCTACTATCCAAGTTATTGAGGATGTTCACACTCTTAGCACCCAATGTACTCCTGGTCCCAATGGACCTATTAATGGTGATGCTATAACTATAGAAACTACCAACCAAGTGAACCTTAAGGACACCACTACCACTTTACTTGATGCTCGTGACCTTGATTTTGATAATTGCACTCTTACCGAAGTTATTGATTTCCTTCACAAGATGTCTAGAGATCCCCGCACTAGCACGCTCAACCTTGCCTTCACAGAGCATATCACTAATGCTCTCATCAAAGCTAGGGAGGAGAAACTTAGAGTAGAAGCCTCCATACCTAGAAAGCTAGAAGATGGTTGGGATCCTATGATAAAAATTAATTTGAATGACTTCTCTTGTTATGCATTATGTGATGTTGGTGCTAGTACCTCTGTTATGCCCAAAAGGATATATGATATGCTTAAATTGAAACCTTATGATTCTTGTTCTTTTGGTGTTCGTCTCATTGATTCTTCCATAAAGAAACCTTTGGGGAGGATCGACGATGTTCTTATTGTTGTTAATAATAATTATGTTCCCGTTGATTTCACTATTATGGATATTGAATGTGATCCTTCATGTCCAATTATTTTGGGACGTCCCTTTTTGCGCACCGTTGGTGCTGTCATTGACATGAAAGAGGGTAATATAAAATTTCAGTTTCCTCTCAAGAAAGGGATGGAACACTTCCCTCGAAAGAAGATCAAGTTACCTTTTGAGTCCGTTGTACGGGCTAGTTATTCTTTTACTCTTGATAAAACTTGATCTATGCATTATGCCTAGCTTAAAGGCATAAAAGAAAGCGCTTTTGGGAGGCAGCCCACATGAATAAATTTTTTGCTTTTGTTATGTCTTGATGTTGTTTACTGCTGTAGCATCATCATTTTATCTTTGCTTTTCATATTTGTGCCAAGTATAGCCTCCGATTGCTAGAAAGTTCAAAAGTTGTGAGGTGCTGTCCAGGAAACAGATTCTGTCCTTGGATAGAAAAATTCGTATAAAATCACCAGATCATATTTTTGGTCTGAATTTTTTCGATAGCATTCTCTATATAATTGTCTTTCGTGCGTCAGTTCTGAGTTTTTTGATTTGAGTTGCAGAAGTATCCCGAACAGATCAATTACTGCCTGCTGTTCTGTTTTTCACAGATTCTGTCCTGTTTTGCCTTACCTTCACTTTGCAAATTAAGAACTTGCTTTTTCTTTGCAAAAACCTTTTGGCAATCTTGAGAAACAGTAGAACTTCAAGAATATCCTTATTTCCAGCAAGGTATAATTATTTTATTAAGGGTACTAACATCGCTAATCAGATTTTGATGAGTTATGTATGAAGGGAGTTTTCAAGTGTGCGAGGGAAGATGATAAAAAGATTCAGGAGTGTCAAGCGCTCAAGCTTGGGGATGCCCCCGTGCACCCCCAAGAAATATTCAAGGAGACTCATGCGTCTAAGCTTGGGGATGCCCCCGTGCATCCCCTTCTCCATCAACATTATCAGTTCGTCTTTTGTTTCGCTATATTTTTATCACTTCATGTGTTATGTGCTATGCTTGGAGCGTCTTGCTTTTAGTTTTCTTTTTAGTTTTTCATAACGAGTCGGAACTCAGCATTCCTTTATGTGGGAGAGAAACACGCTCGACCTCTACCTAGAACATAACATAGAATTTTCATGTTTAACTATGCTGTGTGTGTTCTTTGTCTTTTAATAGCTACTATCGTGCTCTGCTCTTAGTATTCATGCTTATCTTTTCAAGAGCTTTTATTTAGTTGGTTGCTTGAACTCTCTTTAATTACCATGCTCACCTTATTAAGAGAGTTTGCTTCCGTTGCATTGGTTAATGTGTCTATGATAAAGATGCTACTTGCATGATGGTGCTTAGTAGTTCAGGTTTTCTTATGGTTAATCTCAAATAGCTGGGGGGTTCCCAATGTGTTATTGGAGTACCAACTTGGTTTGTTTGCCTATGATGTGGTATGGTTTAGTAATATCTTCCTTCGAGAATTTATTTTGATTGACTTGGCGTATGCTCACGCATATTCAAGACTGTAAAGAAAGTCTGTCAAGCCTTGATGATCTTTTATTTCTAAGTAGCGATACAACTACCATGCCTGATTCAATATTGCTTTGTCGCTCTGCATGATTATGACCGTCATTGCTCTCTTAGTTGGTCGCTCCCAGTCTTTTGCTAACCTCCACCTGTACTAAGCAAACTAACCATGCAATACATAGCTCATGGGAAAGTAGCCTAAAAACTATTGTGGTAAAGAATATGTTGCTTATGTATCTCATTTCTTATAAGTTGCTTGCTGAGCGGTAACCATGTTTCTGGGGACGCCATCAACTGTCACACTTTTGTTGAATATCATGTGAGTTGCTATGCATGTTCGTCTTGTCTGAAGTAAGGGTGATTTACCGTGGGTTGAATTAATATGCATATTGTTAGAGAAGAACATTGGGCCGCCAACCAAAGCCATGCATCATGGTGGAAGTTTTAGCTTGGACCTTAATCCTCAATCTCTCATGAGAATATGCTTATGCATTAAAGAGGAGTCCATCATCTATTTTCTATGTTGTCCCGGTATGGATGTCCTCAAGTTGAGATCTATCAAAAACGAGAAATCAAATGTGATTTATCTCCTTGGACCTTTGTACAGGTGGCATAGAGGTACCCCTTTGTGACACTTGGTTAAAACATATGTAATGCAATGATAACCCATGGAGATCCGAGCTAATTAGGACAAGGAGCGAGCACTATTGGTATTCGATGCATGAGGCTTGCAACTTATAGGATGTTTTATGCATGACACATATGAAGTACTACTACCGTTGACACAATTGCTTCCATGTTTTCAAAATAAAAAGCTCTAGCACCTAACCATGCTTTTACTTTTATGTTGAAGCACCAACTACTAAGAACATGATTGTCATTCTGAGTGTAATGTGCATTGTCCCAAAGTAGCATTGTCTTTTGCATGATTGTGATATCGTTTATTCTGAAATCATTGTATCTAGTAATCACTTAAACCTTGAAGGTGCCCCTGCATTTATGTTTTGCATCACTAAAGGGGGCAAGCTAGATATGACTTTATCATATTTGCACATCATGTTCATTGCAAATCTTTTTGATGTTTCAGTTTCATGTTGTAAAACTTTCAGTCATTTGTGATTTTCTCTTGAGGCAACTTAATTACTTTAGAATCATTGTCTCAGTAAGCTCTTGTCATATGACTATGAGAAAGTCCTATATGGTTAATACCATGTCACCACAGAAATTATTCTTGTTATCATTTACCTACTCGAGGACGAGCAGGAATTAAGCTTGGGGATGTTGATACGTCCAAAACGTATCTATAATTTCTGCTTGCTCCATGCCACTTTTGGGTGATATTGCTATGATATTCATACACTTCCATACACTTTTGATCATATTTGGACTAACTTACTAATCCAGTGCACCCCAGTGCCAGTTTCTGTTTTCAGCTGTTTTTGTATTTCAGGTTTTCACGTTTCGAGAACTGCCCAGAAAAATCCAGAAAAATTATATAAAAAATCAGCGATCCGGAAACAACACTGCGTCCGAAGGGCAGCCTGGGGGGGGGGGGCACCAGGGCTCCAGGCGCCCTGGCGGCGCGCCCCCCCCCCCTTGGGCCGCGCCGGGGGGGCGCCTGGGCCCCCCGAGACTCCCCCGATGCCCTACTTTGGCATATATTTAAAGGACCCTCCATAACCCTCAGAACAGGAACTCTTTTCACGATCCCATCTCTGTTCCGCCGCCGCCGCCGCTTCCAAGATCGGGAGCACCAGGAGAACTCTTCCCGGCACCCTGCCGGAGGGGAGGATCACCACCGGGAGCTTCTCCACCACCATGGACGCCTCCCGTATGACTCGTGAGTAGTCTCCCTTGGACCATGAGTCCATGACCAGTAGCTATGTGATGTTCTCCTCCCGTTCTTGTGCTTCACTAATTAGTCCTCGTGAGCTGCTCTACATGATCGAGGCACCTATGTAATCCTTATGCTGTTGCTATGTTGAGTTTGCTGGGATCCGATGGATTATAAGATTATGTTCAGATTGATCTTGAGTAATATATTTGATTCACCTCTTTTATATTTTAGTTCATAAGTAATTCTTGCATGTTCTCCGTTGTTATTTATTGCTTTGGCCGAGTAATAGGTAGTGACTCCAAGAGGGAACGTTATGCTCGATTGTGGGTTCATGCCCCTCGATGACTAGCTTGAGTGACAGAAACATGAGTCTAGGGGATGTGCTGTTGCCAAAAGGGGGAAAACAACGGTGCTTGTGCCCGCGGGTGCAAGGATTGTTTACTTTACGCAAAGTTCTTTTAATGCAGTTGTCTGTTGCATTGAGTTTACACTATGGGTGGGACTCACAACTTAATACCAGCGAGATGTTCTGGATAGATATCTCAAGGTGGATGATTAGTAGTAGATATTGATGGATTTCGGTCTACTTACTTTGGCGTACCGCCCATGCTTTGAACCTCAACCTTTCTTGCAATGTAGTCAGCATTGGTTTGCGTTCGTGGTCCTGTCAATTGCCTAGCTGTAATTTGTTTACCTCACATAGCTGTTTTATCGTCTTTTGGGAGAGAGACATCACTAGTGAACATCATGAGACTCCGGTCCATATTACCATCATTGATCACATCCACTATTTACTTTTCGCTATTTACTTACTATTGCAAAAACTATCTATCACTACTATCATTGCTTTTAACCCTTTGTGAACTACAAGGCCGGAGAGATTGACAACCTCTCTGTACTCGTTGGGAGCAAAGTTATTTGTATCTGTGTGCAGGTCCACGTTGATTGCTACTAATCTGGCGCCGTAGCAATTGACACCTACTTGTTGAACACTTTATTCATCATGTGCATGAAGAAGGCAGGGGCATTGGTGAGACCAAAGGACATAACTGTATATTCGTAAAGACCGTATTGAGTGGTGAATGCGGTCTTAGGAATATCTACCTTTTTAATCTTGAGTTGATGATATCCGGTCCGTAAGTCAATTTTGGAGAATACCTTGGCTCCACTGAGCTGATCGAAAAAATCGTCAATCCTTGGCAGAGGGTATTTATTTTTGATGGTGACATCATTCAGCTGCCGATAATCTACAAACATGCAGAGGCTGCCATCCTTTTTGCTTACAAGGAGTGCTGGCGATCCCCATGGTGAGGAACTGGGACGGATGTACCCTTTCTGGAGCATTTTATCGAGCTGGTTCTTTAATTCCACTAACTCTGATGAGGGTATCCTGTAATATTTCTTGAATAACGGTGCAGTTTCGGGTACCAGATCTATTGCAAACTCAAGTTCTCGGTCTGGCGGCATGCCTGGTAGTTCTTCCGGAAATACATCAGGAAATTCACTGACCATAGGAATTAATTCCAACTCAGCCACGGCGGTGAATATCATCCTCTTCTTTGGTATGCTTTTGCGTGGGTAGAATTTTGTAACTTGCCCTTCTTGATTGATCAAGGTGACTTCTCGGGTTGCACAGTTTATACATACTTGGTATTGAGTCAGCCAATTCATGCCCAAAATAACATCCAATTGCGCTGACTCGATGAGTATCAAGGAAGTTGGAAAGCTTATTCCGTTGATACCGATTTCCAAGCCACGGCAGACCAGACTGCTCTTGATTAAAGATCACGGGGTTTGTACCAGCATATTTTTGCCCAAGAGAGAACAAGAAAAAATGTTTTGGGCAACAAAACTTCGAGAAATAAAAGAGTGGGAAGCCCCCGAGTCAAATAAAATTATTGCAGGTATGCTATTAATAGAAAACATACCGATGACTACTTCGGGGTTTTCCTGGGCTTCATCTGTGGAGAGGTGATTGACGTGCCCGGTGATGTTTTGCTGGTCCGGGTATGACCCCATGAAGTTGACTTGTGGCCTTAATAAGGCGTTCGCCTTGCTGTTCTTGGGACACTAACGGGCATAAGGTCCACTTTGCCCGCAACTGAAGCAAGAATTATTGCGCTGACGCTCCTCATGCACTAGGTTGGTGACAACATTCTTGACTTGGGTAGTAGTCTTGGTAACATTTTGTTGCCAATTGGGCTTGTAGTCTACCCGAGTGTTCTGCCAGCTTCGAGCCTTCTGCACCAGTGGTCCTTCTTTTCTTGGTTCAAACTTGCGTGTGTGCTCGTTATTAGCGGGCCTGTTGTCCAGTACGAGCTTGTGTTCTCTTTCCGCAATGAAAGCTTTATTCACCAAAGTGTGGAAATCTAGAAAATCAAGCATGCTGAGAGTGCACATGAGTTGCGCGTTTAATCCTCCAAAAAACCTGTCAATTTTTCTCTCTTCTGTGGCCACGTCATACAGGGAATAACGGGCCAGATGGTTGAATTGCTGCAAATATTCTCCCACAGATAGATTTCCTTGGGCGAGGGCAAGAAATTCACGCTGCTTGATCTTCATTACTCTAGTAGGGATGTAATATTTTCGGAACTGATCCTTGAATTTGGTCCTGGTTAGTGCATCATCAGCAGGACACATGGCTTTTGTATTTTCCCACCATACGGCAGTAGCGCCTTCAAGATAGTGGGTTGCATACGGAACTTTGTCATCTTCGGCTGTATGGGCAATCTCAAGCTTCCTCTCAATGGTTCGCAACCAATCATTGGCATCCAATGGGTCAACTGCCTGGCTGAAACTGGGAGGTTGAGTTCGCTGAAAATCTGATAGCTTGGAATAATTACCATTCTGCTGTCCATTCTGGCCAATCATAGCTTGAACTCTTTTTAATACTTCCAGCAGATCATTATTTCTTCTTTCCTCAAACATACGCAGGATTTGTTCAGTGGTAGGTGGATGTGGCGGTGGAGGCGGTGGTATGAATGGCTCGGGGGAGTGTCCAGCCTGTCGGGCAGAGCGACGAACAGGAACATCCTCGTGAGCGCTGTTACTGTTGCCTCCCGGCGTCATCCTATTATGGATTTTTCCCAAGACAATGCAATCGAGATGAGAAGCATTCAAAAACAAAATTAGGTGGGGAAAGCCAGCAACAAAATTCGAGGAAAAACAGAATTGCGAAGAAAACAGAGAGTAGAAAATACACAACTTTAGCATAATTATACAAGGACGCATACATGAAGAGAAAATCAACATGCCCGATTACACTACTCCCATACATAAAACATCACGACTTGTACATCGTACATCAGTCTGACAACTGCTAATATTCTGGAGCTCTACTGCTCTGCCGGTGCTGCGGGGTTCTCTCCCGAAGTTGACTCGGATCCAAAACTGACGAGATTAACGGAAACCTCAGTGTTAAAGGTAACACGGCGACGCTGCCTCGGAGGCTCTCCCTCCGGGGCGGGAGTAGGGTGGATCATAGGAGCTACAGGGGTAGTGAGGAGTGAGATCCACTCAGCAGGGGCACTAAGAGGAGTTATGGTCGAGGTGCCCGAGCTACTAGGAGGGGTTACTGGCGAATTAGGGGAAACGGAACTGGGGACGTAAGAGGTGAATCCCAAGGAAGCGGGAATGGTGACAGACCTGGTAGTGGCTAAAGCAATACAAGCGTGAGTCAACTCGTGTGCTAGCTCGTGAATTACGATGTAACTAGCAGTGATATAACGGGAAAGATGGCTAGCAATGCTATCAGACTCCAGATCAATTTCAGGGAAAAGAATACGACCGTTATCTTGCAAAGAAGGGTAGTATTGGAAACCTGGGTGGTCCGGCATGCGGACCTCGCTGTGACGGAGCTCAACAAGGATCTCGAATGCAGTAAATTGGACAGATAGCGAAGCGGTAGAAGCGTGGACGCTTCGAGAGGTACGAGTATAGGAGCTGGAGTCAGAATGGACGCGCAGAGTCACCACTGCCTGATATTCATAAATTGAGTCAGCTTGACGCTCCCGGTACACACGATAAACTGGGTCGTCTCCATGAGGGTACAGCCGACGCCACACGTTGCGGAGGAGGTGCGGTGACATGTACGGCATCAGCTGCAACTGGCATGGATACGGCACCAGAGCCATCTACACTCACAACCATTAGGGGGTTAGCATAAAAATAATACAAGTATAGATAAAGCAATAACCAACTAAACAGATTACAGGCACTCAACCTAAACGTGTATCTAGCGTTTAAACAACACGTCTTAGTCTAATGCATCCTACAGTCAGCGCGGCTCTGATACCAAGCGTTGTGGCACCCCGGATCAGAGCGACCGGTTTACCTTGCATTGCCAGCCCAGAGACCTTCTCTTCTGGCAACACACAACATCTTGGTACAGAAAACAACCGCTTTATTGATACTAGCGGACCATAGTTTTACATTACAATAGTTAGCGAGGCTGAGTGGCACACACTGTGCGGCTAGACAATATGTACATTATTTAATGAACATAAAAGGGCCTCGGGCATAAACTACGCAGCAGCGGAACAACGTCGTAGCGAAACTCCATCTCACAGGGACATCGATGTGGATACGGACTAGACTCAGACGTCACTCCTTTCCAGCGAAACTTTCCTGAAATCTGGCATGGCACGCCAGGTCAGTACTTTGAATGTGCGTGCAAGCTTATAGCAAAACAAAATCATAATGACAAACAATATCATGATAATTAATCAGTAGTAAATTTGTAGCAACAAACTTAAATGGATATTCACTAACATGCTGTTCTCATGACTTTGCATAAATAAAACCTCGATCTATCTTACTCATGATGATTTATTATTACTACAAACTTATTCATGTCAACAAGATATAAAGCGTGACCTTTCCGGTGATCACCAACCTATCCATACTCGGTCTCAAAACACCTCGGTGGCTCTTCCACCAATTTATTATAGTACCAAAATTTTATAGAACTTAGTGACCAAAATTTTATTATCTGTTGACCCATGGTGTGACCTACTTTCGAGCGTGTCCGTGACCGTGGACTCGGCTATCGATAGATTAATTACACTCTGCAGAGGTAGTGCACTGTACCCACACCCCGGAACCCATGGCCTCGTTCTCCCATTCGGGTGGACCAACGGCGTTCCGATGAAACCCGTCCATTGCCATGACACTCCTTCGGCCACTCCGACTCATTCCCCACTGGAACAGTCCTGGGTGGCCCTGTGCCTACCAAAGGCACACCTACCGCCGTCGTGGCCAAACAAAAATTGTCCCAAACGGGAACTCGGTACCATAAAATTAACAACGGGCACACAAGGTTATGTCTGCTTACCGAGCCAGGGTACTGCATGCCCATAACCTTCCCTGTCTGGAGGTACCGACAGGAGGCATGTCAATGGACAGAATCAAGACCTTCCCATAAAGGTAAATGTGGTTGCACTTGGAAAGACTCGATTCAATGGCACCATGACCCGGTCACCAATTTATTCAAGTTGAGTTATTAACAGTTTCAACTTAAAGAGAAATAAATAACCGGTGTCATACAATGTCATACAATAAACCAAAATGCAGTATATAAACAAATACAATGCCATATAAAAGTATAACTGGGTCAACTTAACTTCTAACTTCACTATTATTCTGGTTATGCTTTACTTTTATTTCAAACAAAATTTTAGCTTAGCAAAATTTTATCATAATTACTTATGCAAAAGAAAGTAACTTCACTATGTCCATAATCATTCTCAATATCCCAACTTTATTTTAACTAGCTTAATGACTTAAACCAAACTCCAACTTTCTGTAAAGTGAATGAAACCAATAACTACAGCAACCAAAAGAAATTATTTAACAAAATAATTAACATGCATAATATAAATCATTTGTTCAAGTTGGAAAAATCACAAATATTGAAATGGCACTATGAAAATGTTGCTATGGCTTGGCTTAGTTCAAATGAGGCTCACAAGTCTCCTGGTGATCCTTAAGACAAGTCTCTTCTTCTGAAAATAAATAAAAGTTCAAAAAGAAACTATCAAGATTCATTCAAAAATTCACTAGAAAATCTACACAGCACCAAATAGTCTCATTTTTGGTGTGCTGCAAGATTTCTTTACCAGGAAGACAACACTACTAGAAAAAGGCCTACTAATGGCGCACCGGTTTTGCCCATTAATGGCGAACTACTGGTGCGCGATTAGTAGCACGCCATTAGTATGTTTTACTAATGGCGCACCTCTGGTGCGCCATTAGCATCTGGTATACTAATGGCGCACCACGCCATTAGTATAGGGCACGGTGCGCCATTAGTATGCCTCCCAGGGGGCCATCTATACCCAGGTGCTTTGGCATACTAATGGCGCACTACATAGAAGTGCGCCATTAGTAATTTTTTTTCAAAAAAAAAATTTCAATTTATTTTTTATTTTTTTCTTAATCTCAGATCATTATGGCTTAATATGGGTCAATTTGCTTAATCTCAAGTCAAATAGCACACTGTGGTCAAACTTCCCATAAGGTTTACACATCCTCACACTATTCCAGCCCGAGCACGCTTAACTTCGTAGTTCTATCCAACCCCAGCACCAGCTCACTTCACAGGCACTTGTTGATATATCTATCATATCAATCCTATTAACCCTTCTTGATATCTAGGAGTTTGTTAATGTTTTTGAGTATGATGAAATTTTGAAAATATATTTCAAACTTCCCGGTCATATTACGTATCATATTTTGGAAAAAAAATTATAATTTTTTTTCGAAAATTTTATAATTTTTTTTCTGTTACTAGTGGCGCACCTAGCAAACGGTGCGCCACTAGTAAGTTTGAATTTTTTTGCCTGTAGATCTTAAAAGCCCCGTAACTTTTTTCTGTTAGGTTTTTGGGGATTTTGAAAATGTTTAACGGGACTCCCCCAGTTAAATTCGGATGTAACTTTTCGAGTAGATGATTTTTCATATAAAAAACTTTTTAATCCGAGTTCGTATGCAAAAGTTATGCCCGTTTTACTAAATTCCAGAGATATTTTGCAAATAAAGTCAAAATTCATATTTGTAAATTTTCCCAACAAGTAGACCACATATCACATGAGAAACTTATTTTCTTTCATTTTTTGACATTTACATCATTTTCTTTTATTTATTTTTGAACTGGAAAAGGCGGTCCACGAGGGGGGGGGGTGCAGTAATGGCCAAGCTAGTAATGGCGCACCGTGGGACTACTAATGGCGCACCACTCCCACGGTGCGCCATTACTAGTTTTGAAAAAAAAAATATGAAAAAAATACTAATGGCGCACCGTGGGAGTGGTGCGCCATTAGTAAGTTGAACTACTAATGGCGCACCACTCCCACGGTGCGCCATTAGTATTTTTGAAAATAAAATAAAAAAAATAAAAAGAAAATTTGAAAATAAAATACTAATGGCGCATCATGGGAGTGGTGCGCCATTAGTAAGTTTAACTACTAATGGCGCACCACTCTCACGGTGCGCCATTAGTATTTTTTGAAAATAAAAAAAATAAAATAAAAATAAAAAAAAAGTTGGAAAAAATTTACTAATGGCGCACCGTGGATGTGGCGCACTATCCACTGGTGCGCCATTAGTAGTTCTGACAATAAAATGAAAAAAAAATTGTTACTAATGGCGCACCACGTCAACGGTGCGCCATTAGTATTTGGATACTAATGGCGCACCGCATGTTTGGCGCGCCATTAGTGTCAATTCCATCTATAGCCCTTTTTCTAGTAGTGCAATGCAAAAAGAATTAATTTATTTGGACTTATGGTTAAAAAGTTATTGCAGTTTGAAGTTCTCTGGAATTTATTTCAATTCAGAAATTTAAATAAATAGAATAGGGGGGGTGACGTCGAAGGCGTAAACTCCCAGAGCGCCACCACTCATACTGCTTCGCGTGGGTATGGAGAAGCTGACTAGCGGGCCCCGCTAGTCAGGTGGAGGGGAGAGAGAGATGGGCAGAGGCGGCCGCGGCTTCGCCGGAGCGCACGCCGGCGACGCTGCCCCTTGGCTCAAACTAAAAGGATGGATCGACGGAGGGGGTCGAGGCGCACCTGCCCGTACCCGTAGGGTAGCTAGAGGTGGACGGACGGCGTCGGAATGGAGCTCGGAGGCGGAGGCATAACAGGGGCTCGCCGGAGTTGGAGAAGACGGCGAGCTACGGCGCCTCCAGTAGCTCCAGCTAGGTGAAGAAGCTTCACCAGAGAGTGGCGGAGGCTCTGGTGAGGTCGCCTTGGACGGAGAGAGCTTGGAGCTACCTCGACGACCCGAGGGGGATCGCCGGTGAGCTCGGGCTTGGGGAGGATGACCTGAGGCCTGCCCGGCCGGGCCACGGGGTTCTACTCTCTCTGTGGTCGTGTGGGAGTGGAGCGGGGTGCTCGGAGCGGCTGGGAGAGGGTCTATTTATAGGCGAGGGAGAGGGGGAAACGGTGCTCCGCCGGCGACACTTGGCCGCGCCCGGCGACGAAATGGCGTCAGTGAGAGGGGGAAGAAGAAGACGTAGTCACGCGGGAGCTGTGGCCGAGCGGGGACGAGCACAGGGGCGCTGGGGGTGACGACGAGCACAGTGCGCACCGCACTATGCCTTGGCCGGACAACGCCCGTGCTCGCTGCGGCGAGCTCCGGCGTCGGCGAGCGCCAGGGGTGGACTGTGGAGATGAAGACGATGACGGTGGCTAGGTTTGGCGCGCTTGGGCAGGCTCGGAAGCGAGCATACGCTCTACCGAGCGCTCGGCGGCATCCAGAGCGCGCAGACTGACTGTCATGGCATGGAGTACACGCGTGGTCACCGCGCGAACTCTGCCTGCGGGATGACTTGGTGCCAAAATTCGTGTCTGGCGTGTTGTTCGTCTTAGATAGGTGAGTTACCCGTGGTTGGTTTAATTTCAGACGTAGTAGAATGAAAGTAACTAGCCTGGTAAGTTTTCGGACAGAAACTTTGAAAGCTTACTGAGGTAAAATGGTGAATAGTTGGAGGATGTGCTTTGGATGCTAGTCAAGAGTTACTAAGGTAAATATGCACAAGGAGTTTCAGAAGAAGTGGAGCAAGTAAAATGGTAGTTGTTGTAGAAACTACCATTTCTGTCTAGAATAGAAAAGATTTTCTGTAGCAAAAATATTCCAAAAAGTAGTGCAATATTTTTACTCAGGAATGTGTCTTAGGGTCCAAAGAATATTTAGGAATTTCCTCAGAATTTTATGAGCCAGAAAACTAGGGGTTGCTTTGGAGCACAAAGAATTTAGCTAGGGTTTTGGGGAGTAATATGAATATTTTTCAAATAATAAAAATATTCCATGAAGTATATTAGAGTGGTCAAGAGATATATGATAGTTTGAGATGGATAGGAGGCACTTGGGTGAAAGTCAAGGGTACCCAAGTGGTTAAGTCCATATGAAATGATTAAAAAATCCCAAGGTTTGAAATAAATTCAAATAAAGTTTTGGCAAATAAAAGAGGGCAAAAATCACGATGTCACACCTCTTGCGTCAACGCCCGCAGCGGCCACGTGGAGCACTCTTAGTTCCGGTTCGTAACATGACCGGGACTAACAGTGGCGGGCATTAGTCCCGATCGGTTAGTCCCGGTTGACGAACCGGGACTAATGGGCCTCTGGAACCGGGACTGATGGCCCATTTCCGACTGGTGCTTTTTTTCTTCTTCTGAAATTTAGTAGTGGCGAGCTCATATATGTGATTGAAACTAGTACAAGCTTATAAATGGCAGGCCAAACTAGGCGCCCAAGAGTGGTATTTATAATACCAATGATGAGTGATACTTCGTGCCCGCCACTGGTAACCTATTAGTAGTGGTGGGCGGTCAGTGGCGAGCCTTTTGCACCTGCCACTGGTAGCCCGTTTTGCAGTAGTAACGCGACAGTTGATATAAAGCACTGAGAGGACCAACAGGCGGCTGAAATATAACAAGAGACATGAGTATTACCTTTGTTAGCTCGGTCCAAATTGTGACCATCATCTCGGTTTCATTCACTCTGGAGGCAACTACGAGAGAGAATGAACAAGTGACATGAACAAAACATGAAACTAATATTTTCTCTGTACGTACCCCCCGCCCCCATGCTACAGACTAATTGGGTAATTGCTACACACATAATAGGTATAGGAGGCCATTCAAAGGTTACATCTCTGTGAGCATCCACGGACGGCCACCCCATACCCACCTGAAACGCCCGGGTGGACGGTCCGGTCACTGATCGGTCTCATAAAACAGACCCAGTCAGCGGCCTCAAACCCGCCTCAAACGCTCGGGCTGACTAGCACCCTTCATATCCAGCCTTAAATATGGGCCGGATATGGCGAGGCCCGGGCGTGGCCGGGCACGTTCGCCACGTTGGACCTGGCCCACCCGACCCCACATATTACTCCCCATCCGCTTCCAAAAGCAAACCCTAGCCTATTCACTCCAGTCCCTTCCACCCCCATCCGCCACCCAAGCTCCCATCCGGTGATCTCCTATCTTCTTCGGCATGGCGGACAGCGGATCCGAGTCCTACACCTCCAGATCGGTCGATCCCGAGCTCATCTCCCACTCGGTCCCGAGGAGGATATGGCTGTTCAGCTTGCGCTTCACCGTCCCCACGAGGAGGCCGCCCGACGGAAACACTCGGAGTCGTTCTGTCGGTAATCCATTGCGTCTGACCAAATAGCGCATGTATCCGCCGAGAGGTGTGTCACCGTTCCCTCGCCAAAGGAGGTGTATTCCATCTGGCATCCGAACACTGTGGCGGACACGCAACCGTTCCGCTGGCGCGCCGAGCAGGTGTTGAACGTATGGGCATTGTCGGACGCCATGGCACGTCGTGCAAGCCGTGCGAGGTAGCGGACGTGGGAGACAACGGCAGTCCTCGCGGAGGTGGACGTTGGAGAGGTGGGGTCGCATTCTCCGGTGCCCCGTATGGTGCACCAGTCCGGGCACTGCAACCACGTTGTGGTGGATGTCGCCAATTCCTTCCAGGATGGATCCATCACCGATCTAACGTCCACCGGCACCGTCATGGTTCAGATGTCCGACAAGTAAGAGTAGGGCATGGCAGACTGTGGCGCCTTGGGCCTCGTCAGCCGGTCCATGTCCCATGCTCTTCTTTACCTTGCCGGCGACTGGACCAACACTCTGAGGGGTGCAGCCCGCCGCCAGACATGGCCATGACAGAGCCGAAGGGGCTCCGCTTAAAGATCAGTTTACGTTCCATGTAATAGTATGGATTTGAGGTTTCTAATTTGAATTATCGGGTTGTGGAATCGATTATTTGAGGCATGACCGGTCATTGTTCGTGGACGTGTCCATGGTGTTTGAGGGGTCGTATTTGCTTTATCCGGCTGTAGATGGTCTAATAGCATTTGGACTATCGGCAATGAGGGATACGACGGCAAGAATCTTCTCCACATCGTCCCTTTTATTCATGTTGACATCAACAGACTTTCGGTGTTTCCTTCCAAAGGGCTGAAGCGGTGGACCAGGAAAAGTTACACTATTGTGGGTCCATGTAACATTGCTCCCCGCAACTCAGCACAACATTATACAGGTTTTGGTTTTACATCCATTATATGCAACTAGTACAAATGCTCGTGCGTTGCACCGGGCGGCAAAAGGGGCACAACCTGCTTTATGTGCCATTTTACACCATTTTCATATCCAATTTCAATAAACGTCGACAGTAATGTTGAACGTGGAAATTTCCATATTTTTAATAAAAGTTAATTTTCATTAAAAATGTAACACCTTTTGAACAATAGTTACCATTTTTATGAAAATTGGAACATTTCTCTATAAATTATTATTTTTATCATGTGTTTTTTTAAAGAATGTTTTTCTATTGTACATTTAGAAATGTTGTTTTTAGTAAAAAGGTGATTTTGGGGGTAATTATTAAGTGTTTAAAAAAAATATAAACATATATATTTGAAATGTTTTAAACTATTTTTATGTGTTAATTTTTTGGTCATTTTTTGGTAATTTTTACAGATATTTTGGTTGTTTGGTTGACAAGAGTTTTTTTTAACTAATTCGACTTGGCCCAAACAAAATAGCTAACGTACATAGAAGGACACACAAACTCATCTTCCTACACCTGCTCTAGTACTTCATTGTGTTCTACTAAAAAAATAGTACTCCCTTTGGGCGTCGTCATGAGGGCACTCCCTAATCTTTCCCCATTCCCCGGTACTCCCTTGTGCACCGCCGTCGCCCGGGTAGATGATTTACACAAGGTGAGATGCGGCCTGCCATATCCGAGGCCGTCGCCGCCACCGGCGGCATGGCGAGAGCTATTGCGGGTAGCACCGCTTGTGTCTGGCGCACCTAAGACCTAGCCTAAGTTGTGGTAGCTGCTCCATGTCGCTGTTCCCCGCCGAACAACATCGCGTGCGGGGGCGGTCAGCTATTACCCTGGGATACAACAGGAGCTCGTGCAGACTCACTTGAAGTTTGGACCTCGATGCAAGCTCATTCTGGAAGTTCATTAAAATAATTTCAGTTTTATCATTTACATTTCCAGTTATTCATATAGTAAATATGCTCGTGTGTTGTAACAGGAGAAACAAATCAAAACATTGCCAATAAATCTTTATGCATGCATGTATCCAAGCCTTACGAAAATCTCAACATTTTCTGCACCTTCCAAACACCCACTTTCTATTTCAAGCCAATTTGAATTAAATTCACATGAGTTGGATAAAAAATTCCACACATTGACTATTTCTATTTTCCTGGATGAATCTCATTTTTTGTAAGACCAAGGAAAATGACCCCATGTCCAAACTCTCTTCCTAGCCCTCTCTTTCTTTCTCTAAATCTCTATTTTTTCCAGCCGAGCAGGCCTTCTTCTGGCCATTTTCCCTCGCCACCGAAACTAACCAGGCCGGCCGTCCCTCTAGTTCCAGCCTGCTACATATAACCCTACCCCCGATCCCCACTCCTCTCGCTAGGATCTCTCTGGATCGATCAACTCCTTCTCGTTCTTCCCACACACATACGTGAGAATTATTTGAGGTTCTTCGCTAGAAGGAAGGAGTCAAGCCAAAATCTGGAAGACAAAATCTGCATTGTGATATCCATAACCTGGAAGACAAAATCTGCAAATAGCAGTAGTCTAGCTCAAAATTCTACCATAAGATGGAAATTGGAGTAGTTTAGTGCACACTGGATGTAAGGGAGTTGCAGAATCTATGTAATCCACCGATATTTAGGACTGCTCCATGCTCCTCCATCATGTGTTACAGGTATGAAATATGGACAGACCAAAATCAGACTATACACAAATACTATTCTCTAGCTTGAAACATATTGAGGCAACCACTTATATAACGTAAAGCACGTGTAGTTTATCTTTTTCAATTACAATTATAGGGTAGCATTAAATGTTATATTTTTTGTTCTCCAAAGAAAACCTACAATTATTCAACTGTTGGTACTTAAAGGTTGCCAAGGTAGATGAATATGTAGCCATCACGCCATGGCTCTTTCCGCTTCCCGCATTTATAGAGCTCCTGGTGCACATCTATTTTTCGAGAAGTGCAAAAAGGAAAACATCAGTTCAGGCCCAAGTTATATCAAGCTGTCAATCATTGTACAAACCTTTAGTAAAAAAATGATATCACATAACTAGCATACCCGAGGTTGCGACGGCAGCAACGTGATAAAGAACCACATCAGTTGCCTCTCTCATCTGACACATGACACCCTCTGTTCTTCCATGTCATGAAAATGGAATAGTCTTTTTATCAGTAAGATTGAACACAATCAATCCGTATAATTGACAACACAAAGGTCTAGCAAACAATCAACGATCGTAACCACAACTGAGAACATATACTTTAGGAACCTCAAGCAGTAAAAATAAGAAGAAATTTAAGCAAACAGGGAGAAAGTAGGATGTTCTTGGGAAGAATTTGAGCGGAGGGGTAGGGAGCACTTGCGTTGTTCATGTTAGCTTAAAGCGTAGGCGCCTGGTTATCCCCAAAGGCAAGTGCCAATATACATGAAAATAACTATGAGCAGAAATGCAGAATATACATTGCATAATGCCCCAATAATCTGTTAAAACAAGACTGTCATGCAAAGCTATACATCTAAATAAACGTGAGCTGAGCATACATAAACTGATATAGGGGATGAAAGAAAGTAAAGTAGGTACCCTTTCAGTAACATTTCCAGAAAAAATTTGATCTAGGGGATAAAACAAAGTTAAGGTATCATTTCAGTAACCTTTCCAAAAAAATCCTTCATAGCTTAACACCAGTTTAGTTTAGCTACCTCAAAAAGTCTAAATAATTGCCACGACCAGAAGATTAACACTGATAATCTGAACCAGTAAGCTAAAGCTTATATTCCACATCACTCAATACTGTTGATGGCAAGTTCTGCAGTTAATTGCATTGAAGCTTCAGATAGAATAGAATACATAAGATGCATCGCTATTATGTGCATAAATGAGTTAAATGAATACTTGTCATCAAAATGGACAAAAAGGGGTGTATCTTGAACTAAAATACATCTAGATACATCCCCTTTTATTCCTTTTGATGACAACTATTTCCGGACGGAGGGAGTACATGTTAGTATTGCAAGATAATTATGTTGTTCATACCAGATAGTATCAAACAGGAAGATACGAAACCTTGGTAGTTACATTAAACAAACCAACTTTTTTCATCTTGGAAATAATATGTGTAGGTACTATTTCATACAGATGGTGGTTATTCAGTGTTTTGCTTACCTCATGGATTATTTCCTGGCCGATGAGATCTATGCTCTTACCTTTATTTAAAAAAAGGATAAGACTTATACACTAGTGCAAAAAGGGCCATTTGTCCAGGTTCGTAAGGGTCATTTGTCCCGGTTGGGGAACCGGGACTAAAGGGTCGATACCAATGCCCTAGACTATTAGTCCCGGTTCTTATACCAACCGGGACAAATGGCCCTCCACGTGGCAATTGCGGCTTGTGCTGGCAGGGGGGAATTTTGTCCCGGTTGGTAGCACCAACCGGGACAAATAAGCTTTATTGGGGGGGTTTGTGGGTTTTGTAGGGTTAATTTAGGGGTTTCATATATTGTGTTAGCTCGCTAATAGAGAGAAGTGTCCTCTCTTATCTCCGTGCATGCTCATATAACAATGCATCATCATGATTAATAATAAATCATCATCGTCGTTGTTATAATAAAAAAGTCGTACCCAGCATCATCGTCATCTCACAACTTCTACTCGTTGTCATAATAACAAGTCCTGCTCATCATCATCATCATAGTCATCTAAAAACTTCTTAGCACATGATCATAAGTAGCCAGACTTAATTAAGTACACCCTCTCTAAGGTGAAATAGCATAAAACAAGATAGGCCCTATCTCTCCATTATGGAGAATGCAGATTATCCTGTCTCCAATTCTTGGCTTTCGCACAATGTCGCTTCCATGTAGCTCCCTACGACTGACCATACATTTCTTCCAATCTTTGATTGTCAAGTCTTCATTGGATTTAGAAATCCTGTATGGACAGTTATGTGTAGGATGATGACCTGACGAGTAAGGTAATAAGCTCGTAACATTGAGGTGACCTTTCTGAAACATCAGATGAGGCACACAATCCGAAGGGATTTTCTGTTGAAAAACATAGTAATAACTTCGTAGTTAGTAATGTAGTTTAGTTTTAGAAGAATTTATGCAAAAGATGATCAGCCACAAATCTTACCATGACATCTCCATGGATGTTACCGTAGTTCAACACGTGCACTAGTGGCACATATTGACCATAATGTGCATGAGTTTTAGAATAGGTATTGTAACTCTCAAAATAAGAAAGTAACAAGACAAGATGATTTTTCTTTTGACAAGTTAATTCCGCACCATCAGTGTAGTGGGTTCTGTCTACCATCTTCTGTACATTTCTTGTAGAATAGAAATAAGCTGTCAATTATTTTGAAATAAACAATATAAATTACTTAATAAATATGTTTGAGAAACTCAGATAGAGGTAGAACTGGAAGCGTATCAACAAGGACCCACATGCCATCGTCATCATCACCAAGGTCAAAGGTGACATACATACCCTCCTGAAAATCATATGCCTTGCACAGTGCTCTCCAGTTCGAGCAACCAAAATGGGTTACGCTCTCCGAATTGTATAGCTTTACAAGAAAATCATAATCATGATGGGTCCTAAGATGAATTTGCTTTGTTTCCATACTTTCATGATCTACGAAATCCAGATGCTCCAAGACATACCGTCTTGCATGGCATGGGATAAGCTAGTCGAATTGTAAAAGACGAAAATTACACGTTGAAAAGAAGGCATAAGTCATGCTTAATTACCAAACAAGACTTGTCGTGTTGCATACCGTCTCAAAATAAAGGCATCATCGAGCTTAACACTGAAGCATCGATCGTCTACCAGGTGTGGCCTTTCGCACTGACCCCGGTCGTCGTCACACCACTCGCACGCTGGGATCCTATCGTCCTCATCAGACGACGACATTTCCTAAATATTGTAGCACAAGTCATACCAAAATTCAATGGTTGAAAATATAAACGAAAACATTTCAAAATATATTAATTATAGGACTCATATTGACATGGAGATTTGGTTGGACTCCAGTTTGAGCATTCAATAAGCAAAACTAAATCATCTCTTGCGTCCGTACATCGTCGAATATAATCACTAATACATCTCGAATAGTATCATACATATAGCATCACTAATTAATTAATACAACTAAAACCTTAGCGAACGAGGGGTATCGGCGCGGGCGGTGGACACCCAAAGAGAAGGAACCATCACAGGATCATAGCTCCAGTGAGATCCCTGAAGAATCTGCCATGTATTGTCAAACCTGCCCTCCAACGCAACCATGTAGCGACGGACGTGTTCGTCCTCCTCGCTGACACGATGACGTACAACCTCTGCAGGGTCCTCAAGTCTCCGCACCGTCATTGGCCCGCGCGCCCACCACCATAGAAGGTTCGGGTCAACAACAGGTTGGTTCCTCACCAAGTTGCGCCGCTCGGAAGGAAGCACCTCCCAATACCAGCATGGCGGAGCCCAGTCCCGAACGTGACCCCTCTGATCAAGCAGGTGATGGCTTCTCGCCCCTCGTTGGTTACCCCAAGTGGAAGGTTTGAGATGCAGTGTAGCGGAAGTTTTCCCTTGGCAAAGATACCAAGGATCGATTTCCCCTGAGACTCCAAGGTTCAACAAGAAGGTGTCAACTGCTAACGGCGCCAGATACTTAGCAATCAACTTGGACCTGCACACAGATACAAATAACTTTGCTCCCAACGAGTACAGAGAGGTTGTCAATCCCTCCGGCCTTGTCGTTTACAAAGGATCAAACGCAAGTGATAATGGTGATAGGTAAAACTGTAACTAGTATGTAAAAGCAGAAAGTAAATAGTGGATGTGATCAGTGATGGTAATATGGACCGGGGTCCCATGATGTTCACTAATGATGTCTCTCTCCCAAAAGACGATAAAACAGCTATGTGAGGTAAACGAATTACAGCTGGGCAATTGACAGAATTATGTGCGCAAACCAATGCTAACTATGTTGCAAGAAAGGTAGAGGTTCAAAGCATGGGCAGTACGCCAAGGCAAGTAGACCGAAATCCATCTGCATCTACTACTAATCATCCACCTTGAGATATCTATCCAGAACATCTCGCTGGTATTAAGTTGCGAGTCCCACCCATAGTGTAAACTCAAAGCAACAGACAATTGCATTAAAAGAACTTTGCGTAAAGTAAACAATCCTTGCACCCGCGAGTACAAGCACCGTTGTTTTCCCCCTTGTGGCAACAGCACATCCCCTAGACTCATGTTTCTGTCACTCAAGCTAGTCATCGAGGGGCATGAACCCACAATCGAGCATAACGTTCCCTCTTGGAGTCACTACCTACTACTTGGCCAAAGCAATAAATAGCAACGGAGAACATGCAAGAATTACTTAAGAACATAAATATAAAAGAGGTAAATCAAATATATTACTCAAACACAATCTGAACATAATCTCACAATCCATCGGATCCCAGCAAACTCAACATAGCAACAGCATAAGGATTACATATGTGCCTCGATCATGTAGGGCAGCTCACGAGGTTTAATTAGTGAAGCACAAGAAGGGGAGGAGAACATCACATAGCTACTGGTCATGGACCCATGGTCCAAGGGAGACTACTCACAACTCATCCGGGAGGCGTCCATGGTGGTGGAGAGGCTCCCGGTGGTGATCCTCCCCTCCGGCAGGGTGCCGGGAAGAGTTCTCCTGGTGCTCCCGATCTTGGAAGCGCGGCGGCGGCGGAACAGAGATGAGATCACGAAAAAGGGTTCCGTCCTCGAGGGTTTCGGGACGCGTGTTAAATATATGCCAAAGGGGGGCATCAGCGGAGGCCTGGGGGGCCCAGGCACCCCCCCGGCGCGGCCAGGAGGGGGGCCACGCCACCAGGGCGCCTGGAGCCCTGGTGGCCCCCCTCCGGCCCTACTTCGGCCGTGTGGAAGCTTCCGGAACGCTGATTTTTTATATAATTTTTCCGGGATTTTTCTGGCAGTTCTCGTGACGGGAAAACCTGAAATACAAAAACAACAAAAAACAGAAACTGGCACTGGGATGCACTGAGTTAATAGGTTAGTCCAAATATGATCAAAAGTGTATGGAAGTGTATAAATATCATAGCAATATCACCCAAAAGAGGCATGGAGCAAGCAGAAATTATAGATACGTTTTGGACGTATCAACATCCCCAAGCGTAATTCCTGCTCATCCTCGAGTAGGTAAATGATAACAAGAATAATTTCTGTGGTGACATGCTATTAACCATATAAGGACTTTTCATAGTCATATGACAAAAGCTTACTGAGACAATGAATCTATAGTAATTAAGTTGCCTCATGAGAAAATCACAAAGAACTGAAAGTTTTACAATATGATACTGAAACACTCAAAAAGATTTGTAATGAGCATGGTGTGCAAATATGATTTAAAGTGATATCTCGCTTGCCCCCTTTAGTGAAGCAAAACATAAATGCAGGGGCATCTCCAAGGTTTAAGTGATGACTAGATACAATGATTTCAGAATAAACGATATCACAATCATGCAAAAGACAATGCTACTTTGGGACAATGCACATTACACTCAGAATGACAATCATGCTCTCAGTAGTTGGTGCTTTAAAAGAAGGTGGAGACTCTCGAACCGTGGCTTTTGTTGGCCAGGTTGAAAACCCGTGGTCGGAAACAAAGACAAAGCATGTACCAGAGCTCTTGGTTTTAAAAACAGAAGTAATAATTTTTTTTAGATATGTATGTTTCGTCAACGAATGCTAGCAGACAACTCAATCACTTCTTGAGATGGACAAGTTTCGAGGAACGGCTCCCGAATGAGGACGATCACATCCTCTTAATCTCCTTTGTTTATCACTGCCAAAGTTTTCTGATTTCTCATGAACAAAGCGTGAAGGAGGGTTTGTTTGTTATATTATTTTTGAGCCGGGCGCACTCTTTGCCAGTTCCTTCTCGTATTATTGGTTTGCACATTAGACATGCAATCCCGGGGTGAAGCTTGTCCAACTTAAAAAGATCATGAATTAACTACTACTTCCTCATGAACTAAAACAGAGGCACAAAATAGGAATGCTTTTTATGAATAATTTCGAGATGGTACATGAAAGTCTTCGTTAGGAATGGCAGGTAAATACCATGTATAAGAAGGTATGGTCGACTCATATGGCGTAACTGGTTTAAAGGATTTTGGATGCACAAGCAGTCAGTCCGCTTAGTACAGGTGGAGGTTAGCAAAAGACTGGTAGCGACCAACTCAAAGAGCAATGACGGTCATAATCATGCAGAGCGACAAAGCAACATTGAATCAGGCATGGAAGTTATATCGCTACTCAGAAACAAAAGATCATCAAGGCTTGACAGACTTTCTTCACAGTCTTAAATATGCGTGAGCATACGCCAAGTCAATCAAAATAAATTCTTGAAGGAAGATATCACTAAACCATACCACATCATAGGCAAACAAATCATGTTGGTACTCCAATAACACATTGGGAACCCCCCAGCTATTTGAGACTAACCATAAGAAAACATGAACTACTAAGCTCCATTATGCACGTAGCATTTTTATCATAGACATATCGACCAATGCAACAGAAGCCAACTCTCTTAGTAAGATAAGCATGATAAATAAAGAGAGTTCCAACGACCAACTAAACAAAAGCTCTTTAAAAAGATAAGCATGAAAACTAAAAGCTAAGCATGATAGTAGCTATTGAAAGACCAAGAACACACACAGCAAAGATAGACATGAAAATTCTATGTTATGTTCTAGGTTGAAGTGGAGCGTGTTTCTCTCCCACACAAAGAAAGCTGAGTTCCGACTCGTTATGAAGCTAAAGAAAACTAAAAAGCAAACTAAGAGCAAGACGCTCCAAGCATAGCACATAACACATGAAGTGATAAAAATATAGTAGAACGAAAGACGAACTGATAATGTTGATGGAAAAGGGGATGCACGGGGGCATCCCCAAGCTTAGACGCTTGAGTCTCCTTGAATATTTCTTGGGGGTGCATGGGGGCATCCCCAAGCTTGAGCGTTTGACACTCCTGAATCTTTTTATCATCTTCCCTCGCACACTTGAAAACTCCCTTCATACATAACTCATCATAATCTGATTAGCGAGGTTAGTACCCATAATAATATAATTGTTCCTTGCTGGAAATAAGGATATTCTTGAAGGTCTACTGTTTCTCAAGATTGCCAAAAAGTTTTTGCAAAGAAAAAGCAAGCTCAAGGTTTGCAAAACGAAGGAAAGGCAAAACAGGACAGAATCTGTGAAAAACAGACCAGCAGGTAGTAAATGATTTTTTCGGCGCACTTATGCAACTCTAATCAAAAAACTCAGAACAGACGCACGAAAGACAATTGTATAGAGCACGCTGTCGAAAAAATTCAGACTAAAAATATGATCTGGTGATTTTATACGAATTTTTCTATCCAATGACAGAATCTGTTTCCTGGACAGCACGTCACAACTTTTGAACTTTCTTGCAATCAGAGGCTACACTTGGCACAAAGTTGAAAAGTAAAGATACAATGATGATGCTACTGTAGTAACAACATCAAGACACAACAAAAGCAAAATAAAATTTATTCATGTGGGCTGCCTCCCAAAAGCGCTTTCTTTTATGCCTTTAAGCTAGGCATAATGCAAAGAGGAATCAATAATCATCATAATAATCGGAGTTATAAATTGCTTCGAATGGTTCCTCAACAAGTTCACTCTTGTTCCTTCTAGGAAAGGGGTACACACCTTTTGCCTTCCCGCGTAAGCGGATTTGTCCGTTACCTATATCGATGAAGCCTTTTACTGCTCGGAGGAAGTCCCTTCCAAGCACTATATTTCCTTGGTTTGGCTTCATGATGAAGAAATCAATCATTGCAATCCCTTTAAGGAATTTAACTGGAACGTCCTTTATTCTTCCCTGGATTTCAGAAATATCTCCATTAGTGTGTTCATAATAAGATGATAGCCTATCCATGTCAAATTTTAAAGAATCATGAACAATTTTTGGCATAGTAGAAACCATAGATCCAATATCACAATAAGCAAGGAAGTCTTGATTAGAGATGCTAATCCTAACAAAAGGCTCCCAATCGTTGTCTATTTCTAAAATGTCTCTCTTATTGGGTTTGGGTTTCTCTACCTTCATCAAGTCTAGAGCATCCATTCTCTTCTCAATTGTAGCAAGTCTATCTATGACAGTATCAAAGTTATGATCTAAAACAAAGTAACTAGATAGACCATGTATAATTTCAAGAGCTCTAGCTTCATCACACTCTAGGAAATCTCCTTCAGCTATAATATCAAGAGAGTGTTTACACCATTTAAAAAGACCATGGTAAAAATTTCTAAGCACAATTTTTATAGGTATCCAAGGCATAATTCTCCTATGTGCATCAGAAATTCTGTCCCATGCCTTCTTCATATTTTCTCCATCCCTTTGATGGAAATCTAGGACTTCTGATTCCCTCAAAGCACCAAATCCTAACATGCTTGACTAAACAGAAAGGACTTCTAGCAAATAATTAATTAATTTTTTTTTTGTGGTTTTCGATAAAGGATACTAAAGCAAAACTGAAAGGTAAACTAACAAGACTAATAAGCAAAGGTAAAAGATAGCGTGCAACTCCCCTATCTTGAAGAGTGGAGTCCCCGGCAACGGCGCCAGAAAACTTTGCTTGATGGCTTCTCGCCCCTCGTTGGTTACCCCAAGTGGAAGGTTTGAGATGCAGTGTAGCGGAAGTTGTCCCTTGGCAAAGATACCAAGGATCGATTTCCCCTGAGACTCCAAGGTTCAACAAGAAGGTGTCAACTGCTAACGGCGCCAGATACTTAGCAATCAACTTGGACCTGCACATAGATACAAATAACTTTGCTCCCAACGAGTACAGAGAGGTTGTCAATCCCTCCGGCCTTGTCGTTTACAAAGGATCAAACGCAAGTGATAATGGTGATAGGTAAAACTGTAACTAGTATGTAAAAGCAGAAAGTAAATAGCGGATGTGATCAGTGATGGTAATATGGACCGGGGTCCCATGATGTTCACTAGTGATGTCTCTCTCCCAAAAGACGATAACACAGCTATGTGAGGTAAACGAATTACAGCTGGGCAATTGACAGAATTATGTGCGCAAACCAATGCTAACTATGTTGCAAGAAAGGTAGAGGTTCAAAGCATGGGCGGTACGCCAAGGTAAGTAGACCGAAATCCATCTGCATCTACTACTAATCATCCACCTTGAGATATCTATCCAGAACATCTCGCTGGTATTAAGTTGCGAGTCCCACCCATAGTGTAAACTCAAATCAACAGACAACTGCATTAAAAGAACTTTGCGTAAAGTAAACAATCCTTGCACCCGCGAGTACAAGCACCGTTGTTTTCCCCCTTGTGGCAACAGCACATCCCCTAGACTCATGTTTCTGTCACTCAAGCTAATCATCGAGGGGCATGAACCCACAATCGAGCATAACGTTCCCTCTTGGAGTCACTACCTACTACTTGGCCAAAGAAATAAATAGCAATGGAGAACATGCAAGAATTACTTAAGAACATAAATATAAAAGAGGTAAATCAAATATATTACTCAAACACAATCTGAACATAATCCCACAATCCATCGGATCCCAGCAAACTCAACATAGCAACAGCATAAGGATTACATATGTGCCTCGATCATGTAGTGCAGCTCACGAGGTCTAATTAGTGTAGCACAAGAAGGGGAGGAGAACATCACATAGCTACTGGTCATGGACCCATGGTCCAAGGGAGACTACTCAAAACTCATCCGGGAGGCGTCCTTGGTGGTGGAGAGGCTCCCGGTGGTGATCCTCCCCTCCGGCAGGGTGCCGGGAAGAGTTCTCCTGGTGCTCCCGATCTTGGAAGCGCGGCGGCGGCGGAACAGAGATGAGATCGCGAAAAAGGGTTCCGTCCTCGAGGGTTTCGGGACGCGTGTTAAATATATGCCAAAGGGGGGCATCAGCGGAGGCCTGGGGGGCCCAGGCGCCCCCCCGGCGCGGCCAGGAGGGGGGCCGTGCCACCAGGTCGCCTAGAGCCCTGGTGGCCCCCCTCCGGCCCTACTTCGGCCGTGTGGAAGCTTCCGGAATGCTGATTTTTTATATAATTTTTCCGGGATTTTTCTGGCAGTTTTCGTGACGGGAAAACCTGAAATACAAAAACAGCAGAAAACAGAAACTGGCATTGGGATGCACTGAGTTAATAGGTTAGTCCAAATATGATCAAAAGTGTATGGAAATGTATAAATATCATAGCAATATCACCCAAAAGAGGCATGGAGCAAGCAGAAATTATAGATACGTTTTGGACGTATCAGAAGGCCTCCGTCGAGTCGACGACGAGGATGCGGGATAGACATCGTCGACGTCGATGCGAGAATAATTGCTTGAACTAAAAGAATAAACTAGTTCTATTAATTCAACTAGTTCAACTAATAAGCACTTACTATAAATAAAAATGAACTAGTTCTTACTAAAAATAAACTAGTTTAACTAAAAATAAACTAGTTCTATTAATTCAACAAGTTCAACTAATAATCACTTACTATAAATAAAAATGAACTAGTTCTTACTAAAAATAAACTAGTTTTACTAAAATTAAAATAGTTTTACTAAAAATAAACTAGTTCTATTAATTCAACTAGTTCAACAAATAAGCACTTAGTATAAATCAAAATGAACTAGTTCTTACTAAAAAAACTACATTCTATCACTAAAACTATAAAAAACTATGAAAACAAAAATTCATCTAACATTTGTATATATAATTAAAACTATAAAAAATTATAAAAACTATAAAAACAGAAAATTCATCTAACATTTGAACTAAATTAAATAACCTTAAATGTAACTTTTGCAACACAATTTTTTTCTAAATATGCACATACACATAAATTGACAAAAAAAATCATACATCAATACATTCATATATCCATGCATCATATACATACATCTGCAATTACATATATATATATATATATATATATATATACACACACACACACACACACACACAACATCCATATATAATGAAAAAAAAGCAGAGCAGAGCAGAGCATGCCGGGGTGGGCGGCGATGGCGTGCGGCAGGGGCGGCGGCGCGCAGTGGAGCAGAGCAGGCAGGGGCGGCGACGGCGAGGTTGGGACAAGAGGGTGACGACGGGGAGGTCGGGGCAGAGGGCGGCGATGACGAGGTCGGGGCAGAGAGCGTCGACGGCGAGGTCGGGCAGAGGCGCGAGGTCGGGGCAGAGGCGGCGACGGCATCGACGGCGAGCAGCCGGGCGGCGTCGGGGGCGAACTGACGATGGAAATCTGAAAATTTCCCAAGTGCTGCTTATATAGCAAATGAATTGGTCCCGGTTCGTGGTACCAACCTGGACCAATGAACCATTAGTCCCGGTTCGTGGCACCAACCATGACAAATGGTCAGTTTTCAGCAGCCCAAAGGGCGGGAAAAAGAGGCCATTGGTCCCGGTTGATGGCACCAACCGGGACTAATGGTGGGGATTGGTCCCGGTTTGTTTCACAAACCGGTACCAATGCCGATCTTTAGTCCCGGTTCCTTGGACCAACCGGGACCAATGACCTCGCATAGCCGAGGTGCGATGGGAGTTTAGTCCCACTTCGCTAGCTGAGAGACGTCGTGACCAGTTTATAAGTGTTGCTGCCCTTCTTTTTCGAGGTCCTCTCTAATGCAGGCCTACGGGCCTAAACACACTGCATCTGCCTGTGGGCTGATACCTCTTGAGCTTGCGTTGTATTCCCTCGAAGAGGAAAGGGAGATGCAGCACAGTAGCGTAAGTATTTCCCTCAGTTTTTGAGAACCAAGGTATCAATCCAGTAGGAGACCACGCGCGAGTCCCTTGCACCTGCACAAACAAATAAGAACTTCGCAGTCAACGCGATAAGGGGTTGTCAATCCCTTTACGGCACTTACGAGAGAAAGATCTGATAGAGATGATAATTATATTTTTGGTATTTTTAGTTTAATAAAACAGCAAATAAAAGTGGTAAAAGTAAAGTAGATGTAGATTGATATGTTGAGAATAGACCCGGGGGCCATAGTTTTCTCTAGTGGCTTCTCTCATGATAGCGATATTCTACGGTGGGTAAACAAATTACTGTCGAGCAATTGATAGAAAAGCGAATAATTATGAGACTATTTAGGCATGATCATTGTATATAGGCATCACGTCCGAGACAAGTAGACCGAAACGATTCTACATCTACTACTATTACTCCACACATTGACCGCTATCCAGCATGCATCTACTGTATTGAGTTCATACGAACAGAGTAACGCTTTAAGCAAGATGACATGATGTAGAGGGATAAACTCAAGCAATATGATGTAAACCCCATCTTTTTATCCTCGATGGCAACAATACAATACGTGCCTTGCTACCCCAACTATCACTGGGAAAGGACACCGCAAGATTGAACCCAAAGACAAGCACTTCTCCCATTGCAAGAACTATAGATCTAGTAGGCCAAAGCAAACCAATAATTCGAAGAGACTTGAAAGGATATTATGAGCACACATAAAAAGTTCAGAGAAGAACCAAATATCTTTCATAGATAACCTTGATCATAAACTCACAATTCATCGGATCTCGACAAACACACCGCAAAAAGAGATTACATCGAATAGATCTCCTCGAAGACCGAGGAGAACTTTGTATTGAGATCCAGAGAGAGAGAAGAAGCCATCTAGATACTAGCTATGGACCCGATGGTATGTGGTAAACTACTCATAACTCATGGTGAGGGCGATGATGATGATGATGAAGGCCTCCGTGATGGATCCTCCTCCCGGAACAGGCTCCAAGATGGGATCTCCACGGGAACAGAAGCTACGGCGGTGGAATTAGGGTTTTCTCTCCGCGTATGGAGTTTCTGGGGTACGTAGGTATATATAGGAAGAAGGGGGGCACCGGGGGCCACAGGGGCCAGCCTCAAGGCAGGGGGGCGTGCCCCCCACCCTCGAGGGCAGGCCATCTGTCCGCTGACTTGGTCCTGGCGTTTCCCGAGCGTGATTTTCTCCAAAAATATCTCTCGCGAAGGTTTCATTTCGTTTGGACTCCGTTTGCTATTCCTTTTCTGCAAAACCCTGAAATAGGCAAAAAACAGCAATCTGGACTGGGCGTTTGGGTTAGTATGTTAGTCCCAAAAATGATATAAAAGTGAATGATAAAGCCCATTAAACATCCAAGACTTCATAAATAATAGCATGGAACAATAAAAAATTATAGATATGTTGGAGACGTATCATGGGCCTATTGGGCCTTCCGCGGGCCTGAATCCTAGCCCACGGGTGGGTTTGTAGTCGTATTCAGGCCGTGATGGCCAGTAGGTGGCATTTTTTTTATTTTGTTCAATTTTTTCTTCGTTGCTTTATTCTTCTAATTTTCTTTCTACTATCAAAAGAATACTTACTGTTGCTATTTTTATTTATTTTATTAAAGTTTATTTATTTTACTTTATTAAAGTTTATTTTGTTTCCACTTTTTTATTTTATTTTTATTCAACTTATTTATTTTATTTTATTTTTTGCTTTTTTTATTTAAATTATGAAAATTCAATTTGCTTTTAATGTTTCGAACAGGAAATACATTGATAATTTTAGTTGCATAAACTTTATATAATTTTAGTTTCAATAATAATAGAGGTTTAATTATAAAGCTTTTTTGTTGAATCCTTTAGCTATTAGAGTTTCATTAAAGTTTTCTAGTTCATTCTTTTTTCTATTAGAGTTTCATTACAGTTTTCTAACTAGTTCATTCTTTTAGTTTATTATTTTTGCTATTAGAGTTTCATAAAAGTTTTCCAGTTCATTCTTTTTTATATTAGTTCATGCACGTGAAATTGAGCTAAATGACCCTGAAATTGAAACGCATTTCAAATGAACTCTGAAAAGGTTGAAAGTTGGCATGCTACCATCAATTCACCCACATAGCATGCGCAAAAAAAGTAGAGAGCGTTACGGCAAAAAATGGATGCACTTCGTGTACAAAACGGACAATCTCTTTCGAGGTATGAGGGTTTCAGACGAAAACTCGTTTGTTACAAAGGGATTCCTTTTTTGAACTTATTTGAACTACAGACTTTTTCTGTGTTCAAAATGCACCATTCAAAGCCACATCATCAATTTTCAACCATTTCTGACTTCATTTGCTATTTTTCATGCATTTACTAAAAATTTTGAGCTAAATGACCCTGAAATTGAAAAGCATTTCAGATGAACTCTGAAAAGGTTGAAAGTTGGCATGGTATCATCACTTCACCCACATAGCATGTGCAAAAAAGTAGAGAGGGTTACGGCAAAAACTGGATGCACTTCGTGTACAAAACGGACAATCTCTTTTGAGGTATCAGTGTTTGAGACGAAAACTTGTCTGTTACAAAAGGATTTCATTTTTTTGAACTTATTTGAACTACAAACTTTTTATGTGTTCAAAATGCACCGTTCAAAGCCACATCATCAATTTTCAACCATTTCTGACTTCATTTGCTATTTTCATACATTTACTGAATTTTTTGTGCTAAATGAGCCTGAAATTGAAAATCATTTCAAATGAAGTCAGAAAAGGTTGAAAGTTGGCATGGTGTCATCATTTCACCCACATAGCATGTGCAAAAAAGTAGAGAGGGTTACGGCAAAAACTGGATGCACTTCGTGTACAAAGCGGACAATCTTTTTCGAGGTATCAGGGTTTCAGACGAAAACTCGTTTGTTACAAAGGGATTTCATTTTTTTTACTTATTTGAACTACAGACTTTTTCTGTGTTCAAAATGCACCATTCAAAGCAACATCATCAATTTTTAACCATTTCTGACTTCATTTGCTATTTTTCATGCATTTACAGAATTTTTTGAGCTATAAGGACCCTGAAATTGAAAAGCTATAAGACCCTGAATGTCTGTCTTGCCCTCCACTCCCACGATATATAATTAAGCGTGTCAAAAACCATTACAGAACATCATGGATAGATAAGTGATCAAATTAATATAAGTTCATCATCACATGCCATTCATAGTACATGCATATCTCTAGAGCATCTAATTAAACCATACATTGAAACTATGTAGAATATTTCAACGCAACAACAAATGCGATCATAATCGCAACAAAGGTAACAATTGATCCAACGGCATAATGATACCAAGCCTCGGTATGAATGGCATATTTTCTAATCTTTCTAATCTTCAAGCGCATGGCATCCATCTTGATCTTGTAATCATCAACGATATCCGCAACATGCAACTCCAATATCATCTTCTCCTCCACAATTTTTTTTAGTTTTTCCTTCAAGTAATTTTTTTCTTCTTCAGCTAAATTCAACCTCTTGACAATAGGGTCCATCTTGATCTTGTGATCATCGACGACTTCCGCAACATGCAACTCCAATTCCATCTTCTCCTCCACCGTTTTTTCCATTTTTTTTCTTCAAGGAAATGTTTTTCTTTTCAACTAAATTTAACCTCTCCACAAGAGGGTCGGTTGGAATTTCCGGTTCAACTACCTCCTAGACATATAAAAACATCTATGTCAGGTTGGTCGGCATAATTGTCATAAACACTAAAACAAGTAGTTATAAATTACAGATAATATTTCACATCCGAATCGTAGACAGGACGAGGGCCGACGTGGGCGGATATGAAAACCATGGCACTATATAATACCAAGCAATAATAAACTTAAGGAAATTAGACAAATATCTATCTAAAGCAATAATAACAAGCAATAATAAAAGTAAGAAAAACATGGACATAACCAGAGGCTCACCACGGTGGTGCCGGTGACGAGATCGGCGGGAGCGATCGACGGCGGTGAAGACGGGGACGGGACGTGACGGACCGCTAAACCTAGACAAATCTCGGAGAAAATGGAGCTTGGAGTTCGAGCTTCGAGAGGAGAAAAGCTTAACTAGTGTGGCTCGGGCATTTCATCGAACACCTCATGTGCATAGGAGGTGAGCTAGCTAGACCACCACAAAGCTCCCCCCGGCCGGCCAGAAAAAACAAAGCAGTGGAAGTGGTGGGCGAGAGGTTATATATAGGAAACTCATTGGTCCCGGTTCGTATCAGAAACCGGATCTAAAGGCCACCCATTCGTCCCGGTTCTAGATAGGAACCGGGACCAATGGGTGTGGGCCAGGAGCGAGGCCCATTGGACTCGGTTCGTGCCTGGAACCGGGACAAATGGGTCCTAACCAACCGGGACAGATGCCCCACGAGGCCCGGCCGGCCCCCTGTGCACACGAACCGGGACATATGCCCACATGGGTCCCGGTTTGTGGGTGAACTGGGACTAATGGGCTTGCCAGGCCCGAACCAAAGCCTTGTTTTCTACTAGTGATACTCTCAAAACTACTTGAAATCACCAAATTCTTTTTAGATTACCACAAGAACAGAATTAGAACTTCGTATCTCTAATACCTCTACTTAAAATGGCATTTCAAGTACTGGCAAAACCTGCCAATACCAATACATCAACACTTTCAGCAGTAGCTAATCATACCTTCAAATAATAATATAATTGTATGGTGAATTAATCAGCTAGCTCTTTTGTACTTGCCTATATTGTCACATCCGGTCAGTTCGGAAATTAGTCCAGTAAGTCTCCAGATGTGCGTGATTGCTAGAAAAAACTCCTCATGTCGCATCAGCAAGGTCAGGTTGTGCCAACATCACTCAAATTATAAGTGTTTACAGGGCCTCGTACAACCCGAAAACACCGGTGTGCTCGGCGGCGGCTCGCATCCGAGCAGGTCGCTGTGTGTGTAGCGCGTGAGGGAGGCAAGGAGACACCCAATGCTTTAGTAGTTCTCACTTGCCATTGCTTTTACGAACCAATTGCCCACAAAAACATTCAGCTTTAGGACAGAAATTGTCAATGCTTTAATAGTTGGCAGAGAGCTTCTTTGTCACGTGCTTCACAATATAACTATCATGCTGAAAAGGGGTACGAAAAAAGTTTATGAGAAGTCAATTCTCTAACCTACAATGGTAAGGACATGTCAGCTTGGCAAGGAACTTCCTTGAAGTTCCTTGAACAGAAGATTATGGCGGAACGGCAACAAAGAAAATCAAGGAAAGGCATTAGCCGTAACTGACGACTGGGGCTGGCCATTGATGATGTTAACCCTGCCATATAGGCCAAATGGCATCAGACACATTACTGAAGCTGTCGATATAAAAATTGGTTTAGGAATAGCTTAAGCTGCGGCGTGTTTACAAATGACATTTAGACAATTGGTTCCTTAACTTATAAGCTCACCTGATGAGAATAGTTTGCTCCGACCGATCTCCATGAGGTATCCATAGATTGTATGTAAAAACCTCACAAAGTTAGCAATCCCAAAATAAATTTGATCAAATTCAATAAATTGCAGCAATCTGCCAACAGTCTTATCAATCAAATCAATGTTATATATCTATTAAGAAGAACAGATGCACGGACGACCAATTTGTGACTCCGAGAGACAAGAGAGCAGATTGACAAAAGAAAAGAAAAGAAAGATGTGGTTCAACCTGCGATAAGTCCAACAACACCAACGGCCCCTGCATCCTCACAAGCTTTGCTCCTTGGCACTTCAAGATATAAGTCGACGCTTGCCGATGCAACTCTCCGCGGCCTGCACACCATCCTGTTCAATGGGCGCTCCTCCTGGTTTAGATTGAGGGACCGACTCTGATCCAATTCCTTCTCATGTGTGCAAGTGGGAGGAAGGAGGTGAAGGGGGCTAGGGGGTGGCCGTGCAGCTTCACGGCAGCTGCTTCTGCTATCAGCGTCGCCGACACCCGAGCGATTTGGGGTCGGGTGGCTTGGGAGCGACACGCAGGGCCGGTTCTGAGATTTCCGGGGCCCAGGGCGAAACTAAACCTAGGGGCCCTTATAATATATAAACAAAAAAGTATTGCCAAAAATATGTTGAATCACTACTTATAGGAAATAAAATATAATTTTCTCTCATATGTCCCTTCTTTATTAATATGTTCGGTAGCTTTATTATAAAGATCATCCTAATCTCTTTGATGGTAATCAGCAATACTCCAGGTAAATTTCAGTTATCACTGGTACCTTGTAAAACTAACAGATGATATAAATTCCAATTGTCACCGACGTTGTCTTGTATTTAGATGTCAGCATCGTATTATGATATAAACACATGCAAGTCACCAAACTCAATATTTTTGCGCGGAGTAATTCAAAATTGATAACACCAACAATATATGTCTTTAAAAAATAATCAATCGATAATCAGTACCTAATAGCACAACGCAGAGGTCATGTTGATGATCATCTATGAAATTTAATCAACCTTCACAGTAAAATTTCATAGGTTATATAAACTACCTATATTAATAGAGATTGGAAACCAACATACCTTCTCTTCCATGTAACTATAATCATGACCTAACAATGCGATCTCGCCTTCCGGTGAGTCGGTGTGGTCTCATTGGGAAGGCAGCGACTGGCTATCTACGGCCATCCAGCTCTTCTCCAACTCGAGGCGACGCCACGCGCATGCTCCGTAGATGGATATCAAGAGTTGCAATCCTCAATTTCTTGATCTATTCTTGTCCGACTGTTGTGTTGTTGCTTCCCACTAGGTCTGTTTTTCTCACAAAATTGGGCGCATATTTTTGGCTTGTAGATTAAGGAAGGAAATTAAGACCGGATTTTCCCATAACAAAGCCGATTTAATTGCATGCAGTAACTGATCTTCTAATCAACATAATTACGTCGGCAAGGGAAGTCAACGTAGCACGAAGGAAAGAAGGCGAGTAAATCACGGAATACATTATTTGGACTCTTATTTTCTCGAGTTGGTGAGAATACGTAATACATAGGCAATCTCGGCCAGGGCGCTAGGCCCATGAAGAGCAGAACTGGGGGCCGCTTGCCATCTGGGGGCCCGGGGCGGCCGCCCCGTTCGCGCCCCTCAGGGCCGGGCCTGGCGACACGGTCGGAGTTGGTCTGGGTTTTGTTTCTTTGATAAGCATCACCCGAGGGTTGGCTGGTGGAGAAGCCGGCGGGATTGGGAGGGTCCGTCAACGGCCGCCGCGTCGACTATCGCCGACGGTGGAAGGCCACAGGTCTCCGGCGGTGGAAGGCCACGGGTCTCCGGCGGTGGAAGGCCGTGGGTATGGGGGCACTTGGGGTAGGGGGTAGACGCGCCGGAAGGGCGCGCGGCGGCGGCCGGCGGTCCGTGGTGAGGCGGGGTGGTGCGTGGCAGGAGGTGGCGGCGCTCTGGAGGTGGAAGAGATGGGATCGGGGGAAGCAGGATCGTGCGGGTCGCTATTTTTTTCCTTTGATTACACACGTACCTGTTCGACTTTACTAACACGAGGACTGCGGGTTGAATAAACAAAAACCATAAGGACTTTTTCGCAAAAAAGACACGACGGTGAACCCGACAGACTCGTTCCGTGCTTTATTATTAGGTAAAGACTAGGAAATATGACCGTGCGTTACAACGGGAGAAAACATGCTAAATACCTCACCCTCATGCCCATAACATAATAAACATGACTGATACCTCATCCTCGATTTAAATATAACATCAGACACATATTTCCGCTTGTCGTCTTTGCCGTCCTCGTCCCCGGTGGTCGTAGTACCAGTTGTCGCTAATCAAGGTTGGCAAGGTCCAATAGCTGGATTGTTGAGCTGCCTTCGTGTCCAATGAAGACCAAAAGCGCTGAACACAATATTTTTATCATTTGGCTATTATAATAGGGAAAAATCACTGCACATAATATATGTCCTTCTCATCATGCAAATTGAGTAGTTTGTGTTAGATAGACCATGAAACCTTAGTTGGACTCCTCATGCATTTTGACGGGAGTCAGTGGGCCTAGTGAGACTGGTTGTACAAAATGAGTATAACAAAGCATCATGTGGGCATATTTCAAAAAATCGCCAAGTTTTATTAATATATGTATAGATTAAAACAATTTAGCTACAGTACCTTCCAATTTTAAAAAATATGTTTACTAAAATGTTTGCCTTTTCAAATTTAAAGTTCAAAAAATACTTGTTTTTTTAATGTTTCCAAATTCAATAAATAATCACAACAATACCTCCTAGTTTTAAAAAATTGTCTGCGTTGTAAAAAATACTCAGGTTTCAAAAAAATAAATGACCAATAATGTTCTTTAAAAAATGTTCGACTTTAAATTTTTTATGAACAACTTTGCCAAATTTTTGCATTCTAAAATATATAACATTAAAAATATATTTTCCTATCAGTATCTGGCGCCATTGTGTACTTAATTTTAAATTTCGTGTTGCTAATAAAACACATATTCTTGTTTAGTCTATTGGTAAGCATTTGAGTGATCTAGCGTGAGTGCGTGGGTTTGATTCCTCACGTTGCAGTATTTTTTTTTCTTGGAAATTCTTTTAGGGTGGGCTCTTTGTACGCTAATGGGCCGGCCCATTACAGTTCTATCTGTGTTTTTTTATAGAAACGAATCAGGAGAACGAGGAAACGCCTGCGATGTACTCCCTCCGTTCTTAAATATTTGTCTTTCTAGAGATTTCAACAAGTAACTACATACGAAGCAAAATGAATGAATCTATACTTTAAAATATGTCTACATACATCCGTATGTTATGACCATTTGAAATGCCTAGAAAGACAAATATTTAGGAACGGAGGGAGTAGGAGGTCTGCGACGTACGAAGCCTAGGACGTACAAAAAATTGTGTGGGTCCCACTATGAACGAAAAAAACTGTAGAAACAATCCTCACTTTAATATTAGGGAAAGATATGCATGGTTACGGTTGGGAGGTGTGCAATCGATGAGAGCCTATGACAGAACAAACAGGTGGTCTTATCACACATAAATGTGATGTACTAGTACTAAATCGGAGTTCACTACAGAATACTAGGCTTATGCGGAAATATCAGTGCGGTGGGCCAGCAGGGCAGCTTCGTTTCACCAACTCCCAAACGAATAAATATCAATCTCTCATGTGGCTCTCAATTCCAGTTTCAGTTCTACTAGATGTGATCAATCGGGGACAATCCATACATCTAGATAGTATAAAGCGTAGAAAGCATGTGTTGTATCAAGACACGTTGGATAGGCAGCTTGAAAGGCACCGGGAATTATTTTACAGCAAGGATGAAAGAAGTGACCATGCAAAGTGTCTTGTTACTAGCTACTCGCTTCTGTCCATGGCTTCATCTGAAACGGCGGTTGCCCCGGTCGGGAAGAAACATTTGTAATCATGCGGCTCTGCAAAGCAAGTACATGTTCCACAATTTGTTGTCCCCTCGCTTTCTAACATGAGACACACATATATCCCGGCCCGAGGTGTACATCGGAACATCAACACCTGCTAATTAAGCACAATGGCTGCTTGCAGGCTTGAGTAGACTGTCAGGATTGCCACCATGTGTCCATTATATGCATACTCCTATTTCTTAGACTTACATGGAAACATTGTTTGTTCAAGCCTGAGTTAGTCAGAATAGGCCAGGTCGTCATATGGTAGTCAGCTAATCCTGTGAGGAGGTCTCTCTCGGAAAACATGGCTCAAATTAGTATCTTTCTTTTCACATGGGCAACTACGAGGCATAAAGCAAACCATGAACATTAGCTTAGAACCTAATTAAAAAGGTGAAGCAACCTGCTAATTTTGTTCATCGTTGGGAGTCACACCCTGAGATTATATTATGTTCAACTTGGTCGGTGTTTTTGTGAGATTTTTAGTTTTTCGTACCGACTAGTTTATTGAATCTCATAGTCTGTTTTATTGTTCTCGTGGTCGCAGTAAAACTGCTCATGATCTCGCATCTTTGGGTGTTGGTGCTGTCTGCGCAAGCCATGCTATATGATTGATGGACGTACTAGATTTGGTAGCCTGTTTGCTGACCGGTGATTTTAGTTGTGTCTTAACGGGATATATGACAATAATTCTCAGTTTATTTGAATGAGGGCTGAATTCCAGTGAAAACAATAGTGTGAGGGACGTACCTAATCGAGAAATATCGGTGCCTTTAGAGCCATCTAAGTGCCGAATTCGATTTCCTCTCTCACAACGATGACTTGGACCGTCCATATATCCATCGAGTAGAAAGCGTGCACCATATTTATACAAATTGTGTAGACTTGAAGACACTTGGAATTATTTTACAGCGAGAAGTAGTGCTCGATGGACTAGGTTTACGTCTCCGAGCTCTGCCATGGCAAATGGAGTGGCTCGGACACGGAGAGACCTCTGTGGTCCTGCAGCCGCGGGAGACAAGTGCAGTCCCTGCCGGGTGGGACAGTGTCACTATATGAGCCGAGAAACACACATGCATCCTGGCATGAGGCCGGGAACACATCAAACAGTAAAAAAAACAGGATGGAAATAGGGAAACGAGCCGGCTGACCGCGCGCAGATAACCTGCCTCAACTTGGCGATGTTCGTTCTGTAATTTTGTCAATCTCAAGATGTTGTGCCAGGTCAATATCTCCAATCTTCTCATTATGTTAGGGTGCATACGTGCAGCCATATGGCCGACACCTCGCTATTCGCCTATGAGCGCGCGCGGGGGGG
>LR738712.1:768428259-768446876 GCA_902687465.1 Secale cereale
GGGGGGGACCATTTGCATGTTCATTTACGTTGATTATATTGTCTTGTCCAGATCTTCTCCTCGCGGTGCTGAAGACCTCATCACCGCGATCTTAGTGACCTACACTACTTCACGGGAATAGAGGTAGTGCGCTCTCGGGATATAATCACACTTAAGCAAGCGAAGTATGCTAGTGAGCTCCGGACAAAGGAAGGTATGATGAGCTGCAAACACACTTAATGTGTACATCAGAAAAACTATGCCGAGATGAGGAAGCCAAGCTCTCGGAGAAGGAGACAACGAGATACAGAAGCGTTGTTGGGGCACTGCAATATTTGACGTTAACCAAACCCGACATAAGCTTTGCCATAAATAAGGTGTGTCAACAATTCATGCACTCACCAATGGAGCAGCATTGGGGGGAAGCCAATAGGATTCTTCGCTATGTAAAAGCAACCATGCAGCTTGGTTTGACAATCAGTCGGTCCACCTCATCCCTGTTGAGTGTGTTCTTGGATGTCGACTGGGCAGGTTCGGCTGATGATCGGCAGAAAGCAAGCTTTGTATTTTTACTGAAGGGAATTTGCTGTCCTGGAGCGCAAGAAAGCAAGCTACCGTCTCTCGATCTTCAACATAAACGCAGTACAAGTCGCTGGTTTTCTGTGAAGGGAATTTGGTTTCAGTCATTACTTCATGAACTAGGCATTGCTCAAGGACAAACACCCATATTGTGGTGTGATAACCTGGGTGCTACGTACTTGTCAGCAAACCCTGTGTTCCACACTCGAACAAACACACAATGAAGTCGATTTCCATTTGGTTCGAAAACGAGTGACTTAGAAGGACCTTCTGATTTGGTTTGTCTCAACTTACGATCAGTTAGCTGATGGACTAACAAAACCGATCAATGCACAACGGCTCAGGTGAATCTGATGATTGTTATCTCGGCTATCTGCGCTTAGGGATGGTTTCAGGCAGAGTGTGCCGAAATCCGTCCCTCTCAAGAAGCCTTCAGCCAAGCCCCTCAAGAAGCGACGGGTGCAGAATGACCAACAGCCTCACGAAGAAACTGCTGCAGTCCCTTCGCCAACTTCGATCAAAGTTCTTCAGCAGATTGGAGATCACCTTGGCATCGCTCCTGAGAAGATTACAGCCGACAAGCTTAATGCGAAACCAGCCTCCTCGTCCTCATCTTCTTCGGCTAATGATGATTAGTATGCTACCTATGCTGGGTTTATGGTCAACCCCTGTTAAAACCATTTATCTAGCTAGGCTCTTATTTTCAGTTGTTGAAGTTTACTACAACTTGCGTCCGTTGATGGGTCATCATTATGTGGTGACTATTCTGATACTCTTATTTTGGGTTTGTAATGGCTGATAATTCTTTCAGAGATTGGAAAGTGCTATGCTGGAATGTGCGGGGTTTAAATTCAGAAAATCGCCAACGTGCTGTTCGTCAGAAAATTGAGGAAAGTGGCTGCTCTGTTATCTGCCTGCAAGAAACAAAATGTGAGACTATGGATCAACGTTTCATTCGCAAATTTTGCCCGAGGCGTTTCGATAATTTTGTCTTTGTTCCTTCGGTTGGGGCTTCTTGTGGTATGATCGTGCTCTGGAACTCTGCCCTATTTTCAGGCAAAATGATTGAATCCTTCAGTTTTGGCATATCTGTAGAATTTCAATCCAGACACAACTCTGATATCTGGACATTGGTTACTGTTTATGGGTCGTGCCAAAACCCAGCTAGAGATAATTTTATCACATGGCTACATAACCTAGTTATACCCATTGATGCTAATTGGCTTTTGCTTGGGGATTTCAATTTTCTCAGATCCATGGAAAATAGAAATAGGCCAGGTGGCAATGTTAATGATATGCTCTTGTTTAATGAGGTTATTGGACACCTCGGTCTTATTGAATTACCTTTGAAGGGCAGCAGGTTCACTTGGTCAAATATGCAAGCTGCTCCTTTGTTGGAACAAATTGACTGGTTTTTTACCACTGTAAACTGGACTTCTCATTATCCCAACACCTTGGTGCTTCCTCTAGCCAGATCAACTTCTGATCATACACCTTGTGTGGTATCTATTAAAACAATGATCCCCAAGGCCAAGATCTTTCATTTTGAGAATTATTGGGTAGATTTGCCTGGATTTATGGAGTGTGTCAGTCAGTCTTGGTCTCAGCCTGTTCACAGAAAATCTTCTACTACCATCTTATCTACAAAATTTAAGAATCTTAGACATGCTCTAAAAGTCTGGCACACCAATCTTTCTAGGATCAAGAAGCTTATTCAAGACTGCAACAAGGTTATCATGCACTTGGATACTCTTGAAGAGCTTAGGCCTTTATACATACCTGAAGTTAACTTCAGAAGAATTGTGAAACTTCATTTGGAAGAAATACTAAGATTGCAGTTTATCTACTGGAAGCAGAGATGTACAGTTAGGAACATCAAAGTTGGGGAAGATAACACAAATTTTTTTCATGCTATGGCAACTGAAAGATTCAGGGCAGACACCATATCCAGTATCACTGTGGATATTGATATCATATCTGATCATGCTACTATGTCAGCACTATTTTTGCAATAATTCAAAGATAGAATGGGTTGTTCCAATGATATACAAATGGGGTTTGACCTTGCCACAATTATTAAAAATGTTGAGGGTCTTGATGATTTAACTAAGCCTTTTTCCAAGGAGGAAATTGATCTGGTTATCAAGCAAATGGCACCTGATAGAGCTCCTTGGCCTGATGGTTTTACTGGACTCTTTTTAAAAAAATGCTGGGACCTAATTAGAGAGGATTTCATGCTACTGGTGCAGGAGTTTTATGATGGTTCATTGAACTTGGAATGTATAAACACATCTTTGATAACTCTGATACCTAAGAAAATCGGCTCTGAGACTTTGAATGACTATAGGCCTATTTCCCTCACCAACACCTGCCTAAAGTTTCTAACAAAGCTGCTAGCTAATAGGCTGCAAAAAGTTATTCTCTCTTGTCTGCACAAAAATCAGTATGGGTTTTTGAAGTATAGATCTATCCAAGATTTCTTGGCTTGGTGTTTTGAGTATATACATCAATGTCAGGCATCCAAGAGACCTATTGTGCTGCTTAAACTAGATTTCACTAAAGCTTTTGATACCATTGAACATGAGGCTATTCTAAGAATACTTAGATATAAAGGTTTTAATGAGAAATGGATATCATGGATCAGGAATATCTTATTTTCTGGGTCTTCGTCCATTTTACTCAATGGGGTACCAGGTAATCATTTTCATTGTAAGAGAGGGGTCAGACAGGGGGACCCCATGTCCCCATTGCTATTTGTGCTAGCTGCTGATTTGCTTCAGTCTCTGGTTAATGATATGTGTAGCAGAGGAATTTTAACTCTGCCAATTCCTACAAACTGCCAAGATTATCCCATAGTTCAATATGCAGATGATACTTTAATTGTTCTTCCAGCTGTGGATCAACAACTCATTGCATTAAAGGACATGTTAGATATCTTTGCAGCATCCACTGGCTTATCAGTTAACTTTGCTAAAATCAATGATGATACCTATCAACCTATCTATTGAGGAGGCCACAAGATTATCCAATATTTTAGGTTGCAAGATTGGAACAATGCCTTTCACATATTTAGGTCTACCCATGGGAACCACCAAACCCACAGTACAGGACTTGCTTCCTTTGGTGCACAGAATTGAAAGGAGGCACTCTGCATCTTCCTGTTTTCCCAATCAAGGCTGCAGACTGCAACTGTTACAGTCTGTATTATCCTCCATGCCCATTTACTTTCTTTGCACTTTGGACATTCCTCTTGGTGTTCTGAAGCAGATTGAAAGAATACAGAGACAATGTCTTTGGGGAGGCAATTCTGACACCCCAAGACAGTCACTTGCTGCATGGAATTTGGTATGCATGCCAAAAAATAAAGGTGGCCTTGGTGTGCTTAATCTCAGGGTGCAAAATGAAGCTTTGTTGATGAAATTCCTTCACAAGTTCTATAATCATCATGATATACCTTGGGTCAGTTTGGTCTGGGACTCTTATTACCATGACTATGTGCCTCATTCAACTATCCTTTGTGGGTCTTTTTGGTGACGTGATGTCTTCAAGTTATCCTTCAAATACTTGAGTCTTGCCAAGCCTTGCCTTGGTAATGGAACCTCTATTCTTTTTTGGAATGATCCTTGGATATCTAATCTTAATGGAGGCACACTTAGTCACAATTTTCCCAGATTATTTTCATATGTGATTGATGTGCAGCTTTCAGTTGCTAAAGTGCTGAACCAGGATCTCATGGAGAGTTTTCATTTGCCACTTTCAATACAAGCTTTTGATGAGCTTCAGGCACTCCAGGATGTTCTGGACACTCAGCATACTTCCCAAGAAAATGATAGTTTGATTTGGCCTTTTAATAAAGGATCTTTTACGCCCAAATCATACCACACTCAGGTGCACCAGCACATAGTTGTTGATCCTATCTTCCCATGGATATGGAAGAGCTCTTGCACTATGAAGATCAAAATGTTTGGCTGGCTGTTGCTTAGGGACAGGCTGAATACCAGAGATATGCTTCAACGAGGCATTGGCATGTTCATGATCTTACCTGTGTTCTCTGTCCTCACCTTATTCATGAAGATGTGAGCCACATTTTCTTCTCCTGTATTTTCAGCCAAAGAGTTTGGAATTATTTGCAAATTTCCTGGGATCCTAGGCCTGGTATGACCAGGAATGGGAAAGTCTTCAGAAATGAAATGCCTCTTTTCAGGAAATGGAGACACAATTTCATCCATGACATGACCCTTTTATCACACAGGATTAAATGTAAATATAAGGATAGCTACAGGGATTGGCTAGCTAACCTTCCTTAGATTCTTTGTATAGTTAATTTGTACTGTAAGTATTTCTATCTTTAGTTGTAATCAGATTTTGTATTTATTCCTTTTTTTATTGCTTTAAATAAAGTGGGCTGTGAGGCTTTTGCCTTGCAGTATATAGTAAAAAAATGTATCCTTGTGATCTGCTGTAGTTATTAGATGAAACCATACTACGTGGTTTACAGACGTACTAAATTTTGTAGCCTCCTCATTCAGCATGTCCACATCGTACACCTCGTCGTCGTTGCCTCCAAAATTTGCCATGACCTAATGCACTTTAATTTGTTAGACACATAAATAATTTGTTAGACAAATTAGTTCAACATATGGACTCCTAATTATCTAACACATGATAGATTCTACACGTACAAACACATACGAATGTGTGGAGACCAATTTGGTCACCATATGACTAGTTCATATAGAAAATAGCACTATAGTTTTGACACTATTTTAGTATGTAATATACTACGGTAATTGGCTGCAACAAAGTTAATTGTTGCAACTAAGTTAATTGGCTGCAATTATCTACATGTGTCGTATTGACTCTTGCTTTTCTCTAGTTGTGTGCGAGTCTAACACTCGCATGATACAATGGAGAGGGGCACCATTGTCGTCGGAGACGGCATTGGTGTTGACATCCAATAAGATATATGATTTGAAGGAGTGTCTATATTAGAGATGAGAAAATGGTACAAGGTCCATGAACTAGTATGTACAAACATTCATCATTTGTGTAATGGTCTCCCTCACGAGTGCTATCATACTTTTTTAAAAGAACTTCTACCCACTTCTTCTTCTTTGGGTTCTTAATAGTGAGGTTAGCCACCCCTAGTAGAATTCAAACATGAAGTGCATTATACAATCTAGAACCTTGCTTCAAACGGCAATTCAGTAGCACTTCAGACGATTGCTGTAGAATTACTCCCTCACAATGCAATTGGGAAAATGTACTTACTGAAATCTCATGAGATATTCTATACTAGTCCCATTGACATCTCCATCACTACTTGACAACACGTTCGGCAGTGATTCCCGACACTTCCAGTGTCCATGAGTAATCAAGGATCAAACCAAATGATGTTAAAATATAACACATTATTTAGGTAGGAAGAAGAGAAAACCGGTGGTTAAATAGCATCGGTATGAGAAATGATGATATTTAAGGATCTCAAATTGTACTATTTCCATTACTAGGCAATATATAAGGTAGGTATAGTAGGTGGGTGATGAGTTCATCAGAAACATATGTCTTTGTATGTTCATTAAGTTTTAATACATCAACTGGTTCAACCAAGAGCCTACTATTATGCCTATGACCGTTAAGTGTACACATATTTAGCTAATAATTATTCTTCTTATTATCGTAGAAACCAGCTTGCCTTGTGTCATTATTTACAAGCGATCGAGTTGTGTGTCTTTTCATCTTGTCCTACTGGTAACACATAGGTCAACATTTTCATAGATTTTTACTTCGTAACAAAAAGGCCATATGTATATTAACTGTTGAGATTATGACTATCGATATTTGTTCATCAATATCATGCATTATCCAATAGTACAACTTTGAACAATTAACTAATCTCAAATATTCTAGCACCGTTAATTTTTATTCAGGTGACTTCGAGAGACAAACCTTAGAACTAATGGACCAATGTGCAAGGAAACAAAGGTCAGAGCAAGTATATTTCTTTGAACGTGTTCGAAATAAAAATATTTTGACTATGAACAAAGTGCACAATGGTACCTCCTTCGAGTTCTTCATCTTTTCCCGAGGAGCAACAACATTTCTAGCCTGCCAAATTGAACTTCCTGTTGTTTTCACTTTACTCCTGCCATGTATTTTTGTTCGTAATTTCTCACCCGTTCATCGGAGTTGCATAAATGATATACCGACCTCTCTCATAAGAAGTTTGAACTTTCCCGTGCCGAGCACCTGAACTACTTGCAACTAAAATTTTATACTTTATCTTTTTATTTTATTTTTCTCATTTGAAAACACACACCATGCAGTACGTGAACTTCTGCCAGTTATTAATTTGAACTTTTCTTTGTTTCGCTTTTAGTAACGAAAAAATCTGAGTAACTTTTTTATTTGATCTTCTTTGTGTTTTTTTAGAAATGTGATAATTTGAGTTTTTCCAAAAACATCAAACTTCTTCATTATTTCGAATATAACATACTAGTTTTATTCTTTAGTAACCGAAAAAACCGAGTTTTCAAATAAATATCAAACCGCTCCACTTTATTTAAAATTGAACTTCTTGGTTTTATTCTTTAGTAACAAGAAAAAACTGAGTTTTTATATGCATTGAACCACATCGTTTTTTAAAATTGAACTTCTTGGTTTTAGTCTTTAGAAAATATGAGATTTTATAATCATCAACTTCATTTTTGAATTATGAATTCTTGGTGTTATTCATTAGTGACAGGAAAAGTCCTAGTTATACAAAAAATATATGTTACTTGAATGCGATTTTCTTGGTTTTATTATTAGAAATAGGAAATTCTGTTATTTTTATTAAAATTGAACTACTATGTATTTTAAGTTGGACTTCTTGGTTTTATTTATAGAAATGGAAAAAATCAAGTAGTACAAGCACATACAGACATGCCACTACGCATGGTGATTCACAAGCAAAATATTCAAGATAAGGCCACTATTGAACTTGCGTGCACTTGTTCTTTCAGACACAAACAATTGTAGTTAAAATATGGATCTCATGTTTTATGTGTACCTTCTCCGGTAAATGAGGTTGAGGAAACTTTTTTCACGAGCGAACTTCTGGCATTTGAAAAGGAAAAATTACTATGAACCTTCAACTATGTCAAGAACATACATATGTGAGGAACACCTCCACCCAGATTTGCATTATCTTTTAAACACATAACAAACATTAGACCGCGTACATTTTACAACCAAAACGAGCAACATTACAGCAGCCAAGGAGATCTTGGGAAGAAACTAGCAGAGCAGACGCAGTTATAACCAATAATATGCCACAAGTACCAAAGTTTATGTGTTTACAGCCGAGGGGCATCTAAGAAAATTACAAACATAGAACGGATACTATGGCTGCATTTTTTTCATCGTAGTCCTGACTTTTCGAAAGAAGATGCATTCCCAAACTGAAGAGGTCATATGTGTTGACAACTAGAAGAGCCAGACTAGAGAGAGCTTCTCGCAATCTCTAATGCATCTTCGACTGAAGTCCCACTCTTGAGCTTAGCTTTGTTGAAAACGGGTTGTGATCTCGCGAGCTCTGGAATAAGAGCGAATTCGTGAAATTTTGGAGAGATGTTAGGAATCCAGAATGGTTCTTACAAATGAAGTCTAGAAGTTGCAAGAATGGCTATTATGTCAGTATAAGGTTCAGTAGAAGTTGCAAGAAGATACTGCCATGTTGAAGGTGATGTCTGCTGGTTGGTAAAATAGGTGATGTCCGCTGGTTGGTAAAAAAAAGGTGATTTCCGCAATTTATTACCTCTGAGGTTCCACTCTCAAGGAAAACACCCTCAATCTACCATCTACAAGATATAACAAGGTACTAAAAGATTATCAAAGAGGTAAAGAAAGATTGTTGGGCTACACAACTGGAAAATTTGCCAGCCACATGTTCTTTTGTGCTCCCCTGCATACACACAATAATCATCAACTTCCATATACATGGACTTCAATTTTCTGACAACGTGAACTTCTCCTGTAACCAAAGAGAGAGGATGCACCCAGCCAAGGTAAAATCTAAAAAAACATCTTTTTGTTTGAGCCATATACAGAATCAGTAGCATGGAGTAAGAGGGCAGCAATAACATGGAGGAAGATGCAATAAGTAGGCACCAGGAAGTAGTTTAGGGGAGGGAGGGTGGGTATGGGGCTGCAGAGGAGTAGAAGGGCGTACTGGAGGAAGGGAAGGTCGCGGCGGCGTAGAAGGACGGTAGACACTACAACACGGATGATGTTATAAGGCGTTATATAAAGCCTCTAAAAGTGTTTGAAATGCCTTCTCTTCTATTTGGGGGAGTTTATGGAAAATGCTAGAATTGATCGCGAAGGGAAAGAGTAATGAAGACATTTTAGAATAATGCCTCCAAAGTCTGTCCTTCCGCGGCGTTTTGAAGAAACGCCTCAAAAGCTTGCTGACGTTTTCACATAGTGCCAGACCGGTGTGTGACCCAATCCAGGTAGTGACCTGGATGGGGAATCCGGTTTTAGATGTTAGGCTTTGGTGCGATGTCTATTTGGTATTAGGCCCGGACATTCGGCACACCTTCATCAAGGGGATAGTAGTAGCAACAGCGTTGCCAAGATGGTGGCTTCAGGCTTATTGATGTATCACCTTGTATGGTCTTTGCGAATAATTAATAACATGGCTGCATGCATCATCCTGATGTAGAGGCCAGGGGTTCATCCTCCTTTTCTAAAAAAAGCATTACATGCAATGAACTGACCACTGCATGTCGTGTTTGGTAGTCTCAAGTCATTAAAAACATATACGATCCACATCTCTTATAAATTCCTTTATTTGGTTTTCGTAAGGTGATTTGTACACCTAGACGGAGGGAGTACGATTTGATCACACATAAAGATATAGCTAAAAAAAATCAAAGCAGATTGGAGAAGAGCACCCCTTGTACTAAATGGTACTAGAAGCAAACACAACCCATTTAATGCGGTGGGCCAGAAACCCACCTTCATGTCACAATACCCAATCAATAAATATTGGTCTCTCCCCGAGCCTCTATTTCCAATTCCCGTTTTCTCTGGCAATGTTTAACATCGATGGACCATATATGCAGAGAGTAGAAAGCGTCTGCTATATTTTCCCAAATTGTGTAAGCTTGAAAGGCATCAGGAGTTGTTTTATGACAAGGCAGTCAATTTGGTGAATCTCTTCACCCTAATCCAGTGGATGGCATGGCAATTATCCTATGCTAGAAGAGACCATTGTAGTCCAGCAGTTGCGGCTGACAAGCACAATCTGTATTGGCTCGAGTGAGATACTATGCACATCCTGACATAAGCCCGTCGCTAGTGCATCGGAAATTAGAGAATTATGATTGGCTGTACCGAATGGCCCTCCAACTATGGCTCCATGCCTTCCACACATAGTGAGTGATGAAGGACAACCTCGAGGAGCAAAGTAGAGATAAGAAACGAGTGCATGCACCAACTATATGGAGCAGCACTAACTTTAGGAAATTGCTACCAGGTCTGACTCTAGCTTGTAAGAATGAATATAGAGTAAGACACTTAACATATATTTCACTTGATTATAAGGAACACAACAAGATGATGAAAACACTATGTTTATTGCACTGATGATAGTAGGGAACATAACCTTTTGTATGGGCGAAAACTACAAGGCCTAAGGGCAGAACATAGCATAAATCAGAGACGATGATCTGATGGGAGAATGGAATGTTGCAAGCACGACTACCAATTCAATGTAAAGCACACACAAAAACCTGTCACCAATTTTGATGGGATTGCCCTTCATCAATCATCACAAGGGTGGTGGAATGAAAACCAACACAAATGCAAAATACATTGTTCATTACTGGCCTAATATACCACTCACACTCTGATGCAGGCATCCTCCCCCTCCGTTATTCCATGATTTTGGGGAAGGGAACTTCAAGTGTGATGTTCCTAGGGATCAATCATGACAAAATATCAAAGAGTGCAAGATGTTACAGGCTGTTGGCTGCAGAGATAACGCTTCCCACAGTGATCTTTCCAGCAGGAGAACTCGCGCTGATGTTAATGGTGGCATAGCATTGGTCTGGCACTTGAGGAATGCTTCCCATCTTGGTCCTCTGTGAAAGGGATTTCATCTCCTTACGTAGACTATATATGCGCGAGGGCCAACACAGGGAGGCTCATCATTGCGTGATGGAGGTTGTGGGGCCTCCATGTCAGTCTTCACATTCACCCCTCCTTGAGTGTCGCCTTGATCCCAAGGCAGTGTGTTAGGGAACTTTTGCTGGAGAAGAATGTGGTTCTCCCATGTGGCCAGTGATGCTTCCAACCCTTCCCAGTGAAGGAGGAGGCGCGTGTGGTCCTTGACTGCCACTCGGACGTGCTTGCTGGCGAGGACACCCAGTGGCGCATGCTCCGCCTGTAAAACCTCTTTGGTTGGAGGTAAGTCGGAGCTTACTGGTACTTCAATACCCCCTGCCTCCTTCAACAGAGAAACATGCACCACTGAATGAATTCTTCTTGTTGGAGGTAAGTCCAATTTGTATGCCACCGCCCCCACATTGGCTATGATCTTGTACGGGCCATAGTACTAGAAGGACAATTTTTTAAATGGTCGTGGAGCTGGCCATCCTCCTCGGTGTGTGTGTGTGGGGGGGGGGGGGTCGAGTGTGGTGTGTTTGTGCTAGTGCTTTTTCGGAAATGAAATAATGTCGGACCTCACTGAAATATGTGAAATTTCAGAAATTTCGCATATTTTAGAAATTATTTCGGATTTTGAGATTTTAAATTTCACTTCATTTTAATGAATTTTAACATAATTTAAGTTTATATTGAAATCAGTTTGAATTTGCATTAAAATTTCTGGGTTAAAAGTATTTCGGACCCCAATGAAATATGCGAAATTTAAAATCCAAGGCCTGGTTGGTCTGGCCACGACGGCGACGACGTCCTGGGATGCCGTTCGTTTCCTATTGGCGCCTTCCCCCCTCCTCGTGCACCAGGTAAAAATCCAAATTCTTTCTGGATTGGGCAATGATGGTGATGTTGGTGTTGTAACCTTCTTGGAGTGCCATTTTTTATGAGTTTGGGGTGGATGTGGGCTCTGGCCGACATATTGATACCCCCCTCCATCTTGGAAGGGGGAACCCTGCCCCCGGAATGGTGCCGATCCATTAAGGGATAGAGATGCTCCCCCGAGAGCTAAGGAGAGTGAGCAAAGGCCATTGCCCATGGAAGCCAAAATAGATCACCACCACCATACCATGCCAAGCGCATTGAAAGAAGGCTTTAGCCTTGTCAAGGAACCTGCACACGAGGAGAAGCAGTGGCACGACATATTAGCTGAAGACCAAGCAGAAGTGGAAGGAGGACGCGAGACATAGCTCCAAGACGGAATCAGTCCGAAGATACGAGCACCAATGTCCCGCCATCCACAAATGGCAATGGAGCTTCCAACAAGAGCAAATAGGAGTAGCCCCGCCAGACAGAGACGATGGCCGATGATCTCCGACCGCGTCACCACCCACCCACCCGCTGGTCGCTTCATGCCGACACGGTCCTGCGGATGCGTGAATGCGTCTGTGCGGTTGTTTGTCCATGTTGAAGGGCTTCATCGTCTCCAAGCTGGTTAGTGCCTTACACTTTGTACGTATGTATCCTGTTAGATGTTGGCACAACACTTTGTACCTTCGGATGTTTATCTTATTTCCTCTCTATTTGGTGTTGAATGTATTCTTTAGGCCGGTTAATCACTTTGTTAATTCAAAGTCGGGTTAGGCTCGAGCCTTTTCTCTAAAAAGGATCGAGGATCAAAAATTATATTGTAACATGTAAGTTTTCTAATAACTTTGTATTTGTATAATCTCTTTATCCCATATGTTTTCATTTTTGCAAGGAAGATGTTGCAACTTCAGTATGCTCAAGAATTTCGAGTTAAGATCAATTCACTGAATCTATGATATCATGCATAGTTTTGTATCATATTTTGCTATATAGTACTTAATTTGTACGATACAGTGCTATATATAACCAGTTATACACTCTAGAAAGAAGGCTTTGGACTTAAAATGGTAGCCTTTAAAATGTTGAATACACACACTTCAAATTCTGGTACAGCCCTTGCCAGGAGCTTAACATCGCAGACAAGAGACTCACCGTTTCTCGCCGTCCTCATACAGTGGATGCACGGCGGCAAACCTTCCGTTGGTCACCAAATGCGGCGTCGGAACTGGAGCCACGTGAGAGAAACGGCCGACGCACATGCATTACTCATTGACTTGTTTTATCTTACTGTGAACATCTTGCTGGCCATGAACGTGAAGGTCGTCGGATCATTATGGCGAAACAGCCCCCATTCCCGGCCTGTACCTCGAGGCCATCCAACTTGTACTGCGTAATTATGGTGATCACGCTATACTCGCGGTGCGCCTGCATGGACTGGCAGATCTCTGTGTCCAGCGTCACACCGTAGCGCGATAGTTGGACAGCGCGGGCGTGAGTGCCCAGCTGCGTGGATGCGCTCCTCCCCTATGGTGTGGAGAACGGGACCTCGTCGATGGTTGCATTCGTCATTGCGCCGAATTCTCCCGTGGAGCAACATGAGGTGGTACAATAACCATGGCGGGAGCAGGTACTCGACCACCGGCATATGTACTTTTCAAAGTGGGATCGGGATTATGATGTGAAAGTCCATAAAATCCAGTTCAGGTCAACACAATAGCTCGCAAATAAACATCTGATTTGGGCAGAGAGAGATAATTAAGGGATTTTCGATTAGCGAATGGCTTATGTAATCGGTGTAGAGACAAATACAGTAAAGAGAATCTGTGTAAGAAGCATATGCATCTGCTGACCATTCAAGTGGGCTGAGTATGAATCTGTGTTAAGTGGAACCGTTGTTTCAGCATTGGAGCTGTTAACTAAACCTAAACTTGCTGAATGTTGTTAGTTATCTATGAACGTAGTTTCAGGCGCTAAAGCTAGGGCAACAATTTGTGAGCGTGCTTTGTTTGGTTATCAGGTAATGCTTCCTTAAAAGTAGGGAGACCCCGGGTTGCAGGTGACAGGTGTATCATTACCTTTGTTAGTTCGGTCTGAATTGCCTATGACATACTCAATATATGGTTTTACAACACATAAAGGTGAACAAAACATTTGAAAATCGGCCGCCTAGAGAAGAGTACCACATGTGCTAAAATAATGTGGTGGGCCAGCGAGACACCTTCATGTCTCCCTTATCGATAAATATCAATCTCTCTAGAGCCTCTTTGTTCTATTCGCAATTTCCTTTAGCCACAATGGATAGAGAGAGATCTGTCCACCAATCCAAAGAGTGAAAAGTGTTTGTCAGATTCATACGCATAGAATCGTGTAGGTTTGAAAGGCATGGGGAACATAATTTTCAGCAGTTGGACAACTCAGTTAACCAGATTTATCTCGACAACCTCGCCTAGTGAAGTGGATGGCGTTCGGTTCGCACAGGAAGAGACCTTTGAGGCCCAGCAGCCGCGGGGGATAAGTACAGTTGTGCGAGGTGGTTTTGTTTTGAGTCAATTACACCCGTGGTGCTAGAACTTGGCGCAAATGGTCACTTTAGTACTAGAACTTGTGGCATACATCGAAGTGGTGCAAAAACTTGGCTCGAACGTGCAAATACGATGCAAACCTAGTTTCTATACGCCGGCAACCCCAACGAGGCATGACAGCATGGCGTAGGGCCCGTTGTCAGTGACCTTATTGGGAAGACGGTTGTGTAGCATGCTCTTTTTGCAAAAAAAAAAACATTTTGAATTCTTATTTTTCGCTTTTTCTCACATAAAGGCCCCTGTTAAGTTTACACAGTAACTGCATGTGTGGCATCAAATGGTCCCACTTGTCAGCCAAACATCACAAATTCTATTAGTTTCAGCATGAAAAATGGATACCACGCATGACTCGAACCGTACGCTTGGCTCAAACGGAGTGCGAGGCTAGCCAACCCAGCACATAACAATTGATGTCATATAATGATACTAAGCCTTGTACATCCTTACCTAAAATAATGTAAAATAATAATAAGAAGAAAAATCACAGAGAACGTAAAATAAGAATTGAAATCAAAAAAAGATATACCGCCGTGGGATTTCGTACTAACGAGCTGACAATTACCACCAGCAGGACCTAGCAATACAAACACTAGCATCTCGTGCCTTAAACATGTTAGTTTTTTTTTCCTTTTCATTTGTTAGCCTCAAAAATGTTAATTGTATTATAATTACGTATTCATTTGAGAATCTGCAGTCTGAGGCACACTAGCCTCATACATATATATTAAATTAATTTAGAAATACAAATATAATTTATCGAAAACACACAAAATTTATAAAACTTCATGAACACTTATAAAACAACATAAACAAATTAAATATAGGACAATTTTATATACAACAGAATTATTTTATATACGACATAATTATTTTAATTCATACGCAAAACAATATATTTCATAATTTAATATGATGGATTTTAAAATTAATAGGTGAGCACTTTTTCGTTTATATATTTATTGATATGTATATTATTTATAATTACAATTTACATTTTTTATAACTGTAAATATCAAACCAAAAATTGTAATTATAAATAAAATACATATTTTGTTATAGACGTGTAAATTGTAATAATATACATGTAAATTGTAGCCCATGAGCATATTTACACATCAACTGTAATAATTATATGTACACATGAGAGTCCATTTGTCTCAAAAAAAAAAACATGTGACAGTCCATAGTTGGAATGGCACGCCCTCCTACTTGTTTTACCTGGGTAGCTTGTTCGAAACCCCACGGGCGAAACCTTTTTTACAGATTAAAATTCTTGATTTATGTTACTTAATTCAAAGATATAAAACTTGTGTATGCATGTGCATCAGCAACTTTCGCTGGGCGGGTGGGTAGCGGCAGATGCTGGTTTAGACGGAGGTGACCGGTACGAATCCTTCTGCGCCATATTTTTCGTTCTAACAATTTTTTTGATGTTTCACTAGCAAGCGAGACCTAACAGGTGCCATTTCGTGAGAAAAATTAAATAAAAATCCGAGGGTGTTGTTGCAAAAAGAGCACGCCACACGGCCAGCCTTCACTATGCGGTCACTGACAGCGGGTCCTATGACATGCCGTCATGCCTCGTCAGCATTGCGGCCGTATACAAACGAGATTTGCACCGTATTTGCACGTCAAAGCCAAGTTTTCGCACCAGTTTAATGTATCACACGAGTTCTAGTACTAAAGTGACCATTTACGCCAAGTTCCAGCACCACCGGTGTAAATGACTCTTTTGTTTTGCTATAGAACTTTGTGACCTGAACCTCCACGGGAGGCCCCAAACTGCACTGCACTGCACACAATCAGATAGATGCGGACGCATGCATCCGATTCTTCTCAGATGCGGGGGACAAGTATTTGTTTTGGTTGCATTCTTATTGGAAACCAAAACCATTTTGCTCTGTTGCAGAAGGTAACAGTTGCTGCCTTGCTGCTCCAGAGTCTAACCAACTTGTAAGTACGAGACTCTTCGGTGACCTATTCCAACTGAGATGAAACCGATCGATGTAGGCCACCACCTCTGATCATACGGTACCGTGACCATTCTAACATTAGCACCGCGAGTGAAAAGGAAATTTTCTTACAAGCGAGCTTATTGCCGGTCACGAAGGTGAAGGCCCACGGATCGGGCGGCACGGCGAACCAGCTCCTGTTCGCGTCGTGCACCACGAGGCCCTCCATCCACCTCGTGCTGGACAGTCATGGTGATCACATATTCACTCTATCGTCGCGGCGCACCTGCGTGTGCATGGATACGCAGGCCGGTCTCTGCCTCCGGCGGCACGGTAGTGTCACGGCGAGGAAGTCAGAACAGATGGTACCCTTGGTTGATTACCAAAAGGCAGGGTTCACTGGAGCGGACAGAGGAGGCCGGCGAACATGCGAACGAGGGCGTTGTCGGCCAAGTCGGGTCGCGCAGATATTGCCCCTGAAGGAGTCTGCCAGCGGCAGAGGCATTCCTCTGCTTGGTCTCCGCCCTCCGGTATGGCACGGCCGAACCGCGCGCGCCGGAGTCCTGTTCGAGCGTGTCGTGCGCCACGACGACAAAGCTCGTATGCCACCATGCACGCAGACACAGTCACCACAGCCGGGGCTTGCTCCCCGCTTGGCCCGCCGGGCTACAGCCTGCAGACGTCCACCTTGGTGACCTCCATTAGCTGCTACTGCTCTGAGCCGTCGCTCCAAGGGTTGGCTTGTCAAAGAAAGGAGCATGAATGTGTGATGTGATGCATCTACAATCTTTGCTTTAAATCTAGATATAAAAGTCATCGGATGAGCCGTCGGATAGGGACTGTTCATCGCGTCACAGTACAAACTCGTGTCACTTGTTTCCAACATCATGGGACGGAGGGGGTATTGGCCTATTTTAAAACAGACCTAGTATATGCTAAATGAGTACAGTAGTAGTATCAATTAAAAAATATACTCTTTAAACTTGAACTCTACAATGTTCACAGTCGTCAGAGTTTTGTCTCTTTGTGCTTAGATTCAACTAAGTAGCAGACACATAGGAAAATGTGGCGGGGTGTTTTTTTGTGATTGTGAGCAAATAGAATTGCTCGACTTGTTCAATTAAATTCAACTTCAAACTTACTGATATTTTGCAAAAAAAAAACTATTTTTAACCTGTTAGGTTATGCATTATCTGCAATTTTGAATAGAGCTATAATAAAGCAGTCGCGCTTGGAGGTTTGGTACCACATTTGATAAGGCGGGTTTGTTATTTGCAATTAGTTTCTTAAACTGTTTGCTCTTTGTGCATAATGCGATGGAGTCTATTACTGGATTCTAATTCATTCTCTATTCCGCATGAGTGGGATGTGGAGTGTGCTTGTGAGGGTGCACGTGTGTGTGGGTGGGTGGGTGTGCATATGCACATGCGCGCATCTATAGTGGAATATGTAGCAAGATTTTTTTCAATTTGTTTTATGTATTGACTAAGATTCCAGAGGTTTGGCCTCACATCCCTGTTGTGCCGGGTTATGGTTCGAAGTCATGCAACCGAGGAGAGCATATATATGGAATAATCAATAAATGATTTTATCACACTCAAAGGTAAGGATAGAAAAAAATTGGATAGGGAAGAGCATCCCATGTGCTAACATAGTACTAGAAGCGCACAGAAGCCATGTCATGCGGTGGGGCAGCAACACCTTCATGACACACATACTCAACAAATAAATATTGGTCTACCCGAGCCTCTTAGTTCCAATTCCAGTTATCTTTGGCAATGATGAACATACATAGTTCAAATACCCAGAGCATGGAAAGCATCCGCTATATTTACACAAATTGTGTAATTAAGCTTGAAAGGCATAGGGAACTGTTTTACGATAAGTCAAAAGATTGGATTAATCCGTTTTATCTCTTCGACCCCACCCTGTGAAGAAAAAGGCAATTGGACCGGGCAGGAAGAGGTCTTCGCAATCTAGCAGCTACATGAGACAAGCAGAGTCTCCCACGGCCTTTTTGTGAGTTACAGCTGACCCAAAATACACACATACTGACATCAGAAACCAGAAAATTCAACATAGCCATTTGGGATTGCGCTCCAACTATTTGGCCAACGACATGCAGCTATCCACGTGAAGGGATACAAGGATACAACTCCATGCCTTCCACACAAATTGGGTGATGAAGGATAACCCCAAGCCGTACAACAGAGTTCAGGAGATCCCTGGTTGGGGAACGATCGTATAGATGGCTATATCTTGTGCGCAGGTTGATGGATGTTAACCTTTCTGATGAGCCAGATATACTACACTAGAAACTCTCGGTACCAAAGGCATTCTTAGTAAAATCTATGTATAGAGATAGGTTTGATAAGCACAGGTCCAATCTCAAAATTGCTTCACATTTAGAAAATTAAGTGCCTTTAAAAATAAAGGTCTTTATTTGGTTTGTTCACAAGGAAGTGATGTGGACTAAGAGAAACTTGGCAATGCGTAGTTGGGGGGGGGG
>LR738712.1:768446922-768528228 GCA_902687465.1 Secale cereale
GGGGGGGAGGGGTAGTAAACAGTGTTGTTTCTGTGATCACGATGATACTATCCAACATCTTTTTCTCAAATGCCCACTAGGCAAGTTATTATGGCGTACTTTAAATGTGCCTTTAGAGTCAGTCCTCCTAAGAGCATTGCCATTTCTTTGGAACGTGGCTAAATGGTGTAGAGCCTAAAACAGCGGTGCATATTCGAGTTGGAGTGTGTGCATTACTTTGGACTATATGAAACTGTTGGAATGGCATGATTTTTAAGGGACAAACCATCACATTTTCCTGCCAGGTCATCTATCGAGCAACTGGCTGGATTTGTACGTGGTCATTACTCTGCCATGCGGAAGTCAAGGATCATATGTCTTATGGGTGCGATCCTTGGGAGATGGTAGTACAAGATGCTTACAACCAGTTTGGATGGCAGGGGGGGTGTCCAATAATAGGATAGTTGTATAGCCATCTTGTCCTATTTTTGCCGTTTGCGGAAATTTTTATTTTATTTCATCTTGTTTTGCAAACTTGTATCGAACTACGTATTTGACGGCTACTTTTTTTTAATAATATGGCTGCGTTCATCATTTTAATGCAGAATTTGAGGTAATCCTCCTTTTCAAAAAAGACAACAGAGATTGGACATGAGTGCGTGCACCAACCATACGGAGAACCAGACATCAGGAAATTGCTACCGGATGTGGTTCCAGCTTTTAAGAACGGATGGAGAAGAAGAGACTTCACATATATCACATGACTAGAGGAACATAACAAGCTAAGGGAAAAAACTATGTCTTATTGCACTGGCGATAGTAGGCATAGAAACGTTTTGTATGGGAGAAGGAGAGGAGGAGCAAACTACAAGGACTAAGGGTGCACCATAGCATAAATCCAACGAGACGATGATCTCAGGTGGATAAAGGAACATCACAAGCACGACTATCAGCTCAATGTAAAACACATATGCAAAAACCAACATCAGTTTGATCAGGGTCGCCCTTCACGAATCATCTAAGCAGCGATGTTGAATGTAGACAATTCAAATGGAAAATGCATTGTTTATTGCAGGCCTAAAATACCAGTCATGCTTCGACGCATGCATCCTCTCGCTCAGTTACCGCAAGCTTTTGGGCACATGACCTAAGTGTGTTATTCCATGCCACCAAGCCAATGACAACAAATTCTCCAAGAGTGTGTCTTACATGCTCTTGGCTGCGGCGATGAAGTTCTCCACGATGATCTTCCCAAAAGGAGAACTGGCGTCGATTATATTGTGGCACAGCGTGGGTGTAGTGATGGAGTCATGGACTAGGGGGTACTCACCATGTCATCTAAAAACCAAGTGGGTCGAGCCAAGGAATCCCATGGCGGTTCACTAATGGGACACTTCGGGGACCATGTCCTATACAAGGAAGAGTCCACAAGACTTGGTGCCCAAGACAAGGACTCTTCTAAACCCTAGGCCTCCGATGCATTATATAAACCTAGTCAATATGTCATCTCATATTCATTAGAATCTCATACAACACTCTCTTGGTAGATAATTGTACTGTGTAATGTACACCATATCAATACAATCAAAAGTAAGACGTAGGGCATTATCTTTTCGAGAGAGTCTGAACCTGGGTAAAATCTTTTGTCCATGTTACTATCTGGAACTTGAGGAATGCTTACCATCTTGGTCCTCCTTCTAGGATGGCCCAACATAGCTAGGCTTATGTATTGACCGACGCTACAACCAAATGCTCTTGTGCCCAATAAAGAGAGCTCGCCGAACAAAAGTCCCACCACTCAGAAGGCAATTGATGCAGTACACATGCATGTGAATCATGATTTATCACTTGTTTAGTTGTTATCCTTGATGCATGATGTTGTGCAGGGCATCTGCCTAGTGGATCTTCAACTGGGCTCCCTTCGAGCTGTTGATTGCAGGGAGAAAACTGAATAACTCTCAAGAGCTAATGAGTGAATGCCATTTTCCCTGCTGCCAATGGGTAGAACAATCTATCTGCACCTCTATCCCATCTGGTTTATGGGTGAATACTCTAGTGGTGGCGTTAGGCATTGGACACTTTAGTGCAGATTATCTAGGGGCCATGTGTGCTGCGGCCAGGCAGGCTATGGTGCTCTGGTTCTTGGCCAGCGGACCTGAACCTCCACGGGAGGCCCCAAACTGCACTGCACTGCACACAATCAGATAGATTCGGACACATGCATCTGATTCTGCTCAGATGCGGGGGACAAGTATTTGTTTTGGTTGCATTCTTATTGGAAACCAAAACCATTTTGCTCTGTTGCAGAAGGTAACAGTTGCTGCCTTGCTGCTCCAGAGTCTAACCAACTTGTAAGTACGAGACTCTTCGGTGACCTATTCCAACTGAGATGAAACCTATCGATGTAGGCCTCCACCTCTGATCATACGGTACCGTGACCATTCTAACATTAGCACCGCGAGTGAAAAGGAAATTTTCTTATAAGCGAGCTTCTTGCCGGTCACGAAGGTGAAGGCCCACGGATCGGGCGGCACGGCGAACCAGCTCCTGTTCGCGTCGTGCACCACGAGGCCCTCCATCCACCTCGTGCTGGACAGTCATGGTGATCACATATTCACTCTATCGTCGCGGCGCACCTGCGTGTGCATGGACACGCAGGCTGGTCTCTGCCTCCGGTGGCACGGTAGTGTCACGGCGAGGAAGTCAGAACAGATGGTACCCTTGGTTGATTACCAAAAGGCAGGGTTCCCTGGAGCGGCTAGAGGAGGCCGGCGAACATGCGAACGAGGGCGTTGTCGGCCAAGTCGGGTCGCGCAGATATTGCCCCTGAAGGAGTCTGCCAGCGGCAGAGGCATTCCTCTGCTTGGTCTCCGCCCTCCGGTATGGCACGGCCAAACCGCGCGCGCCGGAGTCCTGGTCGAGCGTGTCGTGCGCCACGACGACAAAGCTCGTATGCCACCATGCACACAGACACAGTCACCACAGCCGGGGCTTGCTCCCCGCTTGGCCCGCCGGGCTACAGCCTGCAGACGTCCACCTTGGTGACCTCCATTAGCTGCTGCTGCTCTGAGCCGTCGCTCCAAGGGTTGGCTTGTCAAAGGAAGGAGCATGAATGTGTGATGTGATGCATCTACAATCTTTGCTTTAAATCTAGATATAAAAGTCATCGGATGAGCCGTCGGATAGGGACTGTTCATCGCGTCACAGTACAAACTCGTGTCACTTGTTTCCAACATCATGGGACGGAGGGGGTATTGGCCTATTTTAAAACAGACCTAGTATATGCTAAATGAGTACATTAGTAGTATCAATTAAAAAATATACTCTTTAAACTTGAACTCTACAATGTTCACTGTCGTTAGAGTTTTGTCTCTTTGTGCTTAGATTCAACTAAGTAGCAGACACATAGGAAAATGTGGCGGGGTTTTTTTTTGTGATTGTGAGCAAATAGAATTGCTCGACTTGTTCAATTAAATTCAACTTCAAACTTACTGATATTTTGCAAAAAAAACTATTTTTAACCTGTTAGGTTATGCATTATCTGCAATTTTGAATAGAGCTATAATAAAGCAGTCACGCTTGGAGGGTTGGTACCACATTTGATAAGGCGGGTTTGTTATTTGCAATTAGTTTCTTAAACTGTTTGCTCTTTGTGCATAATGCGATGGAGTCTATTACTGGATTCTAATTCATTCTCTATTCCGCATGAGTGGGATGTGGAGTGTGCGTGTGAGGGTGCACGTGTGTGTGTGGGTGGGTGGGTGTGCATATGCACATGCGCGCATCTATAGTGGAATATGTAGCAAGATTTTTTTCAATTTGTTTTATGTATTGACTAAGATTCCAGAGGTTTGGCCTCACATCCCTGTTGTGCCGGGTTATGGTTCGAAGTCATGCAACCGAGGAGAGCATATATATGGAATAATCAATAAATGATTTTATCACACTCAAAGGTAAGGATAGAAAAAAAATTGGATAGGGAAGAGCATCCCATGTGCTAACATAGTACTAGAAGCGCACAGAAGCCATGTCATGCGGTGGGGCAGCAACACCTTCATGACACACATACTCAACAAATAAATATTGGTCTACTCGAGCCTCTTAGTTCCAATTCCAGTTATCTTTGGCAATGATGAACATACATAGTTCAAATACCCAGAGCGTGGAAAGCATCCGCTATATTTACACAAATTGTGTAATTAAGCTTGAAAGGCATAGGGAACTGTTTTGCGATAAGTCAAAAGATTGGATTAATCCGTTTTATCTCTTCGACCCCACCCTGTGAAGAAAAAGGCAATTGGACCGGGCAGGAAGAGGTCTTCGCAATCTAGCAGCTACATGAGACAAGCAGAGTCTCCCACGGCCTTATTGTGAGCTACAGCTGACCCAAAATACACACATAGTGACATCAGAAACCAGAGAATTCAACATAGCCATTTGGGATTGCGCTCCAACTATCGGCCAACGACATGCAGCAATCCACATGAAGGGATACAAGGATACAACTCCATGCCTTCCACACAAATTGGGTGATGAAGGATAACCCCAAGCCGTACAACAGAGTTCAGGAGATCCCTGGTTGGGGAACGATCGGATAGATGGCTATATCTTGTGCGCAGGTTGATGGATGTTAACCTTTCTGATGAGCCAGATATACTACACTAGAAACTCTCGGTACCAAAGGCATTCTTAGTAAAATCTATGTATAGAGATAGGTTTGATAAGCACAGGTCCAATCTCAAAATTGCTTCACATTTAGAAAATTAAGTGCCTTTAAAAATAAAGGTCTTTATTTAGTTTGTTCACAAGGAAGTGATGTGGACTAAGAGAAACTTGGCAATGCGTAGTTGGGGGGGGGGGGAGGGGTATTAAACGGTGTTGTTTCTGTGATCACGATGATACTATCCAACATCTTTTTCTCAAATGCCCACTAGGAAAGTTATTATGGCGTACTTTAAATGTGCCTTTAGAGTCAGTCCTCCTAAGAGCATTGCCATTTCTTTGGAACGTGGCTAAATGGTGTAGAGCCTAAAACAGTGGTGCATATTCGAGTTGGAGTGTGTGCATTACTTTGGACTATATGAAACTGTTGAAATGGCATGATTTTTAAGGGACAAACCATCACATTTTCCTGCCAGGTCATCTATCGAGCAACTGGCTGGATTTGTACGTGGTCATTACTCTGCCATGCGGAAGTCAAGGATCATATGTCTTATGGGTGCGATCCTTGGGAGATGGTAGTACAAGATGCTTACAACCAGTTTGGATGGCAGGGGGGGTGTCCAATAATAGGATAGTTGTATAGCCATCTTGTCCTATTTTTGCCGTTTGCGGAAACTTTTATTTTATTTCATCTTGTTTTGCAAACTTGTATCGAACTACGTATTTGACGGCTACTTTTTTTAATAATATGGCTGCATTCATCATTTTAATGCAGAATTTGAGGTAATCCTCCTTTTCAAAAAAGACAACAGAGATTGGACATGAGTGCATGCACCAACCATACGGAGAACCAGACATCAGGAAATTGCTACCGGATGTGGTTCTAGCTTTTAAGAACGAATGGAGAAGAAGAGACTTCACATATATCACATGACTAGAGGAACATAACAAGCTAACGGAAAACACTATGTCTTATTGCACTGGCGATAGTAGGCATAGAAACGTTTTGTATGGGAGAAGGAGAGGAGGAGCAAACTACAAGGACTAAGGGCTCACCATAGCATAAATCCAACGAGACGATGATCTCAGGTGGATAAAGGAACATCACAAGCACGACTATCAGCTCAATGTAAAACACATATGCAAAAACCAACATCAGTTTGATCAGGGTCGCCCTTCACGAATCATCTAAGCAGCGATGTTGAATGTAGACAATTCAAATGGAAAATGCATTGTTTATTGCAGGCCTAAAATACCAGTCATGCTTCGACGCATGCATCCTCTCGCTCAGTTACCCCAAGCTTTTGTGCACATGACTGATGGCTTCTCGCCCCTCGTTGGTTACCCCAAGTGGAAGGTTTGAGATGCAGTGTAGCGGAAGTTTTCCCTTGGCAAAGATACCAAGGATCGATTTCCCTGAGACTCCCAGTTTCAACAAGAAGGTGTCAACTGCTAACGGCGCCAGATATTAGCATTCAACGTGGACCTGCACACAGATACAAATAACTTTGCTCCCAATGAGTATAGAGAGGTTGTCAATCCCTCCGGCCTTGTCGTTTACAAAGGATCAAACGCAAGTGATAATAGTGATAGGTATTGCTGCAATAGTAAGTAAAAAGCGGAAAGTAAATAGCGGATGTGATCAATGATGATAATATGAACCGGAGTCCCATGATGTTCACTAGTGATGTCTCTCTCCCAAAAGACGATAAAACAGCTATGTGAGGTAAACGAACTACAGCTGGGCAATTGACAGAATTATGTGCGCAAACCAATGCTAACTATGTTGCAAGAAAGGTAGAGGTTCAAAGCATGGGCGGTACGCCAAGGCAAGTAGACCGAAATCCATCTGCATCTACTACTAATCATCCACCTTGAGATATCTATCCAGAACATCTCGCTGGTATTAAGTTGCGAGTCCCATCCATAGTGTAAACTCAAAGCAACAGACAACTGCATTAAAAGAACTTTGCGTAAAGTAAACAATCCTTGCACCCGCGGGCACAAGCACCGTTGTTTTCCCCCTTGTGGCAACAGCACATCCCCTAGACTCATGTTTCTGTCACTCAAGCTAGTCATCGAGGGGCATGAACCCACAATCAAGCATAACGTTCCCTCTTGGAGTCACTACCTACTACTTGGCCAAAGCAATAAATAACAACGGAGAACATGCAAGAATTACTTTCGAACATAAATATAAAAGAGGTGAATCAAATATATTACTCAAACACAATCTGAACATAATCTCACAATCCATCGGATCCCAGCAAATTCATCATAGCAACAGCATAAGGATTACTTATGTGCCTCGATCATGTAGGGCAGCTCACGAGGACTAATTAGTGAAGCACAAGAACGGGAGGAGAACATCACATAGCTACTGGTCATGGCCCCATGGTCCAAGGGAGACTACTCACAACTCATCCGGGAGGCGTCCATGGTGGTGGAGAAGCTCCCGGTGGTGATCCTCCCCTCCGGCAGGGTGCCGGGAAGAGTTATCCTGGTGCTCCCGATCTTGGAAGCGGCGGCGGCAGCGGAACAGAGATGAGAACGCGAAAAAGGGTTCCCGTCTCGAGGGTTTCGGGACACGATATAAATATATGGCAAAGGGGGCATCAGACGAGGCTCGGGGGGCCCAGGCGCCTCCCCCCCCCCCCCCGGCGCGGCCAGGGGGGGCGCGCCACCAGGGCGCCTGGAGCCCTGGTGGCCCCCTCCGGCTGTACTTCGGGTGCCTGGTAGCTTCTGGAATGCTTATTTTTTATATAATTTTTCCGGGATTTTTTTGGTAGTTCTCGTAATGGGAAAACCTGAAATACAAAAATAGCCGAAAACAAAAACTGGCACTGGGGTGCACTGAGTTAATAGGTTAGTCCAAATATGATCAAAAGTGTATGGAAGTGTATAAATATCATAGCAATATCACCCAAAAGAGGCATGGAGCAAGCAGAAATTATAGATACGTTTTGGACTTATCAATGACCTAAGTGTGTTATTCCATGCCACCAAGCCAACGACAACAAATTCTCCAAGAGTGTGTCTTACATGCTCTTGGCTGCGGCGATGAAGTTCTCCACGATGATCTTCCCAAAAGGAGAACTGGCGTCGATTATATTGTGGCACAGCATGGGTCTAGTGATGGAGTCCTGGACTAGGGGGTACTCACCATGTCATCTAAAAACCAAGTGGGCCGAGCCAAGGAATCCCATGGCGGTTCACTAATGGGCCACTTCGGGGACCATGTCCTATACAAGGAAGAGTCCACAAGACTTGGTGCCCAAGACAAGGACTCTTCTAAACCCTAGGCCTCCGATGCATTATATAAACCTAGTCAATATGTCATCTCATATTCATTAGAATCTCATACAACACTCTCTTGGTAGATAACTATACTGTGTAATGTACACCATATCAATACAATCAAAAGTAAGACGTAGGGCATTAACTTTTCTAGAGAGTCAGAACCTGGGTAAAATCCTTTGTCCATGTTACTATCTGGAACTTGAGGAATGCTTCCCATCTTGGTCCTCCTTCTAGGATGGCCCAACATAGCTAGGCTTATGTATTGACCGACGCTACAGCCAAATGCTCTTGTGCCCAATAAAGAGAGCTCGCCGAACAAAAGTCCCACCACTCAGAAGGCATTTGATGCAGTACACATGCATGTGAATCATGATTTATCGCTTGTTTAGTTGTTATCCTTGATGCATGATATTGTGCAGGGCATCTGCCTAGTGGATCTTCAACTGGGCTCCCTTCGAGCTGTTGATTGCAGGGAGAAAACTGAATAACTCTCAAGAGCTAATGAGTGAATGCCATTTTCCCTGCTGCCAATGGGTAGAACAATCTATCTGCACCTCTGTCCCATCTGGTTTATGGGTGAATACTCTAGTGGTGGCGTTAGGCATTGGACACTTTAGTGCAGATTATCTAGGGGCCATGTGTGCTGCGGCCAGGCAGGCTATGGTGCTCTGGTTCTTGGCCAGCGGACAAATCTGCCTTTCGTGCTTCAGATCCGACCATGACGGTCCCTAGACCGATGTTCCTTGTTAGGGCTCTCTCATGTGAGGTGGAAGTCGGCGATGAGGCGTGTCTCCGTTAGTGTTGCTCTGTGTGGTGACCATTCCGGTATGTGGCGGTTGCCTCGTTGCTGATAGCTATGACCGCTATAGGGTCTAGACGAGGGTTACTCTCTCCAGGTCCGGTAGTAACCTTTGACAGGGAGATGCAATCTATGGACGTCGACTTGACGCAAAGGGTTTAGTTTTGTAACAGCACCGGTCAGTTGCTAGCCCAGCACTTGCAGTTGCTAGGGTCATGGAAAAGTGGTGGCGGCAACACATGATTGACTCCAATGATGGTCCTTCTCAAGTACCTGGTCTTGAGCGCTGGGGTGAAAACCTAGGTTTGCCCCAAGTTGGTTATACCTGACAATGTCGATGTTGATGTTTTTTCATCGTTACCCTATTGAAGGCGTTGCCCGTATATGCTTGGGCTGGTTCCTCAGGGTGAAAACCCACATGCTGGCCTTTGTTGGTAGCATCCAGTGAGGCGGTGCTTGAGCGTCGCTCCCTTCTAGAAGGCGTTGTTGAAGAACCGCGTTTTCCTTGTGGTGTCATTAGATTGTTGGTGCGGATATGGTATTTGTTGTAGTTTGTCGATCATAGATTTGATCGCTTTAGATTTTTTTCTCACTTAGGCATAGCTTTGGTCTTGTATGACTTTGCAACTTGTCGGTGGTTTGTGTGTGTGTGTGTGGGTGCGTTGGCTATGTACATCTTAGCTATTTAGAGGCCGGATGTGTCCTCATTATGTTTGTATCCATTTGATTCTTCATTTTTGAGTTATTAAAATCCACCCTTTGTCGAAAAAAGCATCTGGTTAAGTAGATTTTTATCTTCTCTTACACCTACATTTATTCATCATCATCTCCCGCATCCTCCTTTGTACACCCTACATATGATCCGACGAAGTATAGAAATCCCCTGTTTGACCACAATTTGAAGGAAATATGCCCTAGAGGCAATAATAAAGTTTTTATTTATATTTCCTCATATATCATGATAAATGTCTTTTATTCATGCTAGAATTGTATTAACCGGAAACTTGATACATGTGTGAATACATAGACGAAACTCGGTGTCCCTAGTAAGCCTCTACTAGACTAGCTCATTAATCAAAGATGGTTGAGTTTCCTAACCATAGACATGTGTTGTCATTTAATTAATGGGATCACATCATTAGGAGAATGATGTGATGGACATGACCCATCCATTAGCTTAGGGTATTGATCATTCAGTTTTTATCGCTACTGCTTTCTTCATGTCAAATACATATTCCTCAGACTATGAGATTATGCAACTCCCAGGTACCGGAGGAATGCCTTGCGTGCTATCAAACGACACAACGTAACTGGGTGATTATAAAGATGCTTTATGGGTATCTCCGAAGGTGTTTGTTGAGTTAGCATAGATCGAGAAAAGGATTTATCACTCCGAGTGTCAGAGAGGTATCTCTGGGCCCTCTCGGTAATACACATCATAATAAGCCTTGCAAGCAAATGACTAATGAGTTAGTCACAGGATGATGTATTACGGAACAAGTAAAGAGACTTGCCGGTAACGAGATTGAACTAGGTATGAAGATACCGACGATCGTATCTCGGGCAAGTAACATACTGATGACGAAGGGAATAACGTATGTTGTCATTACGGTTTGACCGATAAAGATCTTCGTATAATATGTAGGAACCAATATGAGAATCTAGGTTCCTCTATTGGTTATTGACCGAAGAAGTGTCTCGGTCATGTCTACATAGTTCTCGAACCCGTAGGGTCTACATGCTTAAGGTTCGATGATGATTTGTTTTATGATTTATGAGGTTTTGGTGACCGAAGATTGTTCGGAGTCCCGGATGAGATCACGGACATGAAGAGGAGTCTCAAAATGGTCGAGACATAATGAATAATATATTGGACGATGTTATTCGGACAACGGATGAGTTCCGAGAGGTACTGGGTAAATAATGGAGTGCCGGAGGGTTATCGGAACCCCTCGAGGGAACTAATGGGCCTATGACACGTCTCCAACGTATCTATAATTTATGAAGTATTCATGCCATGTTTATAACAATTTTACATGGTTTTGGTATGATTTGCGCGGAACTAACCAGGACTGACGCTGTTTTAAGCAGAACTACCGTGATGTTGTTTTTTGTGCAGAAATGAAAGTTCTCCAAATGAGCTGAAACTTTTTGACGATTTTTTTGAAACAAAAGAGACCCCGAAGCTTCATGGGAGGGCCAGAAGAGCCATGATGGGCCTGGCTCGCCCCGATGGGTTGTGCTCACCTCGAGGCCAAACAGCTAACATCTAATGCCAGATGCCTCATCCTAAAAACATTCTTGGACAGGGTTACATACTGGTTCAGTGCACTTTCAGTGGGCATCACATGCGCACGCCGTAAGGATCGTTACCTCCTTCATCCATCGATCCATCCTCAGAACAGATACTGTCGGGGATATTACCCCGCGGTATGAACCGGCCGGAATTATAACCCGGCCGGACTTGGTGGTTTACTTGAGAGACGTTTTACATTTGATGATTCACTAGCAACCTGCCTAAATAATACCACTCACTCGTAACACGGCGTATGGATCATGGATAACAAGGCCCAAGGCCTAGAAGGCCGGTTCATATTAATTGTGGGCCGGTTTATGAATAAAGCGCAAGGAATATTCTCCATAAAGGAAGTAAGACTAGGACTCCTTGTAATAGATCAATCCTAGTCCTACTAGGACTAGTCATGTAAACCCGCCCCTTCAACATATATAAGGAGGGGCAGGGCTCCCCAAAGAGGACAGGTTTTAGACAAGTTAGACAAGAGACAATTTAGAGGAGAAGTTTATACAAGTTTTTAGGGTTAGACACAAAGAGCCGGTTTACCGGCAACACCACGAGGATAATAATGAGACCTAGCCTCAAACAGCACGTAGGGCTATTCCGGATGATGTTTCCCGGGGCCCGAAGCTGTCTAAATCCGTGTCCACATCGCGTCTCTCGATTCCGCTCAACCCCTCTCAAGCTACTACATAGATGCGCGGCCTCACCACTAAGTCCGTAATCCGGACATCTGACGTGTTAATTCCACGACAGTTGGCGCCCACCTTGGGGCAGCGCACGGTGGTGTTGAGTTCTTGGAGGGATTTTTCTAAAGGATCGAGAAGCTCGCGGTTAACCAGACTAAGAAGAGCCGGCGCGATCGGATATTGTTCGAGAAGCTACAAGTTGAAGATGTGTTTGAGATCAATCAATGCAAGGATCACGTCGCGATGATTGTTGTCCGCAGAGCAGTTTCGTTTCTGTTACAGCCTATTTCGCCGGATCGTCATGTTCCGAGCAGTAGCTGCTATCAAGTCAGGCTATCAAGCCGTACGTCCTCGAATTGTCCAGGATTAGAGCTCCGTTTTTCTCAATTGAATTGCTAATCCTACCAGCCGCCGAGCTGAGGTCCCAAGACGATCCAGTATTTTGGCAAGTTATGAGGGCGTTGGATCAATTGGGCTGCTACTCATTACCTAAAAGGAGTCAAAGACGGTCCAGATTAGTCCAAGAACCAACCGGTCTCCGTTTCTAATCTAGATTGGCCTCGCTTGCCTCTGCTCGACTCCGCGTGCACGTGTGTGCGAACAGGCCTCGCTTGCCTCCGCTCCTTCTTCTCTTCCGACCTCTCTCGGTCGTCACGGGCCGCGCCGCGCAACCGGAAAATCAAGCAAAGAACGACTCGGACGAGGACCTCGCATCGAGGCATCGAGCGAGCCGCTGCCTCTTGGGCCGCGCCTAGCGACCGGACCGTGACTGCTTCCACTTCGCGTTGAGCCGCCGCCGCGGCAGGCGTGCCTCGATCGGGTGAGCCTCCCGCTGCTGTCCCTTGCGACGACCATCGTATCAAGTCGCCGTCGCCTTCGAGGCGCCGCTTCCGCGCTGTGGGGGCTTCGCCTAGCTGTGCCTCCTCGAGCCTCTGCCACCGCGACTGAGTTACCTCACTCCGCCTTGCCGCGGACGCTGCTCCGCTGGCCTCGGCCTCGAGCCGCCGTCGCAGGGTTGTCCTGGTTTCCGGGTCGCCGCTGCACCGGAGGGTCTGTTCCAAGTTCGCCTCAATTCACCACTCCACCGCAGCTAGCTACATCGTCAAGCCCTCTGCCCGTCGCCTTCCTTCTACGCGCCCATGCCGCCGCGGGCCGGCCGCCGGCTGCACCTTGCTGTACCTCCTTGAGCCAACGGTGCTCCTTCTGCGCTCGCATGTCCTGCTGACGGGTGGAGAAGCAGAGGTGGAAAGTTAAGCCATCTGCTGTGAGCCGTCGTTCCCGCGGACGTGTGTTGAGCCACCCCTGCCGCATTGAATCACCGTCTTGCTGCGTAGTGAGCCACCGCCGGCCTCCGAGCCGCCCCGCGACCCGGCCTCAAAACAACACTAGGAGCCAAGCGAATGCAAAGTGCTAGCAAAGCCACTACCAATTGATGAACGGGGCAAATATGCATATAAACGCTGCACGTCAAGGCATTTCCAACCGCAACAAAGACAAAGGAAAGCTAAGTAGACTCGCCGAGCAAAAATAATCAGGTGTTATTTTTCCTATGTATTTTATTAGCACATATTACTTTTTGTCAAAGAACAATTACTTTGTTTTGTAATATTCTTTACGCAGGATGACTATTAAAAGAAAAGGAGGTGGTGGTACGCCACGAATGCACGGTCAGCGGTGTTGCGCAACTTCACGAACATGCGTGTCGCGGTCCGATTTACATCAGTGCACCGGCCGACTCGTCAGTCCGCGCACACGTACACTGGTCTCCAACACTGCGGCCGGTTCCCTCGCCAATAAAACGTATGCGCGCCGCCGCTGTTTTTACGGTCCGGTCTACATTAACACACCGGCGCTGCATCCGTCCTCACAAACCGGCCCAGCAGACACATGTGCGAGTCGTTACCCCCGTTGCTGCGTTTACATCAATACGCGGCCGGCTCATCTATTCTCCAGGCGAATCAGGTGATATCTATCCTATTCATTTTTAATATATATTAATTCATTCAAGCAAGAATACACCGCCATGCTGTATTTTTTATGCAGAAAAATTATTAATTATAAAATGGTATTATACCACGGAGGTGGAGGCACGCCAAACATTGTTCGACACAAGTGATCGTCGTTATTCCACGGATTCAAGCACCAGTTTACAACTACGGCCGGTTCACGCATCCGCACCGGTTTACAACACGGAGGACAACTTACTCGTCTCCACCGGTTTACAACCCCACTACCGGTTTAACTGCCCGAGCCGCCTCTGATACTGCGGTCGTTTACTATCCACCTTGTGATCCGGTCTATTCAACATACCGGTTCAAATTCACTCAGGTGATATCCATCTACAATATTATTTCTCTTATTATATATTATTTTTTTAAGAAAATGAGATGCTTTGATCAGTTCATCTGCTTTTGCAGAATATACTCAGGAGCAATAAAACTCTCTAGAGAACATGAGATCATATCCGGTTCGAAGAAAGGACGCTTCACGATTTACCCACCGGTTCAGGAGGAACCCTGGGGACCCTCTGAAAAGTTGGATAATTCCACGTTCAGTGATCGGTTTACATTGACCCACCGGTTCAGGAGGAACCCTGGAGGCCCTCTGGGAGTGGTATCACCTACTCCCAGTGATCGGATCAGTTTCATAGTTCTATCGACCCTCTGAAAAGTTGGACAAGTCCACGTTCAGTGATTGGTTTAGATTGACCCACCGGTTCAGGAGGAACCCCGGAGGCCCTCTGGGAGTGTCGGCCAATCCGCGTCCCAGTGATCGGAATAATTTTTCTATCGACCCTCTGAAAAGTCGGATAAATCCACGTTCAGTGATTGGTTTAGATTGACCCACCGGTTCAGGAGGAACCCTGGAGGCCCTCTGGGAGTGTCGGCCAATCCGCGTCCCAGTGATCGGAATAATTTTTATATACGGTTCTTTCGGCCCTCTGAAAAGTTGGATAATTCCACGTTCAGTGATTGGCTAGGCCCTCTGGGAGTGTCGGCCAATCCGCGTCCCAGTGATTGGCTGAACCTTGCTTTGAGCCTGGCAGCTCTTTGAAAAAGCCTCGACTACATGGCCTTATTTGCAAAATTTGCATCTTTTTTGTGTTTGTGTTTTATAACCCTTTAAACCGGAGTGGAACAGCTACAGAAGCTGACCACATATCTATAAAGTGGAAAGTCTGGATCATGAATACCAGCATGAGTAAACCAGTGTTTATTATAACCCGGATCCTCTATCAGGCAATAAGCCACAAATTTCTGAACAAAGTTTCAGAACGAGATAAACCGGAGTCTATCATCACAATCCGGGTTTCTAATTGGATCCATGAAGATCTTCATCAAGAAATTTTAAGGTTCTACCGGATTAAGAATATCAAGCATATTTGATCACAGGTATGAAGTATTTTATTTTTAAATATATATTGGCAGTACATGATAAGTTATAATGACCGGTGTTTATTAAACCGGCCTGGTTTTGACTATAAAGTCGCCAGTATGAGACAAAATAAATGACCGGTGTTTATTAACCCGGCCTGATTATGATCAAACATCATTGGAACCGGTCTTCAAAACCGGATTAGATTCTTCAAATAGCCAAACATGGCTGGATTCCTATTATAGTTATCAATATTATGATTGAGGTTTTCAAAGTCGCTTTAAGCGCAATGGATATTATTTCATCAATGGAAGTGATTTATTCTACAAAGGAATAGTCCCGAGTTGCTGCAGGCTTACAACCCGGCACTTGGGGGCTACATTATTCAGATTGAGATTACATCAAATACACAAGTCTCAAGCACACAAACAAGTTGTCTACTTGACACTTGGGGGCTAATGGGCAGTTGAAGCAGTAAACAGCAGCAATTCAAAGACAAAAGTCTCAAGCACACAAGCAAGTTGTCTACTTGACACTTGGGGGCTAATGGAAAGATCATTTGCTTCATCTGGAAGTACCGGTTCACCTTCTAAATGTAGCTAAACCGGAACTTGGGGGCTACCAATCGCTCCTGTCAACAATTCAAGGTACACTAGTATTAATCCATTATATTGAAAGGTCCACTGCTCAGTTGGTAAAGCACAAAGCTCTTAACCTTGTGGACGTGGATTCAAACCCCATGATGGAAGTTATGTTATATAATGTTCATTTCAATAATTATATTTTCAAAGTCCCTACTCATTATTGCATAATGACCCGGCACTTGGGGGCTACATAATATGGAATGTTCAGTTTCATAGTGATTTGGATGAACAATCCGGATTTCTTCAAGATTATACAAGGCTATTTATAATGGAATATATACAAAGTCCCTGCTCATTATTACATAATGACCCGGCACTTGGGGGCTATAGGTAATATGCATATAAAGGAGGAACATCTTCAAATTTTCAGTTCTGGCAAATCAGATTAATTGTGTGACCCGACAATTTTGGCAATCATAAACTGGCAAATTCTACATCTTCAAGCCGGCTGGATATCAGTTGAATATTTTAAAGACCAATATTCTTGTCAAGTCAGAGCATTAAAGGCCGATTCAAATGGATTCTTTATTTATAATATTTCTTATGCAAGAAGTTGAATATGAAGTTGGTCTGTTGACCCGGATTTTCTAGAAGAAGGAAGGACAAGGACTTAAAGATGATCAGGTGCCGGTTTACAAGAAATTCATAACCCGGAGCACAACCTATCAATTTGTTCCTGTGTTCATTTTGGAGCATAAGTTTACCATGGATAAATCCAAGCTAAACTTGGGGGCTAATGTCGGGGATATTACCCCGCGGTATGAACCGGCCGGAATTATAACCCGGCCGGACTTGGTGGTTTACTTGAGAGACGTTTTACATTTGATGATTCACTAGCAACCTGCCTAAATAATACCACTCACTGGTAACACGGCGTATGGATCATGGATAACAAGGCCCAAGGCCTAGAAGGCCGGTTCATATTAATTGTGGGCCGGTTTATGAATAAAGCGCAAGGAATATTCTCCATAAAGGAAGCAAGACTAGGACTCCTTGTAATAGATCAATCCTAGTCCTACTAGGACTAGTCATGTAAACCCGCCCCTTCAACATATATAAGGAGGGGCAGGGCTCCCCAAAGAGGACATGTTTTAGACAAGTTAGACAAGAGACAATTTAGAGGAGGAGTTTAGACAAGTTTTTAGGGTTAGACACAAAGAGCCGGTTTACCGTCAACACCACGAGGATCATAATGAGACCTAGCCCCAAACAGCACGTAGGGCTATTCCGGATGATGTTTTCCGGGGCCCGAAGCTGTCTAAATCCGTGTCCACATCGCGTCTCTCGATTCCGCTCAACCCCTCTCAAGCTACTACATAGATGCGCGGCCTCACCACTAAGTCCGTAATCCGGACATCTGACGTGTTAATTCCACGACAGATACGGATGCATCGCCTTTGCCAGGCCTCTTTGCCATCGACGCCACCACGACGCCAGACAACATCATCCTCTTGCACGAGTCCATCTCCACCCATCGTATGCCGAGTCTCCACTGCGCCACGCCACCAAGATCCGCCGCCATTGATGTGTACGATGAAGCACCGCTCCACCACCTACCGATGCCCAACTACCAACCAATCCACTTGTCCGTCCAGCCGATGAATGTCTCCAACTATGATGACCCCACGGGGGTGACGACGAAGACGTCGCCATCATCCGATCCAGGAGGCCCCTCAACGCCTCCAACAAGGGCTACGACGCCCACGGACGACACCGTCAATGGTAGCCTCCTCCTCATCCGAGATTTCCCCTGAAAACAATGGAGCGAGGGACACCCCCACCATCGCCTCCAACAAGAAAAACGACACCTACGAGCGCCGCCGACCATGGTGGCATCTTCACCCACTTCGGTAGCTAGGCCATCATCTTTCCTCCACGTGATCTGCCGTCGGGAAGCCACCACGAAGCAACACCCACCGAAGAGAACCCTTTGAACCAACGATGAAGACAACCAAAGGTAGAGGAGGTCACATCTCTGCGTGACCGGCACCATGGCTATACACATGTCGTCCCGAGGCGGCCGCTCAAGATCCACCGTCAAAGACATGCCTCCAAGCCGCGACGGAGGGACCCCCCCCCCCCCCGGCCGCCATCATCCTCCCGCACGGGCTTTGCCTAGCCGGGATCCAGCGGCGACGTGATGGGAGGCAAAGGCGAGGGGAGGCAGACGGGAGGCGGAGGGGATCGGGATGGATCTGGAGGGGAGGGGAGGCGGACGAGAGGCGGATGGGACCATCTCCTTATGCAAGGTGGAGATAACAAAGAAGAAAAATAGCTAGACAAGCGTACCATAGTGCCAAAACAATGCGGTGGGGGACCAGTACGGCACCATTCATGCCACACATATCCGGTCCATAAATATCAGTTTCTCCGGATCCTCTCAAGTCCAATTCCATTTTCCTTTAGCAACGATAGGCAGAGATCACCTGCATATCCAGAGATTGAAAAGCGTTGGTCATATTTATATGTGTAGGCTTGAAAGGCACCAGGAACGATTCTACACCAAGGGGGCATGGTATGTTAACCATTTTTTCCTGTCACACTTCACCATCTATAGAAGAGGGCAATTTTCCTGGATGATGAGAGAGCTGAGCGTGCTAGCAGCCATTGGTCACGACCCGTACCATGGTAGCATGACATCCCTGCAGAGTCGGAATCAACACCGCATGAGGGAGGGCTCGTGTCTCACGATGAACATCTCGCTATCCACGAAGGTGAAGGTCGCGGGATGGGGTGGCATGGTGAGCCATTTCCTGTCATTGGCCTGCAACTAGAGGCCTTCCAGCTCATGATGCAAGATCGTCATGATCATACTGTCATCGTGGTGCACCTGCATGGATATGCTGCTCTCCGTGTCCAGCAGGACATGTTAACGGTATAGACCGATGGAATAGGCGAGCGCACACAGTTCCACGTTCTCGATGTGTAGCCGCATCCTGGGCTTCCCCAGACTGGCATGCCTGGCTGTAGCCATCTGTGGACTGCAACTAATCTCGAGGAAGGAGTATGAATATGTGATGTGAATTGTGGTGCTTCTTGGATCTTTGGCTAAAGCTAGCTAGTGTACAAGTCAGCTGACGAGACCACTTGTATGATCTTGGTATTTTTTTTCTTTCATTTTGACCTGGGCCACTTGTTCCTGCTAGCTGTTTTGACTAGTAGTACACTAGTAGTATCGGTTATAAAGTCACTGTAGTTAAGCTTCCACAGCGTGATTAACACATAATGCAACAAAACTGATCATCGATCTACTATACATTTGGCAGGTACTCTCTCCGTAGGATCTTGTGTCGAGATGTGTAGCTGAATTGTATCATTTTGTTGAGCATTACATTTCCAAGAATTTCCGTTCAGAGCTGTGCTATCTTTGTGAAAGCTTCACTGCTTTGACACCATTTAGTACCATATGATTCTCAATTCAACATTTGTTTTAGTAAGAATTAAGTTATTCTGCATAGCAGCTGGGATGAGGAGATGATGATTCCATATGATTATTCTGATACATTTCATGTTTCAAAATCGAACTTTTAATATCGAATGCTCAGCCTTCCAGCTCTTTTATTGCTTGTGCAACCTATCAACAGTTTATTGTTGTGATTCTTTGATTGATGTTATCTTTTTGCTAAAACATGCACCAACACCAGGGGTTGGTTTAGGATACAGGTGCACAAGATCGTGATCAACCTCCTCAGCTCCCTAGACGTTGTCAAGCAGATCACCATAGAGCACGTCGTCGAGGTCGAATTGAGCACTAGCAACCAGTCGTTATGCTTCCCCACCGTCTTTGATCTTTTTGCAAGACATTTTTGAAACTTTGTAGTATGACAAGTGGGTTTTGTATGACTAGGTTTTTCACATCGTGATTCTGAGACCACATAATTTTTTCAATTTTCGTCATTTGGTGTTTGTGCTGGATTGGATCTTCATACAGGGCTCGCTATTCATTTATTGTCAGATTTGGTAGCGTTTTCAGAGACCCCATAATTTCTTCCAATGTTGTGTCTATTAGTTGTGCTTGTGCTTGCAGGTCATTTCCTTTGTTTTGAGATAGTATGGAAATGGAAATACTGCTTTGTGAAAATTGAAGTCACTCAAAACACAACTATATCACGGATTCCACAAATTCCGAATTTGCATCCACAAATTTTGCCGGTTCCTTGGAGCTTACTAGACAGTCTCCCACTCAGTTTCATCTTTTCCAGGTTGTTAGAAGGAATAGGGAGCTAGGATTGGTGGAATCGTTGATGTATGATGGATGTTTATTGCTTGAGCCTTCTGGTCATATATATAGGAGTACATGATTTACTTTGAGTATAAGACAAGCCAAAATACCTAGTCTGTCCTATGTTTTCAAATAATCAATATACTCAACATCCACTCGCAGTCACAACGGTAGCGACGCAGCCGGTGAGACTGGAGAAGAATCCGAAGGTAAGCCGACAGACACCCACTCACAGTCGTAACGGTCGATGCATCGCGGAACTCGTGGCTTGAGTGGAAACCGACCAGGTTGCTGAAGTAAGGCGGTAGCCCTTTGTGCCGATGTCTATGTAGCCGAGAGTGTAGGGTGTTGTAGTCGTGGTCGAGGTAGCCATACGAAGAACACCGTGGTCAATATCTAGCCGGGGTAGCCGGTGTCAAGGAAATCGCCGTCGTTCCGTGGGCGCAAGAAGGCGCCGAGTTAGTCATGGGCACCTGTGTGTCGAAGAAATGGTGCGCCAGGGAGAAGACGATGCTGACGTGGCGCTAGGTTTGGCAGGCCCGGGGACATGTCGTGGACGAAGGCACGCGTCGGTGTTGCCGGCAATGGGCATACGTAGACGTGGGACATGCACGAGCTATACGCCATGTCGAGGAGTCGGAGGGCCAGTAGAGAAGAGGCTCAACGGCGGTTGCAGCGCCAATCGGCCCAGGGCCGATGTCGCCGACGATGGCGGGAGTAGACAAAGTGGTCAGGGAAGAAGACGACGACGCTGGCGACGGACTGGTGCTTGACAAGGACGAAGGGGGTGGACGGGCAACGGTGGCAACATGGGTAGTGGCGGCGGCGGCCGAAGAAGTGCAGCGGCGCCTGTCGGTTGCGACGACGGCTAGGTTAGGTGTGCGGCGGCTAGGTTAGGAGCGTGATGGTAGTGCTCGAAGTACGCGAAGAACTCGACAACAGGATAAAGACCTGCACGGACGATGGCGTTACCGCGCCGAGGGAGACTGCGCGGCGCATACCACGGGAGGTCGACGTGCGATGACAGCGGAGTGGACGCCAGGGCCGCACCACTACGGCCCGAGGAGGCGACGCTGCGGTGGCGGGCATGTCAGGGCTACGACGGGAAGACCTCGGGCGGTGGCGGGGACCACGGGCCGTGGCGCTACGGCCCGAGGGGGTGACATATCGGCGGAACCTGGGTTGGTGCAACCGAGGAAATGGCTTCGGTACGGCTGCATGGACCGTGTGCCACGCTTGCTACGGCCCGACGGGACGACACAGCGGCGGCGCGAGGGTCGGTGCAGCCACGGGAACGACCTGTAACGGATGGCCTCAGGGCGGCAGTGGACCGCGGGCTGCGGCACGACAGCCCGAAGGGGCGACGCAGTGGTGACGCGGGTCGGTGCAGCCAGAAGAACAACCACAGGGCGGCGGCGCTGTGGCCCGACGGGGTGATGCAGCGGCAACCCGTTGCTCGATCGGTGGAGGGAAGCGCTGAAGTCAAGACAGACTTTAGAGGACCTGCGAAGGCATGCGCAACCGACGGGCCAGGTCGGTCGCACGACGTAGATGAGGCGAATCACGATGGCGGATGGGTGATCAATCCGATCACGCGTGAGGTGGCTGGGGAGTCAGAGATGAGGCCGAAGCCAACGGTCGACGAGGCAGCCGTACAGCGCGGAGGGTTGAATGGGAGGCCGGCGATTCAATGATGGCTGTGATGGACCGCCACATGGCGCAAGGCTGCCGGGTCGGGGCGATGCAGGTATCCCGATCGGAGCAGGGCGGTGATGGCCGGCATAGATCGACTGGCGAGCCGACACACGAATGACGGCAAGCCGTGACAGGCAACCTCGACGCTCGTGGCGGCCAGGTCGAAGGAGAGGTCGGTCGGTCACGCTGTTGTTGGAGTAGAGGCGCAGTGGGTCGACCGCGACGGCGGGTGCAAATCGATCTTAGATCAGAAAACCAATAAGTAAGCATCAATCAAAGTGACCGGCCAGAGAGAGAAAACCCCAGATCAAACGATCGGAAAAAGACTCTATAGGGCAGCCGGTCAACACGATCGGCGGACGAGCCCTAGGTACGGGCGGCGCGGTCCCCGACAGCGGTCAACCGCCCTAGGGGCGTTGTGCAGGGCGTAGGCAGCCGGCAGCGGTTAGGGTTGAATCGGTTAGGTTGATACCATGTTAGGGTTGAAGGGATAGAGAGGTAGGATTGGTGAAATTGCTGAAAAGTAAAACGCAGCTAGCTACGGCCTCGCACAGTGATTAGGTGTGTTACGGCCTCGCACAGTGATTAGGTGTCTTGAGCCCTTCGTTTCGCTAATGGGCGGACTAGATCACCCGGGTCATTCCGCGTCACTAGCTCGGCTTCCCGCTGCGTAGCCTCACGACAGCTAGTAGGCCCACGTGACTGGGCTGCTATGAACTGGGCCAACACCCACTATGGGCCGCCACGAGGGAAAAGCTTTCGCTTAGTAGGCATAGCATATTCCTCGTTGTCGCAAGCTTTCACACGTATCCAATTTGCCTAACCATGCAGGAGATTGATGAGAAACTTCATGATGATAAATTGACATAGTATCCTATTGATGTGAAGCCCGAAGTCATAGGCACATTGCATCGAAGCAGAGTAAAAAAATCACAGGACTTGACAAAGTAACCTACCTTGGGGCCATCCCAGTATTCTAATTTAATTTGTGAAGTGAACCTACAAAGTATGCCTTTTAATTATACATCATTTCTCGCAGAAAACAACATGTATTTCAACTTTGTAGTCATGAAGAAGTTGGCCATGGATCAAAATATGAACTTATTAGGATACTTACTTGAAGACTGCAAATAATTAATAGTTTGCATGTTTGTTTAAAAAATATTTTGCATGCCATATAGTATATCATCTACCTCATTGGTTTCACAAAGTACTTTTTTCAATAAGTTATCCTTGCAATATAATAGTTTGCATCTTTAGATTGTGATCCTCTTCACCATCATACATATTCTATATACTAGATTCATGGAAGTTGGCATAATGACATGTGTTTCCTTCTCCTCACCCACGACTATACCTCTCTAGGAGAGCATCATGCTACCAGCGCACCCAATCTTCTCTTCCACCCTACTTCACTGCAAACTGGTTAAATTTCTCTCCTTTGGTACCTTAATGATATATTGGCCAATATATGAAAAATGATCTCTCATGTTTTGTATATTCACTTATTATGGGAAGTTCTTATCAATCTATCAAAAATTGACGGGCGCGGAAACACGCGCATTCATGATCTAGTTGTGGATGTATGATGAATGTTTATTGCTTGAGGCTCGTGGCATATATATAGAAATACATGATCTTCTTCAATTAATAAACAAACCTGAATGCCTAGTTTATCATATGTTCCCAATAATAAATCTACTCAACACGGGTCTATTGTCCGAAATCCTTCTTCCGGATGCATGTTTAACACGGGTTGTAGATGTATCGGAATAGGTGGTTGGGTCCTCTCCTCCATTGCCGTCGGAGGTGACCTGTTGCTTTCTGCTGCACGCATTCCTTTTGGCGAAGCAAAAATTTCATCCCGAGTTGAGCTTCCTGACCCTACACTTGGGCCACCTCCCGCTGGGCTCTCATGTTCGTCGTTCCATGGGCCGCCATACGAGGCCTCTAGTCACTCTTGTGGCTTGCTCTTCTGATTTGGCGGTTGTCAGAGTCCTCCACGTGAGCTAGCCAACCCTCCCTACAGCTAGGCTCGTGCTGCTGCACCCACACACGTGGGTCGAGCACTCCCGCTGCATTGCTGCTTGCTGGGCAGACCTCCAGCCGCCTCACGACATGGCGTGTTGCTGCTGCTCTCTCGTACGTATTCCCTCCGTTCCGATTTACTCGTCGTGGTTTTAGTTCAATTTGAACTAAAACCACAACGAGTAAATCGGAACGAAGGGAGTACAACACAAGCCCTTGGTATGTCCGACAGTACGTCATATGTGCGCCTTCCTTCTTGATGGACTTCTAGCTCCCCGTACGCTTGAGTAGCATCCGTGTCCGTCTTTGCATCAGCATCCAGAACAGTTGCACTTGTATATGTTGTTTCTTCATGGACTTTCGATGCCATGTACGCATTGATTTTCTTGAGGTGCGTCGCACAATGACGGCTTCTCCATGGCCGACCGCACACAATGAGCACCCCCCCCCCCCTTGCCTGTAACGTCGTCACGACCATGGTTATGACGGCAAACTTTTTTCTTCCACGAGTGCAATAATTTCTTTAACCACCACTTGAAGACCTGGATTTTACTCGTCCACGAGTGCACACAACATCATGTCACTATCATCACCTTCCTCAGCTATGAGCGCCTTCTCCTTTGTGGGCATCTTACGCTCCGACTAGAAGTGCTCGACTAGATGACAGTTGTGGCAGCGGATTTTCCTTTGTGGGCCTCTTCAACTGTTCGTCGGTGTCCTATGCGGGATGGTACTTTCCATCACTACCGGACGCCTTGTCTAAAAATATCATCACGCCCTTTATTATAAAGAGGTATTAAAAGATCTCATCCGTTGATGTGTTTAGGGGGTTGCACTGAAACAGAAGTGTTATTTCTCATTCGGAAAACGAATACAATGTGCACTACAACTTATTTTACCTCAAGGCCCACACCATGCTATAAAACTAGTATTATTGGCTCATACATCATCTTGCAAGAAGACGAACAGTAAAGTTTCTTCAGACAGGTCACAAAGTACAAGCTTATATAGCATTTCGATCTAGTTCTTGATGAAGGTGTTTAGCACGTCAAAGTTGTTTGGAAAGATCCCGCGGGTGCATCTGGTGTCCCCGATGGGGGCTGGCACCTCGCCGCACGCGCGCAGGGAGAAGGCCGCCATCCAATGGTCTTTGTAGTTGTTGACCGTTATTGTAGGCCAATAAGCCACGACGAGCATGGATGCGGTGCGCGTGCGCATGTGCGGTGGTTGCGTCGGGCTCGGCCCGTGGCAGGGTCGGGAGCGTGCGTGTGTGCCCGTGTGTGTGCGTGAGTCAGCGCCTGTTTGCGCGTGGGTGTGTGTGGGTTAGTTAGCGAGGGTTCAGGGGAGTGGACCGCGTCGGGCGGGCAGCGTGGCCGCGGCGATGCGTGCGTGCGCGATAGGTGTGCGCGGGCCGGAGCGCGCGCAGGACATGACGAGTGGGAGGTGGGCTTGTTTGAGCGCGGCCCGGCGTGTCAAAGCTGGCGGGTACAAAACCCCCTCCACTCCTGTGTAATCGTTGCCCAGCTCGACTACGTGCTCGAGGAGAAAAACAGTAAACGCCGTTCGTGCGGCAGAGTGTTTGAGCGCACGGAAATCTTCTGTGTCCATCTTCTTCCTATCCGGCCGTGTCTATGGTGATCCCCGTCGTGTGCTAGGCCACGCTGCGCCAACAGGTATCACGTTCAGCTTCTCCAGTGGTGGAGTGATGATGATTTAGTCCAGGCCTTGATCCACAGTGGCTCCCATCTATAGGGCACATGCCACAGGACATGTGACATTAAGCAGCAAAGGGGAAACAGGAGGCCTAAAATACAAGAATAGGTGATATGTGTATTCTTACCTTCATTATCTCTGACCCAATCGCCTACGACATAGTCAATATATGGTGTTACTATCCATAAAGGTGAACATAGCATATGAAAACCGGCTAGAGAAGAGTATCCCATGTGCTGAAATATTGTGGGGGACCAGCTAGACACCTTCATGTCAACCCACAAAAATAAAAGACACATACATGTCTCCCCAATCGATAAATAGCGATCTCTCTAGAGCCTCTCAGTTCTAATTCTAATTCCCTCTAGCAAGGGTCGTCCGACAGAGATCCGTCCATATATCCAGAGAGTGAAAAGTGTTTGTCAAATTTATACAATTTGAGTTGTGTAGGTTTGAAAGGCATCGGAAACAAATTTTCGGCAGCTGGAACGAGTCGGCTAACCTGATTTATCTGTACAACCTCACCCGCTGGAGAGGATGGCGTTCGGTCCAGACCGGAAGAGACCTTGGTAGGTATAGTACGAGCAAGTTGAAACATCTGGACTGATATAGGGTCAGTTTGGTTCCCGTCCTTGGTGTTCGTCGCCTGGCCTGGGGCGTTCTGAGAGCTGCCTGGCTATTGTTGACGTCCTGTTCCCGAGGGAGTATATGTTTGCTAGAGTATCTGTTTTGGCTGAACTTCTTGGGCATCAAAATCAATTTGCTCTGTTTTATTGCAGAAGGTAACTGCTGCTGTAGATTCCAACCAACTCGTAACATAGAAATAAGAGACTCTTCGATAGCCTGTTCGAACTGAGATATGTAGCCGACTTGGGCTTCCTCCTCTGATCATTCTAGCATGGGAAACGCATAATCTTTGTCCACCCCGCGCCTGCAGAAAGCCTTCAGTGGATCACCGAATCTGCACCCTTTGTCGGAGTGCCAGAATCTTCTGTAGTTGTTGCTTGTACATGGACGGTACGCCACAGGGTGGTCTCCGTCCACCAGCTCTTCCATGGCGCCCAGCACGACGCCGTCCTTCTCCCACCACCTGAACAGCACCGACAGGCCATCGCGGTTGCTTGGTGTCCTGACACGGTGGATGCACGGTGTGACCCTCCCATTGGTCACCACCAGTCGTGGCATCAGAATTCGATGAAAACCCTAACCTCGCCACTTCAAGGAGCTGGTAGGAATCTACGCCGAAGATTCGTCTAATCCGTCCTGACGAACGTACTTGAGGTGGGTCGAAGCCCGGAAGACTAACTCAAAGAAAAAGCAATGCCATCCGTCCGAGCACCGCCCTTGCGAGAACCAAAACCCTACCTATCTAAGTTGAGGAACGAGGAATACCCTCCCGCCACCGGCCGCCGGAGTGGCAGGCAGAGGGGAGGCGAATCCACGGGCTCGCCGGCGAAGATCGATGGGAGGAAGGCTTTCCCTAGTAGCCTTGCTAGAGGTGGAAGAAAAAGCTAGGAAAATAGGGATTTAGTTGTGCCTTATGGGAATATATTCCATTCCAAAACAAATGTTTTACTAAGTTAATTAAGATAATATTTGTATTCCCTGCTTGGGCTAAGAGTAGTGTTCGTGGGGGTGTGGTTGAGATAGGCTGTGAAGTGGGCACCCGATGAGGGCCTATGGTGTGTCAAACATATGGCTTTCCTAAACACATAAATGGAAAGATAACAAAATAAACTGGCCTGAGAAGTGTACCCTATGTTTTAAATTAATGTGGTGGGCCAACGAGGCATGTTAATATACCCAATCGATAAGTATTCATTATCGCTGGAGGTTTCACTCACTCTCCTGGAGGCAACTGCGGGGAGAATGATCAATTGACACACCAAAGAATTCAACAATAAAACATGAGGGTTACTAATGAAAAGAATTCTAATATTTTCCCTGCACCGGGTCATGCGATAGACTATTGGGTAATTACAACATGCATAATAGTTTGGACCATGGGCAACGAGTGGTACGACGGCAAGAATCTTCGCCACATCGGGCATTTTGCCCATGTTGACATCAATAGACTTTAGGTGTCCCCTTCCATTGTCTCAAAAAAAAGGTGTTTCCTTCCAATGGGCTGATGCCGTGGACCAGTAAGTTACACTATTGTCGGTCCGTGCAACATTTGCTCCCGCCAACTCAGCAGAACATGTATAGAGACTGATTGTGTTCTTAGTTCTTACATTCTTTATATGCAATATGCATGGTTATGGTCCGGAGGTGTGCAATCCATGAGAGCCTATAAGGAAGACCCATAAACCGCCCGCATTCGTCCGGATCGCACTGTCCGGACAGCGGAATCCATCCACAAGGTGGTTCAGATGAATTTTCTTCCGCAAACCGGAGACAAACGTGAGTGGCGCTTTACGGGAGTCCGGACACGCGAAATGTCACTCTTTGCCCCTGGCCCATCCAAAAGGAAGGCAGAGCCCACACTTTTGTATTAACCCACATTATTTCCGCTTCAAAATCCTCCACTCTTTTCTTCCACCCCCCACCGCTCTCCGTCCAATTCTCGCTCTTTTCTATCACCCTCTCATTCCTTCCGCCGCCGACGCATGGAACTGTCAGATAACCCGTCGGAGATGGAGCCGGCGGAGGTGCCGAAGGATCCGAGCATCACGCTCGCCTGAAAGATCAGCTTGGCTACACGGCAAACTCGCCACGTCAAAGCAAAGGCCACAGAGTAGGCGCAACTCAAGAAGCGGTTGGCCGCCAATGGGCCTGGTGCTGGCGTTGAGCATGGAGGTCGAGGCAGACGAGGAGTTTGTGGTGGACATGGAGAACGCACCCACACGGGCGTGCCTACTGTAAAGACGACACCTTGACCGAGCATTATCAGCTTCCGTACTACTACGCCGCCAAGCAGTTCAGAACCCCTGCTGATACGGTATTTTACGTCATCTGTGTTAACGCGGCGCCGCTCTTCTCTGAGTATTATTTGCTGGAGTTCGTTCGGGCGCGGACGGCGGGCGGCGAGCATATTGGTGAATAAAGCGAGGGAGATGGCATACCGCGATAGGGAGACGATCGACATCATCCACGATGGTGGCAAGGGAGTAGGAGGATGATGGTGAAGGAAATATGCCCTAGAGGCAATAATAAAGATGTTATTTGTATTTCCTTATATCATGATAAATGTCTTTTATTCATTATAGAATTGTATTAACCGGAAACTTGATACATGTGTGAATACATAGACAAAATAGTATGTCCCTAGTATGCCTCTACTAGACTAGCTCATTGATCAAAGATGGCTTTGTTTCCTAGCCATAGACATGAGTTGTCATTTCATCAACGAGATCGCATCATTAGAAGAAAGATATGATGGACTAGACCCATCCGTTAGCATAGCACTATGATCATTTAGTTTTGCTGCTATTGCTTTCTTCATGACTTATACATGTTCCTATGACTATGAGATTATGCAACTCCCAAATACCGTAGGAACACCTTGTGTGCTATCAAACGTCACAACGTAACTGGGTGATCATAAAGATGCTCTACAGGTGTCTCCGAAAGTGTTCGTGGTGTTGGCATAGATCAAGACTAGGATTTGTCACTCCGAGTGTCGGAGAGGTATCTCTGGGCCCTCTCGGTAATGCACATCATAATAAGCCTTGCAAGCAAAAGACTAATAAGTTAGTCACGAGATGATGTATTACGGAACGAGTAAAGAGACTTGCCGGTATCAAGATTGAACTAGGTATAGAGATACCGACGATCGAATCTCGGGCAAGTAACATACCGATGACAAAAGGAACAACGTATGTTGTTATGCGGTTTGACCGATAAAGATCTTCGTAGAATATGTAGGAGACAATATGAGCATCCAGGTTCCGCTATTGGTTATTGACCGGAGATGAGTCTCGGTCATGTCTACATAGTTCTTGAACCCGTAGGGTCCGCACGCTTAATGTTTGATGACGATTGGTATTATGAGTTTATGAGTTTTGAGGTACCGAAGGTAGTTTGGAGTCCCGGATGAGATCATGGACATGACGAGGAGTCTCGGAATGTCCGAGACGTAAAGATTGATATATTGGACGACTATATTCGGACAACGGAAGTGTTCCATAAAAGTTTCAGAATTTACCGGAGTACCGGGGGGTTACCGGAACCCCTGGGGAAGCTATGGGCCTTAATGGGCCGTAGGAGAAAGAGAGAAGGAGGGCCAGGGCTGGGCCGCACGCCCCCCACCCCTTGGTCCGAATTTGACAAGGAGGGAGGGGGCCGGTGATGGCTTCTCGCCCCTCGTTGGTTACCCCAAGTGGAAGGTTTGAGATGCAGTATAGCGGTAGTTTTCCCTTGGCAAAGATACCGAGGATCGAATCCCGTGAGACTCCGAGGGTCAACAAGAAGGTGTCAACTGCTAGCGGCGCAACTTAGCGATTGACAGGACATGCACACAGATACAAATAACTTTGCTCCCAACGAGTACAGAGAGGTTGTCAATCCCTCCGGCCTTGTCGTTTACAAAGGATCAAACGCAAGAGATAACAGTGATAGGTATGACTGCAACTAGTAAGTAAAAACAGAAAGTAAATAGCGGGTGTGAACAGTGATGGTAATATGGACCTGGGTCCCATGATGTTCACTAGTGATGTCTCTCTCCCAAAAGACGATAAAACAGCTAAGCGAGGTAAACGAATTACAGCTGGGCAATTGACAGGATTATGTGCGCAAACCAATGCTAACTATGATGCAAAGAAAGGTAGAGGCTCAAAAGCATGGGCGGTACGCCAGGGGAAGTAGACCGAAATCCATCTGCATCTACTACTAATCATCCACCTTGAGATATCTATCCAGAACATCTCGCTGGTATTAAGTTGCGAGTCCCACCCATAGTGTAAACTCAAAGCAACAGACAACTGCATTAAAAGAACTTTGCGTAAAGTAAACAATCCTTGCACCCGCAAGTACAAGCACCGTTGTTTTCCCCCTTGTGGCAACAGCACATCCCCTAGACTCATGTTTCTGTCACTCAAGCTAGTCATCGAGGGGCATGAACCCACAATCAAGCATAACGTTCCCTCTTGGAGTTACTACCTACTACTTGGCCAAAGCAATAAACATCAACGGAGAACATGCAAGAATTACTCAAGAACATAAATATAAAAGAGGTGAATCAAATATATTACTCACACACAATCTGAACATAATCTCATAATCCATCGGATCCCAGCAAACTCATCATAGCAACAGCATAAGGATTACATATGTGCCTCGATCATGTAGGGCAGCTCACGAGGTCTAATCGGTGAAGAACAAAGAGGGGAGGAGAACATCACATAGCTACTGGTCATGGACCCATGGTCCAAGGGAGACTACTCACAACTCATCCGGGAAGCGTCCATGGTGGTGGAGAAGCTCCCGGTGGTGATCCTCCCCTCCGGCAGGGTGCCGGGAAGAGTTCTCCTGGTGCTCCCGATCTTCGAAGCGCGGCGGCGGCGGAACAGAGATGAGATCGCGAAAAAGGGTTCCGTCCTCGAGGGTTTCGGGACGCGGTGTAAATATATGCCAAAGTGGGGCGTCAGAAGAGGTAAGGGGGGCCCAGGCGCCCTGGCGGCGCGGCCAGGAGGGGGCCGCCCCCTCTGGTAGCCTGGAGCCCCTGTGGGCCCCCTCTGGCCCTACTTTGGCCGCATGGAAGCTTCCAGAACGGTGATTTTTTATATATTTTTCCCGGGATTTTTCTGGCAATTTACGTAATGGGAAAACCTGAAATACAAAAATAGCAGAAAACAGAAACTGGCACTGGGGTGCACTGAGTTAATAGGTTAGTCCAAATATGATCAAAAGTGTATGGAAGTGCATAAATATCATAGCAATATCACACAAAAGAGGCATGGAGCAAGCAGAAATTATAGATACGTTTTGGACGTATCAGCCGGCGCCCCTTTCCTTCTCCTTCTCCCTCTCCTTGATTTCCCCCTTCTCCCTTTTGGTAGTTCCTACTAGGAATAGGATTGCAATCCTATTCCTAGTAGGATTGCACCTCCTAGGCGCGCCACAAGGGGCCAGACGGCCTCCCCCCTTGCTCCTTTATATACGGGGGCAGGGGGACCCAAAGACACACAAGTTGAATTGTTTTAGCCGTGTGCGGTGCTCCCCTCCACAGAAACACACCTCGGTCATACCGTTGCAGTGTTTAGGCGAAGCCCTGCGCCGGTAGATACATCATATCCGTCACCATGCCGTCGTGCTGACGAAACTCTCCCGTGAAGCTCAACTGGATCAAGAGCTCGTGGGACGTCATCAAGCTGAACGTGTGCTGAACGCGGAGGTGCCGTACGTTCGGTGCTTGATCGGTTGGATCGCGAAGAAGTTCGACTACATCAACCACGTCACTTGACGCTTCTGCTCCTGGTCTACGAGGGTACGTAGACACACTCTCTCCTCTCGTTGCTATGCATCTGGTAGATAGATCTTGCATGATCGTAGGAAAATTTTAAAATACTACGTTCCCCAACAGTGGCATCAGAGCCAGGTCTATGCGTAGATGATATGCACGAGTAGAACACAATGAGTTGTGGGCGATACTAGTCATACTGCTTACCAGCATGTCATACTTTGCTTCGGCGGTATTGTGAGATGAAGCGGCCCGGACCGACATTACGCGTACGCTTACGCGAGACTGGTTTCACCGTTATGAGCACTCGTTGATTAAAGGTGACTGGCGGGTGTCTGTCTCTCTCACTTTAGCTGAATCAAGTGTGGCTACGCCCGATCCTTGTGAAGGTTAAAACAGCACATACTTGACGAAACATCGTTGTGGTTTTTGTATGCGTAGGTAAGAACGGTTCTTGCTAAGCCCATACCAGCCACGTAAAACTTGCAACAACAAAGTAGAGGACGTCTAACTTGTTTTTGCAGGGCATGTTGTGATGTGATATGGTCAAGACATGATGAGTTATACGGTTTTGTATGAGATGATCATGTTTTGTAATGTTATCGGCAACTGGCAGGAGCCATATGGTTGTCGCTTTATTGTATGAAATGCAATCGCCATGTAATTGCATTACTTTATCACTAAGCAGTAGCGATAGTCGTAGAAGCAATAGTTGGCGAGACGACAACGATGCTACGATGGAGATCAAGGTGTCGCGCCGGTGATAAAAGGTGATCATGACTGTGCTTTGAAGATGGAGATCAAAAGCACAAGATGATGATGGCCATATCATGTCACATATTTTGATTGCATGTGATGTTTATCTTATTATGCTTCTTATTTTGCTTAGAACGATGGTAGCATTATAAGATGATCCCTTACTAAATTTCAAGGTATAAGTGTTCTCCCTGAGTATGCACCGTTGCAAAAGTTCGTCGTGCCGAGACACTACGTGATGATCGGGTGTAATAAGCTCTACGTTCAAATACAACGGGTGTAAGCCAGTTTTGCACATGCAGAAAACTCGGGTTAAACTTGACGAGCCTAGCATATGCAGAGATGGCCTCGGAACACTAGAGACCGAAAGGTCGAGTGTGAATCATATAGTAGATATGATCAACATAAGATGTTCACCATTGAAACTACTCCATCTCACGTGATGATCGGACATGGTTTAGTTGATTTGGATCACATGATCATTTAGATGACCAGAGTGATGTCTATCTAAGTGGGAGTTCTTTAAGTAATATGATTAATTGAACTTCAATTTATCATGAACTTAGTCCTGATAGTTTTTTCATATCTATGTTTTTGTAGATCAATGGCCTGTGCTACAATTCCTTTGAATTTTAATGCATTCCTAGAGAAAGCTAAGTTGAAAGATGAGGGTAGAAATTACACGGACTAGGTCCGTAACTTGAGTATTATCCTCATTGCTGCACAGAAGAATTATGTCCTTGAAGCACCGCTAGGTGACAAGCCCCCTCCCGCTAATGTAGATGCTTTGAACGTCTGGCAGACGTGGTCTGATGACTACACGATAGTTCAGTGTGCCGTGCTTTATGGCTTAGAACCGGGACTTCAACGATGTTTTGAACGTCGTGGACCATATGAGATGTTCCAGGAGTTGAAGTTAATATTTCAAGCAAATGCCCGGATGAGAAATATGAGATTTCCAATAAGTTCTACAGCTGCAAGATGGAGGAGAATAGTTCTATCAGTGAACACTTGCTCAGAATGTCTAGGTACTACAATCATATGACTCAACTTGGTTGCAAAGTTGACGAGGATAGTGTTATTGATAGAGTTCTTCAATCACTGCCAACAAGCTATAAAGGCTTTGTGATGAACTATAATATGCAAGAGATGCAGAAGACAATCCCCGAGCTCTACGCTTGTAACATCCCAAATTTTTAAATTTGGAATGTTAATAGGATCATTCAGTTGCATCATGATTTCTATGCATATTTGAAATTTTCTGATTATTCAAAGTGTTTTCCTACTCAAGTAATTTTTTTTGGAGTGGAGACAATATGACTGCACCCCTATTAACTGTAGTTTGAAAGTGCTAAGAACGTTCTTTGGTTTTCCCAAGATTTATTTTGGGTACTGCAGAAACTCAAATTTATATTATAGTTGTTACTATATTGCTCTTTATGTGCATGTATTGCATAAAATAATTTTCCAAAAAATGAATTTGTGTTTTAGAAAAATGTTCACTGTGTTCTATATTAGTAATAATGTTTTACTGTGTGATTTTGATATTTATTAATTTCAGTTTGGTATTTTATTTTGCGTTATTTTAGTTTCTGTAGAAAGTTCAAAAAAAACAAAACAACTGGCGCACTGTGTAGTCAGGCTGCACAGCGGCCCAGCTATTCTTCGCCCGCGCGTGCGCTATCGACGCAGCTAGCAGGCTGGCCCATTTTCCCGCTCAACTGCAGCCCACCCCGCAACCCACTCTCTTCTCTGTTGTTTTTTTTTCTTTTCTCGGTTTCACTGACGGCCCCGGCCCACCTGTCATCTCTCTTCTCCACCGTGTTCTTCCTGGACACTGTAATCGATCTGAACTCGAACGATTCGATCGATCTAATCCCCCTAGACCATGGAGTCCGCCCATATGTACTTACCCTCCGTCTCCTCTTTCGATTTTTGCAAAAACGGAGTCTTACCGTGCCTTAGGGCCCCGCCCCGTGTTGGGGAATGTAGTATTTTAAAATTTTCCTACGATCACGCAAGATCTATCTACCAGATGCATAGCAACGAGAGGGAAGAGTGTGTCTACGTACCCTCGTAGACCGGGAGCGGAAGCGTCAAGTGACGCGGTTGATGTTGTCGAACTTCTTCACGATCCAACCGATCAAGCACCGAACGTACGGCACCTCCGCGTTCAGCACACGTTCAGCTTGATGACGTCCCACGAGCTCTTGATCCAGTTGAGCTTCACGGGAGAGTTTCGTCAGCACAACGGCGTGGTGACGGATATGATGTGTTCACCGGCGCAGGGCTTCGCCTAAGCTCTGCGAGGTATGACCGAGGTGTGATTCTGTGGAGGGGGGCACCGCACACGGCTAAAACAATTCAACTTGTGTGTCTTTGGGTGCCCCCCTGCCCCCGTATATAAAGGAGCAGGGGAGGGAGGCCGGCCGGCCCTTCCTGGTGCGGCTAGGGCAGGAGTCCTACTAGGAATAGGATTGCAATCCTATTCCTAGTAGGATTCACCAAAAAGGAAGAAGGGGGAAAGGAATAGGAGAGGTGGCGCCCCCCCCAATCCTAGTCCAACTAGGAACCCTAGGTGGGGGCGCCGGCCAGCCCTATGGGCTGCCTCTCTCTTTCCCTTTTGGCCCACTATGGACCATCCCCTCTCGTAGGGGGTTCCGGTAACCCCCTCCGGCATTCCCGATAAATCCGAAACTTTTCCGGTATACTTCCGGTGTCCGAATATAGCCGTCCAATATATCAATCTTTATGTCTCGGACATTCCGAGACTCCTCGTCATGTCCGTGATCTCATCCGGGACTCCGAACTACCTTCGGTATATCAATACTCATAAACTCATAATACCGATCGTCATCAAACGTTAAGCGTGCGGACCCTACGGGTTCGAGAACTATGTAGACATGACCGAGACTCATCTCCGGTCAATAACCAATAGCGAAACCTGGATGTTCATATTGGCTCCTACATATTCTACGAAGATCTTTTATCGGTCAGAACCGCATAACAACATACGTTGTTCCTTTTGTCAAACGGTATGTTACTTGCCCAAGATTCGATCGTCGGTATCTCTATACCTAGTTCAATCTCGTTACCGGCAAGTCTCTTTACTCGTTCCGTAACACATCATCTTGTGACTAACTCATTAGTCTTTTGCTTGCAAGGCTTATTGTGATGTGTGTTACCGAGAGGGCCCAGAGATACCTCTCCGACACTCGAAGTGGCAAATCCTAATCTTGATCTATGCCAACACCACGAATACTTTCGGAGACACCTGTAGAGCATCTTTATGATCACCCAGTTACGTTGTGACGTTTGATAGCACACAAGGTGTTCCTACGGTATTCGGGAGTTGCATAATCTCATAGTCATAGGAACATGTATAAGTCATGAAGAAAGCAATAGCAGTAAAACTAAACGATCATTGTGCTATGCTAACGGATGGGTCTTGTCCATCACATCATTCTCCTAATGATGTGATCCCGTTGATCAAATGACAACTCATGTCTATGGTTAGGAAACATAACCATCTTTGATCAATGAGCTAGTCTAGTAGAGGCATACTAGGGACACACTGTTTTGTCTATGTATCCACACATGTACTAAGTTTCCGGTTAATACAATTCTAGCATGAATAAAAGACATTTATCATGATATAAGGAAATACAAATAACATCTATATTATTGCCTCTAGGGCATATTTCCTTCAGTCTCCCACTTGAACTAGAGTCAATAATCTAGATTACAAAGTGATGATCCTCACACCCATGGAGTCCTGGTGCTGATCATGTTTTGTCCGTGGAAGAGGCTTAGTCAACGGGTCTGCAACATTCAGATCCGTATGTATTTTGCAAATCTCTATGTCTCCCTCCTTGACTAGATCGCGGATGGAATTGAAGCGTCTTTTGATGTGCTTTGTTCTCTTGTGAAACCTGGATTCCTTCGCCAAGGCTATGGCTCCAGTGTTGTCACAAAAGATTTTCATTGGACCCGATGCACTAGGTATTACACCTAGATCGGATATGAACTCCTTCATCCAGACTCCTTCATTTTCTGCTTCCGAAGCAGCTATGTATTCCGCTTCACACGTAGATCCCGCCACGACGCTCTGCTTGGAACTGCACCAACTGACAGCTCCACCGTTCAATAAAAATACATATCCGGTTTGTAACTTTGAGTCATCCGGATCAGTGTCAAAGCTAGAATCGACGTAACCGTTTACGACGAGCTCTTTGTCACCTCCATATACGAGAAACATATCCTTTGTTCTTTTCAGATACTTTAGGATGTTTTTGACCGCTGTCCAGTGATCCACTCCTGGATTACTTTGGTACCTCCCTGCTAGACTTATAGCAAGGCACACATCAGGTCTGGTACACAGCATTGCATACATGATAGATCCTATGGCTGAGGCATATGGAATGACTTTCATTTTCTCTCTATCTTCTGCAGTGGTCGGGCATTGAGTCTTACTCAACTTCATACCTTGTAAAACAGGCAAGAACCCTTTCTTTGACTGATCCATTTTGAACTTCTTCAAAATCTTATCAAGGTATGTGCTTTGTGAAAGTCCAATTAAGCGTCTTGATCTATCTCTATAGATCTTGATACCTAATATATAAGCAGCTTCACCGAGGTCTTTCATTGAAAAACTCTTATTCAAGTATCCTTTTATGCTATCCAGAAATTCTATATCATTTCCAATCAACAATATGTCATCTACATATAATATTAGAAATGCTACAGAGCTCCCACTCACTTTCTTGTAAATACAGGCTTCTCCAAAGGTCTGTATAAAACCATATGCTTTGATCACCTCATCAAAGCGTATATTCCAACTCCGAGATGCTTGTACCAGTCCATAGATGGATCGCTGGAGTTTGCATACTTTGTTAGCACCTTTTGGATCGACAAAACCTTCTGGTTGCATCATATACAACTCTTCTTTGAGATATCCATTTAGGAATGCAGTTTTGACATCCATTTGCCAGATTTCATAATCATAAAATGCGGCAATTGCTAACATGATTCGGACAGACTTAAGCATCGCTACAGGTGAGAAAGTCTCATCGTAGTCAACTCCTTGAACTTGTCGAAAACCTTTCGCAACAAGTCGAGCTTTGTAAACAGTAATATTACCGTCTGCGTCGGCCTTCCTCTTGAAGATCCATTTATTTTCGATGGCTTGCCGATCATCGGGCAAGTCAACCAAAGTCCACACTTTGTTCTCATACATGGATCCCATCTCAGATTTCATGGCTTCAAGCCATTTTGCGGAATCTGGGCTCATCATCGCTTCCTCATAGTTCGTAGGTTCATCATGGTCTAGTAACATGATTTCCAGAACTGGGTTGCCGTACCACTCTGGTGCGGAACGTACTCTGGTTGATCTACGACGTTCAGCAGAAACTTGATCTGAAGTTTCATGATCATTATCATTAACTTCCTCACTAATTGGTGTAGGAATCACTGGAACAATTTCCTGTGATGTACTACTTTCCAATCCGGGAGAAGGTACAATTACCTCATCAAGTTCTACTTTCCTCCCACTCACTTCTTTCGAGAGAAACTCTTTTTCTAGAAAGGATCCGTTCTTAGCAACGAATATTTTGCCTTCGGATCTGTGATAGAAGGTGTACCCAACAGTCTCTTTTGGGTATCCTATGAAGACACATTTTTCCGACTTGGGTTCGAGCTTATCAGGTTGAAGTGTTTTCACATAAGCATTGCAGCCCCAAACTTTAAGAAACGACAACTTTGGTTTCTTGCCAAACCATAGTTCATAAGGCGTCGTATCAACGGATTTAGATGGTGCCCTATCTAACGTGAATGCAGCTGTCTCTAAAGCATAACCCCAAAATGATAGTGGTAAATCGGTAAGAGACATCATAGATCGCACCATATCTAATAAAGTACGGTTACGACGTTCGGACACACCATTACGCTGTGGTGTTCCAGGTGGCGTGAGTTGTGAAACTATTCCACATTGTTTCAAATGAAGACCAAACTCGTAACTCAAATATTCTCCTCCACGATCAGATCGTAGAAACTTTATTTTCTTGTTACGATGATTCTCTACTTCACTCTGAAATTCTTTGAACTTTTCAAATGTTTCAGACTTGTGCTTCATTAAGTAGATATACCCATATCTGCTCAAATCATCAGTGAAGGTCAGAAAATAACGATACCCGCCGCGAGCATCAACACTCATTGGTCCACATACATCAGTATGTATGATTTCCAACAAATCTGTTGCTCGCTCCATAGTTCCGGAGAACGGAGTTTTAGTCATCTTGCCCATGAGGCATGGTTCGCAAGCACCAAGTGATTCATAATCAAGTGATTCCAAAAGTCCATCATTATGGAGTTTCTTCATGCGTTTTACACCAATATGACCTAAAACGGCAGTGCCACAAATAAGTTGCACTATCATTATTAACCTTGCATCTTTTGGTTTCAATATTATGAATATGTGTATCACTACAATCGAGATCCAATAAGAATAGACCACTCTTTAAGGGTGCATGACCATAAAAGATATTATTCATTAAAATAGAACAACATTATTCTCTGATTTAAATGAATAACCGTCTCGCAATAAACAAGATCCAGATATAATGTTCATGCTCAACGCTGGCACCAAATAACAATTATTTAGGTCTAAAACTAATCCCGAAGGTAGATGTAGAGGTAGCGTGCCGACGGCGATCACATCGACTTTGGAACCATTTCCCACGCGCATCGTCACCTCATCCTTAGCCAATCTTCGTTTAATCCGTAGTCCCTGTTTCGAGTTACAAATATTAGCAACCGAACCGGTATCAAATACCCAGGTACTACTACGAGCATTAGTAAGGTATACATCAATAACATGTATATCACATATACCTTTGTTCATCTTGCCATCCTTCTTATCCGCCAAATACTTGGGGCAGTTCCGCTTCCAGTGTCCAGTCCCCTTGCAGTAGAAGCACTCAGTTTCAGGCTTCGCTCCAGATTTGGGTTTCTTCGTGGAAGTAGCAACTGACTTGCTATTCTTTTTGAAGTTCCCTTTCTTTCCCTTGCCGTTTTTCTTAAAACTAGTGGTCTTGCTAACCATCAACACTTGATGCTCTTTTTTGATTTCTACCTCCGCAGCTTTGAGCATAGCGAAGAGCTCGGGAATTGTCTTTTGCATCCCTTGCATGTTATAGTTCATCACGAAGCCTTTATAGCTTGGTGGCAGTGATTGAAGAACTCTATCAATAACACTATCCTCGTCAACTTTGCAACCAAGTTGAGTCATATGATTGTAATACCCAGACATTCTGAGTAAGTGTTCACTGATCGAACTATTCTCCTCCATCTTGCAGCTGTAGAACTTATTGGAAATCTCATATTTCTCAATTCGGGCATTTGCTTGAAATATTAACTTCAACTCCTGGAACATCTCATATGGTCCATGACGTTCAAAACGTCGTTGAAGTCCCGGTTCTAAGCCGTAAAGCATGGCACACTGAACTATCGTGTAGTCATCAGACCGCGACTGCCAGACGTTCAAAGCGTCTACATTAGCGGGAGGGGGCTTGTCACCTAGCGGTGCTTCAAGGACATAATTCTTCTGTGCAGCAATGAGGATAATCCTCAGGTTACGGACCCAGTCCGTGTAATTGCTACCATCATCTTCAACTTAGCTTTCTCTAGGAATGCATTAAAATTCAAAGGAACGGTAGCACGGGCCATTGATCTATAACAACATAGATATGCAAAAACTATCAGGACTAAGTTCATGATAAATTAAAGTTCGATTTAATCATATTAAATTAAAGAACTCCCACTTAGATAGACATCCCTCTGGTCATCTAAATGATCACGTGATCCAAATCAACTAAACCATGTCCGATCATCACGTGAGATGGAGTAGTTTTAATGGTGAACATCTTATGTTGATCATATCTACTATATGATTCACGCTCGACCTTTCGGTCTCCAGTGTTCCGAGGCCATATCTGCATATGCTAGGCTCGTCAAGTTTAACCCGAGTATTCTGCGTGTGCAAAACTGGCTTACACCCGTTGTATTTGAACGTAGAGCTTATCACACCCGATCATCACGTGGTGTCTCGGCACGACGAACTTTCGCAACGGTGCATACTCAGGGAGAACACTTATACCTTGAAATTTTAGTGAGGGATCATCTTATAATGCTACCGTCGTTCTAAGCAAAATAAGAAGCATAATAAGATAAACATCACATGCAATCAAAATATGTGACATGATATGGCCATCATCATCTTGTGCTTTTGATCTCCATCTCCAAAGCACCGTCGTGATCACTTTCGTCACCGGCGCGACACCTTGATCTCCATCGTAGCATCGTTGTCGTCTCGCCAACTATTGCTTCCTCAACTATCGCTACCGTTTAGTGATAAAGTAAAGCAATTACATGGCGATTGCATTTCATACAATAAAGCGACAACCATATGGCTCCTGCCAGTTGCCGATAACTTTACAAAACATGATCATCTCATACAAAACCGTATAACTCATCATGTCTTGACCATATCACATCACAACATGCCCTGCAAAAACAAGTTAGACGTCCTCTACTTTGTTTGTTGCAAGTTTTACGTGGCTGCTAAGGGCTTTAGCAAGAACCGTTCTTACCTACGCATATAAAACCACAACGATGTTTCGTCAAGTATGTGCTGTTTTAACCTTCACAAGGACCGGGCGTAGCCACACTTGATTCAGCTAAAGTGAGAGAGACAGACACCCGCCAGTCACCTTTAAGCAAGGAGTGCTCGTAACGGTGAAACCAGTCTCGCGTAAGCGTACGCGTAATGTCGGTCCGGGCCGCTTCATCTCACAATACCGCCGAAGCAAAGTATGACATGCTGGTAAGCAGTATGACTAGTATCGCCCACAACTCATTGTGTTCTACTCGTGCATATCATCTACGCATAGACCTGGCTCATGATGCCACTGTTGGGGAACGAAGTATTTTAAAATTTTCCTACGATCACGCAAGATCTATCTACCAGATGCATAGCAACGAGAGGGAAGAGTGTGTCTACGTACCCTCGTAGACCGGGAGCGGAAGCGTCAAGTGACGCGGTTGATGTTGTCGAACTTCTTCACGATCCAACCGATCAAGCACCGAACGTACGGCACCTCCGCGTTCAGCACACGTTCAGCTTGATGACGTCCCACGATCTCTTGATCCAGTTGAGCTTCACGGGAGAGTTTCGTCAGCACGACGGCGTGGTGACGGATATGATGTGTTCACCGGCGCAGGGCTTCGCCTAAGCTCTGCGACGGTATGACCGAGGTGTGATTCTGTGGAGGGGGGCACCGCACACGGCTAAAACAATTCAACTTGTGTGTCTTTGGGTGCCCCCCTGCCCCCGTATATAAAGGAGCAGGGGAGGGAGGCCGGCCGGCCCTTCCTGGTGCGGCTAGGGCAGGAGTCCTACTAGGAATAGGATTGCAATCCTATTCCTAGTAGGATTCACCAAAAAGGAAGAAGGGGGAAAGGAATAGGAGAGGTGGCGCCCCCCCCCCCAATCCTAGTCCAACTAGGAACCCTAGGTGGGGGCGCCGGCCAGCCCTATGGGCTGCCTCTCTCTTTCCCTTTTGGCCCACTATGGACCATCCCCTCTCGTAGGGGGTTCCGGTAACCCCCTCCGGCATTCCCGATAAATCCGAAACTTTTCCGGTATACTTCCGGTGTCCGAATATAGCCATCCAATATATCAATCTTTATGTCTCGGACATTCCGAGACTCCTCGTCATGTCCGTGATCTCATCCGGGACTCCGAACTACCTTCGGTACATCAATACTCATAAACTCATAATACCGATCGTCATCAAACGTTAAGCGTGCGGACCCTACGGGTTCGAGAACTATGTAGACATGACCGAGACTCATCTCCGGTCAATAACCAATAGCGGAACCTGGATGTTCATATTGGCTCCTACATATTCTACGAAGATCTTTTATCGGTCAGAACCGCATAACAACATACGTTGTTCCTTTTGTCAAACGGTATGTTACTTGCCCGAGATTCGATCGTCGGTATCTCTATACCTAGTTCAATCTCGTTACCGGCAAGTCTCTTTACTCGTTTCGTAACTCATCATCTCGTGACTAACTCATTAGTCTTTTGCTTGCAAGGCTTATTGTGATGTGTGTTACCGAGAGGGCCCAGAGATACCTCTCCGACACTCGGAGTGACAAATCCTAATCTTGATCTATGCCAACACCACGAATACTTTCGGAGACACCTGTAGAGCATCTTTATGATCACCCAGTTACGTTGTGACGTTTGATAGCACACAAGGTGTTCCTACGGTATTCGGGAGTTGCATAATCTCATAGTCATAGGAACATGTATAAGTCATGAAGAAAGCAATAGCAGTAAAACTAAACGATCATTGTGCTATGCTAACGGATGGGTCTTGTCCATCACATCATTCTCCTAATGATGTGATCCCGTTGATCAAATGACAACTCATGTCTATGGTTAGGAAACATAACCATCTTTGATCAATGAGCTAGTCTAGTAGAGGCATACTAGGGACATACTGTTTTGTCTATGTATCCACACATGTACTAAGTTTCCGGTTAATACAATTCTAGCATGAATAAAAGACATTTATCATGATATAAGGAAATACAAATAACATCTATATTATTGCCTCTAGGGCATATTTCCTTCACCCCGATCTCGCCGGAGTCGGCCACCACTGGAGCACCTCTGCCGCTTGTTTCCGTCGCCGCTAGGAGGTTTCCGCCCCGACCCTGCCTTCTGTAATGTCCGAATTGAGATCCTCTCTCTCCCTGACTCCTTATTTTTCTCAGGAGAGCACTTAATCGAGTGCTTTGAGCTTGACCATCTTTCACCGGAGTTCTTCACCGCCGCCGCTCCAGCCAGTAGTCGCTGCCGCCGGCCACAGAGGCATCCCCATCGCCGTTTGATTTCACCACCGCCTCCGCCGCTCGAAACCGCACCCGACCAGCACCTCTCCATCGCCAGAGGAGCGCCACCGTCGCCGCCCGAGCCGCGTCGCCGTCGTCTTGCCCAAGTCCGGCGCCCCCAGCCCCTTTGTTATTCCGGTGAGCACGTCTCCCTGCCGTCCGATCTGCCGTGTATGGCTGGGATTAGATTTTATTTATTTATTCACGAACCGTTATCTTTTAAGTTGTGGCCGTCCGCTCTTTATCCACCACAGCGAACACCTCTAGCCAATCATCATGCGACACGTGGCACGTCCACAGCCGCAGCAGTTCTTCCACGAACACAGTTTTGGCACAGTTTATTTTTCACAGATTCTATATCAAATGTTCAATTAGGTATATCTTTTAGCCTATAACTCCAAATTCACCGATTCTTTTTCCTGTGAACTCGTAGAGACATGGAGAATAATGTAGAACCAAAATTTCACATTTTTGAACTGTTTAAATTTGAATTTGCTCAAATTTGAATTCAAACTTTCGGAGGCCATATCTTTTAAACCGTAGGTCCAAATCAGTTGATTCTTTTTGCATTGTGATCCTAGTATCATGTAGATATTATTTACCTACTGATATGTTTTGTTAGTTGAGTTTTATTTGAATTCTTTGTTGTTTACTTTATTGTGAGCCATGTGAGTACGGTTTATTTATCGATGCCTTTGTTATCGTATAGATTGTCCGGGGTGTCAAGCGAACCAGAATTAAGCGTTAGAGTACTTCAACACCATTCCAGGCAAGTTTGCACTTTTGATTTGCTCATCCTATATTCTGTTATGCAAGTGTGGTTTTGATGCTATGATGAATGTTTGGCTTGATATGTGCATCCCGTGTTATCATATTTTGTTGTTGATTGTGTTATGTGATGGTGTGATCATATTGCTATGGTAGACGGAGCATGTGTCGAGCGATGCATGGAAGTGGTGAGTCTTTATAGCTGTAGGCTCGGGGCTTTTTCTCAGGTGAATGCGTCAATGGCTGAGCGCTCTATCGTCCCTAGAGAATGCGCCATGACTGAGCGCACTTGAGTTGTCGGGGCTTTTCTCACGTGAATGCGTCACTGGCTGAGCGCTCTATCGTCCCTAGAGAATGCGCCAGGACTGAGCGCACTTGAGACATCTTGGAGATCTTTATCATCCGGGTTTGTGTGCACCTTACCTATGTCGTGGAGGTAGGTGAAGGTAGTTTTACGCGAAACCAAACTTGAGTGTTCTGCTATCATACTTTGCTTGTGGATGTAGGTTTGCTATATCATATTGTGTAATTTGCCAATACATTCAATGTATTGACCCTTTGTGGCTGCAACTTATCATGTTGCAGGATTTTCAGATGGTCAGTGAGATACAGTAGGGTAGCGAGTCTTCACTCAGCATGTTCTCCAGTGGGCATTGATGGACTCATCTTTTATTATGCTACATTTCCGCTGTTATTGAATAAAGTTAGCTATGTGCTACTCAGTTTGTAATACTTTGTATATTCTGGATCATACGTTATATTAAATGATGCACTTGTTACTTTGATATTCCTTGTACTGTGTGTGCTAGCGAGTCGATCCAGGGACTAGCACAGTAAGCACAGAGACATCTAATCTTATCAGATTCGGGTCGTTACATCGCTATGCTCAAAGCTGCGGAGGTAGAAATAAAAAACGAGCATCAAATGTTGATGGTTAATAAGACCACTAGTTTCAAGAAAAAGGGCAAGGGAAAAAAGGGGAACTTCAAGAAGAATAGCAAGAAAGTTGCTACTCCCACGAAGAAACCCAAGTCTGGAGCCAAGCCTGAAACTGAGTGCTTCTACTGCAAAGGGACTGGACACTGGAAGCGGAACTGCCCCAAGTATTTGGCGGATAAGAAGGATGGCAAGGTGAACAAAGGTATATGTGATATACATGTTATTGATGTGTACCTTACTAATGCTCGTAGTAGTACCTGGGTATTTGATACCGGTTCGGTTGCTAATATTTGTAACTCGAAACAGGGACTACGGATTAAACGGAGATTAGCTAAGGACGAGGTGACGATGCGCGTGGGAAATGGTTCCAAAGTTGATGTGATCGCTGTCGGCACGCTACCTCTACATCTACCTTCGGGATTAGTTTTAGACCTAAATAATTGTTATTTGGTGCGAGCGTTGAGCATGAACATTATATCTGGATCTTGTTTATTGCGAGATGGTTATTCATTTAAATCAGAGAATAATGGTTGTTCTATTTTTATGAGTAATATCTTTTATGGTCATGCACCCTTGAAGAGTGGTCTATTCTTATTGGATCTCGATTGTAGTGATACACATATTCATAATATTGAAACCAAAAGATGCAAGGTTAATAATGATAGCGCAACTTATTTGTGGCACTGCCGTTTAGGTCATATTGGTGTAAAGCGCATGAAGAAACTCCATAGTGATGGACTTTTGGAATCACTTGATTATGAATCACTTGGTGTTTGCGAACCATGCCTCATGGGCAAGATGACTAAAACTCCGTTCTCCGGAACTATGAAGCGAGCAACAGATTTGTTGGAAATCATAAATACTGATGTATGTGGGCCAATGAGTGTTGAAGCTCGCGGCGGGTATCGTTATTTTCTGACCTTCACTGATGATTTGAGCAGATATGGGTATATCTACTTAATGAAGCACAAGTCTGAAACATTTGAAAAGTTCAAAGAATTTAAGAGTGAAGTAGAGAATCATCGTAACAAGAAAATAAAGTTTCTACGATCTGATCGTGGAGGAGAATATTTGAGTTACGAGTTTGGTCTTCATTTGAAACAATGTGGAATAGTTTCACAACTCACGCCACCCGGAACACCACAGCGTAATGGTGTGTCTGAACGTCGTAACCGTACTTTATTGGAGATGGTGCGATCTATGATGTCTCTTACCGATTTACCACTATCATTTTGGGGTTATGCTTTAGAGGCAGCTGCATTCACGTTAAATAGGGCACCATCTAAATCCGTTGAGATGACACCTTATGAACTATGGTTTGGCAAGAAACCAAAGTTGTCGTTTCTTAAAGTTTGGGGCTACGATGCTTATGTGAAAAAGCTTCAACGTGATAAGCTCGAACCCAAGTCGGAGAAATGTGTCTTCATAGGATACCCAAAAGAGACTATTGGGTACACCTTCTATCACAGATCCGAAGGCAAGATATTCGTTGCTAAGAATGGATCCTTTCTAGAGAAGGAGTTTCTCTTGAAAGAAGTGAGTGGGAGGAAAGTAGAACTTGATGAGGTAATTGTACCTTCTCCTGAATTGGAAAGTAGTACATCACAGAAAATTGTTCCAATGATTCCTACACCAATTAGTGAGGAAGCTAATGATGATGATCATGAAACTTCAGATCAAGTTTCTGCTGAACGTCGTAGATCAACCAGAGTACGTTCCGCATCAGAGTGGTACGGCAACCCAGTTCTGGAAGTCATGTTACTAGACCATGATGAACCTACGAACTATGAGGAAGCGATGATGAGCCCAGATTCCGCAAAATGGCTTGAGGCCATGAAATCTGAGATGGGCTCCATGTATGAGAACAAAGTGTGGACTTTGGTTGACTTGCCCGATGATCGGCAAGCCATCAAAAATAAATGGATCTTCAAGAGGAAGACCAAAATAGACGGTAATGTTACTGTTTACAAAGCTCGACTTGTCGCGAAAGGATTTCGACAAGTTCAAGGAGTTGACTACGATGAGACTTTCTCACCTGTAGCGATGCTTAAGTCTGTCCGAATCATGTTAGGTATTGTCGCATTTTATGATTATGAAATCTAGCAAATGGATGTCAAAACTGCATTCCTAAATGGATATCTTAAAGAAGAGTTGTATATGATGCAACAGAAGGTTTTGTCGATCCAAAAGGTGCTAACAAAGTATGCAAGCTCCAGCGATCCATATATGGACTGGTGCAAGCATCTCGGAGTTGGAATATACGCTTTGATGAGGTGATCAAAGCATATGGTTTTATATAGACTTTTGGAGAAGCCTGTATTTACAAGAAAGTGAGTGGGAGCTCTGTAGCATTTCTAATATTATATGTGGATGACATATTGTTGATTGGAAATGATATAGAATTTCTGGATAGCATAAAAGGATACTTGAATAAGAGTTTTTTAATGAAAGACCTCGGTGAAGCTGCTTATATATTAGGCATCAAGATCTATAGAGATAGATCAAGACGCTTAATTGGACTTTCACAAAGCACATACCTTGATAAAGTTTGGTAGAAGTTCAAAATGGATCAGTCGAAGAAAGGGTTCTTGCCTGTGTTACAAGGTATGAAGTTGAGTAAGACTCAATGCCCGACCACTTCAGAAGATAGAGAGAAAATGAAAGTCATTCCCAATGCCTCAACCATAGGATCTATCATGTATGCAATGTTGTGTACCAGACCTGATGTGTGCCATGCGATAAGTGTAGCAGGGAGGTACCAAAGTAATCCAGGAGTGGATCACTAGAAAACGGTCAAGAACATCCTGAAATACCTGAAAAGGACAAAGGATATGTTTCTCGTATATGGAGGTGACAAAGAGCTCGTCGTAAATGGTTACGTCGATTCTAGCTTTGACATTGATCCGGATGACTCTAAGTCACAAACCGGATATGTATTTTTATTGAACGGTGGAGCTGTTAGTTGGTGCGGTTCCAAGCAGAGCGTCGTGGCGGGATCTACGTGTGAAGCGGAATACATAGCTGCTTCGGAAGCAGCAAATGAGGAGTCTGGATGAAGGACTTCATATCCGATCTAGGTGTAATACCTAGTGCATCGGGTCCAATGAAAATCTTTTGTGACAACACTGGAGCAATAGCCTTGGCGAAGGAATCTAGGTTTCACAAGAGAACAAAGCACATCAAAAGACGCTTCAATTCCATCCGCGATCTAGTCAAAGAGGGAGACATAGAGATTTGCAAGATACATACGGATCTGAATGTTGCAGACCCGTTGACTAAGCCTCTTCCACGGGCAAAACATGATGAGCACCAGGACTCCATGGGTGTGAGGATCATCACTTTGTAATCTAGATTATTGACTCTAGTTCAAGTGGGATACTGAAGGAAATATGCCCTAGAGGCAATAATAAAGATGTTATTTGTATTTCCTTATATCATGATAAATGTCTTTTATTCATGATAGAATTGTATTAACCGGAAACTTGATACATGTGTGAATACATAGACAAAATAGTATGTCCCTAGTATGCCTCTACTAGACTAGCTCATTGATCAAAGATGGCTTTGTTTCCTAGCCATAGACATGAGTTGTCATTTGATCAATGAGATCAAATCATTAGAAGAAAGATGTGATGGACTAGACCCATCCGTTAGCATAGCACTATGATCGTTTAGTTTTGCTGCTATTGCTTTCTTCATGACTTATACATGTTCCTATGACTATGAGATTATGCAACTCCCGAATACCGTAGGAACACCTTGTGTGCTATCAAACGTCATAACGTAACTGGGTGATCATAAAGACGCTCTACAGCTGTCTCCGAAAGTGTTCGTGGTGTTGGCATAGATCAAGACTAGGATTTGTCACTCCGAGTGCCGGAGAGGTATCTCTGGGCCCTCTCGGTAATGCACATCATAATAAGCCTTGCAAGCAAAAGACTAATAAGTTAGTCACGAGATGATTTATTACGGAACGAGTAAAGAGACTTGCCGGTAACGAGATTGAACTAGGTATAGAGATACCGACGATCGAATCTCGGGCAAGTAACATACCGATGACAAAAGGAACAACGTATGTTGTTATGCGATTTGACCGATAAAGATCTTCGTGGAATATGTAGGAGCCAATATGAGCATCCAGGTTCCTCTATTGTTTATTGACCGGAGATGAGTCTCGGTCATGTCTACATAGTTCTTGAACCAGTTGGGTCCGCACGCTTAACGTTTGATGACGATCGGTATTATGAGCTTAAGAGTTTTGATGTACCGAAGGTAGTTCGGAGTCCCGGATGAGATCACGGACATGACGAGGAATCTCGGAATGTCCGAGACGTAAAGATTGATATATTGGACGACTATATTTGGACAACGGAAGTGTTCCGTAAAAGTTTCGGAATTTACCGGAGTACCGGGGGGTTGCCGGAACACCTGGGGAAGCTATGGGCCTTAATTGGCCGTAGGAGAAAGAGAGAAGGAGGGCCAGGGCTGGGCCGCACGCCCCCCACCCCTTGGTCCGAATTGGACAAGGAGGGAGGGGGGGCGCCCCTTTCCTTCTCCTTCTCCCTCTCCTTCCTTTCCCGCTTCTCCCTTTTGGTAGTTCCTACTAGGAATAGGATTGCAATCCTATTCCTAGTAGGATTGCACCTCCTAGGCGCGCCACAAGGGGCCGGCCGGCCTCCCCCCTTGCTCCTTTATATACGGGGCAGGGGGCACCCAAAGACGCACAAGTTGAATTGTTTTAGCCGTGTGCGGTGCCCCCCTCCACAGAAACACACCTCGGTCATACCACTGCAGTGCTTAGGCGAAGCCCTGCGCCGGTAGATACATCATATCAGTCACCACACCGTCGTGCTGACGAAACTCTCCCGTGAAGCTCAACTGGATCAAGAGCTCGTGGGACGTCATCAAGCTGAACGTGTGCTGAACGCTTGGGTGCTGTACGTTCGGTGCTTGATCGGTTGGATCGCGAAGAAGTTCGACTACATCAACCGCGTCACTTGACGCTTCCGCTCCCGGTCTACGAGGGTACGTAGACACACTCTCTCCTCTCGTTGATATGCATCTGGTAGATAGATCTTGCGTGATCGTAGGAAAAATTTTAAATACTACGTTCCCCAACAGATGGGCCTATGAGGACGTGGACTCAGATCACCCATTCCGCCAACTACCATCAGCAGCAGTCCTATATGCAGACGGCGACGGTCAGGCAACGGTCCTACGCCGAGATGGGCGATGGCACACAGCCACAACAACATTGCACCGTCAGACAGCTGCAGGAGGAGAGGAGGAGGAGGACGGCGAGGACGGTGGTCTGGATGATACAGTCGACGATCCGAAGAAGAAGAGGGGTAGAGGAGAAAGCTTCAACATGCTTGAGAACGAGATGTTGTGCGATGCAATCCATGGCTCCGAGCAAAAGGGCACAACCTTTTGAAGAAACATTCACATATGGTTCCATGAACAGAAGCATTCCGCACCCTACTCCGACGCAGTTACCCACAACCATGAATGGAAGTCCTTCAACCATCGATGGTACACCATCCAAGAGGTTGTGTCCAAGTATTGCTGGCACTTGAAGAATCTCTTCGCACAATGGCCTAGTGGTGCACAAATCACTGAGCAAGTAAGTTGATCACTAGCTAGAGATGCGTAGTTTTGTGATCACTAGATCGAATTGCTTAGTTTTGTTGATCACTAGCCAGATATGCATTGTTTTTCCCTCGCTAGCCGGATATGCATTATCGACAATGTTTAATTTGTAGCTTACTCGTGCTTGCGTGGTGTACAAGAAGTTGGAGAAGAAGTCCTTCACCGTCATGCATTGTTAGTTGAATCTGAATGAGCAACCGACGTGGAACCTTTTCATAACCAAGACCGTCGCCCAAGCCAACGAGGAAGAAACCAGTGACCCTACTGACCCAACCGAAGAATTGCCGAAGAAGGTTAGACAAAATATATGGGGGAAGATGTGGGAGGAGGAAAGGGCGAAACGAGAAGCCGCATATCAACCAAGTTGACGGAGAGGTCCGAGAACACCTTTGCGAAGAAGGAGGAGGCATGTGTGAAGCGCTCGGACATCAAGGAGGAGAAAAAGGCGGAGAGGTTCAATTTGTTGATGAAGGCGACGGACAAGAAGTTCAAGATCAAAGAGATGAGGACTATGATTGAAGAGAGGAAGGCTGCGCTAGAGGAACATAACTTGAAGATCGTCGCCAATGCGGAGGATGTCAAGATTTGACCTTGCATGTGGACTCTTAGAATGCCGATGCAACAAAGATCATACAATCCGTCCGCTACCTGATGTTACAGCGGCAGAAAGATCAGTTGGCGGTGGTGGACGCGGATGCAGAGGCTGCCTATCAGGCAGAGACGACAACTCGATCGATGAGCAGATGGCTGGGATTGCCTGTCCGGCACGGCAGAAATTTGCACGGATTGCCTGATTGATGTTCTTTTTGATCCGGGCTTGTAAAAATTAAGCTTATTTTTCTCTTTTTGGTTGTGATCGGACATGCTATCCGGCGTTGGTGTGATCTGGAGCGCTATGTGGATCGTGGTAAATTTAAATTTAAATTCACTGACGAACATATGCAGGATAGCATTGCATGCCATCCTCTCGCATCCGTATCCGTGGACTGGTCCATGTCTGATGGATGCTAAAGAAAATTTATGGGTCGTCGATGAAGATGCCTTAACGAAAAAACAGATGGTTTTACCACACATAAAAATGACGTAGTAAATCGGAGCTCACTACGGAAGAATATTGCTTATGCGGAAATATCAGTGCAGTGGGCCAGCGGGGCACGTTCATTTCACCAATTCCCAAACGATAAATATCAAGTTCTCATGTGCCTCTTAGTTCCAGTTTCAGTTCTACTAGCAATGACCAATCGGAGACGATCCAGACTTGTAGAGTGTAGAAAGCGTAGAAACATTTGTTGTATCGAGACGTGTTGGATAGGCTTGAAAGTCACCGGGAATTATTTTACTCCAAGAAGGGAAGCGAAGACCATGCATACTGTCTTGTGACTAGCTACTGATTTCTGTTCATCGCTTCAACTGAAGTTTGTGACCATGCGGACGGGAAGAAACATATGTAACCATGCGGCTGTGCAAAACAGGTAAATGTTCCACAATTTGTTGTCCCCACGCTCTCAAAGATGAGACACGCATATCCCGGCCCGAGGTGTACATCGTGATACCTACACCTGCTAACTAAGCACAATAGCTGTTTGTAGTCTTGAGTAGACTGTCTTATTGAAAGCGTGCACCGTATTTATACAAACTGTGTATACTTGAAAGACACTGTGAATTATTTTACAGCGAGAAGCACTGCTCGACCGACTAGTTATATGTCTTCGATCTATGCCATGGCAATTGCAGTGGCTTAGACGGGCAGAGACCTCCTCGGTCCTACAGCCGCGGGAGACGAGTACAGTCCCCGCCGGGTGGGACAGTATCACTATATGAGCCGAGAAGCACACATGCATCCTGTCTTGAGGCCGGGAACACATCAAACAGTAAAGAAACAAGATGGTAATAGGGAATTGAGCTGGCTGACCACGCGCGGAGAAGCTGCCTCGGCTCGGTGATGTTTGTTCAGTGAAAGGAGAAGTTCCCGCCGACTACAAGGTTCTAGTGGTGATTTTGTTAATCTCATGATGTTGTGCCGGCTCCATATCTCCAAGTGCTCATTAGGGAAGGCTGTGCGTATGTGCAATCTTATGGGTAAGTGTATCTGTGCATGTACGTGAGTATATACGGTTGTACTGTGTTATAAAACACCGCCTTAACAAGCCAACATTCGCTCGGGAGCCAATAGTAGAAAACAGGGCTTTCGTTTATCCGCATCGGTAAAATAGTTTCGGTCGCGCTACGAACCGGGATCAATAGCAAATGCAAATATTTTAATGACAAACTAGTAAAGTGACCCGCTCGATGCGCGGGCTAGATTTTAACATTTTTTTAATAATAACATATTGTTTGATTTGGATAAAGAAAATTGAAACCCAATATGACGACTTTATTGTGCGGGCGCAATCTTTGAATTCTCTATTACGCTATATGATTGAATTTCTTATGTGTAGTAAGTCCATGCATAATTATGATGACTGTATTTTGTGGGCTCATTCAAAATCATTATTTATTGTTATTATTTTTATTATTATTCTTACAAAAACAATGTTAAAGTCAACCCATATGAAAAGAACTAATTTAATGTAAGTATAGTATCCGAAGTCCTAGTGTAGTAATATCATTTTTTTTTATTTTACTATATTCTTCCATTTTGAAAATGTATTTGTATTATGAATCTAGCACTTTTGTTAAAATACAAATATGGGAAAACTACTACAATATTGATCCCAAAATTAAACAAAAACGTATACATTAACTTGTCTTTATCATCGATTAATTACAACCAGATCATAAGTTAAACTAATGGATACTTATATTATTAATCGACCAAGCGTAGTGCTTTTGCTCTCGTAGATTGTGATTTTTCAATAGTGTCATGTGTTTTTGTTTATGTGCAAATAATAGTTCACCTATAATATTTTATGAGAATGGGAAACAAATATAAGAAATAGAACTTACAGAATTATATGGACAGCTATTCTTCGAAAATAGTTTATGATGTCACCATCTCATTCACGTGTGAGGATGCGATCTAATGTCTAACATGGCGTTCTTTCATGAGTGAGAAATTTCAAGTTATAACACCTCGACATGAGTTCGATATAATATTAACTGTACAAAACTAATGAAGTAAGTTCAGTAAAAATTAATATGTGATTTTTAGAGACTGTGATTTTGAAGGGGTATTAATTTTTTGTAATGTTAACTGGACACATTGGTGAGAAACAGAAGTCGAATAGATGGCACTAAAGCTGAGAAAACAGAACTTTGTTGAACAATAATTAACCGGATAAGAACTTAAAATGTATCATACCTTTGCCGTTAACAACTATATATAGCAGTAATTTTTATATTTATAATTAGCACTCAAACTAACTTTTTAGGAAGCATACTAATTAGTTAGATATTCAAGGATGCATTGATAACACTAAACACGATCATCTAGTATTGGGGCTCATGTCCAATGCACTACAAGCAAAGGATTCAAGACTACGTTTTGCTATAATGTAAAACAATAGTGTACTTCATGGAGATCATGTTTGCATATGCATATGGAATTCGTCAATAGTAGGTAGTAAAGTCCTAGCTAGCTTAGCTTAGCTTAGGATAACGCTCTGGTATCTAAACTGCTTCATATATGCCATCTAATTGTATGGGTCAAATATACTAACCTGAAGCTCATGGTTTAGATGTTTCATTGATAATATCCTTTCCACATGACTGGCGACCGATTATACAGTAGTCTACATGTATTATTTAACATTGAGATACCGCATCAACCAAATCATAGCACCTGAGGTGCCTCTTCTAGTAGACGGTGAGAGCATATCTGTAATAATCATCCTTTGTATAACATTATTTATACCTCCAAATGTTGCACCAAACATGTTCATCTTGATAGTCAAGCCCTATTGGAGTGCCACAGTTCAATCAACTACCGGTACCCAGGAAGCCTCGACGTAGCCAATGACGTACTGCTTTGTTTCGCGCCGGCGCCATGTGTCCCACTTGTTTCCCCGAGCACGTCGGTATCGACAAAGGAACGACAGTCGCTAGATTAAAGGGAAGTGAGATGGAAAGACACACTCGAGGAGGAAGATGTTTAGGACTATGTATTTGCATACTCTTTTGGATCAAGGACGTGGGATGTATGTACGGTGTTTGTCTTTTTTTTCTGCTTTGAAGGTATGCCTACGTGGTTTTTCTTTTTTGCGATGTCTACATGCTTGTTTTTTTTCCTATGTGAGATGTGTATTTTTTATATGTGAGGGGTACACTCTTTTTTAGTGTCCATCAGGTTACGAAGATCTAAGGCTATGATTTATCAATACAGAGAAGTTATATTAAATCAACGGTCGGATACTTCTGACTTTTATAGAATTTTAGATCATATTTCCCTTTGTTGGTTAACCTGCTATTTACTTTTAATATATAATAGATACTATATATGCAGTACGTGACCATGTATGAGTTTGTGAGGGTGTCGGTGTACTAAGATGGGGGTACCTTAGTACCCCAACTTGTGCACGGGCAGTAGCAGCTTCCCGCGGCAGGGTTTACCACGTGCTCGCCGGAGACCTTTCTGGTCCCCATAAAGCCATTCAAAAACAAAGTATACAAGTCAGAAGATCAAGGCCCCGGCAAGTGGAGCTTGCCGGGAAGGCCGCACCAGGCTCAAGATTATCGCATTAACACAAGACCCTGGCAAGAGGAGCTTGCCAGGAAGACCAGAAGGCTGCATCTCAGAAGACATGCCTCGGCGCACCCTGCGCCCAGGCAGGGCCCGGGGAGCAACAAGCTTCCGGGCCCGGCAAGATCAAGACCCCGGCAAGGTGCTTGCCGGGGGAAGCCTGCGCTGTGTGCCCGCGCTCCAGCTCATCGGCCCACGCGTCGCCCTGGGGCCCTTCCAGGGACGCGTGGCGGATGGCTGTGCAGCCTGGGGGACACGGTGGCACTCCACGGTGACGAGGCTACCGCCGTGGCGAACGGAGGCGCATGGACGGGTGCTTTTGGGGTCGACGGTGATGGGCATTTAAGGCCCTTGTCCCCCACTGTCAAAGTTAGGTGAAGACCACTGTTCACCCACTGTTCATGCACTGTTCCCGCACTGTTACAACTACCACCAAAGTTACATTTTTGCCCTCCTCTACGTTGACACCTGTCGGTGACCCCTTGAGCTATAAAAGGAGGCCCATGCACAACGTAGAAAGGGTTCGGAACCTAGACAACTCTCTTGCTCGGGGTAGCTAGTTCTTCAAGCTCCCGAGTCCAAGAACTCGATACAATCCAAGCAGGAGTAGGGTTTTACGCGTCCGCGCGGCCCGAACCTGGGTAAACTGCCCGCGTGTGCTCCTCGATCCGCTCTTCGTGCTCCCTCCGCTCCCTTACCGCAACGTACAAGGGGCTCCGGTCCCATAGGTGCTCGTGGCGGACAGTTTCCCCCAACATCTTTGGCGCGCCAGGTAGCAGCGGCTCTTGTCTATGGAGCAGAGGTAGTTCTCCCCACGGAACTCGTATACGGATCTCCTCGAGTGCTCGCTTATGATGAGCTCGAGCAACAGCAACTTCGACAAGATGATGCATTGCTCCTCGAGGAGGAACGTCTCCAGGCTGCTGTACGAGCTGCTCGATACCAGCAAGCCTTGCGTCGCTATCATAGCCGCAAGGTTAAGGCCAGGAGTCTCGAGGAAGGCGACCTTGTTCTTCGGCGTGTTCAGTCCGCCAAGAATTCCAACAAATTGACGCCGAAGTGGGAAGGCCCTTATCGGGTGAGACAAGTCACAAGGCCCGGCGCTGTCCGCCTTGAGACCGAAGAAGGCTTACCGGTGAGCAATTCCTGGCACATAGAGCATCTTCGCAAGTTTCACCCATAAGGGGCGGTTGCCGTGATCCGCTCCGGCAACCACCTTTTGTACGAGTCTTGCCGCTGTTGCATGTAAACCTTTGTACAAAGCCGGCCGCAGATCCTGTGCATCAGTAAAGCTTTTGTGTTTCGCACTGTTTGCCATTTCCATGCTTTTCTTTGTTATTTGCATGCATTGTTTGGCATCTTGTGCGACCTACATCTCCGGTAAGCATTAATGGGCCAAGAAGCCCTATACTTGTTTTTTCTCCTCCTCTTTTCCTTTCCCCTCTTAAGCAGAAGGAACATTCCTCGCGCACAAGTTTGCCGGGGGGGAAGGAGGTGGAGATGTGAACCAAGTGCTGTTCAAGAAAGAGAAGCTTACCGGAGAACGAACAGATTATGAAAGCTAAGTTACCAGAATTTGAGCAGTTCAAATTTTTAAATTTTAGTTATCTTCCTTGAACAACCACACTTTGTATGGAAAACCTGTGCGCGGTGGAACCTACCCGTGGCTAGCCGCACCCTTACTTTGTTTTCGAGTACGCTCAACGACTTAAGTGAGCTGCGACATGTGTCGCGCCCTTGCTTTGTTTTCGAGTTCGCTCAGCAAGCTAAGTGCGTTGCGACTAGCTGCGGCAAGGTTACTTGCCGGTAAGGCCTTTTGCCAGCAGGCTGCTCAGAGTCCAGCACTCAGTGCTCGCGGCAAGGGTCCCTTGCCGGCAAGTTCCCTAAAAGCGTAGGGTAAAGAGCATACAAAGTAAAGGACCAAAGCAAGGGAGATAACACTGCGTTAATTGATCAAAATAAGATAATATATTACAGAGATAACTTGTCGCAATAACTAATTGATTCATGTTCATAACACACTTTGCAGCAGCAAAGGAAACAGAAAGGAGGAAGCCTAGTCTACGCGGTCGCCTTCACGCCTTGAGATCTTGTTCACCTTGGCGATGATGTGGGCGACCTGCGCCTTCAACGCCTCCTGATCTGCATCGGCCGGCAAGCTGCGGAGGACGTTGACGAGATTGATGCCAGGGTTGCGGTAGACTATCTTCGTCAAGACGCGCTCCAAGGTACCCGCGCAGAGCTGACGCGACTCCTCGGCCAGCTGCGCGGGGAGCTTCTCCTGCAGCCGTGCAAGCGCCGGCGCGATTCCCCTGAAGAAAAGACTTAATTTGGCGCTGTGGGGGAGATTCTGGTCCGGAGAGTACACGAGGTGCTCCACCCTCAGCGCCATCAACTCCTTGTCGATGTTGGCAGCAGAAGCGACCAGATCGTCAGTCCATTGCTCCACCGCCCGGCTGAAGTTGTTCGCTGAGGTGGCGGCGCTCTCCACCAGGCCTCGTTCCTTGCGGAGCTCGTCCTTCAGCTTCGTTTCGCGATCCCGGGCGGCGTCCAGCGAGTCAGTCAACGTGGAGACCTTCAACTCCAAATCAGCAATTGAATCCTTGGCGGCTTTAAGCTCGTCGTCCTTCTTGGAGAGGCGTACCTGCAGATCAGAATTGGTGTGGGCGTCCTTTTCCCGCTCCACATTGAGTGCGGTGATCCTGTCCGCGCTCGCCTTCAGGTACTGCTCCAGCTGCGCCACCTTGGCCTCAAGATCCTTCTTGGCAGTTTCCGCGGTGGCGGCGGCAGCTTTCGCCTCCTTTAGGGCCCCGCCAAGGGCCTGCTCCCGGGCGGTGAGGTCGTCCTCGTGGGCGTCGAGGTCGACCTTCCGCTGGTTGAGCGCTCCTTCTCGCCGGGACAGCTCTTCACCAACCAGTCGCTGCTGCTCCTCGACCTCAGCCTTCTCCAGGAGGAACTCTTGCTGCTCTCCGACAAGCCTTTCACGCTCCTCCGCCAAGTCGCGGAGGGCCGCCTGGTTGGCGGCGCGGAGCTCCGCGGCGCACTTCTCCAAGTCTGCTCCAGCCTTGGCGGTGAGGGCTTCCCGGGACTCCAGTTTCGCCTGCCTGGCCCGGTAAAGGGCCAGGAGCTGGCGAAGAAGCTTCTCCTCTTCGGGCTCGTCACTCCCACCAAGCGCTTCAACAACCTTCAACCCCGCGGAGGCGAGGACCTCTCCGTCGTAGGTCTCTCCCTCCACGGGGGCTCGCGACAAAGATGCCCACGGAACTTGTATGAAGATTCCGTTGGGCGCTTCAAGATAGACGCCCGACCGCTCCATGGACGCGGAGGGGTCGGCGGCCGGCGCAGCGCTTGATGCTCCTGCTGCCTTCGGGCCAGCTGTGCGGTCACCGGTCCCTTCCTCGCCCGCGGCGTCTGCGGTCGGCGCGGTCTCCTCAGCGGCAGGCTCGTCGGCTCCAGCCATGCCCTCAGTGGCAGTGGCGTTGCCGCCGTCGCCTTGCGCGCCCTCCTCGCCGGCGGTATCAGTCTCCATCCGCTCCGGCGCAGGAGGATCTAGCGGAAGAAAAAGGAAAGAAAAATTCAAGCAAATATCCAAAAAGACAAGTCCAAAAAGATAAAGCTACAAGACTCACCTTCGCGGACTTCTTCGACGAAAGGCTCCCTCGCCGGGGAGTCCTCCCTTGGCGGTGGAGCGGTGGCCCCTGCTGGCGGAGGGCCGCCCGCGCCCTCCCTTGGCGGGGTGGCCACCCTTGTCGGGCTGCTCGCCCTTGGCGGGGTACTCGCCCTTGGCGGAGTACCCATCCTTGGCGGAGCGCTCTCCCTAGCCGGGGAGCTCGCCCTTGGCGGGGAGGGCGGAACCTGCAGCTCCTCGGGGGTGCCCTCCGGTTGCTCCTGCGGCTGCGGCTCCACTTCTGCGCAAGACAAACAAGACAACAAGATGTTAGTACAAGCTAAAACCTCAAGCGCGCCCGACGAACAAAAAAATCCAAAACCCAGACTTACGCTGGGGGCTGCGCTGGGGGCTGCTCCTCGGAGCAGCAGGTTGGTCCGGCAAGCCTGCCGCTGGCACGTCTCCGGTCGCCGCGGCGGGCGAGTCGTCTTCGACCTCAACCACGGGGATCTTGGCCCTCTTCGCCATCCGCTGGGTCAGGGTCCTGCAAGCAAAGAAAGAACAAGATCAGAATCATCAGAGAAAGAATCAAGACAGAATCGAAGAAGTTACAAGCAGCAAATACTTACTCCTCTTCCTCGTCGTCGTCGGAGCTGAGGGCGGAGAAGTCGAACTCCACCTGAGTTGCTCCCGCGCGAGGAGCAGGAGGAGAAGGCTCCCTCGGGCGCTTGGCGGTCTCCGGGGCTGGGGGCTGCGAAGACCCAGCCTCCGTTGACGCCGAGGCCCGAGGAGCAGGCGGAGCGGCCGCTTCGCTCCGGGAGGATCCTCCTCCGCTTGGCGCTGGTGCGCGGGGCGCCCCCATCGCGGTTTGGCTTGCCCTGGTGGCGCGCGTCGCCCGGCGAACAGGCTGCTGTCGGGGCGCCTGCGTCCTTGTCGCTGTAGCCGCCTTGCGGAGGCGCTTCAACGGTGTTCGCTTGGTACTTGCCGGAGGCGGGGAGTTCTCCGAGGACGAGGAGGCGTCGTCGTCAAGCCCCAGAGATCCACCGGTGTCCTCATCGGCCTCGACGTCCTCCTCCTCCTCCCCGGCAGGCCCGCTGGATCCAGCATCATGTCCTGCGGCCCCGCTCCCTCCTGCGGCCCCGGTCCCTCCGGTGGCTCCGCTCCCTCCGGCACCTCTGTTCCCTCCGACAACCTCGCCTCCTGCGGCGGCCTCGCTCACAATCCCGGGAATCCCGGCATGCCTCAGGGAAGGAACCCCGACAAGCTCGTCGGGCGGAAGCTTGAGCAGCCTGCGGATCTCTGCCTCTTCTGCTTGGCACGCCTCGTCCGCGGCCTGCGCCTCGTCGACGGTGAATCCGAAATCTCCCGCCGCTGCGGCTGCGGCGGCCTCTTCCATCCGGGAAGCAATATAGGCTATATCCCGCTCCGTGGTGGCCCGGGTGAGACCCTTGTTCTCCTCAGTGTTCTTGGGCACCTCGACCAGGTTGTCAAAGAAACTCAGAATTGCGTCCGGCGGAGGCTCTATCCAGGTGGGGTCGACGCCGTGGGAATCGCACGCGGGCATCATCGCGCGCAAGGAATCCCGGGCAGTGCTGTTGCACAGCGGCACCACTCCCCGGGGAGATCTAAACCACTCCGGATGGGCCGGGTCATGCTTGAAGTGTTCCCGGACCATCCCCTTCAGCTCCAAAGCAGTGAAGTTGAAGTTCAATCCCGGGCGCAGCCTCATAATATCCGCCGCATTGCCGAATTCCCATGCTGGCCTTTTCCTTTCTTGTAAAGGGGCAATGCGGCGGCGGAGGAAATCTGCCCCTACCTCTCCAATGGTCAATTTGGCTACCCGGAGGCGAAGTATCCTGACGAGGGCAATATTGAGCTTGACGTCCTCCGGGGCCAACTCGCTCCAGTCTCTGCCGCGCACTATGGCAGTTGTGCGCGGCGCAGTGAAAGGCTCCGGCTTGTCCTCCACCACCCAACACCAATCTGCGCGCCATTCTTCCCACTTGCCGCGGAGTTCTCCCTTCAGGTATGAATCCTTCTTGTTCAACCGGAAGATCCAGGAGATGCCGCCGGAGAGGGGAGCGCCGGCCTCTACTCTAGGCATAAAGAAATGGCGAAAGAGTGCTACGTTTGGATAGATCCCCACATAGTTTTCGCACAGATGTGCGAAAACGGCCATCGTAAGGATGGCGTTGGGGGTAAAGTCTAGGAGGTGGAGGCCGTATGTGTTCATAATGTCACAGAAAAACTCCGAGAACGGAGAACACAATCCACAATGGAAGAAGACAGCGAAGAAGAAATACCCGCCGGGGTACAGATCTCTGGCGACGGCAGGGAAGACTCTGGTGCGGGGATGAGCTTTGGTCTCCCCGGACCAGAAGAGATAGTACTTGTTCCACAACTCCCTCGCGCTGAGCCTCGGCGCGAAGACCACGTTCCTCTTCCGCAGGGCGGCAAGCTTCGCCGCCTGCTCGGACTTCTCCTTCTTGGTCTTCTCCGCTTTCGCCTTCTCGCTCTTCGGAGCCATGGCGGAGGCGGCGAGGGGAGAGGCGAGGAGCTCGACGACGCCGCGGATGCAGAAGGCGGCGGAGGAGGAGTGGAAGCAGAGAGCAGCGGGGGTTTTCTGGAGGTTGAAGACGCAATGAAGACGAAGGAGGGAAACTGCCCCTGCTTCCTCTGCTTTTAAGGGGGGAGTGGGGGATGCTCCGCATTTCCCATTAAAGAACGAGGCCACGATCTCTCCCACGACGCCGCAATCGACGCGTGCCGTTAGAGAGGGGCGCGGCGGATGCGGAAGGGGATTCGGCGTGCCGTGGGCCGCGCGTGCCCGTGCACTATTTTGGGCCTGGCCCAACAGCGCTCGGCACCGTGTGTGGCCCAGGCCCGGGGGCTCCTGTCGGTGTACTAAGATGGGGGTACCTTAGTACCCCAACTTGTGCACGGGCAGTAGCAGCTTCCCGCGGCAGGTTTTACCACGTGCTCGCCGGAGACCTTTCTGGTCCCCATAAAGCCATTCAAAAACAAAGTATACAAGTCAGAAGATCAAGGCCCCGGCAAGTGGAGCTTGCCGGGAAGGCCGCACCAGGCTCAAGATTATCGCATTAACACAAGACCCTGGCAAGAGGAGCTTGCCAGGAAGACCAGAAGGTTGCATCTCAGAAGACATGCCTCGGCGCACCCTGCGCCCAGGCAGGGCCCGGGGAGCGACAAGCTTCCGGGCCCGGCAAGATCAAGACCCCGGCAAGGTGCTTGCCGGGGGAAGCCTGCGCTGTGTGCCCGCGCTCCAGCTCATCGGCCCACGCGTCGCCCTGGGGCCCTTCCAGGGACGCGTGGCGGATGGCTGTGCAGCCTGGGGGACACGGTGGCACTCCACGGTGACGAGGCTACCGCCGTGGCGAACGGAGGCGCATGGAAGGGTGCTTTTGGGGTCGACGGTGACGGGCATTTAAGGCCCTTGTCCCCCACTGTCAAAGTTAGGTGAAGACCACTGTTCACCCACTGTTCATGCACTGTTCCCGCACTGTTACAACTACCACCAAAGTTACATTTTTGCCCTCCTCTACGTTGACACTTGTCGGTGACCCCTTGAGCTATAAAAGGAGGCCCATGCACAACGTAGAAAGGGTTCGGAACCTAGAGAGCTCTCTTGCTCGGGGTAGCTAGTTCTTCAAGCTCCCGAGTCCAAGAACTCAATACAATCCAAGCAGGAGTAGGGTTTTACGCGTCCGCGCGGCCCGAACCTGGTAAACTGCCCGCGTGTGCTCCTCGATCCGCTCTTCGTGCTCCCTCCGCTCCCTTACCGCAACATACAAGGGGCTCCGGTCCCATAGGTGCTCGTGGCGGACAGTTTCCCCCGACAGAGGGATTCTCTATATACACATATGTGCGTGTGTTTTTTTTTTTTTTTTTTGCTTACGGAACATGTGTGCATGCATGTGCTTTCCAATTAACATGGTAGGCTTGCCAATAAGAACATGAATCCTCACGCAACATCTTTTTTTATAGAGGAGCTCAATTCTCTTTTGACAACCGAATAATCTAGTTTTTTCTAGATTGGAAAATATGTACATGGACATGTGTCACGTAAATCTTTGAAGGTCCACCATATTATATATGTTACGTAAATTGAACGGTCATCTAATCCCAATTTTAAGGCATCTACCAGATCGAGGGTTGATATTTTCTAATTAATGAGGAATTTTCAAACTGATTTCTCTCCCTTCTGGTTCACCGTATATTACTTTTAGTATATAATAGATTCTTCGGAATGCACATGGCATATATTTTCTGAAACACACATGGCAAATTCTGGCAAACAAGGATTTACTCTGTAATTTGTTGTGTGCGCTTGGAGAAATTGCCATGCTCGTGACAAAATAAGCTACCATAAAAATGTTTGTTTTGTCATCCTCTTCCAGTGAACTTCAGCACAGTAATGTTTCCGTAAAAAAGGGAAACTGCTTATTCACATTGGGATATACACAGCGGTCCGAGCGTCCGTCTTGCACGGCATGGGATAGTGCAGAAGCATTCCTTCCACGGGTGTGATCGCGCGTGTCCCAGGTATTTTTTTTTCTTCCACCCCCGAAACTAATTCTCTTGTTTTGCCAGAAAGTGGAAACCATGTTGTTGACCAGTCTATCTCTTAAGCTCTCCATGTTACCCTTCGATTCTTTCATGAACGAAAATCTACTAGTATCAGTGTTGTCTATCCATGGCAGAACCTTCTAACTGCTCTTGCTTCCGGCCGCGACCAGGAAGTCATCCGTCCCATGGACCGGGAACTGCATGAAAACAAAACTCTCAAGCGAGCTAGTATTCTTCCATCCTTTGTCTTCGCAAACATGCAAGGTCTCTATTTAAAAATCAAATCTTGTGTGGATTAGGCTGCTCTGAATCTCCGATTGAATTATCATAGTTGCGCGTTCACGCAGCCACACGGGGACTTCAGGTTGGAGGTTGGACACATCTACTGCACCGCAAGGACATGTTTCAAGGTGAAGATAATGCAGTCAATGGCCGACAGCAGATGAGCTGGCTTTTCAAATATACTCATCTATACCTCTATACCTAATAATAAAGGACGGATGCTTTCATAGTTCTCCATCCGTCATCTCTTTATATATGTTCATTTTTTGTTAACCATAAAGATTGATGGATGAGATTTAAGGATCTACACTTTTTTCCTGCTATGTTTTGTCCGCTTGGTCTGCTTGGTGGTTTTTGCGTACGTTGCCTTCTCTCCTCCTACGTAGTGTGTTTGCTTGCCTAAGAAAAACATAGTGCGTCTCCCATCCAAACACGAGTAAAAAATCAGTACACAACTCCGGTAAGAAGTCCATCAGGTTACGTGCTCTTGGGAGAAAATAAAAACCCAAGCCTTGTACTACTTTTCGTCCCGCGAAATCTTAGCCGCAGTCCGTACGAAGGTCGCGCGGACGAGGAGAGTGTATCCTCGCGTCGAGGATCGTCATCGCCGAAGTTTTCCAGCATATGGTTCAGGCATGCTGGGCCAGCACTGTGCATCTTGACTGGTCCGTCGAGGTCACGGCTGAGGCGGAGCCTCTCGTGGCGGGCGCCGTCGTCGCCGGTGAGGCATAGGTTTACTGTTTACAGCGTTCGTACTGACAACCCCCCTGTTCTTCTAAGTGGAGAAAATCAAGCTAGCACATGGAGAAGGACTGCCCACGGATCAATCAGCGTCGAGGGCCCAATACAGTTCCGATCACGGTGCCAACAGATGAACTGGAACACGGACAACAGGGATACTAGAGCCGGCTTTGGAACCAGCGTCGCGAGAGGCGGGCAGAGAATCGAGGGACAAGGGAGCTTGGGAGTTGGGACAGGACGGAGTGAGGCGACTGACTATGATTCCAATTACATCATTTCATTATTTTATGTCTGCTGGAGTGGCACTCAGGTGCATGATGATGTGTCTTGATTGCTTATTGTAGTTGCATGGAGCTGTTGACAACTTGCTGGAGAGGAGTAGCCATATATTCAGCTCCAGGATGGTTCCGTGCGACCGAAGGCGCTGCCGCTTCTTCCGCCCAGCCGCCGGCGATGCCCTGCTATGGCGTAGGAGATTATCCGCCCTACCACGCGATCGACAGCTGCTTACCACCGCGCCTCCTCCCGCATAGCCACGCCTCCTCCTCAATCCAGTTTTGCTTTCCTTTTATTTCGTTGAATAGGAAACAAGAAGGAACAAAAGAAGCGGGGTATGATCCGATAATCATGGCATCATCCCATGATTAGTGCCATGTCGAAGTTAATCCACTAATCACGGCATGGCCCGGAGAGAGAAGATCCTGAATGGACCAATACTCAAATAATTGACACTCATCTAATTTTTTTTTGTAACATCGGTGTTATTTCTGCTAAAATAATTGCACATTTTTGTATTACTGAAAATACACATTCTGGTTGTTATAAATGATATCTCCCTGTTTGGTCTCGGCAAGAACATGCATATATTCATTGTCAGACATCTTGAGTCTGAAGTCTGTACCATGCAATCTCTTTTTAGGATGTGGAAACATGTGTCGGGCTTCCTTGCCAACGGAATCGGGTGCCTCGAGAATGATCGAGCAGGGTGGAAGATTTGTTTGGGCTTCCATTTTGTTTACAGCGAGTGGAGGGGGAATGGTGAAGAAGCTATGCCAACAAGGAGAGAAGATTTGAGCCTAGGCCCATTGGTCTCAAGTTGCGTGTACGCATGGCGTGACAGAGTGACGCCCATTAGATGGTGTCCGAACACTAAAGAGGCATGTGCGGACACGTGCATGATCTGCCCTCCTTCTGTTAAACTAGTCCACAACATTACAAGATAAGCAGCGACACGCGTGCTGGGAGTATCTTGTGGAGGGTGGATCTCACGTCCAGCTGATGAGATTGTTTTTAAAGTTTAAACATTCTAGCGCAGACATGTTTCAATGACAAGTTTGTTGTATGGTGGCAAGCTCATCGCCTTGGGGCTGGCCACATTTGGACGACTTGATATCAGGCGGACACCTCGATCACTGTTTGTTTATGATGACAGGAAGGAGGATAAGCGACAGCATGGGTGGTACGCCGTGTCGAAAACGATGAGTGGACATGTGGGTGTATTGATCCATGCTTCCAGGCTTAGGGACGTATGCCTTTTCTTGTCTCCCGTTGCAACGCACGGGCATGTTTGCTAGTGAAACACAAATGATGTTGTGCGCCCAAGTTTATGTTCACATGTTTAAGCACAAATTTTGTTTGTTTTGTGTACAGAGCTCCGCGGATGTCATTTGGCCATCAAATTTTGCAAGCACCTAAAACATTTTATCATAATCACATACAAAAGATTCAGATTTAAAAAAATGTGTTGCTATGTTTTTTATCGTGGGTGCACTATAGGGATGCAACGTCCCTGAGTGCACAAAAACCTTATTTTTACCTCAAGGCTCGCGTAATACAAAACTAATATTACATAGAAAAAGAGAAAAACGCCTCAAATCATGCACATACTACAAAAGTGCAAGCGCAATTCGCCGTACATTTTTCGATTTAGTTCTTGACAATGGTGCTTACCACGTCAAAGTAGTTGGGGGAGATCTTGCATGTGCGCCCGGGTCCCTGAAGGTCACTGAGACGTTGGCGCAAAGCTTCCAGGGATAAGGACAATGCTCGGTTTCCTTCACTCTCACGGACGCAACTGCGGATTACAAGGAACAAGTGTCAGGGCCATTAAATGAAACAGAAAACAACATCAACACATCAGAGGGTCATTACTACACGAAGCAACATATCCCAACCAATTATGCTTTCCAGTCCTCTATGCCAAACCAGATACTACAGAGTAATCACTTCATCACGACATGTTGTGTGATGATTAGATGAGCATTGGGAAAGTTACTTTCGCCACAGATTGCATAACGCAGAAGCAAGCAATGCTATCTCCCAGCATGGATTATGGGCCCTTGGAACTAAAGTTCAAGCTACTTAAGTTTTTCCTCTGAACTAGTCTTATCGAAGCTCAAACCGTGCCTTATCCTTGAGATTGAAGTAACATGCAAAGAGCTCAAACAAAAACCAATCCCCCTCCACTTTCCCTTCCCGCGTCGGTCCCACGGGTGACGGGGTGGGGTTGCCCGTCGCCGCCGCAAGCTTCCCTCTCCTCCCTCCATCCTCATTCTCCACCGCAGGGTGGCGCGGCTTGGTAAAACCTAGTCCGTGCCAGTGGGGCGTTGCACCTCCTCACAAGGAGCTGCCATCATGGGGCAGCGCTGTTCGGACAGGATGTCGCACTGGCATTGGCCACGGCGACTCCCAACAGCGTTGGTGCTCATGGTGTGCCCCTATCTGGTTCCTGACGGCAGCTGGCTGCGGCTATGGACATCATGGGCCGGCGGCCTCTGCCAGGGCAGCGATGGGATGGTCGAGGCGAAGAGGTGGTGAGACCAGATTTGGGCCTGAGTCATGTTGGGGCTCTCTCCCGGGTAGGTGAGGTTGGGCCCGGTCCTTGTGGTACAGTTGTTGGGTCATTATTGCATTGATGCGCGGACCGGCGTCGGTGCCCATGGACATGGCTCGTGAGAGCGAGCTTGGGACCGGGCTTGGGGCTTGCTCACCAACAGACAACAATCATGAAGTCATGTACCCTAATACATCAGGATTGATTGGTGAGCCAACGATGGAGGAGCTATCCATATTCGATGGCTGATGCTAGGCTAGGAGTAGATGACCTGATGACGTGTCTCTACTCTTCCTACCATGGTCGAGTGCGTTCTGAAGTGAGCGATGTATGTTGTCTCTTGACAGGGTTTACCAAGGCGACGACCCTGGATAGCGGTCTGCATGGTTTGCTCTCCACATGTACCAGCGCCGCAGTGGTGGCTCTTCTTCTTAGTTGTGTGGCGATGGAAGATGTAGCGGTGGGTGGCTCGGGCATGCTGTCTACTCTCACAAGGGAAACACCCTAGTCTGGATCTAGGGATTAGACCTTATCGTGCTCGTCCTGGCGGCCTTGTGGTGGCACGGGTGAGTTGTCGGGCAGAAGGTATGCGCGTGCGAAGACGAGGCGACACCCATGGGTGTCACACACTTCTTGAAGACGTCATTGTGGTTTTTCTCTGTCATGGCTCCAGGTGAAGATCTTTGTCCGTTGCGCACTCGGCAGCGGCGACGCTCTGCGCTATTCTCCTTCATGAGGGTTTTGTCGTTGAGTTTAGCTCTAATAGGTTGTAGCATAGAGGTGTATTTAGATCTTCCTATGTTCTTTGTTGGTAGCATAGTCACGTGTGTTCTGCATGATCCAATTTCCTAGGACCTGCTTTGTAAGAGGGTTACCTCACCATCTAGTATTGTTCGATGGTGTATGTTTTTAGATTGTTTCTTTTTATATAGAGCGGGAAAAAAGCCTGTTTTGAGAATTAAAATAAACTTCCTCATGCTATGGTGCCTTTTGGGTGTTGATGTGGTCTACGGAAGCCATGCTATGTGATTTAGCCGTGTCTTAGTGGTATTTGATGTCTAGAATAAAATTCCTTATGTATGATCTCGCTTTTCAATTGTGTCGGGTTCTGGTTGGAAGGCATGCAACCGATAAGAGCACATGGTGCGGTCAATATATGCTTTTATAATGCATACAGATGAGAGCACGTGATGCTGGTTAGGAAAGAGCACCCAATGTGCCAACACAGTACTATAAGTGTACACGAGCCATGTAGTGCGGTGGGCCAACGAGGCATCTTGACGTCACATACACTCAAATGATAAATATTGAGCTCTCGGGCCAACGAGGTATCTTGACGTCACATGTACTCAAATGATAGATATTGAGCTCTCCGGAGTCTTAGGTCCATGTCCAATTTCTCTGGCAATATGAACATAGGTCGTCCATATGCATCGAGGGAGTGGAAAGCATATGTCGTATTTACACGATCTGCGTAGGCTTGAAAGGCATCGGGAATTCTCTTATGGCATTGGGGTAGAATGGGTTAACCTGTTTTATCTCTCCGAGCTAACCTAGTAACCAACATGGCGATTGGCCTGGGCGGAAGAGACCTTCGATGTCCAGAACATGGCGATTGGCCCGATTTACGTACATCCCGACATGAGGATGCAATCGCGAGCGAGAGGGCGGGAAGCTCTTGTCTTACCATGAACATCTTGCTGGCCACGAACGTGAAGGTCGTCGGATCTGGTGGCACGGCGAGCCAGCTCACGTCCCCGGCCCGCACCTCGAGTCCCTCCACCTCATGGTGCACGATGGTGGTCATCAACGTTTTTGCCGCGCTGCGCCTGCATGGACACGCCGGTCTCCGCATTTGGCAGCAGGCCGTAGCGGCACAGAAGGACCATGTAGGCGAGCACTCCCGGAAGCTAACTCCTCGAGGATCATCCTCTCCAGTCTTCACCATTCACTGCAGCTCGTCTTAGAATTATTAGGTTTGGCCCATGTGCATTTTCAAAAAGTTCTCAAATTTTCAAATGCCTATGAATAGATGACAATTGGAATGCAATTTTTTGTCCCACCCCGAGAGTAAAGATGGTTTGAAACCAACTTATGTAATGAAATCTTTCCATCCCACTAAGTGATATGTATATGGAGAGAAAGAGAAAACCACACGTGCATGGGCACTCATCTCATCGGGCACTAGGTATCGTCGACGGTTGTTGCATTTCAGAACAATCTAGTCACATTTCAGTGCAATATTAAGCTGTGTTACACAGCATTCCGGAGATCCATCAGAACATTTCAAACATTCCAAATTCAATTTGAAATATTCCCCACAAATTCCTATATTTAGTCAAAATTCAGATACAATTAACAAGAGTGGAATTTCAAGTAGTCCACAAAATTTCCTGAATTCAGTGTCTGAGGAAATTTTGGAGGCATGTTGTCCGTAATAAGAAACCATTAACCCCACTGTTATCCTTACTCTGTACGTGGCGCTAAACATAAATAAATAGCCAAAAAATGATTTATGCGTTTCAATACAAACTCATTTTGCCTCAAGGCCCACACCATGCTTTTTTCGCAAAAAACTAAAGGCCCACACATGCTACAAAAGTAATATTACAGGCTCATACAAGGCGAAAAAAGAGAAAAAATATCCTCAGACCATGGACAAGCTACAAAGTACAAGCACAAGCCCAATCTAGTTCTTGAAGAAGGTGCTTAGCATGTGAAAGTACTTGGTAAAGGTCTTGCGGGTGCACTAGGGGTCCCTGGTGGTGACTAGCACATCATCGCATGCCGTTAGGGAGAAGGCCATCGCCACCCCGTCACATTCAGCTCTTCTGGCGATGTTATGATGCAGTAGTCCAGGCCTTCCACCACCGTTGCTCCCAGCTATAGAGCAGAGGACAGGTCAGATTAAGGACCAAGGGGTGCAACAGGAAGCTGAGATATAAGAAAAGGAAATATGTGCATTATTGCCTTGGTTAGCTTGGTCCGAGTCGCAACCATTTGCTCCGTTTCCTTCACAATCTAGGAGGGAACTGTAGATGAGAATGAACAAGTGTCCGGACCAAAACATGCAAAAGAAATCAACATCAACACATAACTGGGTCATTTCAGGTCCTGAATGCCCTCCTGTTACTACAGAGTAATCTCTACGAGAATGATATGTATGGAGGGTGCAAAAATTTACCATCTCTGCTAGCAGTGGGACCATCGACAAAGAGGGAAACTACGATATGAGTCATTGCGACATCAGGCAATTTGTTCATGTTGATATCAACAGCTTTTGGGTATTCCAAGTGAGGTTTGGCCGATGTGGGCTTGGCTGCCGCTCGAACACGCCCTCCGCTGCAGCTCAAACACGCCCTTGGCTGCCGACACGATCGTGTGGCTGCACGCAAACAGATGTGGTCATGGTGAGAAACTAGAAACTATGGCGGATGAGAAAGTGACGTCTGTTGATTACAGTAGGGCAGGGCTTCCCTGTTGTGGACAGAGGATGCCCACAAACTCGTGGACGCGGGTGGCATACATGGCATCCCGGACGCGCATGCTGCCCAGTTCATGTTGGAGATGTACCTTAGTAGAGCTATTCTGGCGCTTGGCCTCCCACGGGAGCGCGAAGATCTCCGGCATGCCAGGACCGAACAACGCTTCCCTTAGCTCCGGCCTAGCAAGTTGGGCACCACGATGATGAAGTCGTGTGCCACCATGGAAGCGGTCACCGCGTCCCGGTCTTGCTCCCTGCCTAACCTGCCCAGCTCCAGCACCCGGAGGACAACTTTGGTGACCTCCATCATCTTCTGACAGTGCTGCTCTATAACCATCGGCTTGACGTTTCAAGAAAGAAGTGTGAATATGTGATGTCATGCGATGCTTTTTAGGATATTCTGAATATTTTGGATGGCTTACCACGTATATCACGTGGTTGGATCTTTGTTGTGCAATCACAACTATAATTGTCAAACGGTGAGCATCGTTTTTTTCAGTGTTTTGATAGTTGTTGTTCATCATGGGAACAACTGTTTCTTTTTCTTTGCAACATGAACTCGGCCACTTTGGGTATTGTGTAAAAATAATTGTGAAAGTGATTCAGATCTATGATAAAAGTAAGGGATAATTATCCTTTTGCCCTTAGTGGTGTCTTTGTGCTCAGTTTTGCCCTCAGTTGGGAATTGTGCTCAGTTTAGCCCCTAGTCTGTCCGCACCGACTCGTTTCGTGAACTCTGCCATCTTCGTCGGGTCAACATTTTGACTCGGTCCTTACAGGTGGGACGAGGCGGCAGAGACGCGCTACACAATCAGACCGTCGCTCTCGTGGCTCATGGGACCCAGCAAACAGCCATTGAGCATAAAGCCGTTGCAGGTGTGCGATATAAGCGGGCAACGGAGAGAGCGGCGGTGACCATGGCGACAGAGAGCGCGGCGGTGACCACGGAGACAAAGAGAGCCGGTGATAGAGAGCGTGGCGGTGGAAAGATAGTCGTCGAGGGCGCGGCGGCGTTGAGACCCCCTTCGGCTCCGAGCTCGATGTCTTCTTCAAGCTCCTGCGCCACCTCGCAGATCCAGAGCCCGACGCGCGTGGAGATGCCGATCTTCGTCTGTCCGCGGTGCCGGGCGGGCGTTGATTGGATGGTTTCTCACACCCGAAGAACCATAACCGTCTGTTCTACGTGTGAAGCGAGAATGGGGTAAAATCGGGGTAACTGCACCATTTTCGTGGTCGGGATCTTTGAGCAATACGGTTGATCAATTTGGCATTCATGCAGGTGAAATGTTTCTTCCTTTGGGTCGATGCTCTGGCCGAGACTTTGATGAATGAACTGCAAGAAGAGCATGAAGAATGGTTGCCCATACTGCCACGAACGGCAGTGGCCGCAGCACGAGCTCCGAAAGAAGAGACGGAGGGCGAAGCACACAATGACAAAGAGCTAGCTGTTGAGCTTAGGATGTTGAAGAAGAAGTTTAGGAAGCTTGAAGATCAAGCACAAACTCCCATTTGCAATTAGTTTTGAGCATTTGTAGGTATGGTAATCGCACTGGGTGTAATGTTGAAATTGTATGGAAAGGCATGAATTATGGAGGAATTTGTAAGTTTGAAATTGTATGAAAAATTCACTTTTTGAAAATGTTGGTCAAAGTTGTTTAAATGTTATAAAAGGGGAGAAGAAATGACCAACATTTAAATATGTTTAAAAAAGGGTGCAAAAATGGGAAACTCAGAAACTTTGATCAATGAAATGCAGCTCTCTGCTCTGCCTTTCTGTAAAAAAAAGGTTTCTCTATGGGCCAAATTCAAAGCGGAGAGCCCAATGCCAGCTAGACTAATGGGCCAACCGCATCCAATTAGGCCCATTTGGGGGTGGGCAAATGAAATCTCTTGCGTGTTTTTCTGTTTTCTGTTTTGATTTAGTTGAGGTAGTAAATCATTTTATATAATTCTGAAGCTTTCTGTGGAAGTTAATTGAATTATTCCATAGCCAAGCATTTAAGTTTAGAATTTTTTGGAGCTGTTAAATATATAATACCAATTTAATTACATCAATTCAAATACATCGTGATTTAAATCAAAGACCAAAATATCATGGAAAATGTGCCTCAGCTCTGGTAGAGGTTTACACCCGGTGCCAAAATTAATGAACATTTTTGAAGGGCATTACATTGAGAACAAAATAATTTGTCTAAAAATAAAGGTGGAAAATGCACATGAAAAATTATCTTTCTCCTTATTCCTAGCAAACATGGTAGCCAACACTTCATCATTACTAACTGTGAGCCATTTCATTTCCCCATCATAGTATTTGTATTCCACTTCATCAAGCAAACCCCAAGGATATTGGCTGCAAATTACCTCCCTCAAATTGTTTGAAACTCCAATTATAAGCCATTGGCAACAGATAATAGAAACCTCCTTGGAATTTCTTCTTATTCTTTGAATTCAACATGTACCGGTCCCTTCTAATGTGCACCAAGAAAGCAAAGCACAATACCATCCTAACCGACGAAAAACAGAGACGCAATCAGCACACTAACCGGGCAAACCAACTCGAATCAACTGTTCAAATGCACAACTAAGCTCAATCTAAACACGAGGCGTGACTTACCCCTCGGAAACCCAGTCGTGGACGCGCCGGATCTCCGGCCCGATGCCTACCTTAACAAATACTTCGGGGTCGTCGCTGCTCGCCATTTCGCCCTGGGGTTCACCCTCGTACTTCCTTTGTGTGCACCAACCCGCCACCTATCAGCGCTCCGGCCGGGCGCACGGAAGGAGGCCACGCCGCGGGTCGAGCAGGTGGCGGGCGCCCCACAGGTGGCATCGCAGGAAGGTGGCGGGCTGAGCAGGTAGTGGTGGAGCGGGACGGCTGCAGCCGCGCCCGCGACAGTGTAGGTGGTGGCGGCGCAGGTGCTCGCGGTGTCGTAGGTGGTTGCGGCGGCGCAGGACGGCCGGACGGCGGACGGGACAGAGTGGGCGGTAAGTGGCCCAGTTAGAACCCTAGGATTGATTTGGGGACTTTGTTGCACGGTCGGACATGTCAGCTCCGGACCCATGTCCACGCGGTCCCATGTGTAAGCTCCGGACCCACTACCACTAAAGCTGGTGGACGGAATGGACTCAAAACTGCCCGTTTGGCCTCGTCATAGTAGTTGCGCATAGTCTAGGGCCAAAACTGAGCATGATTCACAACTGAGGGCAAAACTAAGCACATGGACACCATTGAGGGCAAAAGTATAATTGTCCCTAAAAGTAAATAATTCATGTCGGCCGTCCAGCCGAAGCTTCGGCCGAGCGCGCGTCGTTCGATCGATTTCAGATCATATAGCCCTTGACACGCGTCGCTTCGCGTAGGAGCACGTGTTTGCGGCCCCTTGTACACGCATGCTCCCAACTTATCTTTGTGTGGTTGTTGTCGTCCATACACTCGTGTTCTTCCCACGAAACGCATCCCTCTTTTTCTCGCCAATGAGCGACGGCTCACCATGCACCTTGAACGTGAGCGCATCATAAAGAGAGGGAGTTACAACTATGAATGGAGGGAGCTGCAACCTGTGTCAGGGGAGGTTGCGACCAAACGGTGAGCATGGTGACCACAAAACAACGAGGACCAGGTGGCGCTACTTTGAGCAAAAACTGAAATAGTCGTTTTTCCACATGCTTCAATTGACATCGCAATGTTTTGCTGCAAGGATAACTGGCATCGCATTTTCCTACAACAGGCGTTGCTTTTTGTTACAATTGTTTTCATTTTTTGTTAGATCCATTCACGGCTGAGTAGCGACCCACGATGGCGGGGACACAACCGTCATAGGGTTTTTCTACATATGGCCATGATGTTTTAGTTGCAGCCCGCGACTGCGGCAACAATGATTTGCTGCAAGCGTTGTTGCTTTTTGCTATGACCTAAGATTTTTTTCTTAGATTGTCTGCGCAACCGCCAAAGCAAATGTTGTGGTCTGCAATGGTGACCTACAACCAGATGTGATAGCGACCACTTTTTTGTTGCAACCACCGTCTCCGTTTGCTATGACCGACAGCGTAAATTGCTACCATGATGCTGGCCATGATTTTTCAGACTAATTGACAAAGTTGTATTCCACAGTCAGCGCGGCGATGGCCGTGGGCCAGCACGGCAGCACGGAGGTGGCCGGCAAGTGTGGAGATCGTTTCTTTTTTGCATATGTGTGCGGTAGAGGAAGATGGTAGCAATGACCTAGTCCCACGGTTATCAGGAGCATTGATACACGCGGGAACTGACACTCGGCAGCTAACTGGCCAAAAATACGATCAGTTTGCCGGTGCCTAGTGCTAGCCATTATAAAAGTTCACCGGAAAGGCAAAGCATCTCAAATGTAATAAAAATTATGTCGAGCTCCCTAGACCACCAAACGACCAGTATCACCGCCAATACAAACCACCGCATCTTTGTTACCGCACCCCTACCAGAACCAACTTAACCTTCTCGATGGCAGCCAGGAAGTCTTCGTGCACGTTCCCATAACCACCATCGCCCAGAAGCTGCAATTGTCACCGTTGAACCCATGAATAGATCTGAAACACGTAACATGAAATCTCATCATCGTGCATGCACGACGAGAAACCATAAAGTCGATGTCATAGGACAGAAAAAATCTCCACCGGATCACTGTTGACTTCATCCAGGCGAACGAACTCGTGGAGGACCAAAGTCTTGAAGACAAACTGATACATTGAAGAGTAATCTAAATTTACCTTGTATTAGCAATTTTTTGTATTTAAGTAACTCTTTATATGATTTTCATTACAAAATATGCTTAAATTTAATTTGCTGAAAGTCAGCAACCTGTGCAATTGCATGGGCTAGTATGTGATTTCTTACTTATTTTGAATTACTACAGAATGTATTTTTCAATAAAATATAAATGTGCATGTTAGAGAAGCTCCTCACATTATTTTTTGTCAAAGCACTCGGCCAGCCAAAAAGTAATAATGTTCCCTTAGTTGAAAGGTGATTTGTTTTGAAACTTTGCTAAACTTACTTTCCCAATGAAGTTTTTTTAAAGCTCATGCTATCATATTACTTATGCCAATACCAGCTAACTTGAAATTTTTCCTTTTTAATTGGCAGATTGATAATGCATTTTGTTACCTGCTTCTCCATATTCCCGAGCAATTGTGTTAACTCTTGAGTGGTTATAGGGTTATGATATATTCCTACCCGTGCCTTGTTTTTTAGGAAGAGAGAAGACGTGAAAGTCTTTTGGAATAATATGATAGAGCATGTTTTTTTTCAGTTGAGTTACTATGAGTTGGGTCCAATCAATGGACACATTGAATATTAAGATAGATAAATATGTAAAATATATCAAATATCATTATACTGCTAAAATATGTCTAGCAATCTGGATCGTACAGTACAGATATTACAACGGGAGCGACATGCTCCCATGGCTATATATCGGTGTATCCGTGTATAGTGTTCCGGCGAGATAGATCAAGGTGGTCCTGTGCGGGTAGCCGGCTAGTGAAAACGTAGCTAGCTTACGTGAGTTCTCCTGAATCGATCCACCAGAGTGCTTGCCTGCTAGTGTCCGGTGGAACTCAACACTAGCGACCGGCCGGAAAGGAAACAGCTGTGGCTAGCTCGGTCATGTGATTCATGGAGAGTACTCGACAGATCACCGCGTTGAGGTCGGGCCTGTGCCAACAAGAGATACACTTTCACTAGATATTTTCACTTCTCCTATCAAATTTATATAATTGGATTTTTTTTATCCCCACTTCCGTCGGGGGATTCATACATCATATGAGGATTCCTGCAATGTTACAGTGGATCAATCAATTCAAATCAATAGAACCACTAGGTGAGTCGTCCTAACGATTGGATTGAACCTGTTCATGCTCTTGGCTCTTTGTGTGTTGATGTCGTCCAGGGAAGCCGTCATATGACCGGAGATATGCTTTTACTACCCACAAAGGTGAACATAGAAGATTAAAACTGACTAGAGAAGCGAACTCCTGTGCTAAGTAGTGCTGGATTAATACAAAAGACATGCAATATGGTGGGCAAGTGGTGGCACCTGCATGTCACCATACCCAGCAAATAAATATCAAGTATCTCCGTGCCTCTCGACCCCAACTGCAATTTCTTCTAGCAACAATTCCAGAGAGAGAGAGAGAGAGAGAGAGAGAGAGAGAGAGAGAGAGAGAGCATCTGTTGTGAGTTGTCTAGGCTTGAAAGGCACCGGGAATGATTTCAGGACATGGCGATGAGTCTGAACAGGAAGAGACCTTTGCAGGCCAGCAACCGCGGGAGACAAGTACAATCCCCGCGGGATGGGGAAGTGACACTCTCTCACCCATGATACGCACATCCTGATATGACACCGAGATTCGGTCATTTCCATCTGGCAAGTGCCTTGATTGAATCCTATAGCAGGCAGTACTGTATGTGTTGTATATACCAGAATCCTGTAGCTTGTGTACTGTACATGTGTCTTCTAGCTCTTCACAGTTACTGAATCTCAGTCCCCGGACATGAATTTGCACCTCCGCTGGCTAGAGTACTTATTATCCATGATAGGGATTAGGGACTCTTAATCACTTTTTCTCTCAAGACGAACGGGGCCTACTTGTTTGTGCTAACTGTTTCGCCTTATACGGTTGTAGTACCGTGAAAACGTCACACTGTTTGATCTTCCATAAATATATTAACACATAATGCAACAACAACGAGCATTTATCTTCTGTGCCAGTGGCACGCACTCCCTCCATACGATCTCGTCACATGGAGATATGCGCCCGAATTTATTTCATTTCGGTTGAGCATTTTCAACAGTTGAGAGTTGTGATGTCCTTTGTGCATTCCGATCAGAGCAGTGTTGTTCTTCGCGCAAGGGAATTCTTCCTCCTTCCAGGATGATAGCTGTGTTGTTCTTCGTGCAATGGAATGCTTCCTCCTTCCAGCATGACATCTAGATCAGTAAATGGTAATTTGTTTCTCATTTGAATAAAGAATATAGTGTGCAACACATTCATTTTACCTCAAGGCACACGTGCTACAAAACTAACATTACAGACTCATACACCATCTCGCAAGAAGACGAAGAGAAAAATTCCTCAAACAATTGACATGCTACAAAGTACAAGCGCAATTGGTGGTAGATTCTCCGATCTAGTTCTTGACGAAGGTGCTTAGCATGTCGAAGTAGTCAGGGAAGGTCTTGCGGGTGCACCCGAGGTCCCTGATGGTGACTGGCACCTTGGCGAAGCAGCCAGGGAGAAGGCTATCGCTCGGTTTCCTTCGCCCTCCAGGAGGCAACTACAGATTAGAAGGAATAAGATAAAAAAGAAACCAACAACAACACATAAGAGGGTTATTACTACACAGAAAACTAGTAACAACAGATCCCGGCCAATTATGCTTTTGAGTCCTCTATGCCCAACCTGATACTACAGAGTAATCGCTTCATCAGGACATCTTGCGTGATGATTAGATGAGCATTGGGCACGTTATTTTTGCCACAGATTGCATGACGCTGAAGCAAGCAATGCTATCTCCAGCATGGATTATGCGCCTTGGGATTAAAATGTCAAGTTGCTGAAGTTTTTCCTCTGAACACGTCTTATTGAAGCTCAAACCGTGCTTTTTCTTTGTGATTGAAATAAGCCGGCCTGCTCATGCTCTCGCGCCTTTGAGTGTTGGTGTCGTCTACGGAAGCCATGCTATGTGATTTAGCCGTGTCTTAGTGGAATACCCAGTAACAATTTTACAAAATATTATATGTCTAGAATAAAATTCCATATGTTGGTCTTGCTTTTCAATTATTTCGGGTTTTGGTTGGAAGGCATGCAACCGAGGAGAGCATAGGCGCGATCAATATTTGGTTTTATCATGCATACGGATAAAAAGGAAAAATCAAAGCTTGTTAGAGAAGAGCACCCCATGTGCTATCACAGTGCTAGAAGTGCACACAAGCTATGTAATGCCGTGGGCCAGCGAGTCACTTTAATCGTCACATACACTCAACACATACACTCAATCGATAAATATCGAGCTCTCCAGAGTCTTGGTTCCAGGTCCAATTTCTCTGTCAATCTGAACATGGATCGTCCATATGCATACAGCCATCCAGTGAGTGGAAAGCGTCCGTCATATTTACACGAACTGTGTAGGTAGGCATGAAAGGCACCAGGAATTGTCTTACGGCACTGTGGTAGAGTGGGCTACCTACCCACATGGAGATTGGCTCGGGAGGAAGAGACCTTCGCGGTCCAGCACCTGAGCTGCATAAGTGGCACTCTCTGGTCTGATTTACGCACATCCCGACATTAGGCTGGAATCGCCAGAGAGAGGACGGGCACCTCTTGCCTTACCGTGAACATCCTGCTGGCCACGAACGTCAAGGTCGTCGGATCTGGCGGCACGGCGAGCCAGCTCCCGTCCCTGGCCCGCAACTCAAGTCCCTCCACCTGGTGCTGCACGATGGTGGTCATCACGCTGTTGCCGGGAGGCGCCTGCATGGACACGCCGGTCTCCACGTCCGGCGGCACGCCGTAATGGCATAGCCGGACAGCGTGGGTGAGCGCTCCCTGACGCCAACACCTCGTGGATCATCCTCTCTGATCGCTGTTGCTGTGATTCTGACGGCGATTGGCACCTCTATGACCGTGTTGGCTCTTGGCTGCAACGCTGACCACAACTCCTCCTGGTTAGACCCCTTCTTCCACAGCAGCAGGTCGTGCGCTGCCGATAGCCGTCGTGTCAGGAAGGGAGGGCATGATGAGGGATGGCGTGAAGACGATCGGCCAGACCGTCGCAGGGCTGGGCGAGACGACCAGTCTCCCGCACGCCACTCGCCTCTCTTTGTTGAGATGCGGGCGGCGCCCTGCTTTGACGTCGTGTCCAGCTGCTGACGGGGCCGGCGGCTCCACGGCAACTGCTGCTTCTTCGCCGGCCAAGGGACGAAGCCCTCTCCGTCAAGCTTCGCCGCGCACGGCCAGGCGTCGTTCCCGTGGCAGCATCACACAGCCGGGGTCTTAACTTCGTGCTCCCCTGCGTGCCTAGCTCCAAGAATGGCACGTTCAGCACCGAGGTCTTAACTTCGTGCTCCCCTGCGTGCAAGCGACCCTCCTCGTGTGCTCGCCTGTGCCTTCGCTCACGCCACCCAGCCCCCATCTGGCTTTGAAGAATCTCCTGTGCAAGCTGCTGCTACGATGGCCGCACCTCCTTCTCCTCAGCTCGCTAGGGTCTAGGGACGACAACAACATCTTGGCGCCTCTGTTCATGCCATGCTAGGCACCACTTCTGCAGTCGCCTGCATCGTCGCCACCAAGGAAACCACCAACACGCGCCAAGAACCTCTCAGACTGCTCCAATCGTTTTCCTTTGACGCCTCCCCTTTCCAAATTAGCATTACGACGCCGACGCCACATGTTACTTCCCAAAGTCATGAGCAGTTGAGCATCTACATAGAAGCACGACGCAGCTCCATTCTTCCACAAGCATCTAAATTTCTACTCATCCCCTTCAAATATTTATCTGGGAGATGGTATGTGATTGCCAGTTTAAGTTATCTCTCAATTCAACGTTAAGTACCTGTGATCTTCAGCTCCCTCAAAAAGAAAAAAGCTCTAATCTTCAACGTTTAAGTCACTAATACCGTTTTATTTTTGTTCTTAGTTGTAGAGGCACCCATTAGATTAGAGAGACGGAAAGAGTGCTCAGAGAAAGAAAACAGGGGAAAGATTTCTTCAGTTCATCGTCAATTCTTTTTTTTTTTTACGGATCTAAGGCGGGCTTATGCCGGCCTAAACCAATTTCATTATCATAATAAGACTGAGATACAAACTCAACGACTACACAAATGTAGCACCTAGCACAAACAAAAAGGAATAACAAACAACAGAGAAGAACCAGGAAATGAGCTACGAGCCTACGACAAGCAGCCAACACCAACAACTTAGCACCCATCACCACTAGGCAGACCGAGAAGAGCGTGATCTAGCATTGTTGGATAAGTCGAAAGAAGAATTGACACCGATAAGACGAAAAGAAGAAGCCGATGACAATGACATGTACCTAGGGTAGGTCCTAGACCTGACCTACATGCCCTACCCAAGGACACTACACAAAGAATCCGAGACCTGCAAAGTTAGAAAGGAAATGCCGACCGGGGTCAACCCGGTGTACAAGTCACTCGAAAGAAGATCCACTCGATTGTTCTACCCCCC
>LR738712.1:768539619-768564745 GCA_902687465.1 Secale cereale
CTCCTCCTCCTCCTCCCTATAGTGTACCTCACTAGAGGAGGGTACCTCACTAGAGGAGGGCCTCGAAGACAACACCCCTAAGTCGGTGAGGGTGCGCTCTTTCTGGCCGCGACCCCCTATAGAGGCTCTCCCCCCAGCAACTCGTCCTCTAGAGGATCTCCCCCCGCCCCCTCCTCCTCTAGGGGCACCTCTCCCTCGACCTCCCTATGAGGAGTCATCGTCAAGTAGCCGAGGGGGAGGATTACGTGCTCGACCACTCCGACTAGCCTGGCCGACGACCTTGCGTAGGAAACCCACGCCGTCGGCCTTCCCCTTGCCCATGTTCCACGAACCTGCATTGAAAAGAGAAAAAGCAATTAGTAAATTAATGAAATGAAGGAAAATGCATGATAATAAACACATTAATAAAAATGCATAAAAAGGCATATTCCTAAACTATAGAAAAAAATACTTGAAACGTACATCTGCTAGAACCCATATGAATCATCACTGTTGTAACCTCTTTCTCGGTCCGTCTCATCATCACTATCAATCATATCATCTTCGTTGTCCGACGGAGGTGGAGGCTCTTCCTCGTCGTCAGCGGCTTCGTTTAACTTTTCTAGCATAAGTATGTCATTTTCATTGACAATGGTCTCACCATCATTCCGTGTATCGTCGACGTTTGGGTCCACATCATCATCACCCAATGGTCTAGCGTCATCGTTTCTAACCACACCATCATCATCATCATCATCATCAGGTTGCTCTTGATAGAACACTCCCTCGTATGTCATGGGGTTAATGTTGTAGTAATCATCTTCATTCGGGTCTGGCAGCTTACCATGTGGCGAAACCTTGAACACAACTTCCCTACCCTTTAGATACGCTTTCTGGCATGGGTAAGGCAGATAATATACTTGTGTAGCTTGGGTAGCCGCAATGAAGAGATCGGCTCCGGCATAGACGGTTGATGGTTTAACTTCTACCAAACCAATGGAAGGCGTATGTTTTACCCCCTCCCGCGGATCGAACCATCGACATTTGAACACATGAAGACTTAGGGTCTCACGCCCCTGGCGGAATTTAACCTCGTATATATTTTGTACCCTTCCGTAGTAGTCTACTGAATTTTGACCGGGGGTTTACACTCCGGTATTTATAGTTTTGGGATCGGGGCGGCTGTTTTGGTGCTCCTCTGTATGGAAGCGATACCCATTCACATCATACTTTTTACATGTCATGACGGCAGGGTCAAAACCCATGGAAATCCATCTCAATTCATCATCCATAGATATGTTCGGATCTTTTCCCTACAAGTATAATGGAAATTGTTGCGTGCATTAGTTTGGTTAACTAATAAATGTTGAAGTAGGTATTTAATAGGGGAGTGTGGAAAATTACTTTCTCCATGAACCAAGCAACAAAATTTTTACGTCCAGGGTTTCCATGACGGAGAAGAGTAAGTGCCTCCGCCTCAGTAGGAGGATTCACTCCCGTCCATTCCACTTGAACGAAATCACTAAAAATAAGAAAAGCGGTGCTAGACCGGGACTAAGTGAACATGGAACATGATGATGTGGAAGACATAAAGGAATGGTGTAGTGGTATTACCTCATCCACACTTCCTCAACTTCCTTGATGTTGTGCAAGATATAGAACATGAGGTCCTCCCACTCTTGTCGTGGCATGTTATAAGATTTCGAGGCCCCAGCCCTCCCACCTTGCGTGTTGAATAAATCGAGCCTGTGTTGATACTTGCGCTCTTCTATATTGTATCGAGGCACCTTGTTATGCAGATGGGGAACATGGTCTGGATAGTATGATGTCCTGAGGTCTGACACCTCCTCTAGGATAACCGCCTCAGCTATGGAAGCTTCAATCTTAGCTTTGTTTCCACATTTCCGTCGGAGATGCTTGTTCTTGTTGGGGAACGTAGTATTTTAAAATTTTCCTACGATCACGCAAGATCTATCTACCAGATGCATAGCAACGAGAGGGAAGAGTGTGTCTACGTACCCTCGTAGACCGGGAGCGGAAGCGTCAAGTGACGCGGTTGATGTTGTCGAACTTCTTCGCGATCTAACCGATCAAGCACCGAACGTACGGCACCTCCGCGTTCAGCACACGTTCAGCTTGATGACGTCCCACGAGCTCTTGATCCAGTTGAGCTTCACGGGAGAGTTTCGTCAGCACGACGGTGTGGTGACGGATATGATGTGTTCACCGGCGCAGGGCTTCGCCTAAGCTCCGCGACGGTATGACCGAGGTGTGATTCTGTGGAGGGGGGCACTGCACACGGCTAAAACAATTCAACTTGTGTGTCTTTGGGTGCCCCCCTGCCCCCGTATATAAAGGAGCAAGGGAGGGAGGCCGGACAACCTCTCCTGGTGCGGCTAGGGAAGGAGTCCTACTAGGAATAGGATTGCAATCCTATTCCTAGTAGGATTCACCAAAAGAGAGAAGAGGGAAAGGAATAGGAGAGGTGGCGCCCCCCCCCCCCCCAATCCTAGTCCAACTAGGAACCCTAGGTGGGGGCGCCGGCCAGCCCTATGGGCTGCCTCTCTCTTTCCCTTTAGGCCCACTATGGACCATCCCCTCTCGTAGGGGGTTCCGGTAACCCCCTCCGGCAATCCCGATAAATCCGAAACTTTTCCGGAACACTTCCGGTGTCCGGATATAGTCGTCCAATATATCAATCTTTATGTCTCGGACATTCCGAGACTCCTCGTCATGTCCGTGATCTCATCCGGGACTCCGAACTACCTTCGGTACATCAATACTCATAAACTCATAATACCGATCGTCATCAAACGTTAAGCGTGCGGACACTACGGGTTCGAGAACTATGTAGACATGACCGAGACTCATCTCCGGTCAATAACCAATAGCGGAACCTGGATGTTCATATTGGTTCCTACATATTCTACGAAGATCTTTTATCGGTCAGAACCGCATAACAACATACGTTGTTCCTTTTGTCAACGGTATGTTACTTGCCCGAGATTCGATCGTCGGTATCTCTATACCTAGTTCAATCTCATTACCGGCAAGTCTCTTTACTCGTTCCGTAACACATCATCTCGTGACTAACTCATTAGTCTTTTGCTTGCAAGGCTTATTGTGATGTGTGTTACCGAGAGGGCCCAGAGATACCTCTCCGACACTCGGAGTGACAAATCCTAATCTTGATCTATGCCAACACCACGAATACTTTCGGAGACACCTGTAGAGCATCTTTATGATCACCCAGTTACGTTGTGACGTTTGATAGCACACAAGGTGTTCCTACGGTATTCGGGAGTTGCATAATCTCATAGTCATAGGAACATGTATAAGTCATGAAGAAGGCAATAGCAGTAAAACTAAACGATCATAGTGCTATGCTAACGGATGGGTCTTGTCCATCACATCATTCTCCTAATGATGTGATCCCGTTGATCAAATGACAACTCATGTCTATGGTTAGGAAACATAACCATCTTTGATCAATGAGCTAGTCTAGTAGAGGCATACTAGGGACATACTGTTTTGTCTATGTATCCACACATGTACTAAGTTTCCAGTTAATACAATTCTAGCATGAATAAAAGACATTTATCATGATATAAGGAAATACAAATAACATCTTTATTATTGCCTCTAGGGCATATTTCCTTCAGTCTCCCACTTGAACTAGAGTCAATAATCTAGATTACAAAGTGATGATCCTCACACCCATGGAGTCTTGGTGCTGATCATGTTTTGCCCGTGGAAGAGGCTTAGTCAACGGGTCTGCAATATTCAGATCCGTATGTATTTTGCAAATCTCTATGTCTCCCTCCTTGACTAGATCGCGGATGGAATTGAAGCGTCTTTTGATGTGCTTTGTTCTCTTGTGAAACCTAGATTCCTTCGCCAAGGCTATGGCTCCAGTGTTGTCACAAAAGATTTTCATTGGACCCGATGCACTAGGTACTACACCTAGATCGGATATGAACTCCTTCATCCAGACTCCTTCATTTGCTGCTTCCGAAGCAGCTATGTATTCCGCTTCACACGTAGATCCCGCCACGACGCTCTGCTTGGAACTGCACCAACTGACAGCTCCACCGTTCAATAAAAATACATATCCGGTTTGTGACTTTGAGTCATCCGGATCAGTGTCAAAGCTAGAATCGACGTAACCGTTTACGACGAGCTCTTTGTCACCTCCATATACGAGAAACATATCCTTTGTTCTTTTCAGATACTTTAGGATGTTTTTGACCGATGTCCAGTGATCCACTCCTGGATTACTTTGGTACCTCCCTGCTAGACTTATAGCAAGGCACACATCAGGTCTGGTACACAGCATTGCATACATGATAGATCCTATGGCTGAGGCATAGGGAATGACTTTCATTTTCTCTCTATCTTCTGCAGTGGTCGTGTTGGGGAACGTAGTATTTTAAAATTTTCCTACGATCACGCAAGATCTATCTACCAGATGCATAGCAACGAGAGGGGAGAGTGTGTCTACGTACCCTCGTAGACCGGGAGCGGAAGCGTCAAGTGACGCGGTTGATGTTGTCGAACTTCTTCGCGATCCAACCGATCAAGCACCGAACGTACGGCACCTCCGCGTTCAGCACACGTTCAGCTTGATGACGTCCCACGAGCTCTTGATCCAGTTGAGCTTCACGGGAGAGTTTCGTCAGCACGACGGCGTGGTGACAGATATGATGTGTTCACCGGCGCAGGGCTTCGCCTAAGCTCCGCGACGGTACGACCGAGGTGTGATTCTGTGGAGGGGGGCACCGCACACGGCTAAAACAATTCAACTTGTGTGTCTTTGGGTGCCCCCCTGCCCCCGTATATAAAGGAGCAAGGGAGGAGGGGCCGGCCAACTCTCCTGGTGCGGCTAGGGAAGGGATTCCTACTAGGAATAGGATTGCAATCCTATTCCTAGTAGGATTCACCGAAAGGAAGAAGGGGGAAAGGAATAGGAGAGGTGGCGCCCCCCCCAATCCTAGTCCAACTAGGATTCCTAGGTGGGGGCGCCGGCCAGCCCTATGGGCTGCCTCTCTCTCACCCTTTAGGCCCACTATGGACCATCCCCTCTCGTAGGGGGTTCCGGTAACCCCCTCCGGCATTCCCGATAAATCCGAAACCTTTCCGGTATACTTCCGGTGTCCGAATATAGCCGTCCAATATATCAATCTTTATGTCTCGGACATTCCGAGACTCCTCGTCATGTCCGTGATCTCATCCGGGACTCCGAACTACCTTCGGTACATCAATACTCAAAAACTCATAATACCGATCGTCATCAAACGTTAAGCGTGCGGACCCTACGGGTTCGAGAACTATGTAGACATGACCGAGACTCATCTCTGGTCAATAACCAATAGCGGAACCTGGATGTTCATATTGGCTCCTACATATTCTACGAAGATCTTTTATCGGTCAGAACCGCATAACAACATACGTTGTTCCTTTTGTCAAACGGTATGTTACTTGCCCGAGATTCGATCGTCGGTATCCTTATACCTAGTTCAATCTCGTTACCGGCAAGTCTCTTTACTCGTTCCGTAACACATCATCTCGTGACTAACTCATTAGTCTTTTGCTTGCAAGGCTTATTATGATGTGTGTTACCGAGAGGGCCCAGAGATACCTCTCCGACACTCGGAGTGACAAATCCTAATCTTGATCTATGCCAACACCATGAATACTTTCGGAGACACCTGTAGAGCATCTTTATGATCACCCAGTTACGTTGTGACGTTTGATAGCACACAAGGTGTTCCTACGGTATTCGGGAGTTGCATAATCTCATAGTCATAGGAACATGTATAAGTCATGAAGAAAGCAATAGCAGTAAAACTAAACGATCATAGTGCTATGCTAACGGATGGGTCTTGTCCATCACATCATTCTCCTAATGATGTGATCCCGTTGATCAAATGACAACTCATGTCTATGGTTAGGAAACATAACCATCTTTGATCAATGAGCTAGTCTAGTAGAGGCATACTAGGGACACTCTGTTTTGTCTATGTATTCACACATGTACTAAGTTTCCGGTTAATACAATTCTAGCATGAATAATAAACATTTATCATGATATAAGGAAATATAAATAACAACTTTATTATTGCCTCTAGGGCATATTTTCTTCAGTCTCCCACTTGCACTAGAGTCAATAATCTAGCTCACATCGGCATGTGATTTAATACTGATAGTTCACATCGTTATGTGAATAACACCCATAGTTCACATCACCATGTGACCAACACCCAAAGGGTTTACTAGAGTCAATAATCTAGTTCACATCGCTATGTGATTAATACCCAAGAGTAATAAGGTGTGATCATGTTTTGCTTGTGAGAGAAGTTTAGTCAACGGGTCTGTCACATTCAGATCCGTATGTATTTCGCAAATTTCTATGTCTACAATGCTCTGCATAGAGCTACTCTAGCTAATTGCTCCCATTTTTAATACGCATCCAGATTGATACTTAGAGTCATCTAGATTTAGTGTCAAAGCTTGCATCGGCGTAACCCTTTACGACGAACTCTTTATCACCTCCATAATCGAGAAATATTTCCTTAGTCATCCAATCACTAAGGATAATTTTGACCGTTGTACAGTGATCTACTCCTGGATCACTATTGTACCTCCCTTTCAAACTCTTGGCAAGGTACACAACGTGTTTTGTACACAGCATGGCATACTTTATAGAACCTATGGCTGAGGCATAGGGAATGACTTTCATTCTCTCTATATTTTTCTGCCGTGGTCTGGCTTTGAGTCTTACTCAACTTCACACCTTTACAAGTCAGGCAAGAACTCCTTCTTTGAATGATCCATTTTGAACTACTTCAAAATCTTATCAAGGTATGTACTCATCGAAAGTCTTATCAAGCGTCTTGATCTATCTCTATAGATCTTGATGCCCAATATGTAAGCAGCTTCACCAAGGTCTTTCTTTGAAAAACTCCTTTCAAACACTCCTTCATGCTTCCCAGAAAATTCTACATCATTTCTGATCGACAATATGTCATTCACATATACTTATCAGAAAGGTTGTAGTGCTCCCACTCACTTTTTGTAAATACAGGCTTTACCGCAAGTCTGTATAAATCTATATGCTTTGATCAACTCATCAAAGCGTATATTCCAACTCCGAGATGCTTGTACCAGTCCATAGATGGATCGCTGGAGTTTGCATATTTTGTTAGCACCTTTAGGATTGACAAAACCTTCTGGTTGCATCATATACAAGTCTTCTTTAATAAATCCATTAAAGAACGCAGTTTCGTTATCCATTTGCCAGATTTCATAAAATGTGGCAATTGCTAGCATGATTCGGACAGACTTAAGCATCGCTACAGGTGAGAAAGTCTCATCGTAGTCAACTCCTTGAACTTGTCGAAAACCTTTCGCAACAAGTCGAGCTTTGTAAACAGTAATATTACCGTCTGCGTTGGTCTTCCTCTTGAAGATCCATTTATTTTCGATGGCTTGCCGATCATCGGGCAAGTCAACCAAAGTCCACACTTTGTTCTCATACATGGATCCCATCTCAGATTTCATGGCTTCAAGCCATTTTGCGGAATCTGGGCTCATCATCGCTTCCTCATAGTTCGTAGGTTCATCATGGTCTAGTAACATGATTTCCAGAACTGGGTTGCCGTACCACTCTGGTGCGGAACGTACTCTGGTTGATCTACGACATTCAGCAGAAACTTGATCCGAAGTTTCATGATCATTATCATTAACTTCCTCACTAATTGGTGTAGGAATCACTGGAACAATTTCCTGTGATGTACTACTTTCCAATCCGGAAGAAGGTACAATTACCTCATCAAGTTCTACTTTCCTCCCACTCACTTCTTTCGAGAGAAACTCCTTCTCTAGAAAGGATCCATTTTTAGCAACGAATATCTTGCCTTCGGATCTGTGATAGAAGGTGTACCCAACAGTCTCTTTTGGGTATCCTATGAAGATTTACTTCTCCGGTTTGGGTTCGAGCTTATCATGTTGAAACTTTTTCACATAAGCATCGCAGTCCCAAACTTTAAGAAACGACAACTTTGGTTTCTTGCTAAACCAAAGTTCATAAGGTGTCGTATCAACGGATTTAGATGGTGCCCTATTTAACGTGAATGCAGCTGTCTCTAAAGCATATCCCCAAAACGATAGTGGTAAATCGGTAAGAGACATCATAGATCGTACCATATCTAATAAAGTACGGTTACGATGTTCGGACACACCATTACGCTGTGGTGTTCCAGGTGGCGTGAGTTGTGAAACTATTCCACATTGTTTCAAATGAAGACCAAACTCGTAACTCAAATATTCTCCTCCACGATCAGATCGTAGAAACTTTATTTTCTTGTTACGATGATTCTCTACTTCACTCTGAAATTCTTTGAACTTTTCAAATGTTTCAGACTTGTGTTTCATTAAGTAGATATACCCATATCTGCTCAAATCATCAGTGAAAGTCAGAAAATAACAATACCCGCCGCGAGCTTCAACACTCATTGGCCCACATACATCAGTATGTATGATTTCCAACAAATCTGTTGTTCGCTCCATAGTTCCGGAGAATGGAGTTTTAGCCATCTTGCCCATGAGGCATGGTTCGCAAGCACCAAGTGATTCATAATCAAGTGATTCCAAAAGTCCATCATTATGGAGTTTCTTCATGCGTTTTACACCAATATGACCTAAACGGCAGTGCCACAAATAAGTTGCACTATCATTATTAACCTTGCATCTTTTGGCTTCAATATTACGAATATGTGTATCACACGATCGAGATCCAACAAACTATTTTCATTGGGTGTATGACCATAGAAGGTTTTATTCATGTAAACAGAACAACAATTATTCTCTAACTTACATGAATAACCGTATTGCAATAAACATGATCAAATCATATTCATGCTCAACACCAAATAACACTTATTTAGGTTCAACACTAATCCCGAAAGTATAGGGAGTGTGCGATGATGATCATATCAATCTTGGAACTGCTTCCAATACACATCGTCACTTCATCCTTTAACTAGTTTATGTTCATTATGTAACTCCCACTTCGAGTTACTACTCTTTAGCAACTGAACCAATATCAAATACCGAGGGGTTGCTATGAACACTAGTAAAATACACATTAATAATCTGTATATCAAATATACCTTTGTTCACTTTGCCATCCTCCTTATCCGCCAAGTATCTAGGGCAGTTCCACTTTTAGTGACCATTTCCTTTGCAGTATAAGCACTTGTTTTAGGCTTGGGTTTAGCTTTGGGTTTCTTCACGGGAGTGACAACTTGCTTGTCATTCTTCTTGAAGTTCCCCTTCTATCCCTTTGCCCTTTACTTGAAACAAGTGGTCTTGTTAACCATCAACACTTGATGCTTTTTCATGATTTCTACCTTCGCCTACTTCAGTATCGCGAAGAGCTGGGAATTCCTTTCGTCATCCCTTGCATATTATAGTTCATCACGAAGTTCTACTAACTTGGTGATAGTGACTAGAGAACTTTGTCAATTACTATCTTATCTGGAAGATTAACTCCCACTTGATTAAAGTAATTGTAGTATCCAGACAATCTGAGCACATGCTCACTGGTTGAGCTATTCTCCTCCATCTTGTAGGCAAAGTACTGTCAGAGGTCTTATACCTCTCGACACGGGCATGAGTATGAAATACTAATTTCAACTCTTGGAACATCTTATATGCTCCATGGCGTTCAAAACGTTTTTGAAGTCCCGGTTCTAAGCCGTAAAGCATGGTGCACTTAAACTATCAAGTAGTCATCATATCAAGCTTTTGTCAAAACGTTCATAACGTCTACATCTGCTCCTGCAATAGGTCTTTCACCTAGCGGTGCATCAAGGACATAATTCTTCTGTGCAGCAATGAGGATAATCCTCAGATCACGGAACAATTCCGCATCATTGCTACTAACATCTTTCAACTTGGTTTTCCTAGGAACATATGAAAAAATAAACGGGGAGCAACATCGCGAGCTATTGATCTACAACATAGATATGCTAATACTACCAGGACTAAGTTCATGATAAATTAAAGTTCAATTAATCATATTACTTAAGAACTCCCACTTAGATAGACATCCCTCCGGTCATCTAAATGATCACGTGATCCAAATCAACTAAACCATGTCCGATCATCACGTGAGATGGAGTAGTTTCAATGGTGAACATCTTATGTTGATCATATCTACTATATGATTCACGCTCGACCTTTCGGTCTCCAGTGTTCCGAGGCCATATCTGCATATGCTAGGCTCGTCAAGTTTAACCCGAGTATTCTGCGTGTGCAAAACTGGCTTACACCCGTTGTATTTGAACGTAGAGCTTATCACACCCGATCATCACGTGGTGTCTCGGCACGACGAACTTTCGCAACGGTGCATACTCAGGGAGAACACTTATACCTTGAAATTTAGTAAGGGATCATCTTATAATGCTACCGTCGAACTAAGCAAAATAAGAAGCATAATAAGATAAACATCACATGCAATCAAAATATGTGACATGATATGGCCATCATCATCTTGTGCTTTTGATCTCCATCTTCAAAGCACCGTCATGATCACCCTCGCAAAACATGATCATCTCATACAAAAACCGTATAACTCATCATGTCTTGGCCATATCACATCACAACATGCCCTGCAAAAACAAGTTAGACGTCCTCTACTTTGTTTGTTGCAAGTTTTACGTGGCTGCTACGGGCTTTAGCAAGAACTGTTCTTACCTACGCATACAAAACCACAACAATGTTTTGTCAAGTATGTGCTGTTTTAACCTTCACAAGGACCGGGCGTAGCCACACTTGATTCAGCTAAAGTGAGAGAGACAGACACCCGCCAGTCACCTTTAAGCAACGAGTGCTCGTAACGGTGAAACCAGTCTCGCGTAAGCGTACGCGTAATGTCGGTCCGGGCCGCTTCATCTCACAATACCGCCGAAGCAAAGTATGACATGCTGGTAAGCAGTATGACTAGTATCGCCCACAACTCATTGTGTTCTACTCATGCATATCATCTACGCATAGACCTGGCTCATGATGCCACTGTTGGGGAACGTAGTATTTTAAAATTTTCCTACGATCACGCAAGATCTATCTACCAGATGCATAGCAACGAGAGGGAAGAGTGTGTCTACGTACCCTCGTAGACCGGGAGCGGAAGCGTCAAGTGACGCGGTTGATGTTGTCGAACTTCTTCGCGATCTAACCGATCAAGCACCGAACGTACGGCACCTCCGCGTTCAGCACACGTTCAGCTTGATGACGTCCCACGAGCTCTTGATCCAGTTGAGCTTCACGGGAGAGTTTCGTCAGCACGACGGCGTGGTGACGGATATGATGTGTTCACCGGCGCAGGGCTTCGCCTAAGCTCCGCGACGGTATGACCGAGGTGTGATTCTGTGGAGGGGGGCACCGCACACGGCTAAAACAATTCAACTTGTGTGTCTTTGGGTGCCCCCTGCCCCCGTATATAAAGGAGCAAGGGAGGGAGGCCGGCCAACCTCTCCTGGTGCGGCTAGGGAAGGAGTCCTACTAGGAATATGATTGCAATCCTATTCCTAGTATGATTCACCAAAAGAGAGAAGAGGGAAAGGAATAGGAGAGGTGGCGCCCCCCCCCCCAATCCTAGTCCAACTAGGAACCCTAGGTGGGGGCGCCGGCCAGCCCTATGGGCTGCCTCTCTCTTTCCCTTTAGGCCCACTATGGACCATCCCCTCTCGTAGGGGGTTCCGGTAACCCCCTCCGGCAATCCCGATAAATCCGAAACTTTTCCGGAACACTTCCGGTGTCCGAATATAGTCGTCCAATATATCAATCTTTATGTCTCGGACATTCCGAGACTCCTCGTCATGTCCGTGACCTCATCCGGGACTCCGAACTACCTTCGGTACATCAATACTCATAAACTCATAATACCGATCGTCATCAAACGTTAAGCGTGCGGACCCTACGGGTTCGAGAACTATGTAGACATGACCGAGACTCATCTCCGGTCAATAACCAATAGCGGAACCTGGATGTTCATATTGGTTCCTACATATTCTACGAAGATCTTTTATCGGTCAGAACCGCATAACAACATACGTTGTTCCTTTTGTCAACGGTATGTTACTTGCCCGAGATTCGTTCGTCGGTATCTCTATACCTAGTTCAATCTCGTTACCGGCAAGTCTCTTTACTCGTTCCGTAACACATCATCTCGTGACTAACTCATTAGTCTTTTGCTTGCAAGGCTTATTGTGATGTGTGTTACCGAGAGGGCCCAGAGATACCTCTCCGACACTCGAAGTGACAAATCCTAATCTTGATCTATGCCAACACCACGAATACTTTCGGAGACACCTGTAGAGCATCTTTATGATCACCCAGTTCCGTTGTGACGTTTGATAGCACACAAGGTGTTCCTACGGTATTCGGGAGTTGCATAATCTCATAGTCATAGGAACATGTATAAGTCATGAAGAAAGCAATAGCAGTAAAACTAAACGATCATAGTGCTATGCTAACGGATGGGTCTTGTCCATCACATCATTCTCCTAATGATGTGATCCCGTTGATCAAATGACAACTCATGTCTATGGTTAGGAAACATAACCATCTTTGATCAATGAGCTAGTCTAGTAGAGGCATACTAGGGACACTCTGTTTTTTCTATGTATTCACACATGTACTAAGTTTCCGGTTAATACAATTCTAGCATGAATAATAAACATTTATCATGACATAAGGAAATATAAATAACAACTTTATTATTGCCTCTAGGGCATATTTCCTTCAGTTCTGCCTCTCAGGGCCGTACTGCCAGCGATTCTGCACAGGCCCCCCCAACAATACCTCGTTCGCGAGGTGCAGAATGAGATGTGTCATCGGAGTAAAGAAGCCTGGCGGAAAGATCTTCTCTAGCTTGACTATCAACTCCGGCGCCTTCTTATGCAATTTTTCAATCACCTCTTTACTTACTTCTTTAGCACAGAGTGTGCGGAAGAAATGGCTAAGCTCGGCAAGCACTCGCCAGACATGCTCGGGGACATAGCCTCGAACCATCACCGGCATTATCCGCTCAATCCATACATGGTAGTCATGACTCTTCAGGCCGGTCACTTTCCCCGTTGAAAGATTGACTCCCTTACTTATATTCGATGCATAACCATCGGGGAACTTCAAAATTTGTTTCAGCCAGATAAGTACTTCTTTTTTTCCCGGCGGTTTAAGGACAAAGTCAGCATCTGGCTTGAACCAGTTTTTTCGACCGCCTGTGGGAGGCTTCATGTTCAGCCGTGGTCTATCACAAATTCTCAGTTGATCGGCTCTAGCTTTAACGTTATCCTTCGTCTTATCAGTAATGTTGAGGATCGTTGTGAAAAGGGACTCTACCACATTCTTTTCGGTGTGCATCACATCAATATTGTAAGGAAGTTTGAGGTCCTTGAAATAGGGAAGCTGCAAGAACGGGGTAATGTGAGTCCAGTTGTGCGTCTCACCATATCCCTCGAAGCCTTTGCCTTTGCCTTTAGGCTTGAGAGCTTTTCGCTGAGCAATAACATCTGTCCCCGAAAATGTTGGAATCTCGGTTACTTCATGAACAACCCGGCCTTTCGTGAAGTTCTTCTTGTCTTCCCTGTCTGGATGGTCTGGAGGGAGGAACTGTCGATGCAGGTCAAAGGCTACATACTTGCCACCTTACTCAGCCAAATCATTCGCAGAGCCTGCATGCACACTGGGCATGGCATCTTACCACTTGTACACCATCCGCAGAATAGAGCATAGCCGGGAAAGTCATGCATGCAATAGTGCAACCAAACTTTCATCAAGAAATTTCTCTGCAGATCTCGATCGTATGTCAACCTCGGAAAGTACCAAGAATGGTGCAAAGCATCCACTAGCGGCTGCATAAACACACCCAATTGCTTCCCCGGGTAGTCAGGCCCCGGAATGATGAGCGGCAAGAACATGGTCTTCCGTTGCATTAGGGCACCGGGAGGAAGATTGAGCGGAATTCCAAACACAGGCCAGCAGCTGTATGGATTGGATGACATACCATATGGATTCAACCCATCACCTGATATGGCTATTCTGACATTCCCAGCCTCGGCTGCTTCCTCGGGGTATTCTTCATCGAATGACTTCCATGCTTCCCCTCCCGATGGATGTACGATTTTATTTGGATTGTACCTTATACCTTCCTTGTGCCACTTCATCATTTTGGCAGACTCCTTCGTGATGAAAAGGCGCAGCAGTCTTTTTATAAAATCAAGATACCGAAGAACCTTAACGGGGATGGTTAGCTACTTTTTCTCACCATCCTCACCGACCACCTCAATGTACCGAGACGAACCGCACTTCCTACAGTACTTGTCATCTGCATACTCGTGCCTAAACAAAAGGCAATTCTTCGGGCAAACATCTATTTTCTCATAATCCATAGAGAGTGCCTTCATGATTTTCTTTGTATCGTACATGCTTTTCGGCAGTTCATGACCCTCAGGGAGGCTGTTAGCCCATACTCCCAGGAATGCTTCGAAGCATTTCTGGCTACAGCCGTACTCAGCCTTGACTGCAATCAGTTGCGAGATGGCATCCAGCTGAGATATTTTCGCACCCGCATAAAGAGGTTTCTTCGACGAGGCCAAGACCTCCAAGAAGGCCTTTGCGGTTGCCTCCGGCTCCTCCGGTTCATTCTCTGAAGGTGTCGCATTTGCCGTTTCTGCAACAATGACATCATCTAGCATGTCCCTGACCCCGTCGTCCTCATATCCATCGATGCGTTGTCGCATCACCTCCTCTCTACCACGGTCCTGCTTGGCTATGTTTATCGGCGGCATGTCAAAGTTTGGCATATATCCGTGCGTGCGAAGGTGCTCACTCATGTCCGTCTGATTTCTACGGTGACGTCTGGCACATCTCGCACAGGGGCATGGAGGGATAATTCTCATTGGACGACGGAATATCTCCTTCAAATACACATCGGTTTTCGCGATCCACTCTGATGTTACTCGATTCCGACGGATAAAACCACTGTACATCCACTGATTATCTGCCATCCTCTGCTTTTTTGCAACCCACACAACATAATTAAGGGTTCACTTAAATTAATCACATCAAATTTTCAGTTTCTACCGCGTTTAATCCACCTACATCTCTAATAGGTAAAGATGGGTCCTAATCCCACCCGAGGATGTGTAGATTGAGTACGTTCTCCATTCTACCCCGTTTCGAGACAAAATTTCGGCAGCACCTCCCCGCTGTTCTCCAGAAACACGTCTCGGCAAATAGCCGAGAGAATGTGCTCCGGAGAACAATGTGGAGGCACCGTCGAAATCCTGTCTCGGGACGGGGTAGAACATGGAGAACATACCCAATCTACATATCCTCGGGCTGTCCATGGAAAACGCTGGACAATCCGAAAGAGCTGCGGTGATAAATATGCAATTGAATGCATATTTATCGATGCAACCCTTTCGGACGGGAGACGCCTAGGTTACGTCACTTGACTTGAGAATGAAATCTAGTGACATGAAAAATTGGAGGAGATGGACTTGTAGCTCACCCTCGGCTGTAGAGGAAGTAGTCGAACAGCAGAGGGATGCTCAGGGGGGTCAACGCGTCGGACAACGGTCACTCCAATGAAATGCGAAACCACAAAGCCTGCAAATTGCATCGCGACAAAAAATTAGAACATCACAACTCATAGAACATATTTAAAACATTTAAACATGCATTCATTTATTTTTGCATCATTTAGGCAAAAAAACTAACAACATTAACAATATCTACCTATCTAACTATCTACCTATCTATATAGCATCTCATCTAACCAACATATATCTATCTAACTATCTACCTATCTATATAGCATCTCATCTAACCAAAAATTTTTTACTATCTACCTATCTATATAGCATCTCATCTAACCAACATATCTAACTATCTAACTATCTAACTATCTATCTATCTAACCAAATTTTTTTACTATCTACCTATCTAACTATCTACCTATCTATATAGCTGAAGGAAATATGCCCTAGAGGCAATAATAAAGATGTTATTTGTATTTCCTTATATCATGATAAATGTCTTTTATTCATGCTAGAATTGTATTAACCGGAAACTTAGTACATGTGTGGATACATAGACAAAACAGTATGTCCCTAGTATGCCTCTACTAGACTAGCTCATTGATCAAAGATGGTTATGTTTCCTAACCATAGACATGAGTTGTCATTTGATCAACGGGATCACATCATTAGGAGAATGATGTGATGGACAAGACCCATCCGTTAGCATAGCACTATGATCGTTTAGTTTAACTGCTATTGCTTTCTTCATGACTTATACATGTTCCTATGACTATGAGATTATGCAACTCCCGAATACCGTAGGAACACCTTGTGTGCTATCAAACGTCACAACATAACTGGGTGATCATAAAGATGCTCTACAGGTGTCTCCGAAAGTATTCGTGGTGTTGGCATAGATCAAGATTAGGATTTGTCACTCCGAGTGTCGGAGAGGTATCTCTGGGCCCTCTCGGTAACACACATCATAATAAGCCTTGCAAGCAAAGGACTAATGAGTTAGTCACGAGATGATGTGTTATGGAACGAGTAAAGAGACTTGCCGGTAAACGAGATTGAACTAGGTATAAAGATACCGACGATCGAATCTCGGGCAAGTAACATACCGTTTGACAAAAAGAACAACGTATGTTGTTATGCGTTTCTGACCGATAAAAGATCTTCGTAGAATATGTAGGAGCCAATATGAACATCCAGGTTCCGCTATTGGTTATTGACCAGAGATGAGTCTCGGTCATGTCTACATAGTTCTCGAACCCGTAGGGTCCGCACGCTTAACGTTTGATGACGATCGGTATTATGAGTTTTTGAGTATTGATGTACCGAAGGTAGTTCGGAGTCCCGAATGAGATCACGGACATGACGAGGAGTCTCGGAATGTCCGAGACATAAAGATTAATATATTGGACGGCTATATTCGGACACCGGAAGTATACCGGAAAAGTTTCGGATTTATCGGGAATGCCGGAGGGGGTTACCGGAACCCCCTACGAGAGGGGATGGTCCATAGTGGGCCTAAAGGGTGAGAGAGAGGCAGCCCATAGGGCTGGCCGGCGCCCCCACCTAGGAATCCTAGTTGGACTAGGATTGGGGGGGCGCCACCTCTTCTATTCCTTTCCCCCTTCTTCCTTTCGGTGAATCCTACTAGGAATAGGATTGCAATCCTATTCCTAGTAGGAATCCCTTCCCTAGCCGCACCAGGAGAGTTGGCCGGCCCCTCCTCCCTTGCTCCTTTATATACGGGGGCAGGGGGCACCCAAAGACACACAAGTTGAATTGTTTTAGCCGTGTGCGGTGCCCCCCTCCACAGAATCACACCTCGGTCGTACCGTCGCGGAGCTTAGGAGAAGCCCTGCGCCGGTGAACACATCATATCCGTCACCACGCCGTCGTGCTGACGAAACTCTCCCGTGAAGCTCAACTGGATCAAGAGCTCGTGGGACGTCATCAAGCTGAACGTGTGCTGAACGCGGAGGTGCCGTACGTTCGGTGCTTGATCGGTTGGATCGCGAAGAAGTTCGACAACATCAACCGCGTCACTTGACGCTTCCGCTCCCGGTCTACGAGGGTACGTAGACACACTCTCCCCTCTCGTTGCTATGCATCTGGTAGATAGATCTTGCGTGATCGTAGGAAAATTTTAAAATACGACGTTCCCCAACAGTGGCATCATGAGCCAGGTCTATGCGTAGATGATATGCACGAGTAGAACACAATGAGATTGTGGACGATACTAGTCATACTGCTTACCAGCATGTCATACTTTGCTTCGGCGGTATTGTGAGATGAAGCGGCCCGGACCGACATTACGCGTACGCTTACGCGAGACTGGTTTCACCGTTACGAGCACTCGTTGCTTAAAGGTGACTGGCGGGTGTCTGTCTCTCTCACTTTAGCTGAATCAAGTGTGGCTACGCCCGGTCCTTGTGAAGGTTAAAACAGCACATACTTGACGAAACATCGTTGTGGTTTTGTATGCGTAGGTAAGAACGGTTCTTGCTAAGCCCGTAGCAGCCACGTAAAACTTGCAACAAACAAAGTAGAGGACGTCTAACTTGTTTTTGCAGGGCATGTTGTGATGTGATATGGTCAAGACATGATGAGTTATACGGTTTTGTATGAGATGATCATGTTTTGTAAAGTTATCGGCAACTGGCAGGATCCATAAGGTTGTCGCTTTATTGTATGAAATGTAATCGCCATGTAATTTCTTTACTTTATCACTAAGCGGTAGCGATAGTCGTGGAAGCAATAGTTGGCGAGACGACAATGATGCTACGATGAAGATCAAGGTGTCAAGCCGGTGACGAAGGTGATCATGACGGTGCTTTGAAGATGGAGATCAAAAGCACAAGATGATGATGGCCATATCATGTCACATATTTTGATTGCATGTGATGTTTATCTTATTATGCTTCTTATTTTGCTTAGAACGACGGTAGCATTATAAGATGATCCCTTACTAAATTTCAAGGTATAAGTGTTCTCCCTGAGTATGCACCGTTGCGAAAGTTCGTCGTGCCGAGACACCACGTGATGATCGGGTGTGATAAGCTCTACGTTCAAATACAACGGGTGTAAGCCAGTTTTGCACACGCAGAATACTCGGGTTAAACTTGACGAGCATAGCATATACAGATATGGCCTCGGAACACTGGAGACCGAAAGGTCGAGCGTGAATCATATAGTAGATATGATCAACATAAGATGTTCACCATTGAAAACTACTCCATCTCACGTGATGATCGGACATGGTTTAGTTGATTTGGATCACGTGATCATTTAGATGACCAGAGGGATGTCTATCTAAGTGGGAGTTCTTTAAATTAATATGATTAAATTGAACTTTAAATTTATCATGAACTTAGTCCTGATAGTTTTGCATATCTATGTCGTTGTAGATCAATGGCCCGTGCTACCGTTCCTTTGAATTTTAATGCATTCCTAGAGAAAGCTAAGTTGAAAGATGATGGTAGCAATTACACGGACTGGGTCCGTAACCTGAGGATTATCCTCATTGCTGCACAGAAGAATTATGTCCTTGAAGCACCGCTAGGTGACAAGCCCCCTTCCGCTGATGCAGACGCTTTGAACGTCTAGCAGTCGCGGTCTGATGACTACACGATAGTTCAGTGTGCCATGCTTTACGGCTTAGAACCGGGACTTCAACGACGTTTTGAACGTCATGGAGCATATGAAATGTTCCAGGAGTTGAAGTTAATATTTCAAGCAAATGCCCGAATTGAGAAATATGAGATTTCCAATAAGTTCTACAGCTGCAAAATGGAGGAGAATAGTTCTATCAGTGAACACTTGCTCAGAATGTCTAGGTACTACAATCATATGACTCAACTTGGTTGCAAAGTTGACGAGGATAGTGTTATTGATAGAGTTCTTCAATCACTGCCACCAAGCTATAAAGGCTTCGTGATGAACTATAACATGCAAGGGATGCAAAAGACAATTCCCGAGCTCTTCGCTATGCTCAAAGCTGCGGAGGTAGAAATCAAAAAGGAGCATCAAGTGTTGATGGTTAACAAGACCACTAGTTTCAAGAAAAGGGCAAGGGAAAGAAAGGGAACTTCAAAAAGAATAGCAAGTCAGTTGCTACTTCAACGAAGAAACCCAAATCTGGAGCCAAGCCTGAAACTGAGTGCTTCTACTGCAAGGGGACTGGACACTGGAAACGGAACTGCCCCAAGTATTTGGCGGATAAGAAGGATGGCAAGATGAACAAAGGTACATGTGATATACATGTTATTGATGTGTACCTTACTAATGCTCGTAGTAGTACCTGGGTATTTGATACCGGTTCGGTTGCTAATATTTGTAACTCGAAACAGGGACTACGGATTAAACGAAGATTAGCTAAGGACGAGGTGACGATGCGCGTGGGAAACGGTTCCAAAGTCGATGTGATCGCCGTCGGCACGCTACCTCTACATCTACCTTCGGGATTAGTTTTAGACCTAAATAATTGTTATTTGGTGCCAGCGTTGAGCATGAACATTATATCTGGATCTTGTTTATTGCGAGACGGTTATTCATTTAAATCAGAGAATAATGGTTGTTCCATTTTGATGAATAATATCTTTTATGGTCATGCACCCTTAAAGAGTGGTCTATTCTTACTGGATCTCGATTGTAGTGATACACATATTCATAATATTGAAACCAAAAGATGCAAGGTTAATAATGATAGTGCAACTTATTTGTGGCACTGCCGTTTAGGTCATATTGGTGTAAAACGCATGAAGAAACTCCATAAAGATGGACTTTTGGAATCACTTGATTATGAATCACTTGGTGCTTGCGAACCATGCCTCATGGGCAAGATGACTAAAACTCCGTTCTCCGGAACTATGGAGCGAGCAACAGATTTGCTGGAAATCATACATACTGATGTATGTGGACCAATGAGTGTTGATGCTCGCGGCGGGTATCGTTATTTTCTGACCTTCACTGATGATTTGAGCAGATATGGGTATATCTACTTAATGAAACACAAGTCTGAAACATTTGAAAAGTTCAAAGAATTTCAGAGTGAAGTGGAGAATCATCGTAACAAGAAAATAAAGTTCCTACGATCTGATCGTGGAGGAGAATATTTGAGTTACGAGTTTGGTCTTCATTTGAAACAAAGTGGAATAGTTTCACAACTCACGCCACCTGGAACACCACAACGTAATGGTGTGTCCGAACGTCGTAACCGTACTTTATTGGATATGGTGCGATCTATGATGTCTCTTACCGATTTACCACTATCGTTTTGGGGTTATGCTTTAGAGACAGCTGCATTCACGTTAAATAGGGCACCATCTAAATCCGTTGATACGACGCCTTATGAACTATGGTTTGGCAAGAAACCAAAGTTGTCGTTTCTTAAAATTTGGGGCTGCGATGCTTATGTGAAAACACTTCAACCTGATAAGCTCGATCCCAAGTCGAAAAAATGTGTCTTCATAGGATACCCAAAAGAGACTGTTGGGTACACCTTCTATCACAGATCCGAAGGCAAAATATTCGTTGCTAAGAACGGATCCTTTCTAGAAAAAGAGTTTCTTTCGAAAGAAGTGAGTGGGAGGAAAGTAGAACTTGATGAGGTAATTGTACCTTCTCCCATATTGGAAAGTAGTACATCACAGGAAATTGTTCCAGTGATTCCTACACCAATTAGTGAGGAAGTTGATGATAATGATCATGAAACTTCGGATCAAGTTTCTACTGAACATCGTAGATCATCCAGAGTACGTTCCGCACCAGAGTGGTACGGCAACCCAGTTCTGGAAATCATGTTACTAGACCATGATGAACCTACGAACTATGAGGAAGCGATGATGAGCCCAGATTCCGCAAAATGGCTTGAAGCCATGAAATCTGAGATGGGATCCATGTATGAGAACAAAGTATGGACTTTGGTTGACTTGCCCGATGATCGGCAGGCCATCGAAAATAAATGGATCTTCAAGAGGAAGACCGACGCAGACGGTAATATTACTGTTTACAAAGCTCGACTTGTTGCAAAAGGTTTTCGACAAGTTCAAGGAGTTGACTACGATGAGACTTTCTCACCTGTAGCGATGCTTAAGTCTGTCCGAATCATGTTAGCAATTGCCGCATTTTATGATTATGAAATCTGGCAAATGGATGTCAAAACTGCATTCCTAAATGGATATCTCAAAGAAGAGTTGTATATGATGCAACCAGAAGGTTTTGTCAATCCAAAAGATGCTAACAAAGTATGCAAACTCCAGCGATCCATCTATGGACTGGTGCAAGCATCTCGGAGTTGGAATATACGCTTTGATGAGGTGATCAAAGCATATGGTTTTATACAGACTTTTGGAGAAGCCTGTATTTACAAGAAAGTGAGTGGGAGCTCTGTAGCATTTCTAATATTATATGTAGATGACATATTGTTAATTGGAAATGATATAGAATTTCTGAATAGCATAAAAGGATACTTGAATAAAAGTTTTTCAATGAAAGACCTCGGTGAAGCTGCTTACATATTAGGCATCAAGATCTATAGAGATAGATCAAGACGCTTAATTGGACTTTCACAAAGCACATACCTTGATAAGATTTTGAAAAGGTTCAAAATGGATCAGTCAAAGAAAGAAAGGGTTCTTGCCTGTTTTACAAGGTATAAAGTTGAGTAAGACTCAATGCCCGACCACTGCAGAAGATAGAGAGGAAATGAAAGTCATTCCCTATGCCTCAGCCATAGGATCTATCATGTATGCAATGCTGTGTACCAGACCTGATGTGTGCCTTGCTATAAGTCTAGCAGGGAGGTACCAAAGTAATCCAGGAGTGGATCACTGGACAGCGGTCAAAAACATCCTAAAGTATCTGAAAAGAACAAAGGATATGTTTCTCGTATATGGAGGTGACAAAGAGCTCGTCGTAAACGGTTACGTCGATTCTAGCTTTGACACTGATCCGGATGACTCTAAGTCACAAACCGGATATGTATTTTTATTGAACGGTGGAGCTGTCAGCTGGTGCAGTTCCAAGCAGAGCGTCGTGGCGGGATCTACGTGTGAAGCGGAATACATAGCTGCTTCGGAAGCAGCAAATGAAGGAGTCTGGATGAAGGAGTTCATATCCGATCTAGGTGTAGTACCTAGTGCATCGGGTCCAATGAAAATCTTTTGTGACAACACTGGAGCCATAGCCTTGGCGAAGGAATCCATGTTTCACAAGAGAACAAAGCACATCAAAAGACGCTTCAATTCCATCCGCGATCTAGTCAAGGAGGGAGACATAGAGATTTGCAAAATACATACGGATCTGAATGTTGCAGACCCGTTGACTAAGCCTCTTCCACGGGCAAAACATGATCAGCACCAAGACTCCATGGGTGTGAGAATCATCACTTTGTAATCTAGATTATTGACTCTAGTTCAAGTGGGAGACTGAAGGAAATATGCCCTAGAGGCAATAATAAAGATGTTATTTGTATTTCCTTATATCATGATAAATGTCTTTTATTCATGCTAGAATTGTATTAACCGGAAACTTAGTACATGTGTGGATACATAGACAAAACAGTATGTCCCTAGTATGCCTCTACTAGACTAGCTCATTGATCAAAGATGGTTATGTTTCCTAACCATAGACATGAGTTGTCATTTGATCAACGGGATCACATCATTAGGAGAATGATGTGATGGACAAGACCCATCCGTTAGCATAGCACTATGATCGTTTAGTTTAACTGCTATTGCTTTCTTCATGACTTATACATGTTCCTATGACTATGTGCAACTCCCGAATACCGTAGGAACACCTTGTGTGCTATCAAACGTCACAACGTAACTGGGTGATCATAAAGATGCTCTACAGGTGTCTCCGAAAGTATTCGTGGTGTTGGCATAGATCAAGATTAGGATTTGTCACTCCGAGTGTCGGAGAGGTATCTCTGGGCCCTCTCGGTAACACACATCATAATAAGCCTTGCAAGCAAAGGACTAATGAGTTAGTCACGAGATGATGTGTTACGGAACGAGTAAAGAGACTTGCCGGTAAACGAGATTGAACTAGGTATAAAGATACCGACGATCGAATCTCGGGCAAGTAACATACCGTTTGACAAAAGGAACAACGTATGTTGTTATGCGGTTCTGACCGATAAAAGATCTTCGTAGAATATGTAGGAGCCAATATGAACATCCAGGTTCCGCTATTGGTTATTGACCAGAGATGAGTCTCGGTCATGTCTACATAGTTCTCGAACCCGTAGGGTCCGCACGCTTAACGTTTGATGACGATCGGTATTATGAGTTTTTTAGTATTGATGTACCGAAGGTAGTTCGGAGTCCCGGATGAGATCACGGACATGACGAGGAGTCTCGGAATGTCCGAGACATAAAGATTAATATATTGGACGGCTATATTCGGACACCGGAAGTATACCGGAAAAGTTTCGGATTTATCGGGAATGCCGGAGGGGGTTACCGGAACCCCCTACGAGAGGGGATGGTCCATAGTGGGCCTAAAGGGTAAGAGAGAGGCAGCCCATAGGGCTGGCCGGCGCCCCCACCTAGGAATCCTAGTTGGACTAGGATTGGGAGGGCGCCACCTCTCCTATTCCTTTCCCCCTTCTTCCTTTCGGTGAATCCTACTAGGAATAGGATTGCAATCCTATTCCTAGTAGAAATCCCTTCCCTAGCCGCACCAGGAGAGTTGGCCGGCCCCTCCTCCCTTGCTCCTTTATATACGGGGGCAGGGGGGCACCCAAAGACACACAAGTTGAATTGTTTTAGCCGTGTGCGGTGCCCCCCTCCACAGAATCACACCTCGGTCGTACCGTCGCGGAGCTTAGGAGAAGCCCTGCGCCGGTGAACACATCATATCCGTCACCACGCCGTCGTGCTGACGAAACTCTCCCGTGAAGCTCAACTGGATCAAGAGCTCGTGGGACGTCATCAAGCTGAACGTGTGCTGAACGCGGAGGTGCCGTACGTTCGGTGCTTGATCGGTTGGATCGCGAAGAAGTTCGACAACATCAACCGCGTCACTTGACGCTTCCGCTCCCGGTCTACGAGGGTACGTAGACACACTCTCCCCTCTCGTTGCTATGCATCTGGTAGATAGATCTTGCGTGATCGTAGGAAAATTTTAAAATACTACGTTCCCCAACAATAGCATCTCATATAACCAACATATCTAACTATCTAACATATCTAACTATCTAACTATCTACATATCTAACTATCTAACTATCTAACTAACTATCTAACTATCTAACTATCTAACCAACATATCTAACTATCTAACATATCTAACTATCTAACTATCTAACTATCTACATATCTAACTATCTAACTATCTAACTAACTATCTAACTATCTATCTATCTAACCAAATTTTTTTACTATCTAACTATCTAACTATCTATCTAACTAGCTACAAAATTACTAAAAAAACACTAAAAACTTAAAAAAAATACCTTAGAGAGGGCCGGCCGGAGGTGGGGCGGGTACGCGCACTGTAGGGGCGGGGCGGCCGGCGCGGGGTCGGGGAGGGGCGGC
>LR738712.1:768568982-768601827 GCA_902687465.1 Secale cereale
GATATACCATCGGGAATTTTTTTAGATAAGGCATAATTATCTTATGCAAAACAAAAACTAAAATAAAGTAAAAACAACAAAGTAAAGTAAAAAACAACAAAGCAAACTAAAAATAAAAAATAAAGTAAAATACACCTATGCCGACGGCCAGGCCGTCGGCATACCTGTACACCCACGCAGGTTGTGTCGCGGATCGATGACGTGGCGTGGCACACGGATCGATGACGTGGCGAATGAGCCTATGCCGACGGCATACCTCTGCCACAGATAACAGAAATGGAATAAAAATAATAATTAAAATAAATGTATGCCGACGGCCTGGCCGTCGGCATATCTACCTTCGTCCGACGGATCGATGACGTGGTGTGGCACACGGATCGTGGACGTGGCAGAGGGGCCTATGCTGACGGCCACGCCGTCGGCATACCTCTGCCACAGATATGCCGACGGGCGCCGTTACGTCCCGTCGGCGTAGGGTCAACGCCGTCAGGTGTTCTGCGCTGACCGGGCAGGTGAGCCAGGTCTATGCCGACGGCCTATCCTATGCCGACGGCCCCCGTAGGCGTAGCTCGTGCGGTCCCGACGGCCTCTCCTATGCCGACGGGGCCGTCGGCATAGATGGATGTATGCCGACGGCCTTTGTACGTCGACGGCCTACCCTTGGCCGTCGGCATAGGTCTCTAGATGCCGACGGGGGCCGTCGGCATAGATTTGGCCGTCGGCAACCCCTGTTTTTCTGGTAGTGCTCCTTCCAGCATGACATCTGGATCAGTAAATGGTAATTTGTTTCTTATTGGAAAAAAGAATATAGTGCAATACATTCATTTTACCTCAAGGCACATGCGCTAAAAAATTAATATTACAGACTCATACACCATCTCGCAAGAAGACGGAGAGAAAAACTCCTCAAACTATTGACATGCTACAAAGTACAAGCGCAATTTGTCGTAGATTCTCCGATCTAGTTCTTGACGAAGGTGCTTAGCATGCCGAAGTAGTCAGGGAAGGTCTTGCGGGTGCACCCTAGGTCCCTGATGGTGACTGGCACCTTGGCGCAAGCAGCCAGGGAGAAGGCTATCGCTCGGATTCCTTCGCTCTCCAGGAGGCAACTAAAGATTAGAAGGAATAAGTTGAAAAAGAAACCAACAACAACACATAAGAGGGTTATTACTACACAAAACAAGTAACAACACATCCCGACAAATTATGCTTTTGAGTCCTCTATGCCCGACCTGATACTATAGAGTAATCGCTTCATCACGACATCTTGTGTGATGATTAGATGAGCATTGGGCACGTTATTTTTGCCACAGATTACATGACGCTGAAGCAAGCAATGATATCTCCAGCATGGATTATGCGCCCTTTGGATTAAAATGTCAAGTTGCTGAAGTTTTTCCTCTGAACACGTCCTATTGAAGCTCAAACTGTGCTTTGTCCATCTGATTGAAATAAACCTGATCATGTTCTCATGCCTTTTGAGTGTAGGTGTCGTCTACAGAAGCCATGCTATGTCATTTAGCCGTGTCTTAGTAGAATACCTAGTAACAATTTTACAAAATATTTGATGTCTAGGATAAAATTCCATATATTTGGTCTCGCTTTTCAATTGTGCCGGGTACCAGTAGGAAAGCATACAACCGATGAGAGCATCGGCGCGGTCAATATATAATATTATCATGCATAAAGATGAAAAGGAAAATCAAAGCTGGTTAGAGAATAGCACCCCATGTGCTAACATAGTACCAGAAGTGCACACAAGCCATGTAATGCGGTGGACCAGTGAGGCACCTTCACGTCACATATACTCAATCGATAAATATGCAGCTCTCCGAAGTCTTGGCTCCAGGTCCAATTTCTCTGTCAATCTGAACATAGATCGTCCATATGCATCCAGCCATCCAGGGAGTGGAAAGCGTCAGTCATATTTACAAGAACTGTGTAGGCTTGAAAGGCACCAGGAATTGTCTTACGGCAATGTGGTTCTGTGGGCTACGTACCGACATGATGATTGGCTCGGCAGGAGCAGACCTTCGCAGTCCAGCACCTGAGCTGCATAAGTGGCACTCTCTGGCCTGATTTACGCACATCCCGACATTCGGCTGCAATCGCCAGAGAGAGGACGAGCAGCTGTTGCCTTACCGTGAACATCCTGCTGGCCACGAACGTCAAGGTCATCGTATCTAGTGGCACGGCGAGCCAGCTACCGTCCCTGGCCCGCAACTCGAGTCCCTCCACCTGGTGCTGCACGATGGTGGTCATCATGTTGTTGCCGGGAGGCGCCTGCATGGACACGCCGGTCTCCGCGTCCGGTGGCACACCGTAATGGCATAGCCGGACAACGTGGGTGAGCGCTCCCTGACGCCAACACCTCCAGGATCATCCTCTCTGACCGCCGTTGCTGTGATGATAACGATGACTGGAGCAGCGGCGACCGGGACACCACTGAAGACCGTCGCGGCTCCAACGCTGACCGCCACTCCTCCTGGTCAGACCACTTCTTCAGCAGCAGCCGGTCGCGCGCTACGGATAGCCGTCGTGTCTGGAACGGAGGCTGGGGCGAGGGCCAGTCTCCGGCTGTCCTGGACCAGCCTCCAGGCATGGAGCGCGCTCCACTCACCTCTCTTCGTCTAGAGGAGGTCGGCGCCCTGGTTTGGCGTCGTGTCGAGCCGCTATGTCACGACCCTGGATCAAATCGTAACAAATCGATACCAAACAGCACAAATCAATGGATATAAGTGTTCCCGCTGAAAATCAAAGGAACTACAAAGCAGAGAAGAGAATCAAGGATGGGAAGATCACATAATCGATCGAGAGTAGGCAGCAAAAGAAGAATCAGAGAGAGAGACGGGGCTGGCGGTTCCACCGCAACCTGCTGCTTCCTTGCCGGCCAGGGGACGAAGCCCTCTCCGTCAAGCTTCACCACGCTCGGCCAGGGGTCGTTCCTGTGCAAGCTGCTCCCCTCCGAGCCCAGCTCCTAGATGGCTCAGTCCTATACGGCGCGCTCAGATCCGAGGTGCAAGCGACCCTCCTCCTGGACGATCAGCTTTTGTCTTACCGTCAACATCTTGCTGGCCACGAAGGTCAAATCGTCGGATCTGGCGCCACGGCGAGCCACCTTCCGTCCCTGGGCCGCACCTCCAGTCCCTCCACCTCGTGCTGCAGGATGTTGGTCATCAACCCTGCCGCCGTGCTGTGCCTGCATGGACACGCCGGTCTCCGCGTCCGGCGGCACGCCCGTAGCGGCAGAGTCGTACCGCGTGTGCGAGCGCTCGTGGACGCCAACACCTGGACGATCATCCTCTCCACCGTTCGTTCGTTCATTGCAGCTCATGTTATTAGAAACATAAATTTAATGGGCTTGACCCATGTGCATTTCAGAAAAATCTCAAATTAATTTCAAAAGCCCATGAATAAATGGCAATTGGAGGTGCAAATTTTAGTCCCGCCGCGGGAGTGCAGGCGATGTGTCGAGAGCAAGAAGGCCAGTTTTCCTCGAGAGGACGATATTCCTCTTTTTAACTATATGAATAGCAGAAATCAATCCCAACTTGTATTAACTTCATGAGTGAAGCGATACACTCTCTCTCGATATTGTCATTCCTTTCACCCAAATAAAATAATTAGATGCATACTTCGGATGAGGATTCCTACAACAGTACAAAGGTCCATTCAAATAAATGAAACTATTAGGGTGAGCTCCCCTCATGACTGTAATAAACCTATTCATGATCCTTCCATCGAATTCATGCTATGTGGTTGCGCTACATGCCAAATTTTGTAGCATGTTTGATGACCAGTGATTTAGCCGTGGAGGAGTGCACCCGATGAGAGCCTGTGATGTGGCGGATATATGATTTTACTACGCATAAATGTGTAGATAGCAAATCAAAGCTGACTAGAGATGTGTAGCCCATATGCTAAAATAGTACCGAAAGCACACAAAAGACATGCAATGTGGTGGGCCAGCGTAGCACCTTCATGTCATCATACCCAACCAATAAATACCACTCTATCCCGTGCCTCTCGACTCCAAATCTAATTTCCTTTAGCAACGATGGGCAGAGATCAATCTCTCGCATGCCTCTTAGTTCTGGTTCCTATTTCCTCTATCAACAAAGACCATCTATATATAGAGAGTGAAAAGTGTCGGTTACAAATTGTGTAGGCTTGAAAGGCACCAGGAATGATTTTATGGTAATGAGGTGGAGTTTGTTAACCAGTTCATTTGTTGGATCTGGCCTTTGTGAAGATGGTGGTGATTGGCCGGGACCGGAAGAGACATTTGCGGGCCAGCCAACGTGGGAGATAAGTATAGTCCCTGCCTTGCGGTAAAGTCACACTCACTAACCCGAAATATGCACATCCATCCAAACATGAGGTTGCACCTCCACGCGCTAGAGCATTTGTTTTGTGCAGGATAGAAAATTGCATATAATGACATGATTCGATTGCCTTTTCCTCAATACGAACTGGCCCACTTGTGTACGCTAACTATTTCGCCTAGTACATTGGTAATACCGTTACAATGAGTGGTTATGGTTCCATAGCATGCTTAACTCATAATGCAACAACAGTGAACATCGATCTTCAATGCCGGTAGCGCGCTCTTCCTCCGTAGGATCTCACATGGAGGATCCGTACCTGAACTGTTTCATTTAGGTGCTCTTCCTTCGTAGGATCTCACATAGAAAATCAGTGCCTGAACTGTTTCATTTAGGTTTGAGTATTAGAGTATCTGCTAGACAGAGGGCTTGGTCAGTGTTGGGTTGCTCACGATCACATGCACGATCCACCCCACGTTCTAGCTGCAACCAACGCGGCACCCCTATATGTACTCCCTCATGTACTCTGTATCACAATAAAAAAAGAATTCTATCAGTTTTATATGATATCAGACAACTCCTTCGATCCACTCTCCCCATGACGCACCCAGGGGGGCAACCACCCAATCCCACCACCTCCGGCGGCCACCAAACTGCTCCCCTCCCCGGCGTCCAGCCACCTCTCCCTCCTACTCTCCCCGGCAGCCAGCCACTCCTGCCTCTCACCGGCGGCCAGCTTCCTCTGCCTCTCCTCTCCTTTAGTGACACCATTACAGACATCACCCCTTTCATCCCCATTGTCCTAGACCTTCATACCCATAACTACTATCACTGGCGTCACCTATTTGAGATCCACCTCTGCCGCTGCTCCCTCCTTCACCACATCTCCGGCGACGGCCCGCCAGCCCCTCATGACCCGCGCTGGCAAAATGACGACCTCGCCATCATCCAATGGCTCTACACCCTCATCTCCATGGAGCTCTTCAACCTCGTCGTCACCGACGGCGCAACTGCTCGCACTACAAAAAAAAGACACATCCGTGATATTTTGGGTCGAACGAAACTTTTTTCTGTCATACTTATGACACTTCTATGACAATAATTGTGACAAAACACGGTATCATCATAGATATGGTGGGGTCCTACTTCTATGAAAAAAAATCATGATAGTAAATGGGTTTTTCGTCCTGGGCGGGCCGGAGACGCAGCTGTATGACATTCTTTGCGCCGTCCATCACAGAAAAACTATGGTAGAAGCGAGTGCGAGGAAAATATCGGGATGTTCCTGGTTACGGTGGGTGGTCGGGGCCGAGCGATGCGCGTTTCTTTCGTACACGCACGCGCATGGGTGCGAGGCATTGGGCTCTAACTGAACCCAAGCGAGGCGTTGGGCTCTAACTGAACCCGAGCGATTGCACTGCAGGCTACGCGTTACTGAACCCGAGCGATCGATCGATGGCTGTTAACTGAACCCGATCGAGTGATTCCTTCGCTACTGCTGCTAACTGAAGCCGATCAATGCTGCCTCTGCATGAACAGTGAGCATTGCTGGGGGGTTTGGATGAAAAGTCCCCGGTGGGGGTGGCTGAACAGGACCCCGTGGTGTTGCCTCTGCATGAACAGAACCCCGTTCGGTCGAGCCTGTTGGGGCTGCATGAACAGGACCCCGTGGAGGGCTGCATGAACAGGACCACCCCGTGGAGAGCTGCATGAACAATAGACGGTGGAGGGCTGGATGAACAATAGCCCGTGGAGGGGTGGTTGAACAGGAGCCCGTTGTGATGCCCCCGATTTGACCGTACACTAATCATGCACGCAAATGTGTACGACCAAGATCAGGGACTCAGTGGAAGATATCACAACACAACTCTAGCCACAAATTAAAATAATACAAGCTTTATATTACATGCCAGGGGCCTCGAGGGCTCGAATACATAAGCTCAAATACACAAGAGTCAGCGGAAGCAATAATATCTGAGTACAGACATAAGTTAAAGAAGTTTGCCTTAAAAAGGCTAGCACAAAACATCAACGATCAAAAAGGCAAGGCCTCCTGCCTGGGACCTCCTAACTGCTCCTGGTCGTCAGCTGTCTCCATGAGGTAGTAGGCTTTGTCGGGGTAGTAGCAGTCATCAAAGGTGGCTTCTGGCTCCTAGACTCCACCATCTGGTTGCATCAACCAGAAAGAAGAAAGAAGGGGGGAAAGGGGGAGCAAAGCAACCGTGAGTACTCATCCAAAGAACTCGCAAGTAAGGATCTACACTACATATGCATCGGTATCAATGAAAGGGTAGTATCTGTGGACTAAGCTGCAGAATGCCAGAATAAGAGGGGGAGAAGCTAGTCCTATCCAAGGCTAGCATCTTCTGGAAACCACTGTCTTGCAGCAACAGGGGGAGTAGAGTAGTATAACATAAGTCATATTTATGTTGTTGTTTCAACGGTCCGGGATCCTTCTCGACTCCCGAAGCAACATATCCAAATCATGCCTCAGCATCCAGTTCTAGTTGTAGCGATCGGGATACAGCTCCAAGTGTCCGTTACCGTAGGACAGGCTATCGATAGATGTTTTCTTCCCTGCAGGGGTGCACCAACTTACCCACCACGCTTGCTTAACTCCGGCCGGAAACACCATCAGGTAATGCCCGGCCTTGGCCAAACAATACGCCGCAACTCGACCTAGGCTTAATAGAGCAGTCATGGGCCAATCTCCCCGGGAACTCCTGCACGTTACGTGGGCGGCCGGTTAGCAAACCTGGGCTACCTCCTTAAAAAGGTAGGTGCTTACGCGGTCCAACCCGGCGCGCGCCGCTCAGTCGCATGACGTCATTAAGCTTCGGCTGATGCATACAACGCAGAACGCCCATACTATGCCCACGTGATGGTTAGCGCTATCATGCCATAGGCCCCTTGGATCAAATATCAAAGCCATTTAGTGTATTGGGAACGCGCGGTAACGAGCAGAGACTCACGATCATGTGACCCCATCGTCCCGTCTCAAGGACTTGCAGCAAGGGCTAAGAATGTCCGGCCACGCCTCGTATTTATCTCGCGGGCACCTTCCAGGTAAACCCGACTACACATCACTCGCAAATAAGCTCGCGCGGGTAGCCCTCAGGGCCGACCCGTCTTTAGTAACATGGTTCAGTGTAAAGTCATAGTAACCATAGCAACTATGTGTCTAACACCAAAGGGAAACCTTAGGAAATCACCCTCGATGAAATTCCACCTATTGTTTATCGTCAAGGTGAACGAAAGAGGAGTCACCCTCGAGGTCCACTCTTGAGGAGTTGCACGACAATGTCGTTATCGGGAGTGGAGAAGGAGGAAATCACCCTCGATGACCATAATCGATGAACTAACCTACAAGGTTAACATCAGAAGTGCTGATGAGGTCTCACCCTCGGCACTCGATAATATCCCAGTAGTGTCGAGCAACTAAGGGGAAAGTGATGTGCGGTGCTAGGGCCTGGTCTTCGATCCAGTTGATCGGGTCTTCTGATAATCCAGCGGGGCAGTCGGGACAATGTGGGGGTCACTGGTGGATGTCTAACCAGCCTATACTAAGAAGTTTAGTATAAGCATGTAAGGTATGAAAGCGGTATCAACAATAGGCTATGCATTAGAATAGGATCATACAAAAAGCAGTAGCAGTTCTAATGCAAACATAAGAGAGAAGAGAGTGGGCGATATCGGAATGATCAAGGGGGGTTGGCTTGCCTGGTTGCTCTGGCAAGAAGGAGGGGTCGTCAACACCGTAGTGGATCACCGAGGTAGCATTAGTCTTGAGGTCTACCGGAGAGAAGAGGGGTAAGAAACAATAAATACAAAGCATAGAGACGCAACAAAGAAGCACGATATGACAACACGCAGTGCTAGGGTGTTCTAACGCAGTGATACACGATACCGGCGAAGAGGGATAACATCCGGGAATGTTTTCCCGGAGGTAGGCATTTTCGGACAAACGAACCGGAGGAAAAAATGTTCCATGTTCAGATAGTCAGAGGCACGTGTCGGATGAACGGACCGCACATTCGGATTCGTCTCGTCGTTATGAGCAACTTTCATGTACAAAGTATTTTCATCCGACGCACGGTTTATTTTATATAAATTTTCTAAGTTTTATTGAATTCCCAAATTACTGGATTTATTTTAATTCGAAATTATAACAGTATATACTTTTGTCAGCTAGCGTTACTCTAGCCTATGAGTATGCCAATGGGACCAGTGGGGTGTGTTGACCTAGTCAAAGACTGAATAGTCAAAGGATGAATAGTGTAGGCAGGTTCCATATGTCATTGTCTATGGTTAAACTAGACTTTAATTAAATTAGATTAACAAATAGTGGGGGTCCTACTGTCATTAGCTAGCAGTTAACCTAACAATTATTAACCAAAATCTAGATTAGCCTAAACTAATTGAACCTGGCCGGCGGCCACATAGATAGAGCACGCACGCACACACATCGCGCACACACGTTAGTAGGCTAGGGGTTATTAACATAAGATGTTATTTTATGATTTTTGTAGGATTTATCTATTCATCAAAAGGATTTGGTCCAGTGGGATAAAATGGAGTTTGTCATGTATACTACCTTCTCACATATTTTTTTAGTCCTGTTAACAGTTGTTTAACCACATATTAGGAGCTTTCTGAGGTTAGTCAATGTCAAATTTGAAAAGCTAGCTAGCAAGGCATACCAGTTAGTAGCAGCAGCAACGCATCGCACTAGCAGCTAACCGGAACAGCAAAGCAAAGCATGTTGGTAAGTCGAGGAAGAAGGCGTTTGCGTTCATCAAAGGGGCTATGGTGGGCAGAATATATGGGTGGAAAGAGAAGCTGATAGCTAAACCAGGAAAGGAGGCACTGGTCACCACGATAGCATAAGCCATTCCAACGTTTGCTATATCGTGCTCTTACCTCACTAAGTCCTTTTGTGAGGAGCTCAGTTCTCTCATAGGCAATTACTGGTGGAGCCAGCAAGACAAAGAGAACACCACCCACTGGATAAGTTGGAAGAAACTCACTTTACCCAAGGCACGGGGGGTCTTAGCTTCCGTGATATGCATGGGCTTAATCTGGCTATGCTGTCGAGGCAGATATGGAGGCTCATCCAATCCCTAGACTCCTTATGTGCCCGTATTATGAAAGCTCGTTACTTCCCGAACGGTTCCCTGTTCGATGCAAACCCTAGAGAGGGCATTTCATATTCATGGAGAAGTTTGCTTCATGGCCTAGATCTCTTTCAGGAGGGATATATTTGGAGGATAGGAGATGGGTCAGGGGTAAAAATCTGGAACGACCCGTGGTTACCTCGCCCGTGGTCTCGGGGTGTCATTACACCGCGTGGACAGAGCCTGTTAGAGTGGGTCAGCGACCTTATTGATCCTGCTACCGGCACCTGGGACGAACAGCTCGTACGGGATACCTTCTGGATAGATGATGCAAACCATATTCTGTAGATTCCGCTGAGGGAGGGTGCTCAGGACTTTATTGCTTTGCACTATGACACAAGGGGCATGCATTATGTAAAGAGTGCATATAAGCTACAAGTACAGATTGAGAAAATAAGAGAGGACGGAGGTGCGGGCGGGAGTTAAACCAGTCCGGGCAATCTAAATGAGGTCAAGGATGATTCATGGAAAAGGCTTTGGAAGTTGCCGTGCCCCCGCAATATCCAGATGTTCGCTTGGAGATTGAAACACGATTCCCTAGCTCTACGTACAAACGTTGCACGGAGAGGAATTCCGATTACTGATACTAAATGTCTCTTCTGTACGCGTGCTGCCGAGGACGGAGCTCACTTATTCATCAAGTGCAAAGCGGTGAAAGGTGTGTGGCGGGAGCTCGCCCTCGAAGGAGAACATGTGCAGCTGGAGAGGATTGGGTCCGTGCATGCAATGCTTGATCTTTTGTGGGGGTTAGATGAGAAAAAGCGTCTCCAAATCCTCACCTTTTGGTGGCTGTGGTGGTCTAATAGAAACAAGCTGAGATAGGGTAAGCTACCGCTGACAGCTGAAGTGATTGCTCGACAGGCGAGGGCGAATGTGCTCGAGTACTCGGAGATCTTCCGACAGCCCACAGGCAATCCCAGCTGGACAAGTGGAGGCCACCGGCTGGTAAAGGGTACAAAATCAATGTTGATGGATCCTTTGTGCCGGGTGAACTCCATGCAGGCAGGGCATCACGGTGAGAACGAAGGATGGAACTCTGATGTGCGCCCGGGCTGGCAGACAGGAGCATGTCACCGATGCTTTCGCCGCGTAGACTTCTGCCATGTCACCCGCGATCACCACGTCAGCGGATCTCGGCATAATTTGCCTCGAGCTGGAAATGGACTCGCAACTTCTGGATGAAGCTCTGGATCTGCAAAGAGTGGACTCCTCGGCTTATGCAGCTGTCATCGAGGACATGAAGTATCAGCTTAAACTTTGGTTCTCCAAAGTTACAATCACTGTTTGTAGACGCTCTGCGAACTCTGTAGCCCACGAACTTGCCACTATCGGCCGTAGTTGTGACCCCAACCATTTCATAGAATGGGAGTCAGATGTACCTGCCCAAGTGGGCGTCTCTGTATTAGGCGATATGCCTAAGCTCAGTTAAGTAATAAAGCTTTGCTTTGCTATAAAAAAAGGCGACAGCAGCAGCGCTTGGAGCAGCACAACAGCTAGCACGGCAGGGGCGCAGCCCAGGCGGATGTCCGCGTGTGAGGAGCAGGCAGCGAGCGCGAGCGTGGCCGAGCAACGCACGGGCGCGGGCGAGGCGCACGGTCAGGGTCGCACGGAGCAGCCACGGCGCCCCGAGGCACGGGCGCAGTCGTGCCCAGGGGCGGACGAACATGGATGGACTTGCTTCGGCGGCCATGGCGATCGGTGCTCGCGGGGAGACGCCTACGACGACAAATCGAGGCGGGTAAAGAGGGGATCCGGAAGAGTTGCTCACTGTGAGTTTGTTGGCGTGCTCGGGGAGGGTCGGGGCGGATCGGAATGGTGGGAATCATCGATGGACGTCGGCGATGTACACGATGAATATGTTGCGATGGCAAGCGCACGGGTCGCGCCGGCTCGGTATATATGGTGCTCGGAACGGACGAAGCCGACCGCGGTGGACCTCCTGGACGTACTCCCGAGCGATGGCGACAGCGGTGGTGACTGGCGGCGAGCGCGACGGACGGCGGGGTCGGGACAGTGGCGTGGCCGCGGCCACAGGCGGGCGCCGCCGCGAGGGAGAGGCAGTTGGGCGCTAGGGTTTGGCCCGGGGCGGGGGCGGCGGCCATATGTAGGCAGGGGGCGTGGTGGATGGGTGGCATCTGGCCGACGCCATGGCCGATGCCCTCCACGACCCCCCTCGTGAACAGGACGAGGAAGGAAGGGTAGGTGGGCCGGCCTGTTGGGCTAGGCCCAATGGGGGCAGGGGGTTTGTCCTCTTTTTTGTGTTTTCTTTTTCTTTTTATTTATTTCTATTTATTTGTTTTACTTAAACCTCACGTTATCTTGGTTTCTTACAAATAGGAGACTAGCACCTAAATATTAATGTTTTGATTTAACCCTCTGCCACAAAAAGTTCCACACCCAAATAAAATAGTTTCTAATTTTATAAATTAGAAAAGGCATTTACTTAATTGTGAAAGCCACTGTTTTAATCATTTGTAAACACTTAAACATTTTATAAAATTTTGGTTGCTTCACCAATAGTACTTATGAATTATTTGGCCCAGTTTGAATAATTTTGTTTTGACACTTCAAAACATTTTATTTTTGACTTTGATTGACTTTTGAATTTGGATATTGATTTCAATCAAGTGATTTAGCAACAGTAAAACCGATGATCTGGCATCGTTAATAGGAAATTACTGTAGCGTAATTATCCGGGCGTTACACCCGTGGAGAGACGGTGCAGAAGCATTTCTACCAGGGGTGTGATCGTGTGTGCCCAGGTGTTTTTCCTCTTCCATCCCCTTAGCTCATTCCCCCTATCTGCTTCCACCGTTTTCCATCCCCATCCCCTCTCTAGCTCTGGCGACGACGGAGGCGACTGGGAGATCCTGAATCGTGGCGGTGGCAGGGGAATTGGATGTCGCGGGGACGGCAAGGGAACCGGAGGTCCGGGCGGCAGCGAGCATCGTCGGCCATGGCGCCGAGCTACACGGCCCCCATTATGTCTTATGGAGGACGGCTAGTGTTAATAAATTCAGTATTAACCAGTACGCCAATGCTTCTCCTACCTTTCTTTGAAGTACCCATTGGGGTGCGGAAAAGGTTAGATTTCTATTGATCTCGCTTCTTCTGGCAATGCAACGAGATAAAGAATAAATATGGATTGACCAGGTGGGATATTATTAGTAGATCCAAAGATCAAGGGGGACTTGGGATTGAGAACCTAGAGATAAAAAACAAAAGCCTGCGGAGAAAATGGTCATATAGTTTGTCGGTTGTCCTTGGCAACAAATACTTAGAATCTAAGTGTCTGGCTCAGTTTACCGGGCGACCAAATGATTGACCTTTCTAGAAAGTGCTAATGAGGACGAAGGATACATTTTTTGGTAGAGCGAAATCTGTTATAGGCAACAGTATAATGAACAGATTTTCGGAAGATACATGGTTGGAGGAGATGCCTTTAGCCTTGCAATATCCCTCATCATATAATATTGTACAACGTAAGGGGATTACACTACTACAATATTACAATCATCCCTATTAAGCATGCAGTTTAGGCGGTATCTATTGAGGGAGCGATGGAGTTCATGGTTGCATCTGGTTGCATCTGGTGTGAAGGTTGATGGATGTTCAACTTTCCGACAAACTAGACTCATCACACTGGAAGTTAACTGAGAATGGTGTCTTCACGGTGCGATCCATGTACCTAGATTTAATTAATTCTGGCCCAGTCCCAAGATCGATTCATATTTGGAAAATTAAAGTCCTACTGAGAATCAAAATCTTCATGTGGTTTGTTCACAAGGAAGTGATTCTTACCAAGGATAATCTACTAAAACGAAGATGGGTAGGCAGTTCATGTTGTTATTTCTGTGACAAAGATGAAACAATACAACATGTCTTCATTGATTGTCCTTGGCGAAGCTTCTTTAGCGCACGATTCACATAGATTTTAACATTAACCCTCCAGGCAGCATCACCGTGTTATTTGGGACATGGCTTAATGAAGTGGAACCAGTTATTGCGGGACGTGTTCGGATAGGAATATGCGCACTACTTTGAGCTAAATGGAGCTACAGAAATGATATGATCTTTAACAGACAAAATCTTATAAACTTTTTGCAGGTCATCTTTAGAGCTACAGCTTGGATTCGTACATGGTCGTTACTCACTCATACAGACTCTAGGGAGCTTTTGGTTACTGGGTGCAACCGATGGAAGACGGTCGCATGGGTTATCAACAACAAGTTTGGATAGCGGTCCAATAATAGAGTAGGTGTTTAGTCATCTAGTTTTTTTTATCGCCGTTTGTGGCTTTATATTTTCATATTTCATTTTTATGCTTCTTTTGTGAGTTGTATTGTTTGTCAGACCCATTTACATTTGGATTTTAAATAGAATGACCGCATGCATCGTTCTGATACAGAGGCCAGGTGTGATCCTCCTTTTGGAGACAACCCCAAAATAAGCACTTTATGATATTTGTAAATTGCTTTGTTGCTCAGAGTCGACAAGATTTTATCCGAAATAACCATGTATTAGTAATTCAACACCCAGTTTCAGTCCAGAGGCATAACAGAAATTTTAGCACACAACTTATATACCGCAATCTCAAGCAGCAATGTCTGAAAAAAATACTAGACTGCTGAATCTGTGGGCAATTTCGCATAATTTGATTATGGAGAATCTGCAGTTGAAAAGAACCGACCCATATTATGATATTATCTCTGCTCCGGGTACAATCGAGGTAGCAATGTCTTTACTACAACCAGAAGCTGAGGTGCTCCATCATTCCGTCATGCGTGCTGATTAAATTGGAATTGGGTGGGTCGATCTTGACAAGGACTACATGACACTGAAGCGGGCAATGCATTCTCCAACATGGCAACATGGATTATGCACCCTTGGTATTGAAGTTTAAGCAACTGTTTTTCCTCACATAAGGAAGTCAGCGATAGAAGTGAATGATTAAAATTGCAGCAGAGATTTGTCTAAAGTCAAAATTCATAAAGTTTGACCAAATTTATATTAAAAATATCAGCATCTACAATATTAAAGTTACTAGTCGTCTACCCATGCATTCGCACGGGTTAGTATAAAATTATCAAGTGTCTCAAATTTTCATTTTATTCAGATAATATAACGTTGTTGGAGTTTATATAAGGAATATCTAACAAATGGGCACCACCGCGACTGGTAACCAGCTCATCTGAATTTTGACAAATTATCTTAACTTAAATATACTACCAGAGAAAGAAGCCATCTACAAAATCACTTTTGCAGGTAAACATGCATTTTTATGTTTTATACAAAACTTACGAATCATTAAAAGATAATCTCCGGATATTTAATAACCTTCTGGAAAATAATTCTTTGACCATGGTCATATTCTCTCAAAATACTGGATTCAATCAAAGTGGTATGTAGTATCACAGATGTGCATTGGACGTGTAAAGTACCCATATTTTTTTAAAGGGTTCAATCAAAGTGGTATGTAGTATCACAGATGTAGATATATGCAGCTAGGATATGTCTCTGTGCAGAACATCAGTGCTGTACTATACCTGTTGTGAACTGCACTATTCATTTCTTTTTGTATAATGCAGGACGTATGATGCATGTAATGGCGGAGTTCTATGGATCTGAGATGATGGTGCCGTTCGGACCAAAGGCAATAACAAATCTGTGTACAAGTTTCCGTAGAGACAACACAAAGGAGATAGACATGATTGAGACAATTGCGCACTTCAAGGATATAAAAAAACCGATCCAGACTTGTTCTATAAGGTAAAATATGATGAAGAGGACAGAGTTGTCAATGTATTTTGGGTGGATGGCTCAGCTCGAAAAGCTTATGCGGAGGCGTACCACGATTGCATATCGTTTGACATCACCTACATGACCAACATGTACAATATGCATTTCGCGCCCTTCATCGGAATAAACCGACATGGCCTATCTTTCATGCTGGGTTGCGCGTTTGTGAGGCAGGAGTTGGCATCGAGCTTTGATTGGGTCTTCGGAACATTCCTAGAGGGTATGGATGGCAAACCTCCTGACAACTTCATCACCGATCAGGATGGTGCAATGAGGCAGCCAATACAGAGCATCTTTCCAACCATTGTGTACCACTGTTGTCGTTGGCACATCATGAAAAAGGCTCAGGAAAAAGTTGGTTGGCTGCTCTGCCGGAATCCAGGACTCTCTGATGATTTCAACTACTGTGTTGACTTCAGCTTCACTATAGACGATTTTGAGCAGAATTGGGCTGGGTTAATGATGAAGTACGAGGCTATGACACACACACACACACACACTTTGAGAGATTGTACGAATACAGGTCAACTTGGGTGCCGTGCTACTTCAAACACATATTCTTCCCCTTCCTACAGTCTACACAGCGTAGTGAGGGGTTCAACGCCGTCCTAAAAAGATATGTGAACGCACACAACTCAATGCTGAACTTCGTCAAGCAATATGAAAAAATTCAGAACCACATCCTTGCCAAAGAAGGCTGCAATGATTACAGGACAGAACACCTTGAGATTGAGCTATGGTCCAACTTCCCAATAGAGAGGCAAGCTTACGAAACCTACACTAGGGACCTTTACCGCAAGTTCAGAGAGAAGTTTGCGCTGATTGGACGTTATAATGCATTTCAAGTTGGTGCTGACCTTTTTGAGCTCAGACCGGACCAGGAATTTGTTGCCAAATATGGTTCTCGAAACTACTTGGTGCAGGCAAGGGTGGGGCAGGGTTCCTATTTGTGTGAATGCTGCAAAGTTATGGATGCATTATTCCGAGTTAACAAAATGGCTAAACATTTCATTTGGTTAGAAAATTCTCTACATATCAATTATTGGAACAATGAAACGGATTTTTTTATAGAAGGAAGCCATCAAATACTTTACATAATGAGAAGATGCCAGCATCTCTCTCTGAAATTTATTAGACCATGTACCCAAAAAGGCTATCGCCCGCTTTATAAATATAAAGCAATGATCAACAACATCCTGGGACAGACGCACTCCACCACAACACACGCACACACCCAAGGCGAGATACCTAGATGCTGAGCGCAACAATACGACCCCAAGCACTACTCGAGCAACCGGGGCTCCACTAGTGAACACGCAACCATGAAGAGATATTGCCGCATATGACGAACCGTGGGCTCCAAGACGGTGCCTTTAGGAAGGGTACGACACTGGAGCGTCGCCACCGCCCGATCCAAGGATCAAGGTTTCCCCAGGAGCCACACGACAGACAATGAGAGCCGTGACGACGCCTTCAAGAAGGGAACAAGCGACGCCACCGCCGGTCTGTCCGAAGATAGAGCAGGTTATCACCCCGGCCAATACTCACTGCCATCGAATGCCGCACCCCGACAACCACGCCGCCCACACAGCCATGGCAACCGGGCAGTACCAAGCGACGGGCTCTTCCCGTGAGCGCCGCGCAACCACCACCAGGGCCGCTGCCCCGGAATCCAAGCCCCAGGAACCACCTCACCCAACACCCGCCGCTACCCCAGCGGAAGAGACGCTCGGCTCCCGGGGCAAACAAGTCCATCGATTCGTCCTACAGCTCCAGGCGCGAGACGAGCTTGGTCCTGCTGCCGGGTGCGAGACGAGCTCGGTCCTGCTGCTGGGCCTGAGACGGGCTTGGTCCTGCTGCTGGGCGCGAGATGAGTAGGTCCTGAAGCCGGGCGCGAGACGAGCTCGATCCTGCTGCCCGAGCACGGAACTAGCGATGGGTCGCAGCAGGGAGAGGGCCATCCCTCCGACGAAGATTGCGCCCTGGCATCGAGAAGAGGGGTTGAAGACCTTCATAGGGCGCTCACCTACGGGTCTGCGCCAAAGAAGTCCAGCCGCCACCGTGAGACAATCCTGACTGCCGCCATAAGCCACCATCACGCCATGGTAGCCCACATCCACGCCGAGCACAGCCCGCGGCACCTGCCATCGCCGGATCGGCCGGGGGCTGGCAGGTCCACCACCACCAGGCAGCGCCGCAGCAGGGGCGGCCACCGCAGCAGGCCACCACGAGCGGCGAGCCGGAGCCCCGCCACCACAAGGACCCAGGCCACCCGCGCCGCAGCCGCGACAGATCTGAGCCGCGCCCAAACGCCGCCGTCGCCATGAGTAGGGCATGCCCCCAGCCCGCCCCAGCCACCCACGCCGCTGCCAGCAAAGCCGCGCCCCTGTTGCCAGCCGCGGTCGCCACGCCGTGCCGCCGCCCAACAAGAATGGCCCGCACCATCCAACGCCACGCAGGGGAGAAAGAGACCCCGCCGCCGCCCGAGCTGGCCGGGCTTTGCCCGCCAGCGCGCAGGGGCGGCGACGAGGGGAGGAAGAAGCGAGGAGGTGGCCGAGCCCCGCGGGCTAGGGTTTCTCACCTAGCGGCGCTCGCGGGAGCGGCCAGGGAGGGAAGGGGAGGGGAGGGGAGGGCACCAACTAAACTATGAAACCGAACATGTTTTTTATCTTTCCTAGTTGGATGTAAGTTTTCATTAGACCATGTAAGGCAGGGAGGAGTTGTCTCCATTTAAGGGAGCCAATTGGATTGGGGCATTTTGGAGACTGAGCTCCATGGAGCCCTTTATTTTGAAAAATTCAAAATTCATAAATTTCAGTTTCAAAAAAATCTGAAAAAGATACACATGTATGCAATGATGTAAAGTGTATGTGTGAACAATTTCAGGATGAAATACCTTGAATTACGAGCTGCATAAAAAAACAAAATCATGGACTTTAAAGATGAACAATACATATGCCAAAAAGCCCCAGATTTGTCTTTTTTGTGTAGCTCACATTTTAATGTATTTCCACCTAAAATATTGCACACATGTACATTATGTATCTAGGTATCTGTGTATTTATTTATAGAATCTTTTGAAACTGAAAAGTTCAAATTTTGAAGTTTCCAAATAAAGGCCTCCATGGAGCTCGGTCTCCGTTTGGCATTTTCGAGCCAATTGTCCAAGGTATAAGACATATTGGATAGTAGGAGGACATAATATAACTCCATATTTACGTATTACCATAACTTTGATGTAACACTGAAGAAAAAGTTAATGTCAACATGGCACATCAAATGCTTGGTACCTATAACATATACTGCTATGTTTGTTGATTGCCCTATAAAATGTAAAAAACAATATATTGCAGTGTACGTTTATATGGTTTTTGTAAAATAGAAAAAATAGGAATACGGTTCTAAGATTTATTAATTATCATCGACGACAATTATGAAAAACAATGTAAAATGCAGTCTCGCTAAATCTGTTTTAACTTTGGTTCAAAATAATCTGAAAGTAACTTTAGCGCATAGAACTTATGGCCTGATCCGTTGCACATAGGGGTGAGCCAGCATTTGGGTTTTTCAGATCACATACAAATCATATTCAATGTTTTGTGTCCCCGTTGAGGCATTTACTTTAACCACAGAGCTGCAACATCAAGGAGGTAATGGGAGATAAGCTTTTCAAAAATCTCATGAGCGGAAGTGCGCGGCCTGGTGCTGCGGTTAAACACTGTCAACATTGCACAGTTGGCCTGCCACCCAGGAGTGATGCCTGCATGCAATGACATCGGAAGTGCATGGCCTGGTGCTGCGGTTAAACACTGTCAACACTGCACAGTTGGCCTGCCACACAGTAGTGATGCCTGCATTCGCTGACATCAAGCAGGGCCGGTCCGTACCTATTCGGGGCCCTGGGGCTGAGACGACAAAATGGGGCCCTTATTAACGAATAAAAATTCAGAATGTGTTGTATTTGGAAAAGAGTCTATGTCTCCAACAAACTCGTAAATCTCCATAGCATGCAATGGCACATCAGATTCTGATATAGTCATTTGTCGTAGTCGTAATTTCAAGAAGCGATCATTTAATTCAACATAACTTTGAGAAACTGTTTCTACAAATTTAGCTATGGAGACATAGACTCTGATATAGTCATTTGTCGTAGTCGTAGTTCCGAGAAGAGATCATCTAATTCAACATAACTTTGAGAAACTGTTTCTACAAATTTAGCTATGGAGACATAGACTCTGATCTAGTCATTTGTCGTAGTCGTAGTTCCAAGAAGAGATCATCTAATTCAAAATAATTTTGAGAAACTGTTTTTACAAATTTAGCCCAGAATTTTCATAATTAAATATCATTCAATAAAAGTATTTTGAGCTAAGTAAGAAGCCAGATATACTTCTGAACATGTTAAGTTCTTTGAAGAACTACCAAGTGTACATGAACAATGCCGTGAGCACCGTGCCATAAACTGTGCATGCAGTCGTGGAATTCTCAAATTATGTGCTGACATCAAGTGTACATGAATGATACCGTGACCGTCGCACCGTTAGTTGTCCGCGCTGTAGTGGAATCCTAAAATTTTCAGCATTACATCCATAGAACCACGTCCCATCCATAGAACCTCGTAGGAGCCGCATTTCTCGGCGAACATGTCGTTCCACAAAACACGGTAGAGACGAGCTTCGTGGGCGTTCACGTCGGTGCGGGACTCCTCGGGCTCTGTCTCCATCTCCTTTTGCCGGCGAGCCAGGTATGCCGTATGCGCCTCCTCGCCACACTTCTCCGCCGGAGCCTCGACCGTCGTGGCCGCGCTGATATCGTCGTCAAAAAGTGAGCCTATAGATGTTGAGACAAACCCACCGGCGACGAACGCCGAGAAGCCCTCCGACGCCGAACGCCGGTCAGAGATAGAAGACGATGAATCAATCACACTTCCGGCGACGAACGCTCCGGCCGACGAGCGGCCAGTATGTTGGCATTTATTCATCTCAACTCCCTCGAACACACATACATGGAGATACACATGCACACACGCAGCACAACTCTGGATGAACTCTCACATCGACCGGGCGCATACCACGGTCCCGACGGAGACTACATCTTCCTTAGGCCCCTCCCCTTGGCTCGGCACATACCGTCACCATGGCGCGGCAACAAACCGGCGCAATTTATCAGTACACAAGAGGATGGGTTTTATACCCAACGCGCGGCAACAAACCGGTTGGATGCTCAAGTCATGTTCTTTTTCTATCTAATTATTCAATTTTTTATGCAAAATAACATATTAGGATAAAAAAATAACATATCCATCTCACTTGAAGAAACTACCTATTCGACCCTGAATATATACGAAACAAGATTATGTTAACTTCTTTCAAGCGGAAGAGTTGTGTAGCTTCTAATAATAATGTCTGCCAGAAAGAAAGTTGCACAAAGCATATAATTTATATTAGACCTCTACATTTAGCACTCCAAATATCAATTAATTTCCCCCTTTTACTTTTCAGGTTGACATTATAGCTACAAGATTTCTCTTCTTTCGAGCAACTACAATATTGATATATTAAATTTAGCCACGCCATTTGGTTTGATTCCTCGAGGTTTGAGTGTGACTTTAGCATGATATTAAATTTATGATTAGATCATAGCTCTACTATTAATAAAGAAATCAACATACTTAAGACAAAACAATGTTTGGAGAAGTCATGTATTTGTAAATGCCATCTTATTTAATTTCAATTTTCCCTTAGAGAAATCAAATAATGCGATCCCATTATTACACTTTATAAAATTCTAGCCCATGCATCGAGCGGGCCACTTTTCAAGTTACTACACGAAACAAGTAACAACATATCCCGACCAATTCTGCTTTTGAGTCCTCCGTGCCCAACCTGATACTACAGAGTAATCGCTTCATCACGACATCTTGCGTGATGATTAGATGAGCACTGGGCACGTTATTTTTGCCACAGATTGCATGACGCTGAAGCAAGCAATGCTATCTCCAGCATGGATTATGCGCCTTGGGATTAAAATGTCAAGTTGCTGAAGTTTTTCCTCTGAACACGTCTTATTGAAGCTCAAACCGTGGTTTGTCTTTGTGATTGAAATAAGCCGGCCTGCTCATGCTCTCGCGCCTTTGAGTGTTGGTGTCGTCTACGGAAGCCATGCTATGTGATTTAGCCGTGTCTTAGTGGAATACCTAGTAACAATTTTACAAAATATTCTATGTCTAGAATAAAATTCCATATGTTGGTCTTGCTTTTCAATTATTTCTGGTTTTGGTTGGAAGGCATGCAACCGAGGAGATCATAGGCGTGATCAATATTTGGTTTTATCATGCAGACGGATAAAAAGGAAAAATCAAAGCTTGTTAGAGAAGAGCACCCCATGTGCTATCACAGTGCTAGAAGTGCACAGAAGCTATGTAATGCCGTGGGCCTGCGAGTGACCTTCACGTCACGTACACTCAATCGATAATATCGTGCTCTCCAGAGTCTTGGTTCCAGGTCCAATTTCTCTGTCAATCTCAACATGGATCGTCCATATGCATACAGCTATCCAGGGAGTGGAAAGCGTCCGTCATATTTACATGAACTGCCTAGGCTTCAAAGGCAACAGGAATTATTTTACGGCACTGTGGAGATTGGCTCGGGAGGAAGAGACCTGCGCGGCCCAGCACCTGAGCTGCATAAGTGGCACTCTCTGGCCTGATTTACACACATCCCGACATGAGGCTGGAATCGCCAGAGAGAGGACGGGCACCTCTTGCCTTACCGTGAACATCCTGCTGGCCACAAACGTCAAGGTCGTCGGATCTGGCGGCTCGGCGAGACAGCTCCCGTCCTTGGCCAGCAACTCGAGTCCCTACACCTCGTGCTGCACGATGGTGTTCATCACGCTGTTGCCGCGATCCGCCTGCATGGACACGCCGGTCTCCGTGTCCGGCTGCACGCCGTAATGGCATAGCCGGACAGTGTGGTTGAGCGCTTCCTCATGCCAACACCTCGACGATCATCCTTCCGGACCGCCATTGCTGTGATGACAACGACGACTAGCAACGCTACAACAGGGACACCACTGAAGACCGTCGTGGCCACAACGCTGACCACCACACGTCCTGGTCAGACCGCTTCTTCACCAGCAGCCGGTCGCGCGCTACGGATAGCCGTCGTGTCAGGAAGGGAGGGCGTGATGAGGGATTACGTGAAGATGACCGTCGCAGGGCTGGGCGCGACGACCGGCCAGACTAGTGTGTGGATCCGCAATGCATCCGCGGTTCAGTGGATGTCTTCCCCTCTGTAGTACAATGAAAATGTCACACTGATTAAGATTCCATGATATTTTAACACATAATGCAACAACAACGAGCATTTATCTTTGGTGCTAGTGGCACGCACTCCCTCCACATCTCTGTCACATGGAGATGTGCGCCCGAATTTATTTCATTTCGGTTGAGCATTTTCAAGCATTCAGTTGAGAGTTGTGGTGTCATTTGTGCATTCTGATCGAAACTGTGTTGTTCTTCCTGCAAGGGAATTATTCCTCCTTGCAGGATGATAGTTGTGTTGTTCGTGCAATGGAATGCTTCCTCCTTCTAGCATGACATCTAGATCAGTAAATGGTAATTTGTTTCTTATTTGAAAAAAGAATACAGTGTGCAATGCATTCATTTTACCTCAAGGCATACGCGCTACAAAACTAATATTACAGACACATACATCATCTCGCAGGAAAACGAAGAGAAAAATTCCTCAAACTATTGACATGCTACAAAGTACAAGCACAATTGGTCATAGATTCTCCGATCTAGTTCTTGACGAAGGTGCTTAGCATGTCGACGTAGTCAGGGAAGGTCTTGCGGGTGCACCCTAGGTCCCTGATGGTGACTGGTACCTTGGCGCAAGCAGCCAGGGAGAAGGCTATCACTCGGTTTCCTTCGCTCTCCAGGAGGCAACTACAGATTAGAAGGAATAAGTTGAAAAAGAAACCAACAACAACACATAAGAGGGTTACACAAAACAAGTAACAACACGTCCCGACAAGTTATGCTTTTGAGTCCTCTATATGCCCAACCTGATACTACAGAGTAATCCCTTCATCACGACATCTTGCATGATGATTAGATGAGCATTGGGCACGTCATTTTTGCCACAGATTGCATGACGCTGAAGCAAGGATTGCTATCTCCAGCATGGATTATGCGCCCTTGGGATTAAACTTCAAGGTGCTGAAGTTTTTCCTCTGAACTAGTCTTATTGAAGCTCAAACCGTGCTTTGTCATTGTGATTGAAACCCAGTAACAATTTTACAAAATATTCTATGTCTAGAATAAAATTCCATATGTTGGTCTTCCTTTTCAATTATTTCGGGTTTTGGTTGGAAGGTATGCAACCGAGGAGATCATAGGCGCGATCAATATTTGGTTTTATCATGCATATGGATAAAAAGGAAAAATCAAAGCTTGTTAGAGAAGAGCACCCCATGTGCTATCACAGTGCTAGAAGTGCACACAAGCTATGTAATGCCGTGGGCCAGCGAGTCACTTTAATCGTCACATATACTCAATCGATAAATATCGAGCTCTCCAGAGTCTTGGTTACAGGTCCAATTTCTCTGTCAATCTGAACATGGATCGTCCATATGCATGCAGCCATCCAGGGAGTGGAAAGCGTCCGTCATATTTACAAGAACTGCGTAGGCTTGAAAGACACCAGGAATTGTCTTACGGCACTGTGGTAGAGTGGGCTACGTACCGACATGGAGATTGGCTACACGAGGCTACAATCGCCAGAGAGAGGACGGGCAGCTCTTACCTTACCTTGAACATCCTACTGGCCACAAATGTCAAGGTCGTCGGATCTGGCGGCACGGCGAGCCAGCTCCCGTCCCTGGCCCGCAACTCGAGTCCCTCCACCTCGTTATGCACGATGGTGGTCATCACGCTGGCGCTTGCATGGACACGCCGGTCTCCGCGTCCAGCGGCACGCCGTAATGGCATAGCCGGACCGCGTGGGGGAGCGCTCCCTGATGCCAACGCCGTTGCTGTGATGATAACGACGACAGGCGCCGCTGCGACAGGGACACCACTGAAGACCGTCGCGGCCACAACGCTGACCGCCGCTCCTCCTGGTCAGACCGCTTCTTCAGCAGCAGCCGGTCGCACGCTACGGATAGTCGTCGTGTCTGGAAGGCAGGCCGGTGACGAGGGACGGCGCGACCATCATAGGGCTGGGGGCGAGGGCCAGTCTCCCGCAGTCCTGGAGCAGAGCGCGGTCCGCTCGCCTCTGTTCGTCGAGGTGAGGTCGGTGCCCTGGTTTGGCGTCGTGTCCAGCCGCCCTGTCACGACCCTGGCCTGGATCAAATCGTAACAAATGGATACCAAACAGCACAAATCAATGGATACAAGTGTTCCCGCTGTATGAATTAAACCAGCAACCAAAGGTTCACAAAGGAACTACAATCCAGAGAAGAGAATCAAGGATGGGACGATCACATAATCGATCGAGAGTAAGCAGCAAAAGAAGAATCAGAGAGAGACATGGCCGGCCAGGGGACGAAGCCCTCTCCGTCAAGCTTCACCACGCTCGGCCAGGGATCGTTCCTGTGCAAGCTGCTCCCCTCTGAGACCAGCTCCAAGAATGGCTCCGTCCTACGTCACGCTCAGATCCGAGGTGCAAGCGACCCTCCTCCCGGACGATCAGCTTTTGTCTAACCGTCAACATCTTGCTGGACACGAAGGTCAAATCGTCGGATCAGGCGACACGGCGAACCACCTCCCGTCCCTGGCCCGCACCTCCACTCCCTCCACCTCGTGATGCACGATGTTGGTCATCAACCCTATCGCCGTGTTGCACGTGCATGGACATGCCGGTCTCCGCGTCCGGCGGCACACTCGTAGCGGCACAGTCGTTACACGTGGGCGAGCGCTCCCGGACGCCAACACCTGGACGATCATCCTCTCCACCGTTCGTTCGTTCATCGCAGCTCATGTTATTAGAAACATAAATTTAACGGGCTTGACCCATGTGCATTTTCAGAAAAATCTCAAATAAATTTCAAAAGCCCATGAATAAATGGCAATTGGAGGTGCAAATTTTAGTCCCACCGCGGGAGTGCAGGCGATGTGTCGAGAGCAAGAAATTTCCTCATGCATATTCGAGAGGACGATCTTCCTCTTTTGAACTATATGAATAGCAGAAATCAATACCCACTTGTAATAACTTCATGAGTGAAGGGGTACACTCTCTCTCGATATTGTCATTCCTTCTATCCAAATAAAATAATTAGATTTGTTTACCCATTTCCTCGAGGGAATTCATACTTCGGATGAGGATTCCTACAACAGTACAAAGGTCCATTAAAATAAATGAAACCATTAGGGTGAGCTCTCCTCATGACTGTAATAAACCTGTTCATAATCCTTCCATCGAATACATGCTATGTGGTTGCGCTACATGCCAGATTTTGTAGCATGTTTGATGACCAGTGATTTAGCCGTGGAGGAGTGCACCGGATGAGAGCCTATGATGTGGCTGATATATGATTTTACTACACATAAAGGTGAAGATAGCAAATCAAAGCTGACTAGAGATGTGTAGCCCATGTGATAAAATAGTACTGAAAGCACACAAAAGACATGCAATGTGGTGGGCCAGCGTAGCACCTTCATGTCACCATACCGAACCAATAAATACCAGTCTATCCCGTGCCTCTCGACTCCAAATCTAATTTCCTTTAGCAACGATGGGCAGATATCAATCTCTCGCATGCCTCTTAGTTCCGGTTCCTATTTCCTCTATCAACAAAGACCATCCACATAGAGAGTGAAAAGCGTCGGTTACAAATTATGTAGGCTTGAAAGGCACCAGGAATGATTCTATGGTAATGAGGTGGAGTTTGTTAACGAGTTCTTTTTCCTGTTCTCGCCTTAGTGAAGATGGTGGTGATCGGCCGGGACCGAAAGAGACCTTCGCGGGCTAGCCAACGTGGGAGATAAGTATAGTCCCAGCCTTGCGGTGAAGTCACACTTACTGACTCGAAATACCCACATCCATTCAAACATGATGTTGCACCTCCATGCACTGGAGTACTTGTTTTGTGCAGGATAGAAAATTGCATATCCTGACATGACTTGATTGGTTTTTTTCTCAATAGGAGCTGGCCCACTTGTGTACGCTAACTATTTCACCCAGTACATTAGTAATACCGTTACAAACGCTAATTAAGGTTCAATAGCATGCTTAACTCATAATGCAACAACAGTGAACACCGAGCTTCAATGCCGGTGGCACGCACTTCCTCCATAGGATCTCACATGGAGGATCCGTACCTGGACTGTTTCATTTAGGTCCTCTTCCTTCATAGGATCTCACAAAGAGAATCCGTACCTGAACTGTTTCATTTAGATTTGAGAATTAGAGTATCTACGGTTGGACTTAGCAAATCAGGCCCCTAAACGTTCATGGAAGCCTCTATTTATCCGCACATATAGACGTACACTTTGTTTTCTCCCTTATATGTCCGGTCACTTGCATGTGATTGTTGAAGATGAAAAGAGAGAAATAAAAAAGAGGTGGTCGCCGCATGCTACATGACGGATTGATCGGGCGCGTCCATGGATGTTTGAGGAGACCGGCTTGCGCCCATGGATGTTTGAGGAGACCGCCTATAGATGCTCTTATATTTCAAGCACTTGGTTGAGAGAGCTGTGTAGTTCTTTGTGCGAGGGAATGCTGGCTCCTTTCCTAGAGCTTGCATGCTGAAAATCCTCCTACTCGACCAGCAGCATGACATCAAATATCACGGAACAGTAATTTATTTATTATTCACAATACGAATAGTGTTCAATACATTTCAGTTTACCTCAGAGCTCACGCACTACAAAACTAATATTACAGACTCACACACCATCTCGTGACAAGACGAAAAGGTCAAAAATTCCTCATACCATGGACAAGCTACAAAAGTGCAAGCGTAATTCGCCAAAGATTCTCCAACCTAGTTCTTGACGAAAGTGCTTAGCACATCAAAGTAGTTGGGGAAGGTCTTTCGGGTGCACCCCGGGTCCCTGATGGTGACTAGCACCTCAGCGCAGGCCGCCAGGGAGAAGGCCATCGCCATCCGGTTGTCGTCGTAGGTATCGATCACCGTGACATTCAGTTTCTCCGGCGGCGTGATGATGCAGTAGTCCGGGCCTTCCTCCGTTGCTCCCAGCTATAGGGCACAAGACATGTCAGATTAAGCACCAAGGGGTGCAACTGGAGAAATAGATTGAGGAAGAAAAGGTTACAACCAATCTTATGCAAACATGGATGGGGGATCACCTTCATGGTAAAGAGAACATGACACCCTTTTACCCAATGGATCAGAAAGGAATTATACTGGATGTGTGCAAAGAGCTAATAACTCCATTCTTCCTTATCTATATGATCTGATATAGCTTGTTTTCCCTAGCCAACATATTGACCCAATTCCTCGGGAAAGAGTTGTGGCATCTCAATGAAAGAATGTAGAGAAGAATCTCAGACACATATATGTCGGGAGTAAGAATGCCAGGTTTCCTCGAGAAAACGACATTACTCTTTGAATTATGTGAATAATATAAATCAATCCTCACTTGTGTTAACTTCATGAGTGAAGTGATACACTCATCCTCGATATTGTCACTGCTTCTATCAAAATAAACTAATTGGATTGTTTCCTCACTTTCGATTTGTTTCCCCCATTTCCTCCAGGGGATTCATACATTGGATGAGGATTCCTACAATGGTGCATTCAAGTCAATGAAACCATTAGGGTCAGTTATCCTCATGATTGTAGTAAACTTGCTCATGATTTCGCCTCTTTGTGTGTTGTGTCGTTCATGGAAGCCATGATATATGGTTTCCCTACATAACATATTTTGTAGCCTATTTGAGGACATGTGATTTTGCCGTGGAGGAGTGGAACCGATGAGAGCCTATGATGTGGAAAATATATGATTTTACTATGCATAAAGGTGAAAATGAAGATATCAAATCAAAGCTAACTAGAGATGTGTAGCCCATGTGCTAAAATAGCACCGAAAGCACACAAAAGATATACAATGTGGTGGTCCAGCGAGGCACCTTCATGTCACCATGCCCAATAAATAAATACTACCAGTCTCTCCCGTCCCTCATGACTCCAATTTCAATTTCCTTTAGCAACGATGGACGGAGATCAATCTCTCGTGTGCTTTTTGTTCCGATTCATATTTCCCCTATCAACAAAAGATAGACGAAAGTGACCGTTATAACGTGTGTGGGCTTGGAAGGCATCGGAAATGGTTTTACGGTAATGAAGTGGGGTATGTTAACCAGTCCATTTCTTACGGCTCCCTTCAGTGACGAGGATGGTGATTCTTCCGGAGCAAGTCGCGATGGGAGACAAATATAGTCCCCGCTGAATGGTGGCGTGACACTCACTGGCCTGAAATACACACATCCCGACATGTGCACTACATTATTTGTTTTATGTAGGACATGAATTTTTCATCACATGATGCAATTGTTCTTTTCGCAACACAAACTGGGCCCACTTGTTTACGCCAACTATTTCACCCATCACATTAGTAGTATCTGTTGAAATGCCACACGAATTAAGCTTCCATAGCATGCCTAACACACAATTAACAACAATGAGTATGCCTAACACACAATTAACAACTGGACACTTCAAGGCTGACTGCGAGGAAGCACTGAAGTAGAAGGCGCTCATGGCCCAGCAAGGAGATGATGGGGACATGATGTTGATGTGCGAGCTTGCGGCGAACAGGATCCAGATGATCATGGTCAGCTGGACACAGGTCTGGCATCTACGTCGACGGCCTATTAATTACTGGAGCAGACAAAGAGGTGATTGCAAAGTTCAAGCTATAAATGAAAGAGCTTTTCCAGATGGATGATCTATGTATTTTGAGCTACTACCCCGGGATAGAGGTACATCAAAAGATGGAGGTGATCACACAATGCCAAGAGGCATACACAAGGAAGATACTTGAAAACTGTGGCATGAAACATTGCACTCCAATTGACTCTCCAATGAAACCTCGTCTTGAGCTGAGCAAGAAGAGCAAAGCACCCGCAATTGATGCAATTGAAAATACTGCAATGGCCGTTGTTGCGTGCCAAGGTGTGTGGCTAGCGTGGCCACGCGGTGATCTCATGGGTCGAGATCTGGAACAAGTGGTGCTCAAAGTTGTTAGCAAGTCTGGAAGTTTTCTACACAAAGATCCAGTGCGGCATGATAGGAGCAAGCACATTGATACGATGTATCACTACATAAAGGATTGTGTGGAAGAGGGTAAGACGAAGGTCAACTACGTTTGCACTGATGACCAGGCTTCGAACATCCTAACCAAGGCTTTAGATCGAGATAAGTTTTTGGAGATAACAAGAAGGATCGGCGTCGGAGTTGTAACGTAATGGCGTTGTGTTTAGGGGGTGATTGTTGGAGTTAAACCCGACGTGGGCTTGTCCCGTACATGTGTACGCAGGTGTCCGGATAGGATAGCTGACCATCACCTAATAGGACTTGCATGTACGTAACCAAGTAGGAGTAGTTTTTTTTTTTTTTTGAGCATCAGTACAGACGCAAGCGCTCATATACACGCGCATACACTCACCCCTATGAATGCACACACGCACACCCTACCCCTATGAGCACCTCCGAGAGACTGAACCGGCATATCATCTTGAGATTTACAAAGTCACCGTAGGCGCCTTAGTCACCGAGTCGGTTCGGTGCTATCTAGTCTAGCTTCTATATATATACACACGCATTTAAGGATCCATGTAAACGCACCGAGCAGAGAAACATCAAATAAATAAAGTATTAGGTGCTACACGCACCTATTGCTATACATCAGCGCCTCGTATTGTTTCGCGTGTGTACGTGGGGTTTCCGGCGAGATTGATTGCTAGCTTAAGGTTAATTAGCTAGCTATCCCTTGCGTTGGTCTCCAGCCAAGATCGATCCAGCACTTGGCTAGCTTTCGTACGTGCGCGTACCGACGGAGGAACTCGTCGGCTGATCGTGTAAGTCCAGGCTACGGCAAAAATTGAAGCAAAGCCGGACACGGAAGCATGAGTCAGCTCACGTGAGTTACTAGGCTAGCTGCGAGTAGGCGCTAAATATCTGGACTACCTCATGGACATGGTCATGGTGGGGAGGAGTGCAGCTGGCGGCGAGGGGCATGGTGCCACTGCGTCCACGTATGTATTGGGGACGAGCGGCGGGGGCGAGCGACTGTCGAGGGATTATGAAGCTGCCGAGTAGTCGATGATGCAGCGAGAGGGAGATGGACATGATTGGTGCCCATCTGGGGAGGAAGATAACGATTCATAAGAAATTCCATAAACTGCCCTCTGCATCGACCGTTGGATTAAATTAATACTACCCACCCCACCGCAAGCGGTAGTATGATGTACCATAAATTTTCCCACAAAACAATGTATACTGACCAATTATGCTTTTGAGTCCTCTGTGCCCAAACTGATACTACAGAGTAATCGCTCCATCACGACATCTTGCCTGATGATTACATGAGCATTGGGCAAGTTATTTTGGCCAGAAATTGCATGAAGCTGAAGCAAGCAATGCTGTCTCCCAGCATGGATTATGGCCCTTGGAATTAAAGTTTAAGCTGCTAAAGTTTTTCCTCTAAAAAAGTCTTATTGAAGCTCAAACTGTGCTTTGTCCTTGTGATTGAAATAAACCTACTCATGCTCTCACGCCTTTGAGTGTTAGTGTCGTCTATGCATGTCATTCTATGTGATTTAGCTGTGTCTTAGTGGAATACCTAGCAATTTTTTTACAACATATTCAATGTCTAGAATAAATTTCCATATGTTTGGTCTCGCTTTTCAATTGTGTCGGGTTCTGATTGGAAATGGTTGGAAGGAATGCAACCGGGAACAGTCAATATATGGTTTTATCACGCATACAGATGAAAGGAAAATCAAAGTTGGTAAGAGAAGAGCACCCCATGTGCTAACATAGTACCAGAAGTGCACACAAACCATGTAATGCGGTGGGCCAGTGAGGCACCTTTACTTCACATATACTGAATCGATAAGTATCGAGCTCTCCAGGGTCTTGGTTCCAAGTCCAGTTTCTGTGAATATGAACATAGATTATCCAGATGCATCCAGCCATCCAGGAGTGGAAAGCGTCCATCGTCATATATTTACATGAACTGCCTAGGCTTGAAAGACACCAGGAATTGTCTTACGACAAAGCAGTAGTGTTTGTTAACATGTTATATCTCTCGGACGTGACTTGTCTACCAACATGGGGATTGGCCCGGGCAGAAGCGACCTTTGCGGCTCAGTTCCTGAGCGGCAAAAGTGTCACTCGCTGGCCCAATTTCCGCACATCCCGACATGAGCCTGCAATCGCGAGCGAGAGGGCGATCAGCTTTTGTCTTAGGCCACTGATAGGCGCCGGTGCGCCGGCCGAAATTTCGGCCGGTCGGACCGCACACATATGATTTGACTATTTTAATTACGTCTGATTGAAGTGGTAAGATAAAAAGCTGTCCGGGTCGTTGCTTTCTTTGCTCATATACGCTCGTCGCGTCCCTTGTCCCATGTGCATCAACGCCATGCTTTGCATGCTGCATGTTGTTACGTGCATGGAGCCCACCCCAATGATGCTACAGTTCTCACTGCTATCTACACAGAGAGCCTGTACTTCTTGTTAAAGAGAACATCGACAAAACTTCACAACAAAATATACAAATCAAAGCAAAAAAAAGTTGTATGTAGCACTGTAGCATAAACCTAAAAAAACATGAAAGCAAAATTGATGTATGTTTCCGGCATATTTCCCATATTTCTACAACTGAAAAAGCATTCATGTAGCATTCCCTCAAGAAACAATAACAATTTCTTGGGAGTAGATTCCTAAGCTTGTTTACAGACAATAATCACCAAATACTTTCAGAAAATAACTTGGTTGAAGCACCCCGATGCGCCGCCGCCGCCCTTACCGTCGACGCTCGTTGCACAGGGTTGCACAAACGATAGTAGCCAGCCAACGCCATTTAATGGATGTACCAAAAAACCACTCTGGTTGTCGCAAAAAAAAAAACAACGACGGGCGCAGCAAAAATCATCATCGCCGTCGTCCTGGGTCAAATCTTCACCATGAATGGATGTAGCAAAAAACCTATACAGTAGAAGCAAAAAACAATTACGGGCGCAACAAAAATCATCGCTGCTGGCGTCCCGGGTCGTATCTCCGCCATGAATGGATGTAGGAAAAAAACCTCGCCGGTAGTAGCAAAAAACAATTACGGGCGCAACAAAAATCATCGCTGCCGGCGTCCCGGGTCGTATCTCCGCCAAGAATGGATGTAGCAAAAAACCTCGTCGGTAGTAGCAAAAAAAAAAATTGGGTGCAACAAAAATAGTCGTCGCCGCCGTTCCGTGTTGCATCTTCGCCATGAAAGAATGCAGCAAAAAACCTCGTCAGTAGTAGCAAAAAACAAATTTGGGTGCAACCAAAATCGCCGCCGCCGCCGTTGTG
>LR738712.1:768603354-768622481 GCA_902687465.1 Secale cereale
CCCCCCGCGTCGTCCGCTCCGGGCGACTCGGGGGTGAAACCCTAGCCGCCCGCCGGTTTCCCCCCGCCTCCCCTCCTCCCCCGCCGCCGCCGGCAGCCGCCTGCGCGGCGGTAGGCGGTGGCGGGGTTTCCCCGCGCACCCGGTCGCCGGAGCTGTCGCTAGCCCTTCTCCCGATCCGGCGTGGGGGTCTCCTGGGAAGGTCCGACTGCCAGATGAGGCCGGCTGGGCCCTGGATTGGGGCTGGCTCCTCTCTGGCGGCTGGTGGGCCGGGGATCGCCGGATCCGCCCGGATCTGGACGGCGCGGCCCTGCCTCTCGCCCGGCTTGGGTGCTCGCGGTGTGGTCTCCCTGGTGGCGGAGGTGTGGGTCGTTCTCCGTGTTTTGACGAGATGTGCGCGGTGGGTGGATGCCGGGGCGGCAGCCTCGGGCGGTGTGGACGGTGTGGCCTGTCCACGGGCGATGGCCGTGGGAGCTGGTGGTCCGCGACTTCGTCTATGCGGGTGGCGAGGTCTCGGTGGACGTCTACTACAGTGGGTCGGGGTGCCCCGTCACCCGGCATCCCTGCTTCGATGAAGTCCAACACCTTCTCCGGATGCGTGCGCTCCCCTGGCTAGGTCTTTGGCCGGGTGGATGGGACGGGGGCGGGATCGGGATCGGGGGAAACCCTTGGCCGTCGGCGGAGGCCACGACAATGGCGGCGCCTTGTGGGCGTCGGTTCCCTTCTTGGAGGCCTTGTCGAGGTCCTATCCCGTTTCTCATCGTGATCTTCATTTGGGCGAAAGCTCTAGTTCCCTTTGCGGGCGACGGCGTTGTACCTTCGTCGCGTTCCTTCTTGAAGGCGTCGCCTGAGGTTCCTGGAAGCACGGTGGGCGCTTTGTGGTGCGTGTGAGGTGTTTGGCGGCGGCAATGTGTGCGGCGTTTTATCTATTCTACCGCTGATCTTCGTCTTGTGGTAGCACTCCATCTGCTTGGAGATGTTCTAGGGTAGGTGGTGGTCGTCATTTGGCGTCATGGTGGCGTTGACGGCGGAGGAGCCTGCCAAGGGTGGCACCTCAATCTGCTTGGAGATGGACCAGTGGAAGATGGTGGAGACGACATCTATGAGTGTGTCAGACCGGTTTATGCCCTAGGCCCGGTATGTGGCTAGGCTGGGGATTCCGACTTTCGATGTTAGGATTAGGTGAGTGGTCTGGGGAGTGACCCAACTAGCACCCCTTAATCATATGGATAGGAGTAGCGGCATATGTTGCCTAGATGGTGAATTCAGGCTTATTGTTGTAACATTTTGTAAGGTCCTCGAGAATAATCAATAAAGTGGCCGTATGCATCTCCCGGATGCAGAGGCCGGGGGTCATCCTCCTTTTCTAAAAAAGAAAATTCAAAAGCCCATGAATAAATGTCAATTAGAGGTGCAAATTTTAGTCACGCCCCGAGAGGGCAGGTGTTGTGAAACCAACTTAAATAATGGAGTGTCCCTACTCCACGGAGTGATGTATGAGGAGAGAAAAATAACACCACGCACATCTGCTCACTTCCCCTCGCTGGGCTCGGCATGGGTTTCTTGACCATTATTAAGTTTTGGAAACCTCGTCAGTTTAGATCTTGATCGTGACACGATACCGAGTGGGTTCTTGCCAAATACACAACGGCGAGCTGGAGAGAAGATCTCCACAACACTCGTCCCATTCGCTGGTCTGGACTGAAGAATTTGGGAAGTGCTACACGCCACGGCTTATGTTCGTCACATAGGGGTCGACTTCCTTTCAAGTCGAGGCATTCCCTTTTTAATTGTTTTTAGCATCTCGTGACAAGTATAACGCACGTGCAAGATATTTATTAACCACGTTTGTTTCTTTCTTTTAATTTTCCACGTTTGCGATATGTTTTAGGTCGCTACTTATTATTCACGCGTCCAGGAAGCCTGTTTCGAGAATTGAAATAAACTTGCTCATGCTCTGGTGCCTTTTGGGTGTTGATGTGGACTACGGAAGCCATACTATGTGATTTAGCCGTGTCTTAGTGGAATACCTAGTAATAATTTTACAACATATTCGATGTCTAGAATAAAATTCCATATGTTTGATCTCGCTTTTCAATTGTGTCGGGTTCTAGTTGGAAGGTATGCAACCGATGAGAGCACATGGCACGGTCAATATATGCTTTTATTACGCATACAGATGAGAGCACATGGTGCTGGTTAGGAAAGAGCACCCAATGTGCTAACACAGTACTAGAAATGCACACGAGCCATGTAGTGCGGTGGGCCAACGAGGCATCTTGACGTCACATATACTCAAATGATAAATATCGAGCTCTCCAGTGGCACGCACTCCCTCCATACGATCTCGTCACATGGAAATGTGCACCCGAATTTATTTTATTTCGGTTGAGCACTTTCAAGCATTCAGTTGAGAGTTGTGATGTCCTTTGTGCATTCAGATCGGAGCTGTGTTGTTCTTCATGCAAGGGAATTCTTCCTCCTTCCAGGATGATATTGTGTTTCGTACAATGGAATGTTTCCTCCTTCCAGCATGACATCTAGATCAGTAAATGGTAATTTGTTTCTTATTCGAAAAAAGACTATAGTGTGCAATACATTCATTTTACCTCAAGGCACACGCGCTACAAAATTAATATTACAGACTCATACACCATCTCGCAAGAAGACGGAGAGAAAAATTCCTCAAACTATTGACATGCTACAAAGTACAAGCGCAATTGGTCATAGATTCCCCGATCTAGTTCTTGGCGAAGGTGCTTAGCATGTCGAAGTAGTCGGGATAGTTCTTGCGGGAGCACCCGAGGTCCCTAATGGTGACCAAGGTTTTGGATTCCGAATGGATGGATTTTCTTGTGGGGGGGGGGGGGCGAGATTCTCGGTTACCACGGTTACCGAGAAATACCGAATATATTTCGGATGAAATTTATTATTGAATTTTAAATTCAAATTCAAAGAGGTCACGAGTACGACTCCTTCTTTTTTCACGTACATATTTTGAAAAATAAACAAAAAAAAGGATACGGGAAGTAGGGGACTCAAACGCGCGTTGTTCTGATGACCGAAGTACATAGTTACCACCACGCCACAGCTAACCCAAGAATATTCTTGGGAACTCAGGAATATTCTTGAGATGTTACCTTTTTTCAGTATATATTGAAGGTAAAATTTCAAAAAAAAATCGGGATTTTTTGCTTGGTATATGTCTTTCTCGTGGGGCGGCGAGAAACTCAGTAACCGCCCGGTAACCGTTTTTCTCGGGCGGTACCCAAAACCATGATCGTGACTGGCACATTGGCACAAGCTGCGAGGGAGAAGGTTATCGCTCGGTTTCCTTCGCTCTCCTGGAGGCAACTACAGATTAGAAGGAATAGGTTGAACTAGAAACCAACAACAACACATAAGAGGGTTATTACTACACAAAACAAGTAGCAACATATCCCGACAAATTATGCTTTTGAGTCCTCTATGCCAACCTGATACTACAGAGTAATCGCTTCATCACGACATCTTGCGTGATGATTAGATGAGCATTGGGCACGTTATTTTTGGCACGTATTGCATGACACTGAAGCAAACAATGCTATCTCCAGCATGGATTATGCACCCTTGGGATTAAATTTCAAGTTGCTGAAGTTTTTCCTCTGAACTAGTCTTATTACAGCTCAAACTGTGCTTTGTCTTTGTGATTGAAATAAGCCGGCCTGCTCATGCTCTCGCGCCTTTGAGTGTTGGTGTCGTCTACAGAAGCCATGCTAAGTTATTTAGCCGTGTCTTAGTGGAATACCTAGTAACAATTTTACAAAATATTCTATGTCTAGAATAAAATTCCATATGTTGGTCTTGCTTTTCAATTATTTCGGGTTTGGTTTGAAGGCATGCAACCGATGAGAGCATAGGCGCGGTCAATATATGGTTTTATCATGCATACGGATGAAAAGGAAAAATCAAAGCTTGTTAGAAAAGAGCACCCCATGTGCTATCACAGTGCTAGAAGTGCACACAAGCTATGTAATGCCGTGGGCCAGCGAGTCACCTTCACGTCACATATACTCAATCGATAAACATCGAGCTCTCCAAGAGTCAATCTGAACATGGATCGTTCACATGCATACAGCCATCCAGGGAGTGGAAAGCATCCGTCATATTTACATGAACTGCGTAGGCTTGAAAGGCACCAGGAATTGTCTTACGGCAACGTGGTAGAGTGGGCTACGTACCGACATGGAGATTGGCTCGGGAGGAAGAGACCTTCGCAGTCCAGCACCTGATTTACGCACATGCCGACATGAGGCTACAATCGCCAGAGAGAGGACGGGCAGCTCTTACCTTACCTTGAACATCCTACTGGCCACAAATGTCAAGGTCGTCGGATCTGGCGGCACGGCAAGCCAGCTCCCGTCCCTGGCCCGCAACTCGAGTCCCTCCACCTCCTGGTCAGACCGCTTCTTCAGCAGCAGCCGGTCGCACGCTACGGATAGTTGTCGTGTCTGGAAGGCAGGCCGGTGACGAGGGACGGCGCGACCATCATAGGGCTGGGGGCGAGGGCCAGTCTCCCGCAGTCCTGGAGCAGAGCGCGGTCCGCTTGCCTCTGTTCGTCGAGGTGAGGTCGGTGCCCTGGTTTGGCGTCGTGTCCAGCCGCCGTGTCACGACCCTGGCCTGGATCAAATCGTAACAAATCGATACCAAACAGCACAAATCAATGGATACAAGTGTTCCCGCTGTATGAATTAAACCAGCAACCAAAGGTTCACAAAGGAACTACAATCCAGAGAAGAGAATCAAGGATGGGACGATCACATAATCGATCGAGAGTAAGCAGCAAAAGAAGAATCAGAGAGAGACGTGCCCGGCGCAACCTGCTGCTTCCTTGCCGGCCAGGGGACGAAGTCCTCTCCATCAAGCTTCACCGCGCTCGGCGAGGGGTAGTTCCTGTGCAAGCTGCTCCCCTCCGAGCTAGGCTCCAAGAATGGCTCAGTCCTACGGCACACTCATATCCGAGGTGCAAGCGACCCTCCTCCCGGACGATCAGCTTTTGTCTAACCGTCAACATCTTGCTGGACACGAAGGTCAAATCGTCGGATCAGGCGACACGGCGAACCACCTCCCGTCCCTGGCCCGCACCTCCACTCCCTCCACCTCGTGATGCACGATGTTGGTCATCAACCCTATCGCCGTGTTGCACGTGCATGGACATGCCGGTCTCCGCGTCCGGCGGCACACTCGTAGCGGCACAGTCGTTACACGTGGGCGAGCGCTCCCGGACGCCAACACCTGGACGATCATCCTCTCCACCGTTCGTTCGTTCATCGCAGCTCATGTTATTAGAAACATAAATTTAACGGGCTTGACCCATGTGCATTTTCAGAAAAATCTCAAATAAATTTCAAAAGCCCATGAATAAATGGCAATTGGAGGTGCAAATTTTAGTCCCACCGCGGGAGTGCAGGCGATGTGTCGAGAGCAAGAAATTTCCTCATGCATATTCGAGAGGACGATCTTCCTCTTTTGAACTATATGAATAGCAGAAATCAATACCCACTTGTAATAACTTCATGAGTGAAGGGGTACACTCTCTCTCGATATTGTCATTCCTTCTATCCAAATAAAATAATTAGATTTGTTTACCCATTTCCTCGAGGGAATTCATACTTCGGATGAGGATTCCTACAACAGTACAAAGGTCCATTAAAATAAATGAAACCATTAGGGTGAGCTCTCCTCATGACTGTAATAAACCTGTTCATAATCCTTCCATCGAATACATGCTATGTGGTTGCGCTACATGCCAGATTTTGTAGCATGTTTGATGACCAGTGATTTAGCCGTGGAGGAGTGCACCGGATGAGAGCCTATGATGTGGCTGATATATGATTTTACTACACATAAAGGTGAAGATAGCAAATCAAAGCTGACTAGAGATGTGTAGCCCATGTGATAAAATAGTACTGAAAGCACACAAAAGACATGCAATGTGGTGGGCCAGCGTAGCACCTTCATGTCACCATACCGAACCAATAAATACCAGTCTATCCCGTGCCTCTCGACTCCAAATCTAATTTCCTTTAGCAACGATGGGCAGATATCAATCTCTCGCATGCCTCTTAGTTCCGGTTCCTATTTCCTCTATCAACAAAGACCATCCACATAGAGAGTGAAAAGCGTCGGTTACAAATTATGTAGGCTTGAAAGGCACCAGGAATGATTCTATGGTAATGAGGTGGAGTTTGTTAACGAGTTCTTTTTCCTGTTCTCGCCTTAGTGAAGATGGTGGTGATCGGCCGGGACCGAAAGAGACCTTCGCGGGCTAGCCAACGTGGGAGATAAGTATAGTCCCAGCCTTGCGGTGAAGTCACACTTACTGACTCGAAATACCCACATCCATTCAAACATGATGTTGCACCTCCATGCACTGGAGTACTTGTTTTGTGCAGGATAGAAAATTGCATATCCTGACATGACTTGATTGGTTTTTTTCTCAATAGGAGCTGGCCCACTTGTGTACGCTAACTATTTCACCCAGTACATTAGTAATACCGTTACAAACGCTAATTAAGGTTCAATAGCATGCTTAACTCATAATGCAACAACAGTGAACACCGAGCTTCAATGCCGGTGGCACGCACTTCCTCCATAGGATCTCACATGGAGGATCCGTACCTGGACTGTTTCATTTAGGTCCTCTTCCTTCATAGGATCTCACAAAGAGAATCCGTACCTGAACTGTTTCATTTAGATTTGAGAATTAGAGTATCTACGGTTGGACTTAGCAAATCAGGCCCCTAAACGTTCATGGAAGCCTCTATTTATCCGCACATATAGACGTACACTTTGTTTTCTCCCTTATATGTCCGGTCACTTGCATGTGATTGTTGAAGATGAAAAGAGAGAAATAAAAAAGAGGTGGTCGCCGCATGCTACATGACGGATTGATCGGGCGCGTCCATGGATGTTTGAGGAGACCGGCTTGCGCCCATGGATGTTTGAGGAGACCGCCTATAGATGCTCTTATATTTCAAGCACTTGGTTGAGAGAGCTGTGTAGTTCTTTGTGCGAGGGAATGCTGGCTCCTTTCCTAGAGCTTGCATGCTGAAAATCCTCCTACTCGACCAGCAGCATGACATCAAATATCACGGAACAGTAATTTATTTATTATTCACAATACGAATAGTGTTCAATACATTTCAGTTTACCTCAGAGCTCACGCACTACAAAACTAATATTACAGACTCACACACCATCTCGTGACAAGACGAAAAGGTCAAAAATTCCTCATACCATGGACAAGCTACAAAAGTGCAAGCGTAATTCGCCAAAGATTCTCCAACCTAGTTCTTGACGAAAGTGCTTAGCACATCAAAGTAGTTGGGGAAGGTCTTTCGGGTGCACCCCGGGTCCCTGATGGTGACTAGCACCTCAGCGCAGGCCGCCAGGGAGAAGGCCATCGCCATCCGGTTGTCGTCGTAGGTATCGATCACCGTGACATTCAGTTTCTCCGGCGGCGTGATGATGCAGTAGTCCGGGCCTTCCTCCGTTGCTCCCAGCTATAGGGCACAAGACATGTCAGATTAAGCACCAAGGGGTGCAACTGGAGAAATAGATTGAGGAAGAAAAGGTTACAACCAATCTTATGCAAACATGGATGGGGGATCACCTTCATGGTAAAGAGAACATGACACCCTTTTACCCAATGGATCAGAAAGGAATTATACTGGATGTGTGCAAAGAGCTAATAACTCCATTCTTCCTTATCTATATGATCTGATATAGCTTGTTTTCCCTAGCCAACATATTGACCCAATTCCTCGGGAAAGAGTTGTGGCATCTCAATGAAAGAATGTAGAGAAGAATCTCAGACACATATATGTCGGGAGTAAGAATGCCAGGTTTCCTCGAGAAAACGACATTACTCTTTGAATTATGTGAATAATATAAATCAATCCTCACTTGTGTTAACTTCATGAGTGAAGTGATACACTCATCCTCGATATTGTCACTGCTTCTATCAAAATAAACTAATTGGATTGTTTCCTCACTTTCGATTTGTTTCCCCCATTTCCTCCAGGGGATTCATACATTGGATGAGGATTCCTACAATGGTGCATTCAAGTCAATGAAACCATTAGGGTCAGTTATCCTCATGATTGTAGTAAACTTGCTCATGATTTCGCCTCTTTGTGTGTTGTGTCGTTCATGGAAGCCATGATATATGGTTTCCCTACATAACATATTTTGTAGCCTATTTGAGGACATGTGATTTTGCCGTGGAGGAGTGGAACCGATGAGAGCCTATGATGTGGAAAATATATGATTTTACTATGCATAAAGGTGAAAATGAAGATATCAAATCAAAGCTAACTAGAGATGTGTAGCCCATGTGCTAAAATAGCACCGAAAGCACACAAAAGATATACAATGTGGTGGTCCAGCGAGGCACCTTCATGTCACCATGCCCAATAAATAAATACTACCAGTCTCTCCCGTCCCTCATGACTCCAATTTCAATTTCCTTTAGCAACGATGGACGGAGATCAATCTCTCGTGTGCTTTTTGTTCCGATTCATATTTCCCCTATCAACAAAAGATAGACGAAAGTGACCGTTATAACGTGTGTGGGCTTGGAAGGCATCGGAAATGGTTTTACGGTAATGAAGTGGGGTATGTTAACCAGTCCATTTCTTACGGCTCCCTTCAGTGACGAGGATGGTGATTCTTCCGGAGCAAGTCGCGATGGGAGACAAATATAGTCCCCGCTGAATGGTGGCGTGACACTCACTGGCCTGAAATACACACATCCCGACATGTGCACTACATTATTTGTTTTATGTAGGACATGAATTTTTCATCACATGATGCAATTGTTCTTTTCGCAACACAAACTGGGCCCACTTGTTTACGCCAACTATTTCACCCATCACATTAGTAGTATCTGTTGAAATGCCACACGAATTAAGCTTCCATAGCATGCCTAACACACAATTAACAACAATGAGTATGCCTAACACACAATTAACAACTGGACACTTCAAGGCTGACTGCGAGGAAGCACTGAAGTAGAAGGCGCTCATGGCCCAGCAAGGAGATGATGGGGACATGATGTTGATGTGCGAGCTTGCGGCGAACAGGATCCAGATGATCATGGTCAGCTGGACACAGGTCTGGCATCTACGTCGACGGCCTATTAATTACTGGAGCAGACAAAGAGGTGATTGCAAAGTTCAAGCTATAAATGAAAGAGCTTTTCCAGATGGATGATCTATGTATTTTGAGCTACTACCCCGGGATAGAGGTACATCAAAAGATGGAGGTGATCACACAATGCCAAGAGGCATACACAAGGAAGATACTTGAAAACTGTGGCATGAAACATTGCACTCCAATTGACTCTCCAATGAAACCTCGTCTTGAGCTGAGCAAGAAGAGCAAAGCACCCGCAATTGATGCAATTGAAAATACTGCAATGGCCGTTGTTGCGTGCCAAGGTGTGTGGCTAGCGTGGCCACGCGGTGATCTCATGGGTCGAGATCTGGAACAAGTGGTGCTCAAAGTTGTTAGCAAGTCTGGAAGTTTTCTACACAAAGATCCAGTGCGGCATGATAGGAGCAAGCACATTGATACGATGTATCACTACATAAAGGATTGTGTGGAAGAGGGTAAGACGAAGGTCAACTACGTTTGCACTGATGACCAGGCTTCGAACATCCTAACCAAGGCTTTAGATCGAGATAAGTTTTTGGAGATAACAAGAAGGATCGGCGTCGGAGTTGTAACGTAATGGCGTTGTGTTTAGGGGGTGATTGTTGGAGTTAAACCCGACGTGGGCTTGTCCCGTACATGTGTACGCAGGTGTCCGGATAGGATAGCTGACCATCACCTAATAGGACTTGCATGTACGTAACCAAGTAGGAGTAGTTTTTTTTTTTTTTGAGCATCAGTACAGACGCAAGCGCTCATATACACGCGCATACACTCACCCCTATGAATGCACACACGCACACCCTACCCCTATGAGCACCTCCGAGAGACTGAACCGGCATATCATCTTGAGATTTACAAAGTCACCGTAGGCGCCTTAGTCACCGAGTCGGTTCGGTGCTATCTAGTCTAGCTTCTATATATATACACACATTTAAGGATCCATGTAAACGCACCGAGCAGAGAAACATCAAATAAATAAAGTATTAGGTGCTACACGCACCTATTGCTATACATCAGCGCCTCGTATTGTTTCGCGTGTGTACGTGGGGTTTCCGGCGAGATTGATTGCTAGCTTAAGGTTAATTAGCTAGCTATCCCTTGCGTTGGTCTCCAGCCAAGATCGATCCAGCACTTGGCTAGCTTTCGTACGTGCGCGTACCGACGGAGGAACTCGTCGGCTGATCGTGTAAGTCCAGGCTACGGCAAAAATTGAAGCAAAGCCGGACACGGAAGCATGAGTCAGCTCACGTGAGTTACTAGGCTAGCTGCGAGTAGGCGCTAAATATCTGGACTACCTCATGGACATGGTCATGGTGGGGAGGAGTGCAGCTGGCGGCGAGGGGCATGGTGCCACTGCGTCCACGTATGTATTGGGGACGAGCGGCGGGGGCGAGCGACTGTCGAGGGATTATGAAGCTGCCGAGTAGTCGATGATGCAGCGAGAGGGAGATGGTCATGATTGGTGCCCATCTGGGGAGGAAGATAACGATTCATAAGAAATTCCATAAACTGCCCTCTGCATCGACCGTTGGATTAAATTAATACTACCCACCCCACGGCAAGCGGTAGTATGATGTACCATAAATTTTCCCACAAAACAATGTATACTGACCAATTATGCTTTTGAGTCCTCTGTGCCCAAACTGATACTACAGAGTAATCGCTCCATCACGACATCTTGCCTGATGATTACATGAGCATTGGGCAAGTTATTTTGGCCAGAAATTGCATGAAGCTGAAGCAAGCAATGCTGTCTCCCAGCATGGATTATGGCCCTTGGAATTAAAGTTTAAGCTGCTAAAGTTTTTCCTCTAAAAAAGCCTTATTAAAGCTCAAACTGTGCTTTGTCCTTGTGATTGAAATAAACCTACTCATTCTCTCACGCCTTTCAGTGTTAGTGTCGTCTATGGATGTCATTCTATGTGATTTAGCTGTGTCTTAGTGGAATACCTAGCAATTTTTTTACAACATATTCAATGTCTAGAATAAATTTCCATATGTTTGGTCTCGCTTTTCAATCGTGTCGGGTTCTGATTGGAAATGGTTGGAAGGAATGCAACCGGGAACAGTCAATATATGGTTTTATCACGCATACAGATGAAAGGAAAATCAAAGTTGGTAAGAGAAGAGCACCCCATGTGCTAAAATAGTACCAGAAGTGCACACAAACCATGTAATGCGGTGGGCCAGTGAGGCACCTTCACGTCACATATACTGAATCGATAAGTATCGAGCTCTCCAGGGTCTTGGTTCCAAGTCCAATTTCTGTGAATATGAACATAGATTATCCAGATGCATCCATCCATCCAGGAGTGGAAAGCGTCCATCGTCATATATTTACATGAACTGCCTAGCCTTGAAAGACACCAGGAATTGTCTTACGACAAAGCAGTAGTGTTTGTTAACATGTTATATCTCTCGGACGTGACTTGTCTACCAACATGGGGATTGGCCGGGGCAGAAGCGACCTTCGCGGCTCAGTTCCTGAGCGGCAAAAGTGTCACTCGCTGGCCTTATTTCCGCACATCCCGACATGAGCCTGCAATCGCGAGCGAGAGGGCGATCAGCTTTTGTCTTAGGACACTGATAGGCGCCGGTGCGTCGGCCGAAATTTCGGCCGGTCGGACCGCACACATATGATTTGACTATTTTAATCAGGTCTGATTGAAGTGGTAAGATAAAAAGCTGTCCGGGTCATTGCTTTCTTGGCTCATATACGCTCGTCGTGTCCCTTGTCCCACGTGCATCAACGCCATGCTGTGCATGCTGCATGTTGTTACGTGCGTGGAGCCCACCCGAATGATACTACAGTTCTCACTGCTATCTACACAGAGAGTATGCTCTTCTTGTTAAAGAGAACATCGACAAAACTTCACAACAAAATCTACAAATCAAAGCAAAAAAAAGTTCTATGTAGCACTGTAGCATAAACCTAAAAAACATGAAAGCAAAATTGATGTATGTTTCGGGCATATTTCCCATATTTCTACAACTGAATAAGCATTCATGTAGCATTCCCTCAAGAAACAATAACAATTTCTTAACAATAACAATTTCTTGGGAGTAGATTCCTAAGCTTGTTTACAGACAATAATCACCAAATACTTTCAGAAAATAACTTGGTTGAAGCACCCCGGTGCGCCGCCACCGCCCTTACCGTCGACGCTCGCTGCACAGGGTTGCACAAACGATGGTAGCCAGCCAACGCCATTTAATGGATGTACCAAAAAACCTCTCTGGTTGTCGCAAAAAAAAAAAAAAACAACGACGGGCGCAGCAAAAATCATCATCGCCGTCGTCCTGGGACAAATCTTCGCCATGAATGGATGTAGCAAAAAACATATACAGTAGTAGCAAAAAGCAATTACGGGCGCAACAAAAATCATCGCTGCTGGCGTCCCGGGTCGTATCTCCGCCATGAATGGATGTAGCAGAAAAACCTCGCCGGTAGTAGCAAAAAACAATTATGGGCGCAACAAAAATCATCGCTGCCGGCGTCCCGAGTCGTATCTCCGCCATGAATGGATGTAGCAAAAAACCTCGTCGGTAGTAGCAAAAAACAATTTTGGGTGCAACAAAAATCGCCGTCGCCGCCGCTCCGGGTTGCATCTTCGCCATGAAAGAATGCAGCAAAAAACCTCGTCGGTAGTAGCAAAAAACAAATTTGGGTGCAACCAAAATCGCCGCCGCCGTCGTTGTATTGCATCTTCGCCATAAAAGAATGCAACAAAAAACCTCGTCGGCAGTAGCAAAAAACAATTTTGGGTGCAACAAAAATTGCCGCCGCCGCCGTCCCGTGTTGCATCTTCGCCATGAAAGAATGCAACAAAAACCTCGTCGGCAGTAGCAAAAAACAATTTTGGGTGCAACCAAAATCGCCGCCGCCGCCGTCCCGTGTTGCAACTCCGCCATGGAAGTACGCATCAAAAAACCTCGTCGGCAGTAGCAATTACAGAAAAATCTCCGTCGTCGTTGTCCCTGGTCGCATCTCCTCCATGAATGGATGTAGCAAAATAACCTCGCCGGTTGTAGCAAAAAAACAGGTCTAGCAAAAATCATCCTCACCGCCGTCTTGGGTCGCATCTCTGCCATGAATGGATGTAGCAAATTTTCTCGCCGGTTGTAACAAAATCTGACAATGATTGCAACAAAAGGCTGTCTTCGTCGTTGCGGTCGTAGCTCCGTCTTGAATGGATGTAGCAAAAAAAATCGCTGGTTCCAGCACACTGGGATGCTGGATCCAACATGTGGCCGCCACGGTCGCAGCTCATCAGTAAGCTCCTCATATGGGGAAAAAGATAACAAAAAGTAGAGGACGACGCATTGAAGGATGAGAAAAAAAAAGCAGCCGTGATGGGCCAAGGGAATATGGTGGGCCGAGGAGAAAAATCCAACAACGCAAACAGTGGATCTGTAGACATGTTAGCCATATAGATCGCTGGGCGATCGAGCGGTACGCGAGTGACCGGCCGAAGCTTCGGCCGGTCCGCCGGTACATAAAGTTTCCCTTTGTCTTACCATCAACATCTTGCTGGCCAAGAAGGTGAAAGTCGTCGGATCTGGCAGGACGGCGAGCCACCTCCTATCCCCGGCCCACACCTCCAGTCCATCCACCTGGTGTTGCACGATGTTGGTCATCAAAGTTCTTGCCATGCTGCGCCTGTATGGACACACCAGTCTCCGCGTCCGGCGGCACGCCCGTAGCAGCACAGTCGGACCGAGTGGGCGAGCGCTCCTGGACGCCAACACCTCGACGATCATCCTCTCTGTCGTTCATTCACTGCACCTCGTGCTATTAGAAACTTAAATTAATGTGCTTGACCCATGTGCATTTAAAAAAATCTCAAATAAACCCCCCCTCTCCCCCCCCCCCCCCCCCCCCCCCCCGCGTCGTCCGCTTCGGGCGACTCGGGGGCAAAACCCTAGCAATATCACCCAAAAGTGGCATGGAGCAAGCAGAAATTATAGATACATTTTGGACGTATCAACATCCCCAAGCTTAATTCCTGCTCGTCCTCGAGTAGGTAAATGATAACAAAAATAATTTCTGTGGTGACATGCTATTAACCATATAGGACTTTTTATAGTCATATGACAAAAGCTTACTGAGACAATGAATCTATAGTAATTAAGTTGCCTCATGAGAAAATCACAAATGACTGAAAGTTTTACAACATGAAACTGAAACATCAAAAATATTTGCAATGAACATGATGTGCAAAATATGATAAAGTGATATCTAGCTTGCCCCCTTTAGTGATGCAAAACATAAATGCAGGGGCACCTTCAAGGTTTAAGTGATGACTAGATACAATCATTTCAAAACAACGATATCACAATCATGCAAAAGACAATGCTACTTTGGGACAATGCACATTACACTCAGAATGACAATCATGCTCTCAGTAGTTGGTGCTTTAACATAAAAGTAAAAGAATGGTTAAGTGCTAGAGCTTTTTATTTTGAAAACATGGAAGCAATTTTGTCAATGGTAGTAGTACTTCATATGTGTCATGCATAAGACATCCTATAAGTTGCAAGCCTCATGCATCGAATACCAATAGTGCTCGCACCTTGTCCTAATTAGCTCGGATTTCCATGGGTTATCATTGCATTACATATGTTTCAACCAAGTGTCACAAAGGGGTACCTCTATGCCACCTGTACAAAGGTCCAAGGAGATAAATCGCATTTGATTTCTCGTTTTTGATAGATCTCAACTTGAGGACATCCATACCGGGACAACATAGAAAATAGATGATGGACTCCTCTTTAATGCATAAGCATATTCTCATAAGAGATTGAGGATCAACGTCCAAGCTAAAACTTCCATCATGATACATGGCTTTGGTTGGCGGCCCAATGTTCTTCTCTAACAATATGCATATTCATTCAACCCACGGTAAATCACCCTTACTTCAGACAAGACGAACATGCATAGCAACTCACATGATACTCAACAAAAGTGTGACAGTTGATGGCGTCCCCAGAAACATGGTTACCGCTCAGCAAGCAACTTATAAGAAATAAGATACATAGGCAACATATTCTTTACCACAATAGTTTTTAAGCTACTTTCCCATGAGCTATGCATTGCAAAGTTAGTTTGCTTAGTACAGGTGGAGGTTAGCAAAAAGACTGGGAGCGACCAACTAAGAGAGCAATGACGGTCATAATCATGCAGAGCGACAAAGCAATATTGAATCAGGCATGGTAGTTATATCGCTACTCAGAAATAAAAGATCATCAAGGCTTGACAGACTTTCTTTACAGTCTTAAATATGCGTGAGCATACGCCAAGTCAATCAAAATAAATTCTCGAAGGAAGATATTACTAAACCATACCATATCATAGGCAAACAAATCAAGTTGGTACTCCAATAACACATTGGGAACCCCCCAGCTATTTGAGATTAACCATAAGAAAACCTGAACTACTAAGCACCATTATGCAAGTAGCATCTTTATCATAGACACATTAACCAATGCAATGGAAGCAAACTCTCTTAATAAGGTGAGCATGATAATTGAAGAGAGTTCAAGCAACCAACTAAACAAAAGCTCTTTGAAAAGATAAGCATGGATACTAAGAGCAGAGCATGATAGTAGCTATTAAAAGACAAAGAACACACACAGCATAGATAGACATGAAAATTCTATGTTATGTTCTAGGTAGAAGTGGAGCGTGTTTCTCTCCCACATAAAGGAATGCTGAGTTCCGACTCGTTATGAAAAACTAAAAAGAAAACTAAAAACAAGACGCTCCAAGCATAGCACATAACACATGAAGTGATAAAAATATAGCGAAACGAAAGACGAACTGATAATGTTGATGGAGAAGGGGATGCACGGGGGCATCCCCAAGCTTAGACGCTTGAGTCTCCTTGAATATTTCTTGGGGGTGCATGGGGGCATCCCAAGCTTGAGCGCTTGACACTCCTGAATCTTTTTTATCATCTTCCCTCGCACACTTGAAAACTCCCTTCATACATAACTCATCATAATCTGATTAGCGAGGTTAGTATCCTTAATAAAATAATTATACCTTGCTGGAAATAAAGATATTCTTGAAGTTCTACTGTTTCTCAAGATTTCCAAAAGGTTTTTGCAAAGAAAAAGCAAGTTCTTGATTTGCAAAGTGAATGAAAGGCAAAACAGGACAGAATCTGTGAAAAACAGAATATCAGGTACTAATTGATCTGTTCGGGATACTTCTGCAACTCAAATCAAAAAACTCAGAAGAGACGCACGAAAGACAATTATATAGAGAACGTTGTCGAAAAAATTCAGACTAAAAAGATGATATGGTGATTTTATACGAATTTTTCTATCCAAGGACAGAATCTGTTTCCTGGACAGCACCTCACAACTTTTGAACTTTCTAGCAATCAGAGGCTATACTTGGCACAAATATGAAAAGCAAAGATACAATGATGATGCTACAGCAGTAAACAACATCAAGACACAACAAAAGCAAAAAAATTATTCATGTGGGCTGCCTCCCAAAAGCGCTTTCTTTTATGCCTTTAAGCTAGGCATAAGACTTTAATGATGCTCTCGTAGGAATAAGAGTTGAGGAACAAAAGAGAGCATCAAGAAGCAAATACCAAACACATTTAAGCCTAACATGCTTCCTATGCATAGGAATATTGCCTGCTTCCATGAAGTCCAACACCTTCTCCGGCTGCGTGCGCTCCCCTGGCTAGGTCTTTGGCCGGGTGGATGGGACGGGGGCGGGATCGGGGGAAACCCTTGGCCGTCGGCGGAGGCCACGACAATGGCGGCGCCTTGTGGGAGTCGGTTCCCTTCTTGGAGGCCTTGTCGAGGTCCTATCCCATTTCTCATCGTGATCTTCATTTGGGCGAAAGCTCTAGTTCCCTTTGCGGGCGACGGTGTTGTACCTTCATCGCGTTCCTTCTTGAAGGTGTCGCCTGGGGTTCCTGAAAGCACGGTGGCGCTTTGTGGTGCGTGTGAGGTGTTTGGCGGCGGCAATGTGTGCGGTGTTTTATCTATTCTACCGCTGATCTTCGTCTTGTGGTAGCACTCCATCTGCTTGGAGATGTTCTAGCGTAGGTGGTGGTCGTCATTTGGCGTCATGGTGGCGTTGATGGCGGAGGAGCCTGCCAAGGGTGGCATCTCAATCTGCTTGGGGATGGACCAGTGGAAGATGATGGAGACGACACCTATGAGTGTGTCAGACCGGTTTATGCCCTAGACCCGGTATGTGGCTAGGCTGGGGATTTCGGCTTTCGATGTTAGGATTAGGTGAGTGGTCTGGGGAGTGACCCAACTAGCACCCCTTCATCATATGGATAGGAGTAGCGGCATATGTTGCCTAGTTAGTGGATTCAGGCTTATTGTTGTAACACTTTGTAAGGTCCTCGAGAATAATCAATAAAGTGGCCGTATGCATCTCCCAGAGGCCGGGGGTCATCCTCCTTTTCAAAAAAATATATTCAAAAGCCCAGGAATAAATGGCAATTAGAGGTGCAAATTTTAGTCACGCCCCGAGAGGGCAGGTGTTGCGAAACCAACTTAAATAATGGAGTGTCCTACTCCACGGAGTGATGTATGAGGAGAGAAAAATAACACCACGCACATCTGCTCACTTCCCCTCGCTGGGCTCGGCATGGGTTTCTTGACCATTATTAAGTTTTGGAAACCTCGGCAGTTTAGATCTTGATCGTGACACGATACCGAGTGGGTTCTTGCCAAATACACAACGGCGAGCTGGAGAGAAGATCTCCACAACACTCGTCCCATTCGCTGGTCTGGACTGAAGAATTTGGGAAGTGCTACACGCCACGGCTTATGTTCGTCACATAGGGGTCGACTTCCTTTCAAGTCGAGGCATTCCCTTTTTAATTATTTTTTGTGTCTCGTGACAAGTATAACGCACGTGCAGGATATTTATTAACCACGTTTGTTTTTTTTTCTTCTAATTTTTCACGTTTGCGATATGTTTTAGGCCGCTACTTATTATTCACGCGTCCAGAAAGCTTGTTTCGAGAATTGAAATAAACTTGCTCATGCTCTGGTGCCTTTTGGGTGTTGATGTGGTCTACGGAAGCCATGCCATGTGATTTAGCCGTGTCTTAGTGGAATACCTAGTAATAATTTTACAACATATTCGATGTCTAGAATACAATTCCATATGTTTGATCTCGCTTTTCAATTGTGTCGGGTTCTGGTTGGAAGGCATGCAACCGATGAGAGCACATGGCACGGTCAATATATGCTTTTATTACGCATATAGATGAGAGCACATGGTGCTGGTTAGGAAAGAGCACCCAATGTGCTAACACAGTACTAGAAATGCACACGAGCCATGTAGTGCGGTGGGCCAACGAGGCATCATGACGTCACATATACTCAAATGATAAATATCGAGCTCTCCAGTGGCACGCACTCCCTCCATACGATCTCGTCACATGGAAATGTGCACCCGAATTTATTTCATTTCGGTTGAGCACTTTCAAGCATTCAGTTGAGAGTTGTGATGTCCTTTGTGCATTCAGATCGAAGCTGTGTTGTTCTTCATGCAAGGGAATTCTTCCTCCTTCCAGGATGATATTGTGTTTCGTACAATGGAATGCTTCCTCCTTCCAGCATGACATCTAGATCAGTAAATGGTAATTTGTTTCTTATTCGAAAAATGACTATAGTGTGCAATACATTCATTTTACCTCAAGGCACACGCGCTACAAAATTAATATTACAGACTCATACACCATCTCGCAAGAAGACGGAGAGAAAAATTCCTCAAACTATTGACATGCTACAAAGTACAAGCGCAATTGGTCGTAGATTCCCCGATCTAGTTCTTGGCGAAGGTGCTTAGCATGTCGAAGTAGTCGGGAAAGTTCTTGCGGGAGCACCCGAGGTCCCTAATGGTGACCAAGGTTTTGGATTCCGAATGGATGGATTTTCTT
>LR738712.1:768622524-768632879 GCA_902687465.1 Secale cereale
GGGAAAGATTCTCGGTTACCACGGTTACCGAGAAATACCGAATATATTTCGGATGAAATTTATTATTGAATTTTAAATTCAAATTCAAAGAGGTCGCGAGTACGACTCCTTCTTTTTTCACATACATATTTTGAAAAATAAACATAAAAAAAGGATACGAGAAGTAGGGGACTCAAACGCGTGTTGTTCTGATGACGGAAGTACATAGTTACCACCACGCCACAGCTAACCCAAGAATATTCTTGGGAACTCAGGAATATTCTTGAGATGTTACCTTTTTCAGTATATATTGAAGGTAAAATTTCAAAAAAAATCGGGATTTTTTGCTAGGAATATGTCTTTCTCGTGGGGCGGCGAGAAACTCAGTAACCGCCCGGTAACCATTTTTCTCGGGCGGTACCCAAAACCATGATCGTGACTGGCACATTGGCACAAGCAGCGAGGGAGAAGGTTATCGCTCGGTTTCCTTCGCTCTCCTGGAGGCAACTACAGATTAGAAGGAATAGGTTGAACAAGAAACCAACAACAACACATAAGAGGGTTATTACTACACAAAACAAGTAGCAACATATCCCGACAAATTATGCTTTTGAGTCATCTATGCCCAACCTGATACTACAGAGTAATCGCTTCATCATGACATCTTGCGTGATGATTAGATGAGCATTGGGCATGTTATTTTTGGCACATATTGCATGACACTGAAGAAGCAATGCTATCTCCAGCATGGATTATGCACCCTTGGGATTAAATTTCAAGTTGCTGAAGTTTTTCCTCTGAACTAGTCTTATTACAGCTCAAACCGTGCTTTGTCTTTGTGATTGAAATAAGCCGGCCTGCTCATGCTCTCGCGCCTTTGAGTGTTGGTGTCATCTACGGAAGCCATGCTAAGTTATTTAGCCGTGTCTTAGTGGAATACCTAATAACAATTTTACAAAATATTCTATGTCTAGAATAAAATTCCATATGTTGGTCTTGCTTTTCAATTATTTTGGGTTTGGTTTGAAGGCATGCAACCGATGAGAGAATAGGCGCGGTCAATATATGGTTTTATCATGCATACGGATGAAAAGGAAAAAATCAAAGCTTGTTAGAAAAGAGCACCCCATGTGCTATCGCAGTGCTAGAAGTGCACACAAGCTATGTAATGCCGTGGGCCAGCGAGTCACGTATACTCAATCGATAAATATCGAGCTCTCGAGAGTCTTGGTTCGAGGTCCAATTTCTCTGTCAATCTGGACATGGATCGTTCACATGCATACAGCCATCCAGGTAGTGGAGAGCGTCCGTCATATTTACACGAACTGATTAGGCTTGAAAGGCACCAGGAATTGTCTTACGGCAACGTGGTAGAGTGGGCAACGTACCGACATGGAGATTGGCTCGAGAGGAAGAGACCTTCGCGGTCCAGCACCTAAGCTGCATAAGTGGCACACTCTGGCCCGATTTACGGTCCAGATCCCGACACGAGGCTGCAATCGCCAGAGAGAGGACGGGCAGCTCTTGCCATACCATGAACATCTTCCTGGCCGCGAAGGTGATGGCCGTCGGATCTGGCGGCATAGCGAGCCAGCTCTTGTAGGCCCGCACCTCCAGTCTCTCCACCTCGTGATGCACGATGGTGGTCATCACGCTGTCGCCGTAATGCGCTTGCATGGACACGCCGGTTTCCGCATCCAGCGGCACGCCGTAATGGCATAGCCGGACCACGTGGGTGAGCGCACCCTGACGCCAACGCCTCGAGTATCATCCTCTCCGACCGCCGTTCCTATGATGATGACGACGATGGGCACCACTGCGACAGGGGCACCACTGAAGACCATCGCGGCCACAATGCTGACCGCCACTCCTCCTGGTCAGACCGCTTCTTCAGCAGCAGCCAGTTGCGCGCTACGAATAGCCGTCGTGTCTGGAAGGGAGGCCGGACGGCGCGACCATCATAGGGCTGGGGGCAGCCTCCGGGCATCGAGCGCGCTCCGCTCACCTCTCTTCGTCTAGAAGAAGTCAGCGCCCTGGTTTGGCGTCGTGTCAAGCCGCTGTGTCACCAGCGGCGAACCTACGTGTAGGCTGTGGGGTCAGCTGACCCCACAGCTTTTCGGGAAAACAACCTATAATGAAAAAAACTTAAAAAAAAATACCATTGACCCCACAGATTATTGTGGCTGGCGCCGCCACTGTGTGTCACGACCCTCGATCAAGTCGTAACAAATCGATGCCAAACAGCACAAATCAATGGATACAAGTGTTTCTGCTGTATAAATTAAACCACCAAAATAGGTTCACAAAGGAACTACAAAGCAGAGAAGAGAATCAAGGATGCGAAGATCACATAATCGATCGAGAGTAGGCAGCAAAAGAAGAAACAGAGAGAGACGTGGCCGGCGGTTCCACCGCAACCTGCTGGTTCCTTGCCAGCCAGGGGATGAAGCCCTCTCCGTCAAGCTTCACCACGCTCGTCTAGGGGTCGTTCATGTGCAAGCTGCTCCCCTCCAAGCCCAGCTCCAAGAATGGCTCAGTCCTACGGCACGCTCAGATCCGAGGTGCAAGCGACCCTCCTCCCGGACGATCAGCTTTTGTCTTACCGTCAACATCTTGCTGGCCACGAAGGTCAAATCGTCGGATCAGGCGACACGGCGAGCCACCTCCCGTCCCTGGCCCGCACCTCCAGTCCCACCACCTCGTGTTGCAGGATGTTGGTCATCAACCCTGCCGCCGTGCTGCACCTACATGGACACGCCGGTCTCCGCGTCCGGCAGCACGCCCGTAGCGGCACAGTCGTGCCGCGTGGGCGAGCGCTCCCGGACGCCAACACCTGGACGACCATCCTCTGCACCGTTCGTTCGTTCATTGCAGATCATGTTATTAGAAACATAAATTTAACAGGCTTGACCCATGTGCACTTCAGAAAGATCTCAAATAAATTTCAAAAGCCCATGAATAAATGGCAACTGGAGGTGGAAATTTTAGTCCCACCGCGGGAGTGCAGGCGATGTGTCGAGAGCAAGAAGGCCAGTTTTCCTCGAGAGGACGATCTTCCTCTTTTGAACTATATGAATACAGAAATCAATACCCCACTTGTATTAACTTCATGAGTGAAGGGATACACTCTCTCTCGATATTGTCATTCCTTCTATATCCAAATAAAACAATTAGATTTGTTTACCCATGTCCTCGAGGGAATTCATACTTCGGATGAGGATTCCTACAACAGTACAGAGGTCCATTCAAATAAATGAAACCATTAGGGTGAGCTCTCCTCATGACTGTAATGAACCTGTTCATGATCTTTCCATCGAATTCATGCTATGTGGTTGCGCTACATCCCAGATTTTGTAGCATGTTTGATGACCAGTGATTTAGCTGTGGAGGAGTGCACCGGATGAGAGCCTATGATGTGGCTGATATATGATTTTTCAGTTTTGCTAGAACTCATCTAACTGAGTTTTAGTTATGTCTCATTCACTTTTATAGTCATTGGATGTGACTATAAGATGCGTGTGTGCTGACGTATGATTTTACTACGCATAAAGGTGAAGATAGCAAATCAAAGATGACTAGAGATGTGTAGCCCATGTGCTAAAATAGTGCCGAAAGCACAGAAAGGACATGCAATGTGGTGGGCCAGCGTAGCACCTTCATGTCACCATACCCAACCAATAAATACGAATTCCTCAAAAAAATCCCAATAAATACCAGTCTATTCCATGCCTCTCGACTCCAAATCTATTTTCCTTTAGCAACGATGGGCAGAGATCAATCTCTCGCATGCCTCTTAGTTCCGGTTCCTATTTCCTCTATCAACAAAGACCATCCATATATAGAGAGTGAAAAGCGTCGGTTACAAATTGTGTAGGCTTGAAAGGCACCAGGAATGATTTTATGGTAATGAGGTGGAGTTTGTTAACCAGTTCTTTTTCCTGATCTCACCTTAGTGAAGATGGTGGTGATCAGCCGGGACCGAAAGAGACCTTCGCGGGCTAGCCTACGTGGGAGATAGGTATAGTCCCCGCCTTGCGCTGAAGTCACACTTACTGACTCGAAATACCCACATCCATTCAAACATGATGTTGCACCTCCACGCACTGGAGTACTTGTTTTGTGCAGGATAGAAAATTGCATATCCTGGCATGACTCGATTGGTTTTTTCTCAATAGGAACTTGTGTACGCTAACTATTTCACCCAGTACATTAGTAATACCGTTACATCCAGCACCTGAGCTGCATAAGTGGCACTCTCTGGCCTGATTTACGCACATGCCGACACGAGGCTGCAATCGTCAGAGAGAGGACGGGCAGCTCTTGCCTTACCGTGAACATCCTGCTGGCCACGAAAGGCAAGGTCGTCGGATCTGGCGGCACGACGAGCCAGCTCCCGTCCCTGGCTAGCAACTCGAGTCCCTACTCCTCGTGCTGCACGATGGTGGTCATCATGCTGTTGCCGCGATCCGCCTGCATGGACACGCCGGCCTCCGCGTCGGGCTGCACGCCGTAATGGCATAGCCGGACCGCGTGGGTGAGCGCTCCCTGACGCCAACACCTCGTGGATCGCTCCTCTCTGACCACCGTTGCGGTGATTATGTCGACGATTGGCACCTCTGTGACAGGGACACCACTGACGACTATGGCGGCTGCGACGCTGACCACAATTCCTCCTGGTTAGACCGCTTCTTCCACAGCAGCAGGTCGCGCGCTGCCGATAGCCGTCGTGTCAGGGGAGGGAGGGCATGATGAGGGATGGCATGAAGACGACCGGCCAGACCATCGCAGGGCTGGGCGCGACGACCAGTCTCCCGCACTCCACTCGCCTCTCTTTGTCGAGATGCGGGCGGCGCCCTGCTTTGACATCGTGTCCAGCTGCTGACGGAGCCAGCGGCTCCACGGCAACTGTTGCTTCTTCGCCGGCCAAGGGACGACGCCCTCGCCTCTCTTTGTCAAATGACCCTATTTTTATCATATATCTATTTGGTTTCACAAACATTGATATATATTTTTACAAACTTGGTCAAACCTTGAGATAGTTTCACCCTTCAACAAAGTTGAAAGTACAATCTTTGAAGGACCGTGGGAGTAACTGGTTAGAGAGGGGCACCCCATGTGCTAACATATTAGTAGAAGTGCACACAAGCCATGCAATGCGGTGGGTCAGCCGATGCACCTTCACATCACACATACTCGATCGATAAATATCGAGCTCTCTAGAGTTTTGGTTCCAAGTCCATTTTTTCTGTCAAAATGAACACATATCCTCCATATGCATGCAGTCATCCAAGGAGTGGAGAGCGGCCGTCATATTTATTTTGTTATTTCAACGAACTGCGTAGGCTTGAAAGACACCAGGAATTGTCTTATGGCAATGGGGTACCGTGGGTTAACCTGTTTTATCTCTCCGACCTGATTTGGAAACCGACGTAGCGATTGGCCCGGGCAGAAGAGACCTTCGGGGCCCAATACCTGAGCTGCTTAAGTGTCACTCTCAGGCCTATATGAGGCTGCAATCGTGAGAGGGAGGGCGATCAACTCTAGTCTTACCGTGAACATCTTGCTGGGCACGAAGGCGAAGGTCGTCGGATCTGGCGGCACGGCAAGCCAGCTCCCGTCCCGGGCCCGCGCCTTGAGTCCCTCCAGCTCGTGCTGCACGATAATGGTCATCACGCTATTCTCAAGCTGCGCCTGCATGGAAAAGAAGGTCTCCTCATCCGGCGACACGCCGTAGTGAGACAGCCGGACCGCGTTGGCGAGCGCTCCTGGACGCCTAAGCCTCCAGGATCATCTTCCCTGACCGTTGGCGCCGTGATGACAACGGTGACAGGTGCCGCCGCAAAAGGGACAGCACTGAAGACCGTCCGAACCACAACGCTGGTCGCCACTCCTCCTGGTCAGACCGCTTCATTTGCAGCCGCTCTCGCGCTGTGGATAGTTGTTGTGTCACGGATGTGGATTTTTAGAACATCTGCACCCGGGCCCTACTATCCTGGCTGTCCAATATTGCTTTAAGATCTGTGCAACACAACTAACTTTCTATATGAAATTTTCTCTTTTTTGTTTCTCTCACACAAAACATGTTTTGAAGTTCAAACCTTTGCAGCGTGGCAAAGATTTATATCTAGAATCTAGGAAAAATCTTTTCAGAATTTTTTGTCAAACATATATATACAAAAAATGATTTTTTAAAAAATCATTTTTTGTATATATATGTTTGACAAAAAATTCTGAAAAGATTTTTCCTAGATTCTAGATATAAATCTTTGCCACGCTGCAAAGGTTTGAACTTCAAAACATGTTTTGTGTGAGAGAAACAAAAAAGAGAAATGTGTTTACACGAATCACGATGCATAGAATGGATGGCTAGATAGAGAGGGCCTGGGTGCAGGTGTTCTATTATATATTTTCGGTTGTGTCAGGAAGACGACCGGCGCGACTGTTGCAGGGCTAGGGGCGAGGGCCGGTCTCCCGCACTCCTCTTGCTTCTCTTTGTCGAGATGAGGGCGGCGCCCTGCTGTGGCGTCGTGTCCAGCTGCCGACGGGGCTGGTGGCTCCACCGCAACAGCTGCTTCTTCGCCGGCCAAGGGACGAAGCCCTCTCCGTCAAGCTTCGTCGCCTCGGCCAGGCGTCGTTCCCGTGGCAACATCACACCGCCTGGGTCTCCTAACTCCGTGCCCACCTCGAAGAGAGAATGGCTTGGTCTTAGACGGCAAGCGACCCTCCTCGTGTGCTTGGCGGGGCGGCTAGTTCCACCATTGCCAGCGCTCACGCCACCCAGCCACTAGCTGGCTCTGAAGAATCTCCTGTGCAAGCTGCGGCTACGATGGCCGCACCTCCTTCTGCTCTGCTCGCTAGGGACGACAACAACATCTTGGCGCCTCTGTTCGTGCCATGCTAGGCACCACTTGTGCAGTCCCGTGCATCGTCGCCACCAAGGAAACCCACCAACAGGCGCAAGACCCTGGTCGTCAACCTCTCAACTGCTCCAATCGTTTTCCTTTGGCGCCTCCCCTTTCCAAATTCACTTTTGCTTCGGTAGACACACACACACGGTTGAGAGCTCTCTATACCCTGTCATAATAAAGAGTAGGATGGACTTTTCACCCGCGCCCATACGCGGATTACGCACATATACACACCCCCTCTTTTTTTTCCTCGCGGCGTCTTTTTATCTCACAAGTCGCGACGCCGTCAGCTGTTTTTCACTTTCCTTTTAAAAGAAAAAAAGAATGCATGTAACATGACTCAAACTCAAGACCTCTTGATCTAAGGATGACCACACTCAGCAGGAGAAAAAACCGGAGAACGGTTTCTGTGCGTATAAATTGGACCTATCTAAGGCATATGATCAGGTGGATTGGGGGTTCTTGGAGCGGGCGATGCAAAAATTGGGTTTCGCTCACCAATGGGTAAGGTGGATCATGACGTGTGTTACCACGGTGAGATACTATGTTAAATTTAATGGAGCATACTTGGATTCGTTTGCACCGACACGTGGTCTTCGGCAAGGCGACCCCCTTTCACCCTTTCTTTTCCTATCTGTGGCTGTCGGTTTATCTTCTTTGTTTAGACAAGGAGTGCAATCTAATTCTATTGAGCTAGTAAAGGTATGCTCGCGAGCACCAGGTGTCTCCCATCTCTTGTTTGCGGATGACACACTCCTCTTCTTCAAGGCAAATAAGGAACAAGCCCAATCAGTTAAGGAGATAATTGCATCTTATGAGAGAGCTACAGGTCAGTTAATAAATCCTCAAAAGTGCTCTATACAGTTTGGGGATAACTGTCCCACCACCGTTCAACATGAAGTGAAACAGATTTTGGAGGTTGAACGTACTGATTTTGAAGGCAAATATCTGGGGCTCCTAACTCCGGATGGGAGAATGCATAAAGGCAAGTTTCAAATGTTGCAACAGAGCATCACAAACAGAATCTTGGTGTGGGGTGACACACTATCACAGGCTGCGAGAGAAACCTTGATCAAGGCAGTAGCACAAGCCATCCCAGTATATATCATGTGTGTTTTTAAGCTTCCGTACTCAATGTGTGATGATCTCACGAGACTTGTTAGAAATTTTTGGTCGGTTCAAAGAATGGACAAAGGAAGACACATTGGGAAGCCTGGGAGAAACTTATGGATTCAAAACAGAGGGGAGGGCTCGGTTTCCGTGATTTCAGAATATTCAATCAAACCCTCCTGGCTAGGCAAGCATGGCGTCTTTTGACCAGGCCAGACTCCCTTTGTGCGGTGCTTAAGGCGAAATATTATCCTAACGGTAAACTTGAAGACACTGTTTTTTCAGGTAACGCTTCACCGACGTGGCATGCCATACATCATGGATTGGAGCTGCTCGAAAAAGGCCTTGTTTGGCGGGTAGGCAACGGGGAGCATATACGCATCTGGCGTGACCCATGGCTTCCAAGACCGCTGAGCTAAAGGATGACGACGCCAAGGGGCACCTGCAGGTTAAGGCGGGTGGCTGAGTTGCTTGATGCAACCGGGCGCTGGAATATGGAGCTCGTTCGTGGCCATTTCAATGCCTCGGATGTTGCAGCCATCATAAGCATTCGGCCAGCTCCACGACAACAAGAGGACATCCTTGCTTGGGCTCCTGATGCTCACAGTATCTTCACCGTGAGAAGTGCGTACTACCTCGGCCTCCAAGCACAGCGAAGCACTGCCATGTGCGGCACGAGAAGGGCACCGGACGGTACACGTGCCGTCTGGAAGGCATTGTGGGGGTGCCCTGCCCCTCCGAAGGTACGTGTGTTTGCTTGGCGAGTGTCGTCAAATTCTCTGGCTACAATGGTGAACAAAAGGAAGAGGACCCTAGAATTAACGGATATTTGTGTTGTTTGTGGGGTGGAACGCAAGGACACCTTCCATGCACACTGCAGGTGTCCAAGAGTGCGAGCTCTCTGGAAAGCAATGGTGGAAGACTGCACTAGTAGAAAAAGGGTCTAATGTGAAGCACATTAGTCCCGGTTTGCAACAGTGCCGGTTCGAAAGGCTAGGCGGGCGGAGATCCTTAGTACCGATTCGTGGGCAACCTCTAGTACCGGTTCATGCCATGAACCGCTACTAATAAGGTTGTGTCAGCCTCTAGTAAGCTGAATTTTTAGTCCCACCTCGCGAAGAGAGAGGCAGTAGGAGCGGTTTAAAAGCCGTGAGCGCGGAGACAATGTGGGAGAGGCGTAATGCTCACCTGCACGTTGCTTAGCTTTAAGCCTTGAGGAATAGTGTAGATTGCACGAAGCAATGTGCAGTGCTTTCTACACTATTCCGAAAGGCTTGAAGCTAATTAACGAGCATTGCACCTTTTTTTATTTTTAATAACTTATTACAACTCCGGACTTCTTGTGTTACGGCAAAAACTTGATGCACTTCGTATACAAAATGGACAAACTCTTTCGAGGTATCAGGGTTTAGGACGAAAACTCATATGTTACAAAGGCATTGCATTTTTTTGAACTTATTTGAACTCCAGACTTTTTGTGTGTTCAAAATGCACCATTCAAATCCACATCATCAATCATCAACCCTTTCTGAATTCATTTGGTTTTTTCATTCATTTACTGATTTGTTTTGAGAGAGCTAAATGACCGTGAAATTGAAAAGCACTACAAAATGAACTCTGAAAAGATTGAAACTTGGCATGGTATCATCATTTCACCCACATGGCATGTGCAAAAAAGTAGAGAGGGTCACGGAAAAAACTGGATGCACTTCGTGTACAAAATGGACAATCTCTTTCGAGGTATCAGGGTTTAGGACGAAAACTCATATGTTACAAAGGCATTGCATTTTTTTGAAATTATTTGAACTCCAGACTTTTTGTGTGTGCAAAATGCACCATTAAAATCCACATCATCAATTATCAACCCTTTCTAAATTCGTTTGGTATTTTTCATTCATTTACTGATTTGTTTTGAGAGAGCTAAATGACCGTGAAATTGAAAAGCACTACAAAATGAACTCTGAAAAGGGTGAAACTTAGCATGGTATCATCATTTCACCCACATGGCATGTGCAAAAAAGTATAGAGGGTCACGACAAAAACTGGATGCACTTCGTGTACAAAATGGACAATCTCTTTCGAGGTATCACGGTTTAGGACGAAAACTCATATGTTACAAAGGCATTTCATTTTTTTGAACTTATTTGAACTGCAGACTTTTTGTGTGTTCAAAATGCACCATTCAAATCCACATCATCAATTATCAACCCTTTCTGAATTCATTTGGTATTTTTCATTCATTTACTGATTTGTTTTGAGAGAGCTAAATGACCGTGAAATTGAAAAGCACTACAAAATGAACTCTGAAGAGGTTGAAACTTGGCATGGTATCATCATTTCACCCACATGGCATGTGCA
>LR738712.1:768633510-768671876 GCA_902687465.1 Secale cereale
CATTTGGTATTTTTGATTCATTCACTGATTTGTTTTGAGAGAGCTAAATGACCGTGAAATTGAAAAGCACTACAAAATGAACTCTAAAAAGGTTGTGATTTGGCATGGTATCATCATTTCACCCACACAACATGTGCAAAAAAGAAGAGAGGATCACGGCAAAAACTAAATGCACTTCGTGTACAAAATGGACAGTCTCTTTCGAGGTATCAGGGTTTAGGACGAAAACTCATATGTTACAAAGGCATTGCATTTTTTTGAATTTATTTGAACTCCAGACTTTTTGTGTGTTCAAAATGCACCAGTCAAATCCACATCATCAATTATCAACCCTTTCTGAATTCATTTGGTATATTTCATTCATTTACTGATTTGTTTTGAGAGAGCTAAACGACCGTGAAATTGAAAAGCACTACAAAATGAACTCTCAAAAGGTTGAAACTTGGCATGGTATCATCATTTCACCCACATGGCATATGAAAAAAAAGTAGCGAGGGTCATGGCAAAAACTGGATGCACTTCGTGTACAAAATGGACAATCTTTTTCGAGGTATCAGGGTTTAGGACGAAAACTCATATGTTACAAAGGCATTGCATTTTTTGAACTTATTTGAACTAAAGACTTTTTGTGTGTTCAAAATGCACCAGTCAAATCCACATCATAAATTATCAACCCTTTCTGAATTCATTTGGTATTTTTCATTCATTTACTGATTTGTTTTGAGAGACCTAAATAACCGTGAAATTGAAAAGCACTACAAAATGAACTCTGAAAAGGTTGAAACTTGGCATGGTATCATCATTTCACCCACATGGCATGTGCAAAAAAGTAGAGAGGGTTACGGCAAAAACTGGATGCACTTCCTGTACAAAATGGACAATCTCTTTCGAGGTATCAGGGTTTAGGACGAAAACTCATATGTTACAAAGGCATTGCATTTTTTAAAATTATTTGAACTCCAGACTTTTTGTGTGTTCAAAATGTATCATTCAAATCCACATTATCAATTATCAACCCTTTCTGAATTCATTTGGTACTTTTGATTCATTCACTAATTTGTTTTGAGAGAGCTAAATGACCGTGAAATTGAAAAGCACTACAAAATGAACTCTGAAAAGGTTGAGATTTGGCATGGTATCATCATTTCACCCACATGGCATGTGCAAAAATTTAGAGAGGGTCACGGCAAAAACTAAATGCACTTCGTGTACAAAATGGCAGTCTCTTTCGAGGTATCAGGGTTTAGGACGAAAACTCATATGTTACAAAGGCATTGCATTTTTTTGAATTTATTTGAACTCCAGACTTTTTGTGTGTTCAAAATGCACCAGTCAAATCCACATCATCAATTATCAACCCTTTCTGAATTCATTTGGTATTTTTCATTCATTTACTGATTTGTTTTGAGAGAGCTAAATGACCGTGAAATTGAAAATCACTACAAAATAAACTCTGAAAAGGTTGAAACTTGGAATGGTATCATCATTTCACCCACATGGCATGTGCAAAAAAAATAGAGAGGGTCACGGCAAAAACTGGATGCACTTCGTGTATAAAATGTACAATCTCTTTCGAGGTATCAGGGTTTAGCACGAAAACTCATATGTTACAAAGGCATTGCATTTTTTGGAACTTATTTGAACTCCAGACTTTTTGTGTGTTCAAAATGCACCATTCAAATCCACATCATCAATTATCAACCCTTTCTGAATTCATTTGGTAATTTTCATTCATTTACTGATTTGTTTTGTGAGAGCTAAATGACCATGAAATTGAAAAGCACTACAAAATGAACTCTGAGAAGGTTGAAACTTGGCATGGTATCATCATTTCACGCACATGGGATGTGCAAAAAAGTAGAGAGGGTTACGGCAAAAATTGGATACACTTCGTGTACAAAATGGACAATATCTTTCGAGGTATCAGGGTTTAGGACGAAACTCATATGTTACAAATGCATTACATTTTTTTAACTTATTTGAACTCCAGACTTTTTGTGTGTTCAAAATGCACCATTCAAGTCCACATCATAAATTTTAGATATAGAAATGTTAGTTAGATATAAAATGAAATACCATATAAAAAAATTGTTTGCGCGCTACTCAGTGGGCCTGCAAGGCTCTGGGCCTGAATTTGCAGGACCATAAAGGCCCAGAAGACTCACAGGGCAGCGCGGCAAAGTTAGGCCCACAAGCCTGCATTAGAGAGTAGCTCGAAGGAGCAGCCGCGGCGGGGTTTATAAACCAGTGCGGCTGCCCTTCGCTCGGCGAGGTGGGACTAAACAATGCCGCAGAGCAGCTCTGCAAGCGGTCCTTAGTACCGGTTCGTGTCTCCAACCGGTACTAAAGGCCTACCATTTAGTACCGGTTGGAGCCACCAACCGGGACTAAAGTCTTAATTTCCCGCCGCTTCGCCCAAAATTGGTCTTTAGTACCGGTTGGTGGCTCCAACCGGTAATAAAAACCTCTCCTATATAAACAGCATTGTCCAGAAATTCAGTTTCTTCTCCCAATCGCTCGTTCCACATGCGTCGCCGCCGCCCGCACGCGCCCGTCGCCGCACCTGCTCGTCTCGCACCGTCCACGTCGCCGTCACCGTCGCCGTCACCGCTCCCGCCGCCGTCGCCCCCGGCCCCGTCGCCGCCCCCGTCGCCGATGCCGCCCCGTCGATCGTCACCGCCACCGCCGTCGATCGTCTCCGCGCTGTGAGCCCGATGCCGCCCCCCGTACGCACACAAACATATTATATTTAGATTTTAGTTTTTTTTTATATTTTTAGTTATACAAATGTTAGATGAATTTTAAAAATATTACTTAGTTATATAAATGTTAGATGAATTTTCTGTTTTTATTGTTTTTTATAGTTTTAGTGATAGAATGTACTTACTTAGTAAGAACTAGTTATTTAGTAAGAACTAGTTTATTTTTTGTATGAACTAGTTTATTTTTAGTAAGAACTAGTTCATTATTATTTATATTAAGTGCTTATTAGTTGAACTAGTTAGTTGAATTAATAGAGAACTAATTGAATTAATAGACATAGTTTATTCTTTTAGTTCAAGCAATATTCCCGCATTTACGTCGACGATGCCTACGTCGTCGAGTCAGCGGAAGCCTGCTTGATCTGAGGGGTCATGTTCAGGACTGGGCTCCGCTGGGCTGGTACTGGGAGATGCTTCCTTCCGGGGGCGCAGCTTGGTGAGGAGCCAGCCCATTGTTGACCCGAACCTTCTCTGGTGGCGGGCGCGTGGGTCAGTGACGGTGTGGAGGCTTGAGGACCCTGCGGAGGTTGTACGTCACCATGTCAGCGAGGAGGACGAGCACGTCCGTCGCTACATGGTTGCGTTGGAGGGCAGGTTCGACAATACCTGGCAGGTTCTTCAGGGATCTCACTGGAGCTATGATCCTGTGATGATTACTTCTTTTTGGGTGTCCACCGCCCGCGCCGATACCCGTCGTTCGCTAGGGTTTTAGCTTTATTAGTTAGTGATGCTATTTGTATGATACTATATTCGAGATGTATTAGTGATAATATTTCGATGATGTACGGACGCAATAGATGATTTAATTAGATTTGCCTATTAGTGGTTTTAGCGTTGTATTAATTAATTGAACTAGTTGGTTGAATTAATTGAACTAGTAAGTGTTTATAAACCTATGTTTCACCTATGAACATAGAAAATGTCCTCTGACGACGAAAACGATTTCGTTATGTGTGAACAATTCGAAGACCAGCGCGGTCTGTGCGATAGATATTTCCTAGTTGATGATAGGCGCTTCAGCATCAAGCTGGATGAGACCTTCGACGTGGATACAGTAAGTCACAAGGACAAGTCTTTTTTCGTAATTTTAAATTTTCACTATTTGCTTCAACTTATAATTTTAAATTTTCACTATTCTCTACTAGCGTATCCCCTGCCATGCAAGAATTTTTGTCTTGGATAAGATAGGTTTCAATGCTAACAAAACTATGGAGGTAAAGAGAGTTTATTTGAAGACCGAACATGGTTATACCTTCGACGTCAAATTATACAATGCAGACACATACATCTATTTTGTATGCAAAACTTGGCAAGCACTATGCAAGGCTTATGCATTTGAGCCTGATATGCTTATCACCTTTGATATTCCTCCGGAAGATGATGTTGAAGGTAATAGAGACATTTGGGTCGATGTGCAGACGTCTCCAGTTCTACCATTATGTTAGTTTCTCAACCATATTTATGTCTTCGATATTGTATTCATAAATAGCTGACAACTAATTTATATTGACAGCTTATTTCCATTCAAGCAAACATGTCCAGCGCTTGGTAGACATGACCGTCCACTGTCCCGAGGCTGAACTAAACTGCGAGAAGATAAGTCATTATGTTTCATGGCTTAAAGATCTTGATGCTGTCAAGAGAAATTATTTTACTGAATTTGAAAATTTTAGTATTCAAAACATGCGACCAATAGTGCTTGTATTGAACTACGGTCACATCTATTTACGCAAGATGATAATATTTTTACTATTTTTCCTCAGTGCATCTTTTGCATACATTATTTTTCAAGCTAAACTTCTTTGCTAAGTATGTTACTATATGATGTTCTTTAACAGGGACTCCCGATGACAGTTGTGCCTCAGTGGATCGGTAATAAAGGTCGCATGTCAATTGTTAGCTTACGGCCAAGACATCCTACATTGCAGATGAGTGCATTCAGGATTTCTGGCACCAAACAATGCTCAATAGTGAAAGACTGGAGCATAATTCTGAACGATCGCAGAGAAGTACTAGGGGGGCAGCAATCAGAAGCGCAGCCCACGATTAGGAGACAGGTTCATCTGCATGCTCCAATATGATGAATCAGGAGGCTACACATGTTCTATGCTATTTTACCTGAGAGAGATCAGCAGGAGTGATTATATAGCTAGTTCATGCTCTTAGTACTTGCATCTCATGTCGTGTTCTTCATCCTGAACATATAATCTCAAAATGATTTCCTTTGAGGTCTTATATATGAACGTTTAATTATAATCTCATGGCCATGTTGAACTCGATGATATCTTTGCCTCTGGTACAAGTGAATGTTTTTTCTTTAAGCTAGAGTTGGCGGTGATTAGATAGCGGTAACGATCGACTATGATGATTAGATAGTAGTAATGACTACTATGATGATCATTACCTAGCTATATAGTACTATTGTTGGTGATGATATAATGCAGGAGTTTTTATATTAATATGATGATGATGATGATGAGTTCGTATATCATTTATGAAAGAAACCGCATATTATAATGAGTTGTTAAATCACTAGGAGTATCGCGGATTAGCTACTTAATTTGAAGTGGACGATATGAATCGTCCTAGTGATCAAGTATATTACTTGATCACTTAGGACGATCCATATCCACTTCAAACTAGCTAATCCCTGGTACTTTCACATAGTGATTTAACAACTCATTATAATGTAAGAACAATCTCTAAATTAAATTGATAACACAAAATTAAAGTGAAAAAAAACCAAAACCACCTACAGCATTTAGTACCGGTTGGTGATACCAACCGGTACTAAAGGTATCCTCTACTCCACCGCTGGCTCGTGCCACGTGGTGGCCTTTAATGGCGGTTCGTGCTGAACCGGTACTAAAGGGGGGGGGGGGGCTTTACTCCCCACCCTTTAGTGCTGGTTACAAAACCGGCACTAAAGGCCCCTACGAACCGGTGCTAAAGCCCGGTTCTGCACTAGTGCTGTTGCCTCCCGGATGTGGATCTTTTACAGAACACTGGTCCAGAATGGCTCCTTCACCTACTGAACAAGTGCGAGGAGCACGTCCGGCTTCCCATGCTCATGACAATGTGGAGGTGCTGGCACGTGAGAAACGAAATCACGCACCACAAGCCGGCTCCCCCAATTGAAGTATCCAAGAGATTTTTATCAAGCTACATCAACACTATCTTGTGCCTCCAGCAACATCCCAATGCCAACATGTCAAAGGGCAAGATGGTAGTCTCCAAGTTTCAGCAACGCCAGGGGAAGCTCAGACCAGCAAGGGCGGCCTGTACCAGACCTCCAGAGCGATGGCACATGCCTCCACCAGGCTGAACTAAGTTAAACGTTGATGATGCATATATTCAGGCGGATGGAACAGGTGGCTCGGGCATGATCTTGCGCGACGAAGATGGCGCCGTCATGTTTGCTTCTTGCAGATTCTTGAGGATGTGTTCAAGTGCACTGGTGGCGGACATCGAAGCTATACGTGAAGGCATTGAATTGACTCTAGAGTGGTGTACGCTACCGTTCATACTTGAATCTGACTGCTCCATGGCGATTGATATGATCAAAAGTTCAGATATGAACAAATCCCCAGCGGTGACGACAGTGGGTGTAATAAAAAACTTGTTAGTGCAGGGAGGTAGAGAGCATGTGTTAGTGCATGCGAGTAGAAACAAAATTAATGTCAGCCATGTTCTTGGGCAGATGGGTCACACTGGCCGAGGACTGTCGTATGGCTGAGGCAGGGGCCTGACGAGAGAGCTGAACTCATGGCAAATGACTGTATTGTTCCTAGTTGATTGATTGAAAAATTTACCCCGCAAAAAAACAAAATAAGGGTGACCACACTAACCAACTAAGACATCCTAATGCATGTGCATATTTACTTATTTTTGTCTTTTCTTCTACTTTAGTTCGCGTCTGGGCAGGCCCATTGTTAAATATATCCTTTCATCACTATTTCTTTTTTGTTTTAGTATTTTTTGTTTCTTTTCCTTTTTCAGAAAAGGCCCACACTTATCATTTTTTGTTCATAAAGTACAGATGTTTGCATTTAAAAAATAATGTATATATATGTCAAAAATTCTTAGTATAAATAGAAAAATGTTGACATCAATATATTTAAATTTCTGAACATCTATTAAATAGGAAAGTTGTTATTTTATTTTTTCGATTCAACAAGAATGTTCGTGTATTTTTCATTTTAAAACCTGTTTTAAAATTTGAAATATTTTTGAAAAAATATTATTGTTTTCATATATTTTTTACAAATATTAAAAAAATTGGAATTTTGAAAAAATGTTCCCATTTTATAATTTTTGTTCATTAATTTATTAATTGTTTGTTATTAAATATTTTGTATAAATTTCTAAAAAAGTATATGGTATGCAATTTGTGTACAACATCAATATTTTGGAATTTATTAATAATTTTGAAATAAGTTTCATGCTTACAAAATTTTCATACACAATTTTAAATTATAAAATTATTGACAAATTTCAAGAAATAATACGGATATAAAAAAATATTCCTGTTGATTCATATTGACAGAAATTACAAATAACAAAAGCTTCTCCCTACCGGCATACCCGAAGCCCCACCTTTGAGCATGATGTGCTTCTTGATATACATGAAATGACACCAAATTTTGCCAGCATATGAGCATGCTCATGACAGGCCTGTATGCAAAAATTTGAAAAATTCGAACACCGAACGCACTTTGCGTCACGTCTGGCTAGTGTTTTTGGGGTTTTCTCACCAGGAAAATCCTAGAAAATTCATAAAATGTCGTAACTCAATGAAATTTATCATGGATACTTTGCATGGTGGGGCTAGTGTGTGGAAAAAATTGGGTCCATTTTATTGATGTGAAAAAATTGCATCTAGACTTGCCCTACCGCACTACCCGAACCACCACCTTTGAACATGGTGTGCTACTTGTCATGCATGAAATGATACCAAATTTTGCCAGCATGTGAGCATACTCATGGCAGGCTTCCATGCAAAATTTGAAGGAATTCGGGCATCGAACGCACGTTGCGTCACGTTGGGCAGTGTTTTAGGTTTTTGACCGGGAAAAGCCTAGAAAATGCATAAAATGTCATAACTCAATGAAAGTTATTGTTGCTTCTATTCATGGTGATGCTAGTGTGTGGAAAAATTTTGGGTCCATTTTATTGTTGGGCAAAAAAGTGCATCTAGACTTACCCACCGGCCTACCTGAACCACCACCTTTGTACAGGGTGTGCTTCTTTCCATTCATGAAATGACACCAAATTTTACCAGCATGTGGCCATAATCTTGGCAGGCCTCCATGCAAAATTTGGAGTAATTCGGATACCGAACGCACGTTGTGTAACGTTCGGCTAGTGTTTTGGAGTTTTTTCACCAGGAAAACCCTAGAAAATGTATAAAATGTCAGAACTCAATGAAATTTTATCATGGATGCTTTTCATGGTGATGCTAGTGTGTGGAAAATTTTGGTCAATTATATTCATGGGAACACTTTTTTTAAAGAACAAAAATGAAAAACGAAAAACAACAAAATTGAAAAAGAAACAAAAATCAAACAATAAACTCATCGCTGATTGATATATTTTCACTATTATTTTTCTATTTAATATATGTTCAGAAATTTCATAACACTTCAATTTTGTTATGTGAGCATGTTTCTGTTTAAACAAATAATAAACGAAGATTTTTTTTAATCGTACAATAAACGAACAACTTTTCTATTTAATAAATGTTCATAAATGTAATTATATTGCTGTCAGTGTTTTTCTATTTAAAAAAATGACAAACCAATACAATTTTTTTAAATGCAAATATTTGCACTTTATGAATAATATTTAAAAAGCGAACATTTTTGGAACTTCTGAGAACAAAATTATATGTGTGAGGTTTTTTGAAAACAGGAAACGAAAAAATGAATAGAAAGAACAAAAAATAAACAGTCATAAACGGACTTGTTCAACAATGGGCCAGCCCAGCCGCAAACTGATGTAGAATAAAACAAGAAAAAGAAGTGAATAAGCACACACATTAGGGTGTTCTAGTTGGTTAGAGTGGTGGTCCTTAGACCAAAAGGTCTTGAGTTTTTATTCCACATGCCGCTTAAATGGGCTGCAGTTCTATTAATTCATAAATACTATTATAGTTCATATTTATTATTTTAGTTGTGTAAATAATTTTCCAAATAATACTTGAATATATTTTATAACTATACGACATTATTTTAAACAATAATATTTCTCATAACATGAATACATGAATATATTATTTACTGCACGAATATAGCAGAACAATACATGAATATATTTCTGAATTGATTAATACTTATATAATAAAAAATAATGCTGATGTAATTTAAAAAAAAATATTACCCCCTCCGTCCTATAATATAGGACGTTTTTTGACACTACACTGGTATCAAAAAGCGTCTTACATTATGGGACGGAGGGAGCATTATTTAAAATAATATTATGTTATCCAAAAAACCTGAATATATATAGGACTCCTCTTTTGTACTCCCAAGAGTACATACTCCCACTCCTCATTGATACCCATTAGCCATTAAAGAAACAAACCGAGCGCCATTTAGTTTCTGTACATGCAGGCAACTCTTGTTTTCCCGTGAGCATGCAACCAATTGATCCTATAATCAAGGATCATACCCCTTCTTCGCGTCCGTTCTAAACAAAAACCTCTTCTATCCACCAACGAAAACTGCATATGGTACGGGTGTGATTTATTTGGTGCATACACACATGTTCTGTATATAAAAATGTCCCTAAAAATGGCAGTTTATATTGCCAACTCTTGACAATATATATTCCTTTTATTTTGGAAGAAGTATGATGTCCAATAATCAGTATATACGTGTGGAAAAAATCAGTATATACCCACATTTGGCTGAGAGGGTATATACTTTTTAAGTGAGTTTATACTATATTTTGCTCATATATATGGAGTATATGCTACTTTGTTTGCGACTGAGGATATACCACGTTAAATTAGCTGAGAGCGTATATGGTGCTTTTTCATGAGCAAGTACATACACATTTTGACGGAGATGATATTTACTACTTTCTTCATGGAATATATACTTCCCTAAAAATATTGTATCTATTCATCAGATATACTGCCGACCCAATAATGCTTCCCAGCTAATTTATTAACTTGTTTGAACCAGCATATACAACATTTGGCTGAGAGGGTATATACTTTTTTTAAGTGAGTATATACTAAATTTTTGCTCATGTATATTGAGTATATGCTACTTTGTTTGCGAGTGAGGACATACCACGTTGTATTAGCTGAGAGCATATATAGTACTACTTTTTCATGAGCAAGTACATACACATTTTGATGGAGATGATATACACTACTTTTTCATGGAGTATATACTTCCCTAAAAAAATTGTATCTATCCATCAGATATACTTGCGACCCTATAATGCTTCCCAAATAAAGTTTCATCTTCACAGAAATGAGGGCATTTACAAAAGAAATTAATAGAGCATGCACATGCATTTTGCTTGTTCATCTCCCTGCATATGTGTAGCCTATATCCAATGACCCACCATGGGCCAAGCGCACCGGTGCATCTTGTGATTGGGCTACCCAGTTTACTAGTGCATCAGCTCGTTATCCGGTTGCCATGAATTCACTTGAAGAAATTCCATGTAGGCCGGCCATCAGCGTGCGTTGCGTATGGACCTCGTTGCAAAATGTAGCAGCTGGGACGCTGAACGTCAAATCTCATCTTCGTCGTACCGGCCACGCGCCGCGTGAGGCACTGTCCATCTTCATCCCCACTGCAAACATCTCCATTGGTTAGTGCATTAAAACACAAAAAACTCAAATGGTAGCATCAATCACTTATACGTACCAGGACATGGAATATTAGACGAAGAAGATTTGCCGTTGTTAGCGTCATCACCGTCAGCCGCTTATCTCGTCGTCGCTGTTGGATACCGCCGCCGTCACCGCACAAGCCGTCAAAATCGCCGCCCCCGGCTGTGCTAAATAGGAGAGGACGTGGTGGCCCCATGGGAGCTGTGTTCCGGTGCGAATATTAGTGAGGGCCAGGATCCCTATAAATGTGGATCAGTAACAATGTGCTAAACGGACGTGATCTCCGCATGCATAATTTTGGTGTGGTTATTTTTTTCTTAGGGCATGTACAACGGTTCTAGCTTAAGGATGTCACGTAAGATAAATGGTGAGGTGGAGGAGAGGGAAATCATAAGAGAAGGCTTGTCTTAGCTTATTTAAGCAAAGACAAGAGATGATAGCTTAGCACAATTTGTCTCACCATATTTTTAGGAATAACTAATTATTGAAGATAAGGCTAAGAGATGACCCATTGTAGACTTGTTTTTTTGTCATCTCTAATTTACATGCAAAACTTAAAATAAAACTATCTTAGCAACCATTGTACATGCCCTTATATAAATCAAAAGGTAAACGGTTAGCAAACGGGGGCGCCTGGTTAACTAGAGTAGCGACAAGTGGCCTAGGAGTATGTACTCCTGGGTGTATCAACTCATTTTTCTATATATATATATATATATATATATATATATATATATATATATATATAGAGGACCGCTAAAGTAAGCCCGAGCGACGCACTGCCACCCTGGTCGTGCCACCCTACCCGATCAAACTCATCCAGTCATCCTGCACGCTAGGGAAAATAACTACCCACGCACACTCAGATATTTATTTCGATGGTAACTAGATTACGAGCAATGGTTTTGTTAACCGTAAACCAGAGCAAGTGTCCACTATCTTCATGTCACGGTAATCACACTTTAACAAAACTAGATGATACCCCGCGCGTTGCTACGAGATTTTGTTATCGTGAACAGTATGATGATTCCATGGAAGATTGGGAAGTACTGAAACTCTTGGTAAGTCGACTCAGCCCAAAAGAATAAAACCAGTGGCTTTCAGTGTGATTCACTACAGGAAAATCCTGTTTTCTCGTGTGTTAGCCTATAAGCCGTGAGCTATTTTTTGGGTACTCGGCTTATGTTCCTCTAAGCCGAGTCTAGAAAAAAAAAACACCCGGCAAATAGAAAGAACTCGGCTTATGGCCATTTATAAGCCGAGTGTTGTAAAAAAGCTCTCGGCTTATAGGGAGCACACGGCATCTACTGAAAAAAACACTCGGCTTACAGCTCACGGTCGGCAAAGACATCTGCCACGTGTCTACAACGAAGGTGGCTGACGGCGCCGTCACGGAGCAGCCTATAAGCCGTGTGCCCTTAGATAGCACTCGGCTTACATGGTATATAAGCCGTGTGCCCTAGTATAGCCCCCGGCTTACATGGTATATAAGTCGTGTGCCTAATGAAAGCACTAGGCTTACATTTTTGCATATTTTTTGCAACCCATGACATTTACATGAAAATGGTTTAAAATGATTTTCAATGCATTTATCTTTACTATTTCATTATTACATCTTTCTCACCCATTTTCTCCCAACTAGTTTTCATGGGTCTTATTTTTGAAACCCTGAATTTAACGCCACTTCAACAATTTGATGGCCTTGTACTCTTCCAACCCCCTAGCGTACCCATATTAGGATCACATGCAAAAGTCACTACTGAAAAATCACTCTATGTAGAGTGCTTGGCTCTTCGCCGACAACCAAAACACGGGCACTCGGCAAAGCGAAGTAAGACGGTGGCCAGGCCAGCCCCTCCCTCGTCTGCACAAGGCCTACGCATGCCGCAAAGACAAAAAATAGGATTTTCCATGCCACTTCTGGGCAAGATTTCATGTGCTGCCTTGCAGATCTGCAATTTCCAGTGTTGAAACCCTAGTAGTGCAATAAATGTCTCAAATATTGCAGACGGGTCCGAAAAAATGTAGGGGCCAGGCACATGTCATTCGATGGTCTCCTTTGAGAGCACGAGAAGTTTCGAGGCCAAAGGAGCAACATGACCCGCACTTCCTTCACAAACTCGACATGTTCCCTCTCGGTACCCAGAGACTACCTCGGAGATGGTGTAGTTTACAAGCGGCTCCGGGGAAGGCCTGTTTCAAACGCGCCCAAACTTTTACCATAACCTACAGGGGCCATGTGATGACGTTGTGCCACCTCCCGAGGGTTTTCGGCATCATACGCTTTTCTGAGGATTCAAAACGATTGGAGCAGGCATGCTGCCAAGGTAATTTCGCCCCCGGTGAATGGGACATCCCCTCCCTCTACTGCACAAGGCATATGCATGTCGAAAAGACCTCACATAGGATTTTCCATGCCGCTTCTGGGCATGATTTCATGTGTCGCCTTGCAAATCTGCAATTTCCGACGCTGAAACCCTAGCAGTGCAATAATTGTCTCAAATATTGCAAGCGTGTCCGAAAAATGCGGGGGGGCTGGGACGTGTGATTCGATGGCCTCCTTTGGGAGCACGAGAAGTTTCGAGGCCAAAGGAGTAATAGGACCCGCACTTCCTTCACAAACCCGACACATTCCCTCTCAGTACCCAGAGACTACCTCGGAGATTGTGTAGTTTACAAGCGGCTTCACGGGAGGCCTATTCGAAACGCGCCCAAACTTTTACCACGACCTACAGGGGCCATGTGATGACATTGTGCCACCTCCCGAGGGTTTCCGGCATCATGCAATTTCCCGTGGATTTAAACTATTGTATCATGCATGCCGCCGAGGTAATTTCGCCCCCGGTGGCTGGTCCGGCCCCTCCCTCGTCTGCACAAGGCCTACACATGTCGCAAAGACATCACATAGGATTTTTCATGCCGCTTCTGGGCATGATTTCATGTGCCGCCTTGCAGATCTGCAATTTTCGGCATGAAACCTAAGCAGTGCAATTAATGTATCAAATATTGAAAGCGGGTCCAAAAAATGCGGGAGCCTGCCACATCTCATTCAATGGCCTCCTTTGAGAGCATGAGAACTTTTGAGGCCAACGAAGCAACAAGAACCGCACTTCCTTCACAAACCCGACACGTTCCCTCTCGGTATCCAGAGACTACCTCAGAGATGGTGTAGTTTACAAGCGGCCTCAAGTGAGGCCTATTCAAAACACACCCAAACTTTTACCACACCTTAAATGGGTTATGTGATGACATTGTGCCACCTCCCGAGGGTTTCCGGCATCGTGCGATTTTTTGAGGATTTAAACAGTTGGATCAGGCATTGCCCCCCGAGGTAATTTCGCTCCCCCCGGTGGCTGGGCCGGCCCCTCCCTCGTCTGCACAGGGCCTACACATGTCCCAAAGACATCACATAGAATTTTCCATGCCGCTTCTAGGCATGATTTCATGTGCCGCCTTGCAGATCTGCAATTTCCGGTGTTGAAACCCTAGGAGTGTGATAAAACGTCTCAAATATTGCAAGCAGGTGCGAAAAATGCGGGGGCGTGGCACTTGTGATTCGATGTCCTCCTTTGAGAGAACGAGAAGTTTTGAGGCCAACGGAGTAACATGACTCACACTTCCTTCACAAACCTGACACGTCCCCTCTCGGTACCAAGACTACCTCGGTGGCTGGGCCGCTAAGGTAATTTCGCCCGCCGGTGGCTGGGCCGGCCCCTCCCTCGTCTGCAGATCTGCAATTTTCGACACCTTGGTCACGGCATCATGGTGAACCCCCTTAATTTGGATGCCTGTCAAAGTAGTACTAGACCTAGCGGGCCCCATCTATCAAGGTTTTGGCAGAAAAACATACGTGGGGAGTCGAAAAACCACCGCCACTTGCTTATGGCCCAATGTTGATATGACATGTCACAATGACCTAATATATGTATGAAATATTGAAATAAAGGGTGATTTCATTTCTAAAAACAATGAAATAAAATACAATAAATAACATGGTCCATGTGGTAAGCTACCTGAAAACAAAAAAATGAAATACAGTAAAAATTGAGAAACCAAAAGGGAAATACTTTCTGTAATGAAATAAAAAAGAAAATAAAAAAAAATGTAAACCGTGTGTGGCACCCAACAGCTACCTCTGTGTCGGCGGCGGCGGTGGCGTGCTCACATTCTTAGTTGTTTAATTACTGTTTCCAAATTTCTGGAGAATGACATCTACTAATTACTAAGTGATACTGTATATAATGTGCTCTTTAGTATGGCGTCAGAAGAACTAAATTTTCAGTCATGAACTATTTTCTTTATTACATTTTTCTACTTGCTCACTAAACAATGCATTGCTGTCCAGTTTCTTTCCGAGTTCTTTCCATTCGTCACTGGTCCTTGGATTATTTTGTGCGCTGTATATTCAGTACAAGTTTGGCAATGTCCATTTTTGTCATTTAAGAGTTCTATTTTGCTCTGTTCCTGTAGTAACCATTTGGGACTCGGATACAAAGTATTGGACATGGGTGGTTGAATTTATAGGGACATGCTATCTTACTTGCCATTATGCAGCCTATAACATGCTTGTGTCATAAGGAGTTATTTTGAAAATAGAACATCTGGATATGAAATAACTAATTTATTTTGTACTGATTTACAACATGTGACTACTTTCTTTATCAGGTGTCCATGTTATTTCTTCACTTCTTTTTGGTTTTTGTGCTGCCCCGGTGAGAGCGGACAGCAAGAATCGGAAGCAGAGTGTGTAAGTCATGGATTTGTGCAGCTAGCTAGCATGAATAATATTGTATGTCTGATGCTTAGCCAAGCAGTGCTCCATTCATCTAAAAATAGATCGAGTGGTACTTTGATTTTTCTCCACCTAATGATTTTTTTTCGTATTTTCCTTATGAATACTTAGCTGAGCAGTGTTTGACAAATAATTAAATTCCCATACTCTATTAATGGGCATAACTCACAATTTGACAAATAATTAAATTCCCTATATTTAAGTGTTTCTTTCTTGTTCATATTTCTAATTCGTGAACTGAACCTCTATCCTTTTCTACAAATTAGGATAGCTAATAATGGTTTTCTTATTTATTTTCTGGGTGTTATATTACTAATGTGGAGAAATACTAGAATGAGAGGAAGTGAGATGTTTGGAACATGCCAATGGGCACCTATCTCATCTCTACTCTATTAATGTAAATGCCCCTGCATAGATGTCATGTTCTCCTGGATCTTCTTTTCAGCCATTCATGTGTACATTAATGTTATGCTAATCCATGATTTGTTCGTCCAACAGAAATGGGAGTTGATGTGACTGTATTTAGTATTCACCATGGGAACCTCATAGAGAATATGTGAATGTTGGTTATTTTCCCACTAGGTGATTTATGGTGTTCTTAGTCTCAAATCGATTCATAGAAGGGAAAGAAAGCTTCAACTGATTGCAAGGTATGACTGCATTGAGCCTTGATTGATTTTTTACAATAATATATGTGGCTTCCCTCTCATATATTCACCTTGGGAGGAGATGGTAATTTGCTTGTGTTAATGTTTGCAAAGATGCATTGTGCTCTAAATTTTTAGTACAAATTTGACTGAATATTTAGACTCTTGAATATGTGCGATCTTACAAAAGGATCTACATTTATTGCTTGAGAAGCCTTGAATTAGACAACTAGATATTGCTTGCATTTTTGTCACCATAGTTGTTGTCAAAATCCTTAAATGCATGTAAACAAAGAAATCTTAATGTTTATGCTGGTATAAATGACGCGCACCAATTGATTTGGTGCAGGAAGACCTATTCAAGGAATGACAACCAGAAAATACACCGAGTACTATCTTTTGTCTACCATACCGTATGAGTATAGATCAGGATGAGCCAACTAAGTCATGTGCTATAGAGCTTAGAAAACACTACTGCTGCTGCTAACCAAAGCCCTAACTTCCTGGCCCTTCTCTTTATGTTCTTCTAATCTTGTTGCAGGTTGAAATTAATGAGCTCTTGCTGATTGTTTATGCTTTACACACATTAGCTGAATCATAAGGCCCTAATCGACCACTCCTGAAAATAATAATGCTACATGTCTTCATGTTCTTGCTTGATCTGTGAAATGTAACCGTGTTTCGGCAAAACGGCAAAATTTTGAGCAGAATTTGAAGTTCGATGTGTACAGCCCGCGCAAGTCGAGCACCAGCCGGAAGGTCCCCTGCAGCAGCAACCTGTGTGATCTCCAGACTGAATGCAGTGCTGCAACCAACAGCTGCCCCTACAAGATCGAGTATCTGTCGGACAACACGTCGTCCAACGGGGTGCTGGTTGAGGATGTCCTATACCTTGCGACTGAGTCAGGGAAGTCCAAGATCACCCAAGCCCCCATAACATTCGGGTATGTCCCTTGTGATCTACTACATGACAATGCACAATTCCGAGTCATTGCTCATTTTTCTGTACTGAATTTGAATTTGAATTTGTGCGCATTGTTAGCTGTGGACGAGTCCAGACGGGTTCGTTTCTAGGCAGCGCCGCGCCGAACGGCCTGCTCGGGCTCGGCATGGACAGCAAGTTGGTGCCGAGTCTGCTGGCGAGCCAAGGAGTCGCCGCCAATTCCTTCTCCATGTGCTTCGGGGAAGACGGACATGGCAGGATCAACTTCGGGGACACGGGAAGCGCCGACCAGCTAGAAACTCCGCTGAACATTTACAAACACAAGTATGTTTGTTTTCATGTCTGACTGTTTCACAGGCAAACAATGTAGGTCTCTGACATTTACAACGTTCACGCGCTCTATTTCTGCAGTCCATACTACAACATTAGCATCATAGGAGCTAAGGCGGGAGGTAAAACGTTCAGCACAAAATTCAGCACAGTCGTGGACTCCGGTACCTCGTTCACGGCTCTCTCCGACCCAATGTATACCGAGATTACCAGCGCTGTAAGTAGATTTACCGCATTATACGAGTGGTTTCACCATATTTTGTATTTTCACAGTATTTACTGGTGGTGTCTATAAGGAGAACATATCCGGTCTATATCTGAATCTATGAACTATAATATCGATGATGTCGACTTATGTCTACATAGCCTGCCTTCGTATGCTTATATAACCTCAATATATCCTTCGTATGCTTATATATTATTGTTGTGAACCTTCGTTCGATGTATATTGCTTGCTTGTTAGATATATATATTTGTTGGTCATGTATATATTGTTGGATATGTATATATGTTGTTGTTGCCCTCTGAAGCAAGTTAAAAAAAATGCCATATGACCTGTAAGCCGTGTACCCCAGCGAATAGCACCCGGCTTATAGGCCATATAAGCCACGGGCAGGCTATAAGCCGTGTACCCCAGCAACATGGCACCCGGCTTATAGGCCAAATAAGCCACCGACAGGCTAGATAAGCCATGTGCTCAACTATCTGGCACCCGGCTTACATATAAACCGTGAACAGCCTGGAGGCACATGGCTTATATATAAACCGTGTGGCCCGCAGCAGCACCCGGCTTATATATAAACCGTGCAACATATGGGGCACTCAGCGTATGTATAAACCGTGCAACACATACTGGCACTCGTCTTATACAGATGGTGACACGTGGCCGTTAACAGCCGGCTGTCGTTATATTACTTTATTAAACCGTGTGCCTCGTAGAAACACACGGCTTATATATAAACTGAGTTTTTTTTTCATGGCACCCGGCTTATACCTGATAAGCCGGTCCACTGTAAGCCGTGTACTATAAGGCGGGAGTTTTACACGGCTTATGTATAAACCGAGTTTAAATCGGCATAAGCCGAGTGTATTAGCTACACGGTTTACAATTTTTTTCCTGTAGTGATTTAACATATGTATTATCGACATTGTGACATGAGTAGCAACCTGAATTGAGGCTACACAAAAGAACAGTATCACAGTGGTCTCTCGCCAGTTGGAAGCATGCGTCCAAACCGTTGACGCTCAACTCATCCATGCTTATATGGTAATAATGACATTCTGCGATTCAGTCAGTTAATCCTTAAAAATTAAGGGAGGAAACTAAATGTACCTTGCGAGATGATCAAACAGGAGTGCAGGGCATGGATGTTGTATGCATCTACAAGATAGGGTGCCAGCAACCGTGGTTGAGTCACCCTGCCAAAAATTTTGTTGGTTACCCATCCATTAACTTTGTAGGATACTTGTCCATTGACTGGAGAAGGAGTGAAATGCGTCAGTAGTCCATGAACTCAAATTGATTGCACACTTTAGGCCATTAACTCAGAAAGTGATCAGATTTAGTCCACAAACTCGTTTATTTGATCAAATAAGGCTAAAACCGATTAGGAAGGAGAAAAACCGGCCACATGACTACCACATCAGCGTTCCTCTTAGACCGTTCTGTAACTAACTATTGTTCAGAGGGCTCTTTTTGCAAACTGATCGGTTTTTCTACCAACGTATCTTAACTAACGGCGTATAAATGAAATAATATAAAGAAAAAACAACCTGGCATGGGATTTGAACCTACAACCTGTAGTTGTTGGCTACTAGCAAATGACCATTAAAACACAACCTGACTTGTGTATTAATTTGCATCCGACTATATATGTTACAATAAGTCTCTCTAAATAAGTATTATATGACCATTATATGACCATTACAAAAATAGATTCCATCAGAATCCAATTCTCTCTAAATAAGTATGAAAACTAACAGAATATACATATAATAACTCAGCGAAAAAAGATCAGATACGGGACCTTGTATACCAAACTACGAACGCAAGCAGCAAGAGTCATATATATGCAGCAAGCCAGGAACGAAGAATCTCCAACTTTGAAAGCAACTCAAAACTAATATCCCTTGCCGTGGAGGACGTCCAGCATACTTGCAACAGGAGGGGAACCTGATAAAGTTCAGAAATAAGCTCAGGTTTAGATGGGGTTAGCAATGTGGAAGCTCTCTCACCGACATCCATCTCTCCCCCATCCCCTTTCCCAACCACCATATCCATGATTCCATGGACTCCTTGCCGACCCGACCGAGCTCCTAGACGGGCGACGCAAGAAATCGTACTGCTCGGTTCTCAGCACGGTGGGTCGTCTCGTCACTATCGGTCTCGGTTGAAGATGACGATGGCTTCCTTACCGGTCTCGACGGCGCCCCAACTCGTTCCTCTCCTACGTTTGAAGTCCCACCGGAGCAGTAGCTGATGTTCTGGTCCACAACATCGCTCTCCTCGCGCCGGCCTATATATCGTGCATCCTCATTCCTCAGTAGCAGATTTTGCCTAATTCCTAAGCGAAAGACATGGTCCGGTCATGCATATCGCTAGGGTAGGCATCAGGCGACATCATAACATGTCGTTCGACAATACAGCGCCCTTCCACGCCATACTAAAGCCACCGCCGGTGCAACCTTGTTCGTCCATCAGCGGCCTGTGTCCTCACCATGAAGAACAACTCGTTAGGATTCTTGTGGGTAGGCAGCGGGGGAACCATTGAAACTTACCTATCGAAGAACACCAGCGTGCTGTCCAGCCTAGCAGTGGCGATCGGGCGAGCGAGCGGCTGCCCTGCAGATGTTGTCGACGGCTCTTCTACTGATTGGTACAGGACTGCAGGTGGTTGTGCCGCGAGATAGCAGCCAGCGAGAGTAGATCGGAGAGATGAAGATGGAAGGGCCGAGATAGGAGCGGAGATGCGGCTGGTGCCTAGTGGTGGATTTTTATGGTTCATGAATAGGGAGTGGAAGAGAAAAAATGCTCCTCAGTTACGGAAGGCGAAAGAGCTGTCGCTTCGGTGACCACTGACCAGGGAAAGGGCTACACGTGAAGAGCAGAATATTGCATCACAGGATTAATTGATTTGTGAGTAAAGAATTCATGACTTGACCATTGATGAGGTGGATAGGCTAGGATATGACGTGGCTGGATGTGATTGGATGCTGAGGTGTCTATCTTGCATGTTGAGATAAATCAAGTAGTGGGGTGAACTTCTTAAGTATATAGGATTAAATCCATTACTTTTTTTCGTCAACCGTTTTTCCCTCAATTAATTAGCCGGGAGAGGCCTATTCCTGTTGAGCGACCCGCCCGACCAGCGCGTAGGATTAGTTATTAGGCAAATTTTAACATGCTCCCTCTTACCCCTTATTTTTACATATGAGGTAAGAAGGTAAGAGTTAATCCGACCACTAATTAATGTGATCAACGGCTCAGATCTACTACATACTCTTACCTCTCATGTGAAAAGAGGGGGTAAGAGGGACCATGCTAAAACTGCTCTAGTTATTATGCGCACTCGCTTAGTTTAGCGCCTTACATGAACATTATTTAAATAACATTATATTAACATTACATGAACATTGTTTTAAAAGGGGCCAGAAGAAATAAAATCAAGAATCATCTGCATAGATTCTCATTTCCAAACAACTGCCGATATTCTCTATTTAAGTCCAATTTTAAGATGGATGATACTTCTGGTGTGATCAAGTCTATGCCCAGAAAACAGAACTGTGCAATGCATTGTAGGTAGCACTAGTACAGTGCACCTTCAGAGCTACCGTAGCAGGGTCGACTGCTTACGCAGTAGGCATTGGTTTCCTGGTACAGTGCACCTTCAGAGCTACTACTGAGCAGTCGACAGATTATGTACAAAATTTATTTCCTAGTTTATTTATTTTTAGAAGGAAGGCTCAAGTCGAGCCCGGCTTTGAATTAACAAAGCCATCAACCGGCCAAGATTACATCATCGACCCACTTACAGGAAAAGAGAAACAAAACAGCTAAGAGATACATAGTGCTCTGCAACAGGTAGCTAGCTTCATATAACCTTCAAGCAAAGATGAAGAAACTAAAGGCCAAGAGCAGCTTGAACAGGATGAAGCCCTCCACTGATCGCAGTCCACCAGTCAGAGACACCAAGAAGGCCTTGAGGAGACACAACTAGCAGATTGAAAATAGCACATTGTCAGCTCCATGGGCTGCGGCCAAAACGGATACGACCTCCTCCATCTCCGAAAGGGGCTCCCTGCCCCCTCGCCTGGCACGAGGCGCCGATCCGTCGGAAGATACAGACGCTCTCCCAAGAGCTAAGATGAGTAACCGCCGCCGTTGCCAACGGGAAGACCAAACTAGAGCACCGCCAACATGCAGCTCCGAGCTCGACAAAGGGGAACCTGGGCACAGAGAGGGGACTGCACGCGCGGAGAAGCAAATGCACGACGAGACTGTAGTTGACAAAGCTGCAATGGAGGAAGCCCAAGCACCGCAGACTCCAACCACGCAGCCGCCAAACGCCTACCAACAGATCGAGCTCGCCAATGCCCCAAATCTCACCAAAGGCTGCACCTTCATGAAGGTGACGACGCCATGGGCGTCGCTGCCGCCCAATCCAGAAGGATTTTGGCTTTCGCCTGGTAACGAGCAGGGCAGTAAGGCAAAAGGGGGAGGGGAGTAACATAACATCGCCTACAGGTAGGGGACAGCGCCCGCGGGCGTCGCCGCCGTCGTGGCCGGCTGAATCCCCCAACCCCATCTTCAAACCCGGCGTCGGCCGCCTGGGACGACCGAAGAACGGATCTGAAAGGGGGGCCCGAGCGATGGAGGCGAGGGCGTCAGATCTGGACGGGCGCCCCCACGGCACGGCGTCCAGCAGCCTCAACTCGCCGCCGCCTTGCCGCCCGCGCGACCAAGATAGCCGGCCAGCACCCGCGGCCGCCGTTGGCTAATGACGGCGACGCGCCACCACCTGAGGCCGCCGCCTCGGCTCCAGGCCCCCCCGCGCGCGACGGGGCAGGCAAATCCCCGCCGCCACCTTCCTCGGCGGCCGCGTGGCGTGCCGTCGACCCCCTCCGGTGGCGACGAGGAGAGGAGAAGGGAGAGGGAGGCCGGCGGCGGGCTAGGGTTGGCGCCGCCCGAGTCGCCCCTGTGGGAGCGACGCGGGGGCCAAGTGGGGGAATTCTCCATCGTATTTCCTAGTTTATCAATAATTCAAATAGGGGTGCGTCTATAAATACTATTTGGGTAGACTGAAAACTAGAATAATGTGTTTGTACTCCACTCTCAGAAGAAGTAAAGCAATGTAGAAATTACTTGTATTTTTGTCCTCCCTTAATGTAGAATCTATCCCAACTATCAGAATGATCCGCAAACACACCAAAACACACGAGTATGGTATTAGAGCATATCCAGCCATTGGCCCCTCGGGGGGCGCCTAAAAGTGCCGCATACGGGTGAGCCGGCGCAAAAATTGGGCCTGGGGCCAGTTGGTCCCCAGCCGCCGGCCCCAGGGCCACCCCCAGGCGCGTTTAAAAAAAGTATAGCACAGTTCGGCGAAGTTCGGCTAAAAACAAGTTAAATTTCGGCCAAACAAGATAAATTTCGGCGAAGTTCGCGGATTTTCATTAAACTAATCTAAAAAAACTGGCTGAAGTCGTCGCCGCCATCGTCGTCTTCGGCCTTCTCCTCCTTGACACGGGCGCCCCTGCTAGACCCCTGCCTGGCGTCGCCATGGCGGACTGGTGGCGGCGCGTCGTCGTCGTCGCCGTCGCTGTCGTAGATGACGACGACTCCGCCTTCGTCGCGGCCGCGTCGGCGCTTCGCGAAGCGGCGCAGGGCGGCGCACTGGCGCTCCTTCTCCTTGTCCCGCCGCTCCTTCTCCATCGCTCTGGAGTCCCTGCGCGCCCATTCCAGGGCCGCATCGTCGTAGTCGAGCTCCGTCTTCACCGGCGCGGCCGGCTCCTTCTTAACCGGCGCGAGCCCCGGCTCCGTCTTAACCGGCGCGAGCCCCGGCTCCGTCTTTGGCTTGACGAAGCGCGGAGGAGGAGCCGACGAGGAGGCGCGCCGGCCACCCTCGTTGATGACGATGCCGGCGCTGCGAGTGCGCCGGCCGAGCGGCGTCTTCGCCGCGGTCTCGGCCTTGACGCCAAGCAGGGCCAGAGTGCCAGAGGAGTGCGATGAAGATCCCGAGGAGGAAGAAGAGGAGGAGGACCCGAACCTCCGTGGCGCCCATGGCCCGGCGCGTCGGTGCTGCGCCGGGGCGGCCACCCTCGCCGGGTACGCCAACAGCGGGTCGTTGCCTCCGTCGAGGTACATCAGCACGCCCTCGAGTGTGCGGCCGGGGACGTCCCAGCACAGGTGGCGCCCCTCGCTGTTCTTCACGCCGCCGACCACCGGCGCACCATTGGTGGACGCCAAGCGCTGCTGCTGGCGGCGCTCGAAGTACGCCGCCCATGCAGCGTGGTTGTCGATGGCGTACTGGGGGAGGGAGAGCTCGGCGTCTGTGAGGGAGGCGCGCACGACCTCGACCTCCTCGGCGAAGTATTTGGGTTTCTCCACGGCGTCGGGCAACGGGGGAATGGGCACTTGCTAGGTGGCTTCTCACCCATCGTTGGTTACCCCAAGTGGAAGGTTTGAGATGCAGTGTAGCAGAAGTTTTCCCTTGGCAATACCAAGGATCGTTTTCCCTGAGACTCCCAGTTTCAACAAGAAGGTGTCAACTGCTTACGGCGCCAGATATGAGCAATCAACATGGACCTGCACACAGATACAAATAACTTTGCTCCCAACGAGTACAGAGAGGTTGTCAATCCCTCCGGCCTTGTAGTTTACAAAGGATCAAACGCAAGTGATAGTAGTGCTAGATATTGCTGCAATAGTAAGTAAAAGCGTAAAGTAAATAGCGGATGTGATCAATGATGGTAATATGGACCGGAGTCTCATGATGTTCACTAGTGATGTCTCTCTCCCAAAAGACGATAAAACAGCTATGTGAGGTAAACGAATTACAGCTGGGCAATTGACAGAATTATGTGCGCAAACCAATGCTAACTATGTTGCAAGAAAGGTTGAGACTCAAAGCATGGGCGGTACGCCGAGGTAAGTAGACCGAAATCCATCTGCATCTACTACTAATCATCCACCTTGAGATATCTATCCAGAACATCTCGCTGGTATTAAGTTGCCACCCATAGTGTAAACTCAAAGCAACAGACAACTGCATTAAAAGAACTTTGCGTAAAGTAAACAATCTTTGCACCCGCGGGCACAAGCACCGTTGTTTTCCCCCTTGTGGCAACAGCACATCCCCTAGACTCATGTTTCTGTCACTCAAACTAGTCATCGAGGGGCATGAACCCACAATCAAGCATAACGTTCCCTCTTGGAGTCACTACCTACTACTTGGCCAAAGCAATAAATAACAACGGAGAACATGCAAGAATTACTTATGAACATAAATATAAAAGAGGTGAATCAAATATATTACTCAAGCACAATCTGAACATAATCTCATAATCCATCGGATCCCAGAAAACTCATCATAGCAACAGCATAAGGATTACATATGTGCCTCGATCATGTAGGGCAGCTCACGAGGACTAATTAGTGAAGCACAAGAACGGGAGGAGAACATCACATAGCTACTGGTCATGAACCCATGGTCCAAGGGAGACTACTCACAACTCATTCGGGAGGCGTCCATGGTGGTGGAGAGGCTCCCGGTGGTGATCCTCCCCTCCGGCAGGGTGCCGGGAAGAGTTCTCTTGGTGCTCCCGATCTTGGAAGCGGCGACGGCGGCGGAACAGAGATGAGATCGTGAAAAAGAGTTCCCGTCTCGAGGGTTTTGGGAGACGCTTTAAATATATGCCAAAGGGGGGCATCAGCGGAGCCTCGGGGGGCCCAGGCGCCCCCCCGGCGCGACCCAGGGGGAGGCGCGCCGCCAGGGCGCCTGGAGCCCTGGTGGGCCCCCCTCCCGGCTGTACTTCAGGCGCACGGTAGCTTCTGAAACGCTGATTTTTTATATAATTTTTCTGGATTTTTCCTGACAGTTCTCGTAATATGAAAACCTGAAATACAAAAACAGCCGAAAACAGAAACTGGCACTGGGGTGCACTGAGTTAATAGGTTAGTCCAAATATGATCAAAAAGTGTATGGAAGTGTATAATTATCATAGCAATATCCCCAAAAGAGGCATGGAGCAAGCAGAAATTATAGATACGTTTTGGACGTATCAACATCCCCAAGCTTAATTCCTGCTCGTCCTCGAGTAGGTAAATGATAACAAGAATAATTTTTGTGGTGACATGCTATTAACCATATAGGACTTTTTCATAGTCATATGACAAAAGCTCACTGAGACAATGAATCTATAGTAATTAAGTTGCCTCATGAGAAAATCACAAAGAACTGAAAGTTTTACAATATGATACTGAAACATCAAATAGATTTGTAATGAACATGATGTGAAAATATGATAAAGTGATATCTAGCTTGCCCCCTTTAGTGAAGCAAAACATAAATGCAGGGGCACCTTCAAGGTTTAAGTGATGACTAGATACAATGATTTCAGAATAAACGATATCACGATCATGCAAAAGACAATGCTATTTTGGGACAATGCACATTACACTCAGAATGACAATTATGCTCTCAGTAGTTGGTTCTTTAAAAGAAGGTGGATACTCTAGAACCGTGGCTTTTGTTGGCAAGGTTGAAAACCCGTAATCGGAAACAAAGACAAAACATGTACCAGAGCTCTTGGTTTTAAAACAGAGGTAATAATAAATTTTTTTAGATCATGCATGTTTTGTCAACGAATGCTAGCAGACAACTCAATCACTTCTTGAGATGGACAAGTTTCGAGGAACGGCTCCCGAATGAGGGCCATCACATCCTCTTAATCTCCTTTGTTTATCACTGCCAAAGTTTTCTGATTTCTCATGAACAAAGCGTGAAGGAGGGTTTGTTTGTTATATTATCTTTTTGAGCCGGGCGCACTCAATGCCAGTTCCTTCTCGTATTATGGGTTTGCACATTATACATGCAATCCCGGGGTGAAGCTTGTCCAACTTAAAAAGATCATGAATTAACTACTACTTCCTCATGAACTTACAACAGAGGCACAAAATATGAATGCTTTTCTTTGAATAATTTCGAGATGGTACATGCAAGTCTCCGTTAGGAATGGCAGGTAAATACCATGTAGGAAGGTATGGTGGACTCATATGGCATAACTGGATTAAAGGAATGTGGATGCACAAGCAGTCAGTCCGCTTAGTACAGGCGAAGGTTAGCAAAAGACTGGGAGCGACCAACTAAGAGAGCAATGACGGTCATAATCATGCAGAGCGACAAAGCAACATTGAATCAGGCATGGAAGTTATATCGCTACTCAGAAACAAAAGATCATCAAGGCTTGACAGACTTTCTTTACAGTCTTAAATATGCGTGAGCATACGCCAAGTCAATCAAAATAAATTCTCGAAGGAAGATATTACTAAACCATACCACATCATAGGCAAACAAATCATGTTGGTACTCCAATAACACATTGGGAACCCCCCAGCTATTTGAGACTAACCATAAGAAAACATGAACTACTAAGCGCCATCGTGCACGTAGCATCTTTATCATAGACATATCAACCAATGCAACGGAAGCAAACTCTCTTAATAAGATAAGCATGATAACTAAAGAGAGCTCAAGCAACCAACTAATTGAAAGCTCTTTAAAAAGATAAGCATGAAAACTGAGAGCTGAACATGATAGTAGCTATTAAAAGACAAAGAACACATAAAGAAAGTTGAGTTCCGACTCGTTATGAAAATTCTATGTTATGTTCTAGGTAGAAGTGGAGCGTGTTTCTCTCCCACATAAAGAAAGTTGAGTTCCGACTCGTTATGAAAAGCTAAAGAAAATTAAAAGCAAGACGCTCCAAGCATAGCACATAACACATGAAGTGATTAAAATATAGTGGAACGAAAGACGAACTGATAAAGTTGATGGAGAAGGGGATGCACGGGGGCATCCCCAAGCTTGAGCGCTTGACACTCCTGAATCTTTTTATCATCTTCCCTCGCACACTTGAAAACTCCCTTCATACATAACTCATCATAATCTGATTAGCGAGGTTAGTACCCATAATAAAATAATTGTACCTTGCTGGAAATATGGATATTCTTGAAGGTCTAATGTTTCTCAAGATTGACAAAAGGTTTTTGCAAAGAAAAAGCAAGCTCTAGGTTTGCAAGATGAAGGAAAGGCAAAACAGGACAGAATCTGTGAAAAACAGATAAGCAGGTAGTAAATGATTTGTTCGGGGCACTTCTGCAACTCTAATAAAAAAACTCAGAACAGACGCACGAAAGACAATTATATAGAGCACGCTGTCGAAAACATTCAGACCAAAAAGATGATCTGGTGATTTTATACGAATTTTTCTATCCAAGGACAGAATCTGTTTCCTGGACAGCACCTCACAACTTTTGAACTTTCTTGCAATCAGAGGCTATACTTGGCACAAAATTGAAAAGCAAAGATACAATGATGATGCTACTGTAGTAAACAACATCAAGACACAACGAAAGCAAAATAAAACTTTTATTCATGTGGGCTGCCTCCCAAAAGCGCTTTCTTTTATGCCTTTAAGCTAGGAATAATGCATAGAGGAATCAATAACCATCGTAATAATCGGAGCTATAAATTGCTTCAAATGGTTCCTCAACAAGTTCACTCTTGTTCCTTCTAGGAAAGGGGTACACACCTTTTGCCTTTCCACGCAAGAAGATTTGCCCCTTACCTATATCAATGAAGCCTTTTACTGCTCGGAGGAAGTCCCTTCCAAGCACTATATTTCCTTGGTTTGGCTCCATGATGAAGAAATCAATAATTGCAATCCCTTTAAGGAATTTAACTGGCACGTCTTTTATTCTTCCCTGGATTTCAGAAATATCTCCATTAGTGTGTTCATGATAAGATGGTAATCTATCCATGTTAAATTTTAAAGAATCATGAACAATTTTTGGCATAGTAGAAACCATAGATCCAATATCACAATAAGCAAGGAAGTCTTGATTAGAGATGCTAATCCTAACAAAAGGCTCCCAATCATTGTCTATTTCCAAAATGTCTTTCTTATCAGGTTTGGGTTTCTCTACCTTCATCAAGTCTAGAGCATCCATTCTCTTCTCAATAGTAGCAAGTCTATCTATGACAGTATCAAAGTTATGATCATAAACAAAGTAACTAGATAGACCATGTATAATTTCAAGAGCTCTAGCTTCATCACACTCTAGGAAATATCCCTCGGCTATAATATCAAGAGAGTGTTTACACCATTTAAAAAGACCATGGTAAAAATTTCTAAGCACAATTTTTATAGGTATCCAGCATAATTCTCCTATGTGCATCAGAAATTCTGTCCCATGCCTTCTTCATATTTTCTCCATTCCTTTGATGGAAATCTAGAACTTCTGATTCCCTCAAAGCACCAAATCCTAACATGTTTGGATAAACAGAAAGGACTACTAACAGAAAAGCAAATAAATTTTTTTTTGTAATTTTTTTATAAAGGATACTAAAGCATAACTGAAAGGTAAACTAACAAGACTAAAAGCAAAGGTAAAAGATAGCGTGCAACTCCCCTATCCTGAAGAGTGGAGTCCCCGGCAACGGCGCCAGAAATTGCTTTGCTAGGTGGCTTCTCACCCCTCGTTGGTTACCCCAAGTGGAAGGTTTGAGATGCAGTGTAGCAGAAGTTTTCCCTTGGAAATACCAAGGATCGTTTTCCCTGAGACTCCCAGTTTCAACAAGAAGGTGTCAACTGCTAACGGCGCCAGATATTAGCAATCAACGTAGACCTGCACACAGATACAAATAACTTTGCTTCCAACGAGTACAGAGAGGATGTCAATCCCTCCGGCCTTGTAGTTTACAAAGGATCAAACGCAAGTGATAGTAGTGATAGATATTGCTGCAATAGTAAGTAAAAGCGTAAAGTAAATAGCGGATGTGATCAATGATGGTAATATGGACCGGAGTCTCATGATGTTCACTAGTGATGTCTCTCTCCCAAAAGACGATAAAACATCTACGTGAGGTAAACGAATTACAGCTGGGCAATTGACAGAATTATGTGCGCAAACCAATGCTAACTATGTTGCAAGAAAGGTTGAGGCTCAAAGCATGGGCGGTACGCCGGGGTAAGTAGACCGAAATCCATCTGCATCTACTACTAATCATCCACCTTGAGATATCTATCCAGAACATCTCGCTGGTATTAAGTTGCGAGTCCCACCCATAATGTAAACTCAAAGCAACAGACAACTGCATTAAAAGAACTTTGCGTAAAGTAAACAATGCTTGCACCCGCGGGCACAAGCACAGTTGTTTTCCCCCATGTGGCAACAGCACATCCCCTAGACTCATGTTTCTGTCACTCAAACTAGTCATAGAGGGGCATGAACCCACAATCAAGCATAACGTTCCCTCTTGGAGTCACTACCTACTACTTGGCCAAAGCAATAAATAACAACGAAGAACATGCAAGAATTACTTACTAACATAAATATAAAAGAGGTGAATCAAATATATTACTCAAGCACAATCTGAACATAATCTCATAATCCATCGGATCCCAGCAAATACATCATAGCAACAGCATAAGGATTACGTATGTGCCTCGATCATGTAGGGCAGCTCACGAGGACTAATTAGTGAAGCACAAGAACGGGAGGAGAACATCACATAGATACTGGTCATGAACCCATGGTCCAAGGGAGACAACTCACAACTCATTCGGGAGGCGTCCACGGTGGTGGAGAGGCTCCCGGTGGTGATCCTCCCCTCCGGCAGGGTGCCGGGAAGAGTTCTCCTGGTGCTCCCGATCTTGGAAGCGGCGGCGACGGCGGAACAGAGATGAGATCGCGAAAAAGAGTTCCCGTCTCGAGGGTTTCTGGAGACGCTTTAAATATATGCCAAAGGGGGGCATCAGCGGAGCCTCGGGGGGCCCAGGCGCCCCCCCCGGCGCGGCCCAGGGGGGTGGGGGGCGCGCCGCCAGGGCGCCTGGAGCCCTGGTGGCCCCCCTGGCTGTACTTCGGGCGCACGGTAGCTTCTGGAACACTGATTTTTATATAATTTTTCTAGATTTTTCCTGGCAGTTCTCGTAATGTGAAAACCTGAAATACAAAAACAGCCGAAAACAGAAACTGGCACTGGGGTGCACTGAGTTAATAGGTTAGTCCAAATATGATCAAAAAGTGTATGGAAGTGTATAAATATCATAGCAATATCACCCAAAAGAGGCATGGAGCAAGCAGAAATTATAGATACGTTTTGGACGTATCAGCACTCCCCCGTTGCTGAGTCTCCACCCCGTCGGCCCGGCGCGCATGTCCGGCAGCGCCGGGATGTTCGCCTGGAACAGGAGCCAGGACTCCTGTTCGCGGAGCGAACTGCAGCTGAAGCCGTTGGCTGCCGCCTCGTCTCCGGGGAAACGCTCTGCCATGGCGACGTGCTCGGGAGCGGTAGAGAGGGAGAGCGAGGGGCTGGGCGGCGGCGCTTGGGAGAGGTAGACGGAGAGGGAGGGGCTGGGCGGTGGCGAGGGGCGAGGCTGGTGTGGGCACAGGTGAGTGAGGCCACCGGCTATATAGCCGCTCCGCGCCCATGTGTACGCGTGCGAGGGAGGGGAGGCGTCGGCGCGTGATACGTCCAAAATGTATCTATAATTTCTGCTTGCTCCATGCCTCTTTTGGGTGATATTGCTGTGTTATTTATACACTTCCATACACTTTTGATCATATTTGGACTAACCTATTAACTCAGTGCACCCCGGTGCCAGTTTCTGTTTTCGGCTGTTTTTGTATTTAAGGTTTTCACATTACGAGAACTGCCAGGAAAAATCCAGAAAAATTATATAAAAAATCAGCGTTCCAGAACCTACCGTGCGCCCGAAGGAAAGCCGGGGGGGCCACCAGGGCTCCAGGCGCCCTGGCGGCGCGCCCCCACCTAGGCCGCGCCGGGGGGGGGGCGCCTGGGCCCCCCGAGGCTCCTCCGATGCCCCCCTTTGGCATATATTTAAAGCGTCTCGGGAAACCCTTGAAACAGGAACTCTTTTTCGCGATCTCATCTCTGTTCCGCCGCCGCCGCCGCTTCCAAGATCGGGAGCACCAGGAGAACTCTTCCCGGCACCCTGCCGGAGGGGAGGATCACCACCGGGAGCCTCTCCACCACCATGGACGCCTCCCGGATGAGTTGTGAGTAGTCTCCCTTGGACCATGAGTCCATGACCAGTAGCTATGTGATGTTCTCCTCCCGTTCTTGTGCTTCACTAATTAGTCCTCGTGAGCTGCCCTACATGATCGAGGCACATATGTAATCCTTATGCTGTTGCTATGATGAGTTTGCTGGGATCCGATGGATTATGAGATTATGTTCAGATTGTGCTTCAGTAATATATTTGATCTACCTCTTTTATATTTATGTTCATAAGTAATTCTTGCATGTTCTCCGTTGTTATTTATTGCTTTGGCCAAGTAATAGGTAGTGACTCCAAGAGGGAACGTTATGCTCGATTGTGGGTTCATGCCCCTCGATGACTAGTTTGAGTGACAGAAACATGAGTCTAAGGGATGTGCTGTTGCCACAAGGGGGAAAACAACGGTGCTTGTGCCCGCGGGTGCAAGGATTGTTTGTTTTACGCAAAGTTCTTTTAATGCAGTTGTCTGTTGCATTGAGTTTACACTATGGGTGGGGCTCGCAACTTAATACCAGCGAGATGTTCTGGATAGATATCTCAAGGTGGATGATTAGTAGTAGATATTGATGGATTTCGGTCTACTTACTTTGGCGTACCGCCCATGCTTTGAACCTCAACCTTTCTTGCAATGTAGTCAGCATTGGTTTGCGTTCGTGGTCCTGTCAATTGCCCAGCTGTAATTCGTTTACCTCAAATAGCTGTTTTATCGTCTTTTGGGAGAGAGACATCACTAGTGAACATCATGAGACTCCGGCCCATATTATCATCATTGATCACATCCGCTATTTACTTTTCGCTTTTACTTACTATTGCAAACATTATCTATCACTACTATCATTTGCGTTTCATCCTTTGTGAACTACAAGGCCGGAGGGATTGACAACCTCTCTGTACTCGTTGGGAGCAAAGTTATTTGTATCTGTGTGCAGGTCCACGTTGATTGCTAATATCTGGCGCCGTAGCAGTTGACACCTTCTTGTTGAACCTAGGAGTCTCTGGGGATTCGATCCTTGGTATCTTTGCCAAGGGAAAAACTTCCGCAACACTACATCTCACACCTTCCACTTGGGGTAACCAACGAGGGGCGAGAAGCCTAGCAAGATTTTTTCTGGCGCCGTTGCCGGGGACTCCACTCTTCAAGATAGGGGAGTTGCATGCTATCTTTTACCTTTGCTTTTTAGTCTTGTTAGTTTACCTTTCAGTTTTTGCTTTAGTATCTTTTATCAAAAATCACAAAAAAATTATTTACCTTTCTGTTAGTAGTCCTTTCTGTTTAGCCAAACATGTTAGGATTTGGTGCTTTGAGGGAATCAGAAGTTCTATATTTCCATCAAAGGGATGGAGAAAATGTGAAGAAGGCATGGGACAGAATTTCTGATGCACATAGGAGAATTATGCCTTGGATACCTATAAAAATTGTGCTTAGGAATTTTTACCATGGTCTTTTTAAATGGTGTAAACACTCTCTTGACATTATAGCTGAGGGAGATTTCCTAGAGTGTGATGAAGCTAGAGCTCTTGAAATTATACATGGTATATCTAGTTACTTTGTTTATGATCATAACTTTGATACTGTCATAGATAGACTTGCTACTATTGAAAGTAGAATGGATGCTCTAGACTTGATGAAGGTAGAGAAACCTAAACCCAATAAGAAAGACATTTTGGAAATAGACAATGATTGGGAGCCTTTTGTTAGGATTAGCATCTCTAATCAAGACTTCCTTGCTTATTGTGATATTGGATCTATGGTTTCTACTATGACAAAAATTGTTCATGATTCTTTAAAATTTAACATGGATAGATTACCATCTTATCATGAACACACTAATGGAGATATTTCTGAAATCCAGGGAAGAATAAAAGACGTGCCAGTTAAATTCCTTAAAGGGATTGCAATGATTGATGTCTTCATCATGGAGCCAAATCAAGGAAATATAGTGCTTGGAAGGGACTTCCTCCGAGCAGTTAAAGGCTTCATTGATATAGGTAAGGGACAAATCCGCTTGCGCGGAAAGGTAAAAGGTGTGTACGCCTTTCCTAGAAGGAACAAGAATGAACTTGTTGAGGAACCATTTGAAGCAATTTATAGCTCCGATTATTACGATGGTTATTGATTCCTCTATGCATTATGCCTAGCTTAAAGGCATAAAAGAAAGCGCTCTTGGGAGGCAGCCCACATGAATAAAAATTTTATTTTGCTTTTTTTGTGTCTTGATGTTGTTTACTACAGTAGAATCATCATTGTATCTTTGCTTTTCAATTTTGTGCCAAGTATAGCCTCTGATTGCTAGAAAGTTCAAAAGTTGTGAGGTGCTGTCCAGGAAACAGATTCTGTCCTTGGATAAAAAAATTCGTATAAAATCACCAGATCATCTTTTTGGTCTGAATTTTTTCGGAAGCGTTCTCTATATAATTGTCTTTCGTGCATCTGTTCTGAGTTTTTTGATTAGAGTTGCAGAAGTGCCCCGAACAAATCATTTACTACCTGCTGTTCTGTTTTTCACAGATTCTGTCCTGTTTTGCCTTTCCTTCATTTTGCAAACCAAGAGCTTGCTTTTTCTTTGCAAAAACCTTTTGGCAATCTTGAGAAACAGTAGAACTTCAAGAATATCTTTATTTCCAGCAAGGTATAATTATTTTATTATGGGTACTAACCTCGCTAATCAGATTATGATGAGTTATGTATGAAGGGAGTTTTCAAGTGTGCGAGGGAAGATGATAAAAAGATTCAGGAGTGTCAAGTGCTCAAGCTTGGGGATGCCCCCGTGCACCCCCAAGAAATATTCAAGGAGACTCAAGCGTCTAAGCTTGGGGATGCCCCCGTGCATCCCCTTCTCCATCAACATTATCAGTTCGTCTTTCGTTCCACTATATTTTAATCACTTCATGTGTTATGTGCTATGCTTGGAGCGTCTTGTTTTTAGTTTCCTTTTTAGTTTTTCATAACGAGTCAAAACTCAGCTTTCTTTATGTGGGAGAGAAACACGCTCCACTTCTACCTAGAACATAACATAGAATTTTCATGACTATCCTTGCTGTGTGTGTTCTTTGTCTTTTAATAGCTACTATCATGCTCTGCTCTTAGTATTCATGCTTATCTTTTCAAAGAGCTTGTGTTTAGTTGGTTGCTTGAACTCTCTTTAGTTACCATGCTCACCTTATTAAGAGAGTTTGCTTCCGTTGCATTGGTTGATATGTCTATGATAAAGATGCTACGTGCATGATGGCGCTTAGTAGTTCATGTTTTCTTATGGTTAGTCTCAAATAGCTGGGGGGTTCCCAATGTGTTATTGGAGTACCAACATGATTTGTTTACCTATGATGTGGTATGGTTTAGTAATATCTTCCTTCGAGAATTTATTTTGATTGACTTGGCGTTTGCTCACGCATATTTAAGACTGTAAAGAAAGTCTGTCAAGCCTTGATGATCTTTTATTTCTAAGTTGCGATATAACTTCCATGCCTGATTCAATGTTGCTTTGTCGCTCTGCATGATTATGACCGTCATTGCTCTCTTAGTTGGTCGTTCCCAGTCTTTTGCTAACCTCCACCTGTACTAAGCGGACTGACTGCTTGTGCATCCACATCCTTTTAAACCAGTTATGCCATATGAGTATACCATACCTACCTATATGTGGTATTTCACCGCCACTCCAAGTAAATTTACATGTGCTACCTTTAAAACATTCAGTTTTTTGCAATACATAGCTCATGGAAAAGTAGCTTAAAAACTATTGTGGTAAAGAATATGTCGCTTATGTATCTTATTTCTTATAAGTTGCTTGCTGAGCGGTATCCATGTTTCTGGGGACGCCATCAACTGTTACACTTTTGTTGAATATCATGTGAGTTGCTATGCATGTTCGTCTTGTCTGAAGTAAGGGTGATTTGCCATGAGTTGAATGGTTTGAGTATGCATATTGTTAGAGAAGAACATTGGGCCGCCAACCAAAGCCATGTATCATGGTGGAAGTTTTAGCTTGGACATTAATCCTCAATCTCTTATGAGAATATGCTTAAGCATTAAAGAGGAGTCCATTATCTATTTTCTATGTTGTCCCGGTATGGATGTCCTCAAGTTGAGATCTATCAAAAACGAGAAATCAAATGCGATCTATCTCCTTGGACCTTTGTACAGGTGACATAGAGGTACCCCTTTGTGACACTTGGTTGAAACATATGTAATGCAATGATAATCCATGGAAATCTGAGCTAATTAGGACAAGGTGCGAGCACTATTGGTATTCGATGCATGAGGCTTGCAACTTATAGGATGTCTTATGCATAACACATATGAAGTACTACTACCGTTGACAAAATTGTTTCTATGTTTTCAAAATAAAAAGCTCTAGCACATGAGTAATCCCTGCTTCCCTATGCGAAGGGCCATCCTTTTACTTTTATGTTGAGTCTCCACCTTCTTTTTAAAGCACCAACTACTGAGAGCATGATTGTCATTCTGAGTGTAATGTGCATTGTCCCAAAGTAGCATTGTCTTTTGCATGATTGTGATATCGTTTATTTTGAAATCATTGTATCTAGTGATCACTTAAACCTTGGAGGTGCCCCTGCATTTATGTTTTGCATCACTAAAGGGGGCAAGCTAGATATCACTTTATCATATTTGCACACCATGTTCATTACAAATCTATTTGATGTTTCAGTATCATATTGTAAAACTTTCAGTTCTTTGTGATTTTCTCATGAGGAAACTTAATTACTACAGATTCATTATCTCAGTAAGCTTTTGTCATATGACTATGAAAAAGTCCTATACGGTTAATAGCATGTCACCACAGAAATTATTCTTGTTATCATTTACCTACTCGAGGACGAGCAGGAATTAAGCTTGGGGATGTTGATACGTCCAAAACGTATCTATAATTTCTGCTTGCTCCATGCCTCTTTTGGGTGATATTGATATGTTATTTATACACTTCCATACACTTTTGATCATATTTGGACTAAACTATTAACTCAGTGCACCCCAGTGCTAGTTTCTGTTTTCGGCTGTTTTTGTATTTCAGGTTTTCACATTACGAGAACTGCCAGGAAAAATCCAGAAAAATTATATAAAAAATCAGCGTTCCAGAACCTACCGTGGCCCCCCGAGGCTCCTCCGATGCCCCCCTTTGGCATATATTTAAAGCGTCTCGAGAAACCCTCGAAACAGGAACTCTTTTTCGTGATTTCATCTCTGTTCCGCCGCCGCCGCTGCTTCCAAGATCGGGAGCACCAAGAGAACTCTTCCCGGCACCCTGCCGGAGGGGAGGATCACCACCGGGAGCCTCTCCACCACCATGGATGCCTCCCAGATGAGTTGTGAGTAGTCTCTCTTGGACGATGAGTCCATGACCAGTAGCTATGTGATGTTCTCCTCCCGTTCTTGTGCTTCACTAATTAGTCCTCGTGAGCTGCACTACATGATCGAGGCACATATGTAATCCTTATGCTGTTGCTATGATGAGTTTGCTGGGATCCGATGGATTATGAGATTATGTTCAGATTGTGCTTGAGTAATATATTTGATCTACCTCTTTTATATTTATGTTCATAAGTAATTCTTGCATGTTCTCTGTTGTTATTTATTGCTTTGGCCAAGTAATAGGTAGTGACTCCAAGAGGGAACGTTATGCTCGATTGTGGGTTCATACCCCTCGATGACTAGTTTGAGTGACAGAAACATGAGTCTAGGGGATGTGCCGTTGCCACACGGGGGAAAACAACGGTGCTTGTGCCTGCGGGTGCAAGGATTGTTTACTTTACGCAAAGTTCTTTTAATGCAGTTGTCTGTTGCATTGAGTTTACACTATGGGTGGGGATCGCAACTTAATACCAGCGAGATGTTCTGGATAGATATCTCAAGATGGATGATTAGTAGTAGATATTGATGGATTTCGGTCTACTTACTTTGGCGTACCGCCCATGCTTTGAACCTCAACCTTTCTTGCAATGTAGTCAGCATTGGTTTGCGTTCATGGTCCTGTCAGTTGCCCAGCTGTAATTCGTTTACCTCACATAGCTGTTTTATCGTCTTTTGGGAGAGAGACATCACTAGTGAACATCATGAGACTCCGGTCCATATTACCATCATTGATCACATCCGCTATTTTCTTTTCGCTTTTACTTACTATTGCAAACATTATCTATCACTACTATCATTTGCGTTTAATCCTTTGTGAACTACAAGGCCGGAGGGATTGACAATCTCTCTGTACTCGTTGGGAGCAAAGTTATTTGTATCTGTGTGCAGGTCCACGTTGATTGCTAATATCTGGCGCCGTAGCAGTTGACACCTTCTTGTTGAACCTAGGAGGCTCTGGGGATTCGATCCTTGGTATCTTTGCCAAGGGAAAAACTTCCGCAACACTACATCTCACACCTTCCACTTGGGGTAACCAACGAGGGGCGAGAAGCCTACCAGCGCGCCGTCCAGTGACGCGCCGCCCGTGAGGACACTAGTAGAAAATGGGCCTATTGTCCCGGTTCGTTAGGGCCTTTTGTCCCGGTTCTTGAACCGGGACTAAAGGGTCAGTACTAATGCCCTAGCCCTTTAGTCCCGGTTCAAACAAGAACCAGGACAGATGGGCCTCAACGTGGCCTGTGCGCGGAGCCTAGGCAGAAGGGCCTTTGGTCCCGATTGGTGCTTTGGTCCCGGATGGTGGCACCAACCGGGACCAATTGGCATCCACGCGTCAGCATTTCTGTGGCTGCGGTTTTTGTTTTTTTTTGA
>LR738712.1:768686896-768767286 GCA_902687465.1 Secale cereale
TTTTTGCTTTATTTTTTAATTATTTTTTGCTTTTAGTTTCAGAAAAATTATAAACTTTCTGTTAGTGCCATTAGTTTTCAAATATGAAAACACTTTTCTGTTTTTTTGTTTTCTTTGTTGCTTTATTTATTTTATTTTGTTTCTACTTACAACAAAATACTTATTGTTGCTATTTTTTTCCTGTTTTTTGTTTTTTTTCTGCATTATTTTTTTCTTTTGTTTTTTGCTTTATTTTTTAATTCTTTTTGCTTTTAGGCAGCAAAATTATAAACTTTCTGTTAGTGCCATTAGTTTTAGAAAAATAATAAACTTTATGTTAGTGCCATTAGTTTTCAAATTTGAATAGTTAAAATTAGAATTCGTTGAAATTTGTGTGAATCATAAGTTTGTGATTAACTTTACTAAAAAAAATGAACTTAGATGCGCCTATAGAGAAAATTCAACCTAAATTCATAATAAATTTCTATGAATTTCAGAGAAATTCACTATGAATTTAGGTCAAATTCCCTGTATAGGGGCATCTATTTTCACTTTGAGAGGAGCTCAACAAGGCAGAGAGGGACGGGCTTATAAACCGGTGTGAGCGCCCTTCGGTTGGCGAGGTGGGACAAAACTCTGACCGCAACAAGGACCAACCCTTTAGATCCCGGTTTGTGGCACAAACTGGGACTAAAGGTCATGGGCCAGGGGCGAGGCGCATTGGTCCCGGTTCGTGCGTGGAACCGGGACCAAAAGGTCCAGACGAACCGGGACCAATGGCCCACGTGGTTGCCCTCTTGAGTGTTCTTGGTGAGAACATAGTTGACATGGAGCGAACCGGGATTAATGGTATTACGAGGGCCGAACGATAAGACATTAAAGCATTTCAAATGAACTCTGAAAAAGTTGAAAGTTGGCATGGTATCATAATTTCACACACATAGCTTAGGTCAATGGTATCATACTCGTCTGTTACAAAGTTGGCATGGTATCATCATAATAGTTGCGGAAGAAAGTCTTCACTTTTTCTTCGCTTGTGTCATTTGCTTATTACGCCGTAACCATGGATTATCTTCATCGTTTATGAGGATGCTTGGGTCAGCCTTGACTTTGAAGGGAGAAATTTCATGAAACTTTTCATAATCTTCAGACATGTCTATCTTGCCCTCCACTCCCAGGATGTCCCTTTTTCCTGAAAGAACTATGTGGCGCTTTGGCTCATCGCATGATGTATTCGCTTCCTTATCTTTTCTTTTTCTCGGTCTGGTAGACATGTCCTTCACATAGATAACCTATGCCACATCATTGGCTAGGACGAACAGTTCGTCAGTGTACCCAAGATTTTTCAGATCCACTGTTGTCATTCCGTACTGTGGGTCTACCCGTACCCCGCCTCCTGACAGATTGACCCATTTGCACTTAAACAAAGGGACCTTAAAATCATGTCCGTAGTCAAGTTCCCATATGTCCACTATGTAACCATAATATGTGTCCTTTCCCCTCTCGGTTGTTGCATCAAAGCGGACTCCGCTGTTTTGGTTGGTGCTCTTTTGATCTTGGACAATCGTGTAAAATGTATTCCCATTTATCTCGTATCCTTTGTAAATCAATATAGTCAAAGATGGTCCCTTGGACAATAAATACAGCTCATCACAAACAGTGTTGTCACCTCTGAGACGTGTTTCCAACTAACTGCTGAAAGTCCTGATGTGTTCACGTGTAATCCAGTCGTCGCACTGCTCCGGGTGTTTGGAGCGCAGACTGTTCTTGTGTTCATCGACATACGGGGTCACCAAGGTAGAGTTCTGTAGAACTGTGTAGTGTGCTTGAGACCAAGAATATCCGTCCCTGCATATTATTGAGTCCCTTCCAAGCGTTCCTTTTCAAGACAGTCTCCCCTCATACCGCGATTTAGGGAGACCTATCTTATTAAGGTCAGGAACGAAGTCAACACAAAACCCGATGACATCCTTTGTTTGATGGCCCATGGAGATGCTTCCTTCTGGCCTAGCACGGTTATGGGCATATTTCTTTAGGACTCCCATGAACCTCTCAAAGGGGAACATATTGTGTACAAATACGGGCCCTAGAATGACAATCTCGTCGACTAGATGAACTAGGACGTGCGTCATGATATTGAAGAAGGATGGTGGGAACACCAGCTCGAAACTGACAACACATTGCGCCACATCACTCCTTAGCCTTGGTACGATTTCTGGATCGATCACCTTCGGAGAGATTGCATTGAGGAATGCACATAGCTTCACAATGGCTAATCGGACGTTTTCCGGTAGAAGCCCCCTCAATGCAACCGGAAGCAGTTGCGTCATAATCACGTGGCAGTCATGAGACTTTAGGTTCTGGAACTTTTTCTCTGGCATATTTATTATTCCCTTTGTATTCGACGAGAAGCCAGTCGGGACCTTCATGCTGAGCAGGCATTCAAAGAAGATTTCTTTCTCTTCTTTCGTAAGAGCGTAGCTGGCAGGACCTTCATACTGCTTCGGAGGCATGCTATATTTTTCGTGCAAACGTTGCAGGTCCTCCCGTGCCTCAGGTGTATCTTTTGTCTTTCCATACATGCCCAAGAAGCCTACTAGGTTCACGCAAAGGTTCTTCGTCCCATGCATCACGTTGATTGAAGAGCGGACCTCTAGGTCTTTCTAGTAGGGTAGGTCCCAAAATATAGATTTCTTCTTCCACATGGGTGCGTGTCCCTCAGCGTCATTCGGAACAGCTAGTGCGTCGGGACCCTTTCCAAAGATTACGTGTAAATCATTGACCATAGCAAGTACGTGATCACCGATACGCATGGCGGGCTTCTTCCGGTGATCTGCCTCGCCTTTGAAATGCTTGCCTTTCTTTCGACATTGATGGTTGGTCGGAAGAAATCGACGATGGCCCAGGTACACATTCTTCCTACATTTTTCCAGGTATATACTTTCAGTGTCATCTAAATAGTGTGTGCATGCGTGGTATCCTTTGTTTGTCTGTCCTGAAAAGTTACTGAGAGCGGGCCAATCATTGATGGTCACGAACAGCAACGCCTTTAGGTTAAATTCCTCCTGTCTGTGCTCATCCCACGCACGTACACTGTTTCCATTCCACAACTGTAAAAGTTCTTCAACTAATGGCCTTAGGTACACATCAATGTCGTTGCCAGGTTGCTTAGGGCCTTGGATGAGAACTGGCATCATAATGAACTTCCGCTTCATGCACATCCAAGGAGGAAGGTTATACATACATAGAGTCACGGGCCAGGTGCTGTGATTGCTGCTTTGCTCCCCGAAAGGATTAATGCCATCCGCGCTTAAAGCAAACCATACGTTCTTTGGGTCCTTTGGGAACTCCTCCCAGTACTTTCTCTCGATTTTTCTCCACTGCGACCTATCAGCGGGTGCTCTCAACTTCCCGTATTTCTTACGGTCCTCACTGTGCCATTGCATCAACTTAGCATGCTCTTCGTTTCTGAACAGACGTTTCAACCGTGGTATTATAGGAGCATACCACATCACCTTCGCAGGAACCCTCTTCCTGGCGGGCTGGCCGTCAACATCACCAGGGTCATCTCGTCTCATCTTATACAGCAATGCACCGCATATCGGGCATGCGTTCAGATCCTTGTATGCACCGCAGTAGAGGATGCAGTCATTAGGGCATGCATGTATCTTCTGCACCTCCAATCCTAGAGGGCATACGACCTTCTTTGTTGCGTATGTACTGTCGGGCAATTCATTATCCTTTGGAAGCTTCTTCTTCAATATTTTCAGTATCTTCTCAAATCCTTTGTCAGCCACATCATTCTCTGCCTTCCACTGCAGCAATTCCAGTACGGTACCGAGCTTTGTGTTGCCATCTTCGCAATTGGGGTACAACCCTTTTTTGTGATCCTCTAACATGCCATCGAACTTCAGCTTCTCCTTTTGACTTTCGCATTGCGTCCTTGCATCGATAGTGACCCGGCGGAGATCATCATCATCGGGAACATCATCTGGTTCCTCTTGATCTTCAGCAGCTTCACCCGTTACAGCATCATTGGACACATCGTCTGGTTCCTCTTGATCTTCACCAGCTCCCCCCATTGTAGCATCATCGTATTCAGGGGGCACATAGTTGTCATCGTACTCTTCTTCTTCGCCGTCTTCCATCATAACCCCTATTTCTCCGTGCCTCGTCCAAACATTATAGTGTGGCATGAAACCCTTGTAAAGCAGGTGGGAGTGAAGGATTTTCCGGTTAGAGTAAGACATCGTATTCCCACATTTAGTGCATGGACAACACATAAAACCATTCTGCTTGTTTGCTTCAGCCGCATCGAGAAACTCATGCACGCCCTTAATGTACTCGGAGGTGTGTCTGTCACCGTGCCGGTTCATCTGCGTGCATTATATATAACTAGTAAAGTGGCCCGCTCGATGCGCAGGCTAGATTTTAACATTTTTTTAATAAAAACATATTGTTTGATTTGGATAAAGAAAATTGGAACCCAATATGACGATTATTGTGCGGGCGCAATCTTTGAATTCTCTATTACGCTATATGATTGAATTTCTTATATGTAGTAAGTCCATACATAATTATGATGACTTTATTTTGTGGGCTCATTCAAAATCATTATTTATTGTTATTATTTTTATTGTTATTCTTACAAAAACAATGTTAAAGTCAACCCATATGAAAAGAACTAATTTAATGTAAGTATAGTATCCGAAGTCCTAGTATAGTAATATCATTTTTTTAATTTTACTATATTCTTCCATTTTGAAAATGTATTTGTATTATGAATCTAGCACTTTTGTTAAAATACAAATATGGGAAAACTAATACATTATTGATCCCAAAATTAAACAAAAATGTATACATTAACTTGTCTTTATCATCGATTAATTACAACCAGATCATAAGTTAAAATAATGGATATTTATATTATTAATCGACCAAGCGTAGTGCTTTTTCTCTCGTAGATTGTGATTTTTCAATAGTGTCATGTGTTTTTGTTTATGTGCAAATAATAGTTCACCTATAATATTTTATGAGAATGGGAAACAAATATAAGAAATAGAACTTACAGAATTATATGGACAGCTATTCTTCGAAAATAGTTTATGATGTCACCATCTCATTCACGTGTGAGGATGCGATCTAATGTCTAATATGGCATTCTTTCATGCGTAAGAAATTTCAAGTTATAACACCACGACATGAGTTCGATATAATATTAACTCTACAAAACTAATGAAGTAAGTTCAGTAAAAATTAATATGTGATTTTTAGAGACTGTGATTTTGAAGGGGTATTAATTTTTTGTAATGTTAACTGGACACATTGGTGAGAAACAGAAGTGGAATAGATGGCACTAAAGCTGAGAAAAAAGAACTTTGTTGAACAATAATTAACCGGATACGAACTTAAAATGTATCATACCTTTGCCGTTAACAACTATATATAGCAGTAATTTTTATATTTATAATTAGCACTCAAACTAACTTTTTAGGAAGCATACTAATTAGTTAGATATTCAAGGATGCATTGATAACACTAAACACGATCATCTAGCATTGGGGCTCATGTCCAATGCACTACAAGCAAAGGATTCAAGACTACGTTTTGCTATAATGTAAAACAATAGTGTACTTCATGGAGATCATGTTTGCATATGCATATGGAATTCATCAATAGTAGGTAGTAAAGTCCTAGCTAGCTTAGCTTAGCTTAGGATAACGCCCTGGTATCTAAACTGCTTCATATATGCCATCTAATTGTATGGGTCAAATAGACTAACCTGAAGCTCATGGTTTAGATGTTTCATTGATAATATCCTTTCCACATGACTGGCGACCGATTATACAGTAGTCTACATGTATTATTTAACATTGAGATACTGCATCAACCAAATCATAGCACCTGAGGTGCCTCTTCTAGTAGACGGTGAGAGCATATCTGTAATAATCATCCTTTGTATAACATTATTTATACCTCCAAATGTTGCACCAAACATGTTCATCTTGATAGTCAAGCCCTATTGGAGTGCCACAGTTCAAGCAACTACCGGTACCCAGGAAGCCTCGACGTAGCAAATGACGTACTGCTCTGTTTCGCGCCGGCGCCATGTGTCCCACTTGTTTCCCCGAGCACGTCGGTATCGACAAAGGAACGACAGTCGCTAGATTAAAGGAAAGTGAGATGGAAAGACACACTCGAGGAGGAAGATGTTTTTTTTTTGCGAGATAAAGGGAGTTTTATTGCATATTCATAGAGTTACAGTCGAGAGGCCACAAGTCCTCGATACAAGGTGGGGCCACTCCGAGCCAAACTGCCGTAGCACGCTCGGTGCGGCTATACTTAGCCAACCGATCGGCAACTCTATTTTGAGTTCTACTAATTTTTTGAGGAAAAAACTCCCTACTATCTAGAAGTGACTTAATCTCCTGGATTATCTGACCATAAGAAGAGCGGAGGAGGACATTAGAAGATAGACTAGACAATGCCTCCGAAGAATCCGATTGCACTACCACCGGCAACTCCGAGTGCTGCACCGCCAGGGCCAGTCCTTGCATGATTGCATGTAGCTCTGCTTCAAGGGGATCATTGTAGTAGAAGATGAAGCGGTAAGCTGCGAATAGGATCTCACCTCTAGCATTCCGTAGCACCATCCCAATACCCGTCGTGCCGTCCTCATGCAGGAAGGAACCGTCGACCGAGAGCGCCAGTTTATCAGGCGGAGGCGCCAGCCAAGGTAAGGCTGGCAGCACATTACACTGTCCATGCGGAGCAACTGGCTGTATAGGCATTTTCCCTTTCATGATCTCCTCCGTTGAGAATCTACTGGCCAACTTAATAGATTTATAGTAGCCGTCCAAGAATTCGACCGTAGCTAGAACCGGAGGAGCTTCCTTGCCGTGGGATACATCATTTCGAACTTGCCGAATCCTCCAGAGAAGCATAAGAAGCATGTCTATCACCTCGGGTGAACATTTCTAAAGCAGGGAGAGGAGCCACTCCTTGCCATCATTGAGGATCAGGTTATCCGCCGGCAAGGGCCATCGGGCACGCATATTTGTCCAGATCAGTCTAGCCTGAGGGCATGCGATAAGAGCATGGAAGGAGTTCTTCTCCTCAACCCCGCAAAGTAGACATGTAGATCACGTCTTCAGGTGACGGTGAACCATATACCACTGCGTCGCCAGGGTCCCTGTCACACACCTCCATGTGTGGATCTTCATCTTCTGCGGCACCCCGGAACGCCAAACTAGGTTCCATCCCCCACGATTCCCTCCCGGAGCACCACTTGATGCACCCTCAGCAAAGGCAGTATTGTGATCACATGTAGCAACATTATAGACACTTCTCACCGAGAACACCCCGCTCTTTTCAGGATACCACGCCCAGAAATCCTCACGTTGGCGCGGCGAGGTCCTGATCTTCAGGATTTGATCAACATCCATGGGCCAGAAGAAGGCCGTCACCCGATCCATCCTCCAAGCCCCATTGTCATCGAGGAAATCTGACACCCTGTTCAGCCGGCAGTTACCTTTAGGTGTTATCGGGCGAAAGGAGGCAGGCCGGGGTAGCCAAGGATCCCGCCAAGCTCTGATCTTCCTTCCATTGCCGACTCTCCAGATGATGCCTTTCTTAAGCAGTTCGAGGCCATGAAGAATCCCCTTCCAAACCTCAGATCCGGAGGTACGAAACACCGTATCCAACAGATCGCCCGAGGGGTAGTATCGCGCCTTCAGGAGGCGTGCACACAGGCTATCTGGCCGGTCTAGGAGCTGCCAGGCTTGCTTAGCCAACAGCGCTTGATTAAAAGCTCGCATGTCCTTGAAGCCCATTCCGCCCATAGCTTTAGGTAGCCTTAGTTTGTCCCAGCACATCCAGGCCATCTTATTCTTCCCGTTCTCCACCCCCCACCAATACTGTCGGATCATCCTTACAATATCATCACAAACTGAAGCCGGGAGTTTGAAGACACTCATAATGTAAGCTGGAAGGGCCTGTGCAACAGATTTGATCAGTATCTCCTTGTTCCCTGATGACATGTATTGCTCACTCCAATCCACTAGGATCTTTCGTAGTCGTTCTTGGATAGTTTCAAAGTGTCCTTTGTGCATTCTTCCTTCTGGGACCGGCAAGACCAAGTATTTAGGTTCAAATGCCTCTTGGCTAATTTCCAGCGTTGCTTTAATCTCAGTTATTATCGCATCTTGGCATTGTTTAGAGAAAATGATGGAGCACTTCGACGGGTTAATGAGCTGTCCTGTCGCCGTCGCAAAAGTGTTCAACACCCCTTTCACTAATAAAGCCTGTTGATTGTCAGCTTGGAAGAACAGAAGAGAATCGTCCGCAAATAGCAGGTGAGTAATAACTGGTGCCCCTCGACAGATTGTGATACCCTTGAGTCCATCCTCTCTTGCTGCCTTAGCCATGAACGCCGACGGAGCATCAGCAACAAATAAGAAAAGAAAGGGGGATAATGGATCACCTTGGCGGAGGCCTCGCGAGGGGGAGAAAGCCTCCAGCAGCTTCCCGTTGAACTTCACCGAATATGTCACTGAGGAGACGCAGGCCATGACCCGAGCAATCCAAGATGGCGAGAAACCCCACTTTGCAAGAGCTTTCTCCAAGAATCCCCAGTCCACTCGGTCGTAAGCTTTGGATAGATCCAGCTTGTACGCACACAGGCCTTCAGCGTTGTTACTTGCAGCTTGTATATGATGAAGGCATTCAAAGGCAATAATGGAGTTGTCCGTAATCAACCTCCCCGGAATGAAGGCACTTTGGTTCTCAGAGATGAGCTCTGATAGGATTGGACAGAGTCTATTAACCATGCGTTTCGATATGATCTTGTAAATGACATTGCATAGGCTAATAGGCCTAACAACAACAACAACAACAACAACAAAGCCTTTAGTCCCAAACAAGTTGGGGTAGGCTAGAGGTGAAACCCATAAGATCTCGTGACCAACTCATGGCTCTGGCACATGGATAGCAAGCTTCCACGCACCCCTGTCCATAGCTAGTTCTCTGGTGATACTCCAATCCTTCAGGTCTCTCTTAACGGACTCCTCCCATGTCAAATTCGGTCTACCCCGACCTCTCTTGACATTCTCCGCACGCTTTAGCCGTCCGCTATGCACGGGGGCTTCTGGAGGCCTACGCTGAATATGCCCAAACCATCTCAGACGATGTTGGACAAGCTTCTCTTCAATAGGTGCTACCCCAACTCTATCTCGTATATCATCATTCCGGACTCGATCCTTCCTCGTGTGGCCACACATCCATCTCAACATACGCATCTCCGCCACACCTAACTGTTGAACATGTCGCCTTTTAGTCGGCCAACACTCGGCGCCATACAGCATTGCGGGTCGAACCGCCGTCCTGTAGAACTTGCCTTTTAGCTTTTGTGGCACTCTCTTGTCACAGAGAATGCCAGAAGCTTGGCGCCACTTCATCCATCCGGCTTTGATTCGATGGTTCACATCTTCATCAATACCCCCATCCTCCTGCAGCATTGACCCCAAATATCGAAAGGTGTTCTTCTGAGGCACCACCTGTCCATCAAGGCTAACCTCCTCCTCCTCACACCTAGTAGTACTGAAACCGCACATCATGTACTCAGTTTTAGTTCTACTAAGCTTAAACCCTTTCGATTCCAAGGTTTGTCTCCATAACTCTAACTTCCTATTTACCCCCGTCCGACTATCGTCAACTAGCACCACATCGTCCGCAAAGAGCATACACCATGGGATATCTCCTTGTATATCCCTTGTGACCTCATCCATTACCAAGGCAAAAAGATAAGGGCTCAAAGCTGACCCTTGATGCAGTCCTATCTTAATCGGGAAGTCATCAGTGTCGACATCACTTGTTCGAACACTTGTCACAACATTATCGTACATGTCCTTGATGAGGGTAATGTACTTTGCTGGGACTTTGTGTTTCTCCAAGGCCCACCACATGACATTCCGTGGTATCTTATCATCGGCCTTCTCCAAGTCAATGAACACCATATGCAAGTCCTTCTTTTGCTCCCTGTATCTCTCCATAAGTTGTCGAACCAAGAAAATGGCTTCCATCGTCGACCTCCCAGGCATGAAACCAAACTGATTTTTGGTCACGTTTGTCATTCTTCTCAAGCGGTGCTCAATGACTCTCTCCCATAGCTTCATTGTATGGCTCATCAGCTTAATTCCACGGTAATTAGTACAACTCTGAACATCCCCCTTGTTCTTGAAGATTGGTACTAATATACTCCGTCTCCATTCTTCTGGCATCTTGTTTGCCCGAAAAATGAGGTTGAAAAGCTTGGTTAGCCATACTATCGCTATGTCCCCGAGGCCTTTCCACACCTCAATGGGGATACAATCAGGGCCCATCGCCTTGCCTCCTTTCATCCTTTTTAGAGCCTCCTTGACCTCAGACTCCTGGATTCGCCGCACAAAACGCATGCTGGTCTCATCAAAGGAGTCATCAAGTTCAATGGTAGAACTCTCATTCTCCCCATTGAACAGCTTGTCGAAGTACTCCCGTCACCTATGCTTAATCTCCTCATCCTTCACGAGGAGTTGGTCTGCTCTGTCCTTGATGCATTTGACTTGGACAATATCCCTCGTCTTCCTCTCTCGGATCTTGGCCATCTTATAGATGTCCCTTTCCCCTTCCTTCATGCCTAACCGTTGGTAGAGGCCCTCATACGCCCTACCCCTTGCTTCACCAACAGCTCGCTTTGCGGCCTTCTTCGCCATCTTGTACTTCTCTATGTTGTCTGCACTCCTATCCAAGTACAGGCATCTGAAGCACTCTTTCTTCTCTTTAATCGCCTTCTGGACGACATCATTCCACCACCAGGTATCCTTATCTTCGCTTCTCCTTCCCCTGGACACTCCAAACTCCTCCGAGGCCACCTTACGAATGCAAGTCGCCATCTTCATCCACACATTGTCCGCATCCCCTCCTTCCTCCCAAGGGCCCTCCTTAATGACCCTCTCCTTGAACGCCTGAGCTAACTCCCCCTTGAGCTTCCACCACTTCGTTCTAGCGACTTTGGCACGCCTATCCCGCTGGACACGAGTCCGAAAGCGGAAGTCAGCAACCACCAGCTTATGTTGCGGTACAACACTCTCTCCAGGTATCACCTTACAATCTAGGCACGCACGCCTATCTTCTCTTCTCGAGAGGATGAAATCAATCTGGCTAGAGTGTTGGCCACTACTAAAAGTCACCAGATGTGATTCTCTCTTTCTAAAGAGGGTGTTAGCTACAATCATGTCGTAGGCTAGAGCAAAGCTTAAGACATCTTCTCCTTCCTGATTCCTGGTGCCATAGCCAAAGCCCCCATGCACCCCTTCAAAACCTGTGTTAGATGTACCCACGTGGCCATTGAGGTCTCCTCCTATGAAGAGCTTCTCACCAATCAGTACACTCCTAACCATGTCTTCCAGACCTTCCCAGAACTCCCTCTTGGTGTTCTCAGTGTGGCCTACTTGCGGGGCATACGCGCTGATAACATTGAGAACTAAGTCCCCAACTACCAGCTTGACCAGGATAATCCGGTCCCCACGTCTCGTGACGTCTACCACTCCATGCTTGAGGCTCTTGTTGATCAAGATGCCTACGCCATTCCTGTTTGCAGCCAACCCGGTGTACCACAGCGTGAAGCCGGTACCCTCCACCTCCTTTGCCTTCTGTCCCCTCCACTTGGTTTCTTGGACGCAAAGGATACATAGGCTAATAGGCCTGAAGTCCTTAATTTCAGACGGATGAGGGATCTTGGGAATAAGCACAATAGCTGTGTTATTAACACCCTCCGGCATGATTCCAGTCTCAAAGAATTCATGAACAGCCTTGATCACTTCTGGCCTCAACAAGGCCCAGTTGCGTTGAAAAAACATAGCCGGAAGGCCGTCACATCCTGGTGCTTTAAGTGGGCCAATCTGAAAGAGGACATCAGAAATCTCATCATCAGAGAATGGCCGGTCTAAAGAGGCATTCATCTCAGCTGTCACTTTTGGTGTAATGGAATCTATGACTGCATCCGGGACTAGGGTGGGATCCTTTGAGAAGATCTCCTTGAAGTAAGACTGCGCCATGCGTTCCATCTCTGAGGGTGTATTAGCCCATGAACCATCCAGTTTACGGAGCCGTTGGATCAGGTTTCTACGAGCACGCCAAACCGCACGTCTGTGAAGATACTTAGTGTTCCTCTTGCCTTCCTTGAGCCAGGTAATCCGCGACCTCTGGAGCCATAGCATCTCTTCCCTATATAAGAGTTCATCCAGCTGGTGCATTTTCTCGCGGATTAAGGCGCGGTCCGCCCCAGCCAGTTGTAGGTCCGCTAGTTGAGAACGAAGCTTCTCAATATCCTTCAATACATTGACGAACTTTAGTTTACTCCACTCTTTTAACTCCTTCAAAACCTCTCTCAGGGATGAGGCCACCGAGCCCAAGTCGCATGCGACTTTGTACTTGTTCCAAGAATCCGCAATCTTAGCAGGAAGGGAGACATCTCGCTCCCACATGATTTCGTAACGCAGGCATGGGGGACGCCGGTGCTGGTCCTGCATCCCCTCGATTTGCACCAGGATTGGGCAGTGATCCGAACAGGATGTTGTCAGGTGAACCACTCTAGCTAGCGGGAAGAGATCCCGCCAGGCCTCATCAGCACAGGCCCGATCTAGGCGGACTTGTACATTGCGGTACGATTCCTGTCCATTATTGTATGTGAAAGGAAAGCCCGAAAACCCTAGGTCCTCCAGCTCACAATTTTCCAGACATTCCCGAAAAGATAACATCTGGCCTTCCGACCTTTCTGATCTTGAGAGATGCTCATGTTGCCATAGTACTTCATTGAAGTCTCCACAAACCATCCAAGGATCACGTGAGACAGCACGGAGCCTAGAGAGATGCTCCCACATGCGGTAACGATTTTCAACCCGAGGCTCCCCATAGACAAAAGTACCTCGCCAACAGGAACCAGAACTTGCATCCACCACCCGGACATCGATATATCGGTCACAGGAATCAATCACTGTAACAGAGAGGGATTCATCCTAGAACAGGGCTAAGCCCCCACTTCTTCCGTCACTACTTACACCATGAAAGCCCTTCAGGCCTAATCTCCATCGGAGCTTCTCCACTTTCACATTAGCCTGCCTTGTTTCACAAAGGAAGACAAGCTTGGGGTTGTTGGCTTTTGCGAGGGCCAAAACCTCACGAACTGTCCGGCGGTTCCCCCCCCCCCCAGTAGTTTCGCACTAGGGCATTCATTGTGTCCGGCGGTCTTCCTCTCGGGAAGCCACCGATATCTCTGTTTCATTAAGGTCCTTTGCTATCTTGGCACGTTTGCTGCTTGAAGAGCTGCTCGTGGAAGATTCATGCTCACCTTGGTCCTTAGTACTGCCATCCGTAATGGCTAGGACCACATTCTTGTTGTTCATAGTATTCAGAACCTCGGTAGCAGCACTATCCATATTCAGTCTCTTCCTTGCCTCTCTATCAATTTCCATAGGGCCTCTCAGACTAGGCTTACCGCGGTATCCAGTAGTTCCGGATCTATTACTTTGGTACTTGGAACAATGGAGGAACTAGGGCCATCAGGTTTCCTCTGCTGACGGCTACCTTCAGTTTTGACAGGGTTTTGGTCGGGCCTTGGTCTGCTAGGGCCGTCAGCATACAGCCAGTCCCCGTACTTGAGATCCTTCTTATCATGCATACCTGATCCGCACTCCTTGTGCTCATGTCCAATGCGACCACAGAAACCACAGAATCGGGCAAGTTTTTCATATCGCACCAGATAGATCTGCCTCTCTTGCACACGAACAACGCTCACAAACTTTGTGAGGGCCTGATTGATGTCGTGGTTAACCCTAATCCTGACATAATCTCCACGGGTATTGCCGTTTAATCGCATCTCCATTATCTCACCGGCCCCCTTCAGGAGCCGCTTTACAATCCCTTGTTTGCAGTAGGGATCTGGAAGCTTATTGATCTGTAGCCAGATGGGCATATGATCAAACACAACATCCTCTGCCTTTGTAAAGCCATCATACGGGCACAACAGCACTGCCATGTTGCGAAAAAGCCAAGGGCCCTGCATCATCATCCTCTCCCAATCGCCCAGGCAGGAGGCTTGGACTACAAATCTGTTCGGACCAACCGGCCGGAATCTAACCTGCCGCGCCGGGTTCCAAGCCGCCCTCATATCCTTATAGAAAGCAGCTGGCGAGAAGTTCTTGTCGGTATGAACCCTAGCTAGGGCTAGCCACCGTACGCTCTCCTTAATGCCAGGATCCTCCTCATCGATCTCAACATCATTGAACTCCTCGTCGTTCAGATCTAAGTGGTCGAAGAAATCTTCCAGGGCGGCGCTAGCGGCCGCCGAGGTACCTCCGCTTGTGGCAGAGTTAGCATCTGCTGGGGCAGACATACCGAAGGCCACCCGGGCGTCGTGCGGGACACCAGACGGCGATCGGAGGTGGCGGCGGGTATGGGGACTCAAGGCCGAAGGAAATCGCCCGAGAGGAGAAAAACCCTAGGCGCCAGGGCGTAGGGGAAAAATCTTTGTCTTTCTTGCCTCCTCGAGGAGGAAGATGTTTAGGACTATGTATTTGCATACTCTTTTGGATCAAGGACGTGGGATGTATGTACGGTGTTTTTTTTCTGCTTTGAAAGTATGCCTACGTGGTTTTTCTTTTTTGCGATGTCTACATGCTTGTTTTTTTTTCTCTGGAGGGATATGTACGTGCTTGTATTTTTAAAAGGGTGGGGATCATTCCTTTTGTACGCACTTGTTTTTTTCCAATGTATGTATGTGCCTGATGGATATGTGTGGGGCCGTTCTTTTTTTTCCTTGATGAATGAACGATGTGAGATGTGTATTTTTTATATGTGAGGGGTACACTCTTTTTTAGTGTCCACCAGGTTACGAAGATGTAAGGCTATGATTTATCAATACAGAGAAGTTATATTAAATCAACCGTCGGATACTTCTGACTTTTATAGAATTTTAGATCATATTTCCCATTGTTGGTTAACCTGCTATTTACTTTTAATATATAATAGATACTATATATGCAGTACGTGACCATGTATGAGTTTGTGAGGGATTCTCTATATACACATATGTGGGTGTTTTTTTTTTGCTTACGGAACATGTGTGCATGCATGTGCTTTCCAATTAACATGGTAGGCTTGCCAACAAGAACATGAATCCTCACGCAACATCTTTTTTTATAGAGGAGCTCAATTCTCTTTTGACAACCGAATAATCTAGTTTTTTTCTAGATTGGAAAATATGTACATGGACATGTGCCACGTAAATCTTTGAAGGTCCACCATATTATATATGTTACGTAAATTGAACGGTCATCTAATCCCAATTTTAAGGAATCTACCAGATCGAGGGTTAGTATTTTCAAATTAATGAGGAATTTTCTAACTGATTTCTCTCCCTTCTGGTTCAACGTATATTACTTTTAGTATATAATAGATTAAGTGTGTCAAAAACCATTACAGAACATCATAAATAGATAATTAAGTGACCAAATTAATAGAATTTCATCATCACATTAAAACCAAAGTACATACATAGTTCTCATCTAACAACATATACCTCTCCAGAGCATCTAATTAATTTTCACCATACATTGAAACTATGTAAAATATTTCAATGCGAAAACAAATGCGATCATAATCGCAACCAAGGTAACAATTGATCCAACGGCATAATGATACCAAGCCTTGGTATGAATGGCATATTTTCTAATCTTTCTAATCTTCAACCGCATTGCATCCATCTTGATCTTGTGATCATCGACGACATCCGCAACATGCAACTCCAATATCATCTTCTCCTCCTCAATTTTTTTATTTTTTCCTTCAAGAAATTGTTTTCTTCTTCAACTAAATTTAACCTCTCGACAATAGGGTCGATCTTGATCTTGTGATCATCGATGACTTCCGCAACATGCAACTCCAATTCCATCTTCTCCTCCTTCGGTTTTTCTAGTTTTTTCTTCAAGGAAATGTTTTCCTCTTCAACTAAATTTAACCTCTCCACAAGAGGGTCGGTTGGAATTTCCGGTTCAACTACCTCCTAGACATATAAAAACATCTATGCATGTCAGGTTGGTCGGCATAATTGTCATAAACACTAAAACAAATAGTTATAAATTAAAGAAAATATACCACATCCGAATCGTAGACAGGACGAGGGCCCACGTGGGCGGATATCAAAACCATCGCACTATATAATAACAAGCAATAATAAACGTAAGAAAATTAGACATATATCTATCTAAAGCAATAATAACAAGCAATCATAAAAGTAAGAAAAAGCATGAACATAACAAGAGGCTCACGACGGTGGTGCCGATGACGAGATCGGCGGGGGCGGTCGACGGCGGCGAAGACGGGGATGGGACGTGACGGACCGCTAAATCTAGACAAATCTCAGAGAAAATGGAGCTTGGAGCTCGAGCTTCGAGAGGAGAAAAGCTTCACTAGTGGCTCGGGCATTCCATCGAACACGTTGTGTGCATAGGACGTGAGCTAGAGCACCACCAAGCCTCTCCCCCTCGGCTAGAAAAAACAGAGCAGTGTGCTCTGCTCTTACGCGAGGGAGTATATATAGGCACCTCATTGGTCCCTGTTGGTGACATGAACCGGAGCTGAAGGGGAGCCTTTGGTCCCGGTTCAAGTCACCAACCGGGACCAATGGTGGTGGGCCAGGAGCAAGGCCCATTGTGAAGGAAATATGCCCTAGAGGCAATAATAAAGATGTTATTTGTATTTCCTTACATCATGATAAATGTCTTTTATTCATGCTAGAATTGTATTAACGGGAAACTTAGTACATGTGCGGATACATAGACAAAACAGTATGTCCCTAGTATGCCTCTACTAGACTAGCTCATTGATCAAAGATGGTTATGTTTCCTAACCATAGACATGAGTTGTCATTTGATCAACGGGATCACATCATTAGGAGAATGATGTGATGGACTAGACCCATCCGTTAGCATAGCACTATGATCGTTGAGTTTTTCTGCTATTGCTTTCTTCATGACTTATACATGTTCCTATGACTATGAGATTATGGAACTCCCGAATACCGTAGGAACACCTTGTGTGCTATCAAACGTCACAACGTAACTGGGTGATCATAAAGATGCTCTACAGGTGTCTCCGAAAGTATTCGTGGTGTTGGCATAGATCAAGATTAGGATTTGTCACTCCGAGTGTCGGAGAGGTATCTCTGGGCCCTCTCGGTAACACACATCATAATAAGCCTTGCAAGCAAAAGACTATGAGTTAGTCATGAGATGTTGTGTTACGGAACGAGTAAAGAGACTTGCCGGTACCGAGATTGAACTAGGTATAGAGATACCGACGATCGAATCTCGGGGAAGTAACATACCGATGACAAAAGGAACAACGTATGTTGTTATGCGGTTTGACCGATAAAGATCTTTGTAGAATATGTAGGAGCCAATATGAGCATCCAGGTTCCGCTATTGGTTATTGACCGGAGATGAGTCTCGGTCATGTCTACATAGGTCTCGAACCCGTAGGGTCCGCACGCTTAACGTTTGATGACGATCGGTATTATGAGTTTATGAGTTTTGATGTACCGAAGGTAGTTCGGAGTCCCGGATGAGATCACGGACATGACGAGGAGTCTCGGAATGTCCGAGACATAAAGATTGATATATTCGACGACTATATTCGGACACCGGAAGTGTTCTGGAAAGTTTCGGAATTTACCGGAGTGCCGGAGGGGTTACCGGAACCCCCCCGGGGGAATGGTGGGCCCTGGTGGGCCATAGGGGAGAGAGAGGGCAGCAGCCAGGAGGTGGCGCGCCCCCTCCCTAGGAGGAGTCCGAATAGGACAAGGGGAAGGGGGCGCGGCCCCTCTTTCCCTCTCCCTCTCCCTTTCTTTCCTTCCCCCTGCTTCCTTCTTTGGTAGTTCCTACTAGGAATAGGATTGCAATCCTATTCCTAGTAGGATTGCAGCCCTAGCCGCACCATAGGAGGCCGGACGGCCCTCCCCCCTTGCTCCATATACGGGGGCAAGGGGGCACCCAAAGACACACAAGTTGAATTGTTCCAGCCGTGTGCGGTGCCCCCCTCCACAGAAACACACCTCGGTCATACCGTCACAGTGCTTAGGTGAAGCCCTGCGCCGATAGATACATCATATCCGTCACTACGCCGTCGTGCTGACAAAACTCTCCCATGAAGCTCAACTGGATCAAGAGCTCGTGGGACGTCATCAAGCTGAACGTGTGCTGAACGCGGAGGTGCCGTACGTTCGGTACTTGATCGGTTGAATCGCGAAGAAGTTCGACTACATCAATCGCGTCACTTGACGCTTCCTCTTCCGGTCTACGAGGGTACGTAGACACACTCTTCCATCTCGTTGCTATGCATCTGGTAGATAGATCTTGCGTGATCGTAGGAAAATTTTAAAATACTACGTTCCCCAACACATTGGTCCCGGTTCGTCCCACCAACCGGGACCAAAAGGTCCAGACGAACCGGGACCAATGGCCCACGTGGCCCGGTCGCCCCTCTGGGCTCACGAACTGGGTCCAATGCCCCCATTTGTCCCAGTTCTGGACTGAACCGGTACCAATGGGCTGACCCGGCCTGGACCATTGCCCCGTTTTCTACTAGTGGGAATCAATGGCAAGGTTGACCGGCGGTAGCCTTGCCATTGATTCCGCGCGGGAACCGAGGCTGTTGGGGGAAGATGAGCCGCCGTGTCGCTGACGCGGCTGGCCCGCAGCTTTTTCATGCCAAAATAGTTCGCCCCGGCGCCCCGGGGCTCCCCCCAGCACGCCGGGTTCGGCCTGGGTCCGCCGGCGCTGTTTTCGGCCCAGGCCGACGAAAATCAGACTCCTGGGGCCGCGAATGGGCCGTTTTTTCGGCGCCAGCGCGAGAAAAATGCCTGGGGAGGCCTTCCTGGGGGCGCGGCTAGATATGCTCTTACACACCAGGCGCCCGAACCTAGGTAAACCACCCGTGTCTATCATGCATGATTTAGTAGAGTAATATAGGTCCATGCCTTCGTTCCCCAACGACGAACTAGCAGAAGGACGTCTTGAGTCCACGGTGTCACACGTGTGTTCTGCACACGCGCCTCGACAGACAAACAACTAAAATATTCTTCCATGAAAATCACCTCACATCAATAAACTTGAGGGAAACACCACATCTTTGAATTGCCTCAAAACGAGTCCAGAACTAAACCATAAAACTTCATGTGGTTGACGATGTATACCTGAACATGGGTCCTCCAGATAACTTGCATCTGAATTTAACTTTAAAGATATCCATGGCCTAGGACTGATCAGGTGTACAATGTGTCTGAATGAAACAGAACCACTAGGGCAATGGTGGATTGAGGACAATGGCAGGTGTACTTACAACATGGGCGTGCAGTTTCTCGGTGAGGGGCCTGCTGGCATTGGTGTAGGTGTCGAACCGCTCGAGATACTCCTGGATGAACGGATCCATGGCTTCCGGGTGAGGACGAGCTTGATGAAACGCACGGGGAGGAGTGGTGTCTGGTCTCTAACACTGATGTAAGAGTAGTGATCTTTCTCTAGATTAATCTCACTCGAACACAAAGGTTCAGTACATGGTGGTGATTACGGAGGAATGGTTACACTAGTGGAAAGAAGAACAGATGAACTAGAGGAAGGGGAAGGAAGCAGATTTTTTTTGAGCAACGAGAAGGAAGCAGATAGCAAAAAGAGATAGCCGTCACCGGTTTGTTGATCCACTGGATGCCTCGTCCATGCCTTCATCCTGATATTTGTAGTAGTTGCCGCTGTAGCTCCTGTGGCAGCGAGGCAGTTGGGCCTAGCCCATAGTTGGCCCATGGTAGTAGGTATGCTTTTTTTTAAACAAGGCAAAAGACTTGCCATTTTCATTGATTAAGCAGGACTGAGAATTGTCCGGTTAATTGACGGAAAACCGGGCTAAAACCGATACATCAAACCCACATAACATGGGTACCACCGACCAACCTGGCCATCGACATGGGATCGCAGAGCTACAAAAAGCTGCACCGACACCATGACGGCACATGCCAACAGAAGACCACACGCATGAACAACCAACAGCTCTGACTCTGACGACGATCATCACAAGGGAAATATGCAGGTCTTGCACCGACCGTGCCCTCCGAACTCAAGATGGCAATGGGGCCCCGAAACCCGCGTCCCCGCGGGTTATTACCATATTAGGGGACGGGGATGGACGTCTTTTTAACCCCGCGGGGCTGCTGCTGGGTAAGATATAAAACCCGACACGTTTCGTGGGTTTAAACCCGTTTGAGCAATACCCGAACCCGAAACCCGTCATCCCCGCCAAAATACCACACTAAGACTAATTAGACGTCATGTTGAACCATGTATGGCTGAATAATGATCCTGTTTGTTGCAGAAATATGCTTATGCAGATGTTGTTACTGCTCTTTCTAGATGTTGTTATTGCTCTTTTTGTTATGCCGCTGAATATGCTCCTTGTAGCTGCTGTTATTGCTCTTTTTGCTCGATTTATGCCGGTGAAATATACTCCTTGTAGCTATTGAACCATGTAACATTGTATTGTACTGAAATTTTCGCAAGTTAAGCTGCTGAAATATGCTCTTTTTGCTGCCGAAATGATATTCTTTATAGCTATTTTGTTTGCTTAAATATGCCGATTTCCCCGTTTGTTCCAGTGGGTTTAGGAAACCCGGTGGGTTTAGGGGACGGGCAAAAAACTAGCCCCGCGCACCCTGACGGGGACGGGGACGTGTTTGTGATTTTCTCGTGGGGATGGGTTTGGGTAGGCAAAACCCGATAGGTTTCGTCCCCGTTGCCATCTTGACTCCGAACCGACCACCGAGCGCCTAAAGCAACCAAGCAACCAACGGAAGAGCACCTCGGACACACCGGGAAGATCCGACTACCGAAGCCCGAGCCGCGACCAAAGCTCCTCTCGGCGTCATCATCGTTGCCAAACAGAAATTAGCGCCCCCGAAATGGCCGCCTCAGCCAACACGCGGCGAAGATGCCGCAAACCACGCGGCAAAGATGCCGCCATCCACTGGTCCCCAGGTTGTGGCCGCTCCAAGACGATGCCCCCAAGGAGGATGCTGACAAGTATGCTCAACCAAAAGGGTAAAACTGGATAGTATATCCATTCCTAAGTATAAGTCTTTTTAGATATTTCAATAAGGACTACATACAGATGTATATGGTCATATTTTAGAGTGTACATTGACTCATTTTGCTTTGTATGTAGTCTGTGCTGGAATCTCCGAAAAGACTTATATTTAGGAAGGGGGGAGTAGAATTTTACCGACAAACAGGTGGTGCCGCAAGCTTCGACAGCCAAGAAATTGCTCGCACTTGAGGCATCACCTTTGACATAGCCATTTCCAACCAAAATTGTTAAAACATGGTGTACAATTTTTGTTTCTATATAATTTTATAGGAAGTCAAGATGAGTAAAAGAAACTGTCATTGAATAATGTGTTTGGCTTCTCCTTAGTTATGTAACAAAGCTTTTACTTTTCTATGATTTTAAAGTTGAAACTCAGATTTTTGGGTGGTATTTTTTGTCCTTTCGTTTCTCGTCTAGGGCTTGAGCCAATCCTGGCTTCGCCACTATTTCCAGGGACCTGTCAATTCCAGGAAACATAACTATGCAATGCATTGTAAGCTCGGTAGCCACGGGTTTCCTAGTACATCGTGCCTTCATAGCTACTGACACTAGTAGAAAAAGGGTCATTTGTCCCGGTTCATAAGGGCCATTTGTCCCGGTTGGGGAACCGGGACTAAATGGTCGATACAAATGCCCTAGACCATTAGTCCCGGTTCTTATACCAACCGGGACAGATGGGGTTCCGCGTGGGCACTGTGGCTTGCCCAGGCAGGGGGGCCTTTTGTCCCGGTTGGTAGCACCAACCGGGACAAATAAGTTTCCAGGCGTCAGCAGTTCACTGGTTAGGGTTTTTGTTTTTTTTCTGAAAGGGGGAGGAGGTTTGGGGGTTTTGTAGGGTTAATTTAGGGGTTTCATATATTGTGTTAGCCCGTTAATAGAGGGAAGTAGCCCGTTAATTTAGGGGGTTTTCATATATTGTGTTAGCCCGTTAATTTAGGGGGTTTTGTCCCGGTTGGTAGCACCAACCGGGACAAATAAGTTTCCAGGCGTCAGCAGTTCACTGGCTAGGGTTTTTGTTTTTTTTCTGAAAGGGGGAGGAGGTTTGGGGGTTTTGTAGGGTTAATTTAGGGGTTTCATATATTGTGTTAGCCCGTTAATAGAGGGAAGTGTCCTCTCTTATCTCCGTGCTTGGTCGAGCTATGTACTATACGTATAGATCGGAGGACTCGACACTCTAGCTAGTAAGAAAATGAAGGAAACCATTAAGTACAGAAGATCGACCTCTCTCCTTCTCTGAGAGATGGTCGAACAACAAGTTTTCATATATCTATCCAACACTACTGGCTACATACATACAATACAAGATCTCTTACAATTCCCTAACATCTACTGTCAAATTCCAGATGGTATTCTCCGGCTTTATTTATGACGTGGTCAAGAAAGAATCCCGCCAATTCCTCTTGAATTGCCCGTATGCGATGTTGTCGTAGGAGTTCATCCTGCATCTGCCACATCTAATTTTAAGAAGGGGGTCAATACATATATATGAACTAAACTCAACAGAAATGATGGTAATAAAATAAATTTGTGAATATTTTTGCTTACGCACATCAAATTGTCTTTTAGAGTAGCCCCACCTATTCTTGGCCATCGCGTTGTAGATGAACTCGTAGATGTAGTATAGTAATTATTCCCGGCATCCTGCCACAAGAACTTTACGAGAAATATAGGTAAATCAAACTGATAATGAAGCATTATAAATGGCATTGATGAAAGTATAGCTAGCGTCAGCGGGAGATGCGCGGAACTAGCTAGCTAGTAGTACTTACTTTCAGGTAAATCCATCAGAGTTCCCGCGGCAGTGCCGGAACTTTTTTGGTGAATTATTTCCAAACCCCGCGAGACAAAGAAAGCAATTACTTTATATCAGGAAATGGATAAAGTTGCCGATATGGTGCGGTAATGATCAATTGAACTTACTTGTTGATCATTTTAGACATGTCCGCAAAGGTCTCGGGATCTTTTCGTCTCGAGTCTAAGACGGTTACTAGTCCCTCCTCAAGCTTAATCTTTAGGAGAATATAGTGAAACCTGCGCACGCATGCATATAACTCATCAATTACATTAATGACTATAACCTCGAGTAATATATATTTAAGGGAAACCGAATATGCACAAGACAGTAACACTCACTGGAAGTTGTAAGGAAAGAGTATTTTATCTTTGTTTTGATTTATTATCAATGATTGTAGCAAGTTGGCCTCGGCTTCTTTGGCATGAAATTTAACCTGATATTCATCTATGAGATTTGTGTTAATAAACCCAATATCATAGATATCAGCTTTTCTACATTCGACGATCTTCAATCTGCATAATATAGTGAGGATAATTAAATATACTTGCAATGAAGTATACTTGGAATGAAGAGCTGAGCTATATATGGAGACTTAATGACAGAACTAGAACTTACATACAGTAGCAAGTGATCGTTGGTTTATCGAGGGCCTTTTGATTGAAAAACTGGAAGAACTCCTCAAATGTAATAGATAACATCTCAATTCCAACGAGGTCATGGTCCTCTTTACTTTCATCATCAAAGTATCCTGGCCACCAGAGTCTCTGCAGGTATCCATGTAGCAGTCATGCAATCTTCGCATCATCGTCGTTAGAGTTCCGACATCTTTGACGAGAGGCTTCCCGTACCAGTATTTGTGATCATCCACCTTTAACACATCAAGAACTACATCATCGGTCAGGTAATATCCAAGATTGGTACCGAGCGCCATCCCTGGATGATTAGGGACGATGTTGCTAGGCACCTTGAGCGGGGGGCACGATTGGTTCTCTTGTTCGCCGAGCGGGGGAATTTTTTTCCCACTTTTTTTGTGCTAACATGTGATCACTGCAAGTACTTCCCGACCGTGATGCTTCGACATATGACTTTTGAATAATGCGCTCATAGTTGGTTTTCGGCGGAGACGGTGGTGGTTTCTTCAGGGCATCAATAGTGCTCTTCGCTCTCACCGGATCTATCTTCTGCTTTGGAGGTGGAGGTTTCTTTGCAAAAAAGTCCTTCACTTCGGCGTTACAGATCTCCGCGTTCTCCTCGCCGGTCGTCTCGTATGCCAACTTCTCTAAAGGCCTGAGAGATGGACCGTATCTGTATTGCCTCCTGCCTCTGGTTGTACTGCTAGACGCCGGAGCAGTCCCCGCGGCTGCCTTCTTTTGTTGCTTACGAGGTGGAGGAGGAGCCGGGGTGCCACCATGCGAAGGAGCATCGGCGGCTCTCTTCACACCTTGCTGACGAGGCAGAGGAGGAGGCGGGCTGCTCGGACGTGCTGGCGCAGGTGGAGAAGGAGGCGGAGTGCCGCCACACGCCTGATCAACCGGAGAAGGAGGCGGAGTGTGTCGATACCTTGTCGGAGGAGGAGGCGGAGTGGACTGACTCGCTGGAGGAGGCAGAGGCGTCTAGTTCACAAGGTTGATGAGGTCCTTCCGCCATAGGCATGGAGTCTTCAGAGAAGAACCCAGCCGAGTCTCCCCTTCACCGGTAGGGTGGTCAAGCTCGAGATCCTCAAACCCCTCTGTTATTTGATCCACCATCACCCTAGCATATCATTCAGGAATCGGACGGCTGTAAAAAGTTGCGCCGGGTTCAGCAGGAAAAACAGAGCCTACAGCCGCCTTGACTTTCAATTGCAGCCATTGCATCATAAGGTGGCAATGTTGAGACTCCGTGATAGCATCCACGGGGTAGCTAAAAGGAGCCGTGAAGACAGGCTAATCAACCAGCTCGGTGGAAGCCACACTGCTTTTCCATTGAGATGGCGGGGTAGCTTCGGTGGGTCGCTTGCTGCGAACTACTTCTCGTTTGTCCTCTAGCGCTTTTACTCTTGCATGCAGCGCCTGCAGAGTGCTCTGATCCACTTTCTTCTTCCTCTCCCGGCATTTGTAACCGCCTGCATCGGGAAACCCGGCCTTCCACGAAAGGGAGCCTGGCGTGCCTCGTGTCCGTCCAGGGTGCTCAGGATTCCCGAGGGCTATTGGGAGCTAGTCGTTCTCTCTGTGGGGAACGAACATCCCTTGCTGTGCTGCTTCGATATATAACTGAAGCTTCTTGATGGGCATTGCAAGTTGCTCCGCCGTCCAAATGCACTTCCCTGTTACAGGGTCCAAGGTTCCCGCAACTCTGAAGAACCAAGTCCTTGAACGGTCTGGCCAGTGTAATGTTTGTGGTTCGACCCCTTTAGCAAGCTGGTCATTCTCGGCCTTGGCCCACAACGGGCGGGCTTTGAGGTAGCCATCTGACCCCGTGCGATGGTGATACTTCTTCTTCGCAGCATTTTCTTGTTTCTCTCGGACATCTGCTTACTCTTTTCTGATTTCTTGTGGGCCACAAATGCATCCCAGTGATCTCTGATCTTCTCAAACCGGCCGGTTCAGGAGTCTTGTTTTTTTCGACAAACTTTGCATTCAGCTCATTCTTCCACCTCCTGAATAGTTCCCCCATCTTCTTAAGAGCGGCCTCCTGAAGGAAATATGCCCTAGAGGCAATAATAAAGATGTTATTTGTATTTCCTTATATCATGATAAATGTCTTTTATTCATGCTAGAATTGTATTAACAGGAAACTTAGTACATGTGTGAATACATAGACAAAAAGTATGTCCCTAGTATGCCTATACTAGACTAGCTCATTGATCAAAGATGGATATGTTTCCTAGCCATAGACATGAGTTGTCATTTTATCAACAGGATCACATCATTAGGAGAATGATGTGATGGACTAGACCCATCCGTTAGCTTAGCAGTTTGATCGCTTAAGTTTTACTACTATTGCTTTCTTCATGACTTGTACATGTTCCTATGACTATGAGATTATGCAACTCCCGAATACCGTAGCAACACCTTGTGTGTATCAAACGTCACAACGTAACTGGGTGATCATAAAGATGCTCTACAGGTGTCTCCGAAAGTATTCGTGGTGTTGGCATAGATCAAGAATAGGATTTGTCACTCCGAGTGTCGGAGAGGTATCTCTAGGCCCTCTCGGTAATGCAAATCATAATTAGCCTTGCAAGCAAATGACTAATGAGCTAGTCACGAGATGATGTATTACGGAACGAGTAAAGAGACTTGCCGGTAACTAGAGTGAACTAGGTATAGAGATACCGACGATCGAATCTCGGGCAAGTAACATACCGATGACAAAAGGAACAACGTATGTTGTTATGCGGTTTGACCGATAAAGATCTTCGTAGAATATGTGGGAACCAATATGAGCATTCGGGTTCCGCTATTGGTTATTGACCGGAGATGAGTCTCGGTCCTGTCTACATAGTTCTCGAACCCGTAGGGTCCGCACGCTTAACGTTTGATGACGATCGGTATTATGAGTTTATGAGTTTTGATATACCAAAGCTAGTTCGGAGTCCTGGATGATATCACGAACATGACGAGGAGTCTCGGAATGTCCGAGACGTAAAGATTGATATATTGGACGACTATAGTCGGACACCGGAAGTGTTCCGTAAAGTCTCGGAATTAACCGGAGTACCGGGGGGGGGGTGTTACCGGAACCCCCTAGGGAACCTATGGGCCTTAATGGGCCATAGGAGAAAGAGAGAAGGAGGGCCAGGGCTGGGCCGCGTGCCCCCCACCCTTTGGTCCGAATTGGACAAGGAAGGAGGGGGGCCCGGCGCCCCTTTCCTTCTCCTTCTCCCTCTCCTTCCTTCCCCCCTTCTCCTTCTTGGTGGACTGCTACTAGGAATAGGATGGTGATACGTCCAAAACGTATCTATAATTTCTGCTTGCTCCATGCCACTTTAGGTTGATATTGCTATGATATTCATACACTTCCATACACTTTTGATCATATTTGGACTAACTTACTAATCCAGTGCACCCCAGTGCTAGTTTCTGTTTTCGGCTGTTTTTGTATTTCAGGTTTTCACGTTTCGAGAACTGCCCAAAAAAATCCAGAAAAATTATATAAAAAATCAGCGATCCGGAAACAACACTGCGTCCGAAGGGCAACCTGGGGGGGGGGGCAAAGGGGGTCCAGGCGCCCTGTGGGCGCTCCCCCCCTGGGCCGCGCCGGGGGGGGGGGGCGCCTGGGCCCCCCGAAACTCCCCCGGTGCCCTACTTTGGCATATATTTAAAGGACCCTCCGAAACCCTCAGAACAGGAACTCGTTTCGCGATCCCATCTCTGTTCCGCCGCCGCCGCCGCTTCCAAGATCGGGAGCACCAGGAGAACTCTTCCCGGCACCGTGCCGGAGGGGAGGATCACCACCGGGAGCTTCTCCACCACCATGGACTCCTCCCAGATGACTCGTGAGTAGTCTCCCTTGGACCATGAGTCCATGACCAGTAGCTATGTGATGTTCCCCTCCCGTTCTTGTGCTTCACTAATTAGTCCTCGTGAGCTGCTCTACATGATCGAGGCACCTATGTAATCCTTATGCTGTTGCTATGTTGAGTTTGCTGGGATCCGATGGATTATGAGATTATGTTCAGATTGATCTTGAGTAATATATTTGATTCACCTCTTTTATATTTTAGTTCATAAGTAATTCCTGCATGTTCTCCGTTGTTATTTATTGCTTTGGCCGAGTAATAGGTAGTGACTCGAAGAGGGAACGTTATGCTCGATTGTAGGTTCATGCCCCTCGATGACTAGCTTGAGTGACAGAAACATGAGTCTAGGGGATGTGCTGTTGCCACAAGGGGGAAAACAACGGTGCTTGTGCCCGCGGGTGCAAGGATTGTTTACTTTACGCAAAGTTCTTTTAATGAAGTTGTCTGTTGCATTGAGTTTACACTATGGGTGGGACTCGCAACTTACTTTGGCGTACCGCCCATGCTTTGAACCTCAACCTTTCTTGCAATGTAGTCAGCATTGGTTTGCATTCGTGGTCCTGTCAATTGCCCAGCTGTAATTTGTTACCTCACATAGCTGTTTTATCGTCTTTTGGGAGAGAGACATCACTAGTGAACATCATGAGACTCCGGTCCATATTACCATCATTGATCATATCCACTATTTACTTTTCGTTATTTACATACTATTGCAAAAACTATCTATCACTACTATCATTGCTTTTAACCCTTTGTGAACTACAAGGCCGGAGGGATTGACAACCTCTCTGTACTCGTTGGGAGCAAAGTTATTTGTATCTGTGTGCAGGTCCACGTTGATTGCTACTAATCTGGCGCCGTAGCAATTGACACCTACTTGTTGAACCTAGGAGTCTCTGGGGATTTGATCCTTGGCATCTTTGCTAGGGGAAAACACTTCTACTTACTGCATCTTACACCTTCCACTTGGGGTAACCAACGAGGGGTTCGAGGCCCATCAAGGAGTATTTTCTGGCGCCGTTGCCGGGGGCTCCACTCTTCAGGATAGGGGAGTTGCATGCTATCTTTTACCTTTGCTTTTTAGTCTTGTTAGTTTACCTTTCATTTTTTCTTTAGTACCTTTTTATCAAAAATAAAAAAAAAACTATTTGTCTTTTTATTAGTAGTCCTTTCTGTTTAGCCAAACATGTTAGGATTTGGTGCTTTGAGGGAATCAGAAGTTTTAGATTTCCATCAAATGGATGGAGAAACTATGAAGAAGGCATGGGACAGAATTTCTGATGCACATAGGAGAATTATGCCTTGGATACCTATGAAAATTGTGCTTAGGAATTTTTACCATGGTCTTTTTAAATGGTGTAAACACTCCCTTGACATTATAGCTGAGGGAGATTTCTTAGAATGTGATGAAGCTAGAGCTCTTGAGATTATACATGGTCTATCTAGTTACTTTGTTTATGATCATAACTTTGATACTATCATAGATAGACTTGCTACTATTGAAAAGAGAATGGATGCTCTAGACTTGATGAAGGTAGAGAAACCCAAACCCAATAAGAAAGACATTTTGGAAATAGACAATGATTGGGAGCCTTTTGTTAGGATTAGCATCTCTAATCAAGACTTCCTTGCTTATTGTGATATTGGATCTATGGTTGCTACTATGCCAAAAATTGTTCATGATTCTTTAAAATTTAACATGGATAGATTACCATCTTATCATGAACACACTAATGGAGATATTTCTGAAATCCAGGGAAAAATAAAAGACGTACCGGTTAAATTCCTTAAAGGGATTGCAATGATTAATTTCTTCATCGTGGAGCCAAACCAAGGAAATATAGTGCTTGGAAGGGACTTCCTCCGAGCAGTTAAAGGCTTCATCGATATAGGTAAGGGACAAATCCGCTTACGCGGGAAGGCAAAAGGTGTGTACTCCTTTCCTAGAAGGAACAAGAATGAACTTATTGAGGAACCATTTGAAACAATTTATAACTCCGATTATTATGATGATTATTGATTCCTCTATGCATTATGCCTAGCTTAAAGGCATAAAAGAAAGCGCTTTTGGGAGGCAGCCCACATGAATAATTTTTTTGCTTTTGTTGTGTCTTGATGTTGTTAACTGCTGTAGCATCATCATTGTATCTTTGTTTTTCATATTTGTGCCAAGTATAGCCTCCGATTGCTAGAAAGTTCAAAAGTTGTGAGGTGCTGTCCAGGAAACAGATTATGTCCTTGGATAGAAAAATTCGTATAAAATCACCAGATCATCTTTTTGGTCTGAATTTTTTCGACAGCGTTCTCTATATAATTGTATTTCGTGCGTCAGTTCTGAGTTTTTTTATTTGAGTTGCAGAAGTATCCCGAACAGGTCAATTACTGCCTGCTGTTCTGTTTTTCACAGATTCTGTCCTGTTTTGCCTTACCTTCACTTTACAAATTAAGAACTTGCTTTTTCTTTGCAAAAACCTTTTGGCAATCTTGAGAAACAGTAGAACTTCAAGAATATCCTTATTTCCAGCAAGGTATAATTATTTTATTAAGGGTACTAACCTCGCTAATCAGATTATGATGAGTTGTGTTTGAAGGGAGTTTTCAAGCGTGCGAGGGAAGATGATAAAAAGATTCAGGAGTGTCAAGCGCTCAAGCTTGGGGATGCCCCCGTGCACCCCCAAGAAATATTCAAGGAGACTCAAGCGTCTAAGCTTGGGGATGCCCCCGTGCATCCCCTTCTCCATCAACACTATCAGTTCGTCTTTCGTTCCGCTATATTTTTATCACTTCATGTGTTATGTGCTATGCTTGGAGCGTCTTGCTTTTAGTTTTCTTTTTAGCTTTTCATAACGAGTCGGAACCCAGCATTCCTTTATGTGGGAGAGAAACACGCTCCACCTCTACCTAGAACATTACATAGAATTTTCATGTCTATCTATGCTGTGTGTGTTCTTTGTCTTTTAATAGCTACTATCATACTCTGCTCTTAGTATTCATGCTTATCTTTTCAAGAGCTTTTATTTAGTTGGTTGCTTGAACTCTCTTTAATTACCATGCTCACCTTATTAAGATAGTTTTCTTCCGTTGCATGGGTTAATGTGTCTATGATAAAGATGCTACTTTCATGATGGTGCTTAGTAGTTCAGGTTTTCTTATGGTTAATCTCAAATAGCTGGGGGGTTCCCAATGTGTTATTGGAGTACCAACATGATTTGTTTGCCTATGATGTGGTATGGTTTAGTAATATCTTCCTTCGAGAATTTATTTTGATTGACCTGGCGTATGCTCACGCATATTCTAGACTGTAAAGAAAGTCTGTCAAGCCTTGATGATCTTTTGTTTCTAAGTAGCGATATAACTACCATGCCTGATTCAATATTGCTTTGTCGCTCTGTATGATTATGACCGTCATTGCTCTCTTAGTTGGTCGCTCCCAGTCTTTTGCTAACCTCCACCTGCACTAAGCAAACTAACCATGCAATACATAGCTCATGGGAAGTAGCCTAAAAACTATTGTGGTAAAGAATATGTTGCTGATGTATCTTATTTCTTATAAGTTGCTTGCTGAGCGGTAACCATGTTTCTGGGGACGCCATCAACTTTCACACTTTTGTTGAATATCATGTGAGTTGCTATGCATGTTCGTCTTGTCTGAAGTAAGGGTGATTTACCGTGGGTTGAATTAATATGCATATTGTTAGAGAAGAACATTGGGCCGCCAACCAAAGCCATGCATCATGGTGGAATTTTTAGCTTGGACCTTAATCCTCAATCTCTCATGAGAATATGCTTATGCATTAAAGAGGAGTCCATCATCTATTTTCTATGTTGTCCCGGTATGGATGTCCTCAAGTTGAGATCTATCAAAAACGAGAAATCAAATGCGATCTATCTCCTTGGACCTTTGTACAGGTGGCATAGAGGTACCCCTTTGTGACACTTGGTTAAAACATATGCAATGCAATGATAACCCATGGGGATCCGAGCTAATTAGGACAAGGAGCGAGCACTATTAGTATTCGATGCATGAGGCTTGCAACTTATAGGATGTTTTATGCATGACACATATGAAGTACTACTACCGTTGACACAATTGCTTCCATGTTTTCAAAATAAAAAGCTTTAGCACTTAACCTTTCTTTTACCTTTATGTTGAAGCACCAACTACTGAGAGCATGATTGTCATTCTGAGTGTAATGTGCATTGTCCCAAAGTAGCATTGCCTTTTGCATGATTGTGATATCGTTTATTCTGAAATGATTGTATCTAGTCATCACTTAAACCTTGAAGGTGCCCTTGCATTTATGTTTTGCATCACTAAAGGGGGCCAGCTAGATATCACTTTATCATATTTGCACATCATGTTCATTGCAAATCTTTTTGATGTTTCAGTTTCATGTTGTAAAACTTTCAGTCATTTGTGATTTTCTCTTGAGGCAACTTAATTACTATAGAATCATTGTCTCAGTAAGCTTTTGTCATATGACTATGAGAAAGTCCTATATGGTTAATAGCATGTCACCACAGAAATTATTCTTGTTATCATTTACCTACTCGAGGACGAGCAGGAATTAAGCTTGGGGATGTTGATACGTCCAAAACGTATCTATAATTTCTGCTTGCTCCATGCCACTTTAGGGTGATATTGCTATGATATTCATACACTTCCATACACTTTTGATCATATTTGGACTAACTTACTAATCCAGTGCACCCCAGTGCCAGTTTCTGTTTTCGGCTGTTTTTGTATTTCAGGTTTTCACGTTTCGAGAACTGCCCAGAAAAATCCAGAAAAATTATATAAAAAATCAGCGATCCGGAAACAACACTGCGTCCGAAGGGCAACCTGGGGGGGCACAGGGGCTCCAGGCGCCCTGTGGGCGCGCCCCCCCTAGGCCGCGCCGGGGGGGCGCCTGGGCCCCCCGAAACTCCCCCGGTGCCCTACTTTGGCATTTATTTAAAGGACCCTCCGAAACCCTCAGAACAGGAACTCTTTTCGCGATCCCATCTATGTTCCGCCGCCGCCGCCGCTTCCAAGATCGGGAGCACCAGGAGAACTCTTCCCGGCACCCTGCCGGAGGGGAGGATCACCACCGGGAGTTTCTCCACCACCATGGACGCCTCCCGGATGACTCGTGAGTAGTCTCCCTTGGACCATGAGTCCATGACCAGTAGGTATGTGATGTTCTCCTCCCATTCTTGTGCTTCACTAATTAGTCCTCGTGAGCTGCCCTACATGATCGAGGCACCTATGTAATCCTTATGCTGTTGCTATGTTGAGTTTGCTGGGATCCGATGGATTATGAGATTATGTTCAGATTGATCTTGAGTAATATATTTGATTCACCTCTTTTATATTTTAGTTCATAAGTAATTCTTGCATGTTCTTCGTTGTTATTTATTGCTTTGGCCGAGTAATAGGTAGTGACTCCAAGAGGGAACGTTATGCTCGATTGTGGGTTCATGCCCCTCGATGACTAGCTTGAGTGACAGAAACATGAGTCTAGGGGATGTGCTGTTGCCACAAGGGGGGAAACAACGGTGCTTGTGCCCGCGGGTGCAAGGATTGTTTACTTTACGCAATGTTCTTTTAATGCAGTTGTCTGTTGCATTGAGTTTACACTATGGGTGGGACTCGCAACTTAATACCAGCGAGATGTTCTGGATAGATATCTCAAGGTGGATGATTAGTAGTAGATATTGATGGATTTCGGTCTACTTACTTTGGCGTACCGCCCATGCTTTGAACCTCAACCTTTCTTGCAATGTAGTCAACATTGGTTTGCATTCGTGGTCCTGTCAATTGCCCAGCTGTAATTTGTTACCTCACATAGCTGTTTTATCGTCTTTTGGGAGAGAGACATCACTAGTGAACATCATGAGACTCCGGTCCATATTACCATCATTGATCACATCCACTATTTACTTTTCATTATTTACTTACTATTGCAAAAACTATCTATCACTACTATCATTGCTTTTAACCCTTTGTGAACTACAAGGCCGGAGGGATTGACAACCTCTCTGTACTCGTTGGGAGCAAAGTTATTTGTATTTGTGTGCAGGTCCACGTTGATTGCTACTAATCTGGCGCCGTAGCAATTGACACCTACTTGTTGAACCTAGGAGTCTCTGGGGATTCGATCCTTGGCATCTTTGCTGGGGGAAAACACTTTTACTTACTGCATCTTACACCTTCCACTTGGGGTAACCAACGAGGGGTTCGAGGCCCATCAGATGGCAATCCTGTTCCTAGTAGGATTGCCTCTCCTGGTGCGCCATAGAGGGCCGGCCGGCCTCCCCCCTTGCTCCTTTATATACGGGGGCAGGGGGCACCCTAGGTAACACAAGTTGATCAGTTGATCTCTCCCAACTATGTGCGGTGCCCCCTCCACAATAACACTCCTCGGTCAAATCGTTGCAGCACTTAGGCGAAGCCCTGCGATGGTAACTTCATCATATCCGTCACCTCACCGTCGTGCTAACAAAACTCTCCCATGAAGCTCAACTTGATCAAGAGCTCATGGAACGTCATCAAGCTGAATGTGTGCTGAACGCGGAGGTGCCGTACGTTCGGTACTTGATCGGTTGGATCGCGAAGAAGTTCGACTACATCAAGCGCGTCACTAGATGCTTCCGCTCCCGGTCTAGGATGGTACGTAGACACACTCTCTCCCTCGTTGCTATGCATCTAGTAGATAGATCTTGCGTGATCGTAGGAAAATTTTGAAAATACTACGTTCCCCAACAGTGGCATCATGAGCCAGGTCTATGCGTAGATGATATGCACGAGTAGAACACAATGAGTTGTGGGCGATACTAGTCATATTGCTTACCAGCATGTCATACTTTGCTTCGGCGGTATTGTGAGATGAAGCGGCCCGGACCGACATTACGCGTACGCTTACGTGAGACTGGTTTCACCGTTATGAGCACTCGTTGCTTAAAGGTGACTGGCGGGTGTCTGTCCCTCTCACTTTAGCTGAATCAAGTGGGACTACACCCGGTCCTTGTGAAGGTTAAAATAGGACATACTTGACGAAACATCGTTGTGGTTTTGTATGCGTAGGTAAGAACGGTTCCTACTAAGCCCGTAGCAGCCACGTAAAACTTGCAACAACAAAGTAGAGGACATCTAACTTGTTTTTGCAGGGCATGTTGTGATTTGATATGGTCAAGACATGATGAGTGATACGGTTTTGTATGAGATAATCATGTTTTGTAATGTTATCGGCAACTGGCAGGAGCCGTATGGTTGTCGCTTTATTGTACGAAATGCAATCGCCATGTAATTGCTTTACTTTATCACTAAGCGGTAGCGATAGTCATGGAAGCAATAGTTGGCGAGACGACAACAATGCTACGATGGAGATCAATGTGTCGTGCCGGTGACGAAGGTGATCATGACGGTGCTTTGGAGATGGAGATCAAAAAGCACAAGATGATGATGGCCATATCATGTCACATATTTTGATTGCATGTGATGTTTATCTATTTATGCTTCTTATTTTGCTTAGTACGACAGTAGCATTATAAGATGATCCCTTACAAAATTTCAAGGTATAAGTGTTCTCCCTGAGTATGCACCGTTGCGATAGTTCGTCGTGCCGAGACACCACGTGATGATCGGGTGTGATAAGCTCTACGTTCAAATACAACGGGTGTAAGCCAGTTTTGCACACACAGAGTACTCGGGTTAAACTTGACGAGTAGCATATGCAGATATGGCCTCGGAACACTGGAGACCGAAAGGTCGAGCGTGAATCATATAGTAGATATGATCAACATAAGATGTTCACCATTGAAACTACTCCATCTCACGTGATGATCGGACATGGGTTAGTTAATTTGGATCACGTGATCATTTAGATGACCGGAGGGATGTCTATCTAAGTGGGAGTTCTTTAAGTAATATGATTAATTGAACTTTAATTTATCATGAACTTAGTCCTGATAGTTTTTGCACATCTATGTTATTGTAGATCAATGGCCCGTGCTACCGTTCCTTTGGATTTTAATACATTCCTAGAGAAAGCTAAGTTGAAAGATGATGGTAGCAATTACACGGACTGGGTCCGTAACTTGAGGATTATCCTCATTGCTGCACAGAACAATTATGTCCTTGAAACACCGCTAGGTGACAAGCCCCCTCCCGCTAATGTAGACGCTTTGAATGTCTGGCAGACGCGGTCTGATGACTACACGATAGTTCAGTGTGCCATGCTTTACGGTTTAGAACCGGGACTTCAAAGACGTTTTGAACGTCATAAACCATATGAGATGTTCCAGGAGTTGAAGTTAATATTTCAAGCAAATGCCCGGACTGAGAAATGTGAGATTTCCAATAAGTTCTACAGCTGCAAGATGAAGGAGAATAGTCCTATCAGTGAACACTTGCTCAGAATGTCTGGGTACTACAATCATATGACTCAACTTGGTTGCAAAGTTGACGAGGATAGTGTTATTGATAGAGTTCTTCAATCACTGCCACCAAGCTATAAAGGCTTCGTCATGAACTATAATATGCAAGGGACGCAGAAGACAATTCCCGAGCTCTTCGCTATGCTCAATGCTACGGAGGTAGAAATCAGAAAGGAGCATCAAGTGTTCATGGTTAACAAGACCACTAGTTTCAAGAAAAAGGGCAAGGGAAAGAAGGGGAACTTCAAGAGGAATAGCAAGACAGTTGCTACTCCCATGAAGAAACCCAAGTCTGGAGCCAATCTTGAAACTGAGTGCTTCTACTGCAAGGGGACTGGACACTGGAAGCGGAACTGCCCCAAGTATTTGGCAGATAAGAAGGATCGCAAGGTGAACAAAGGTATATGTGATATACGATGTGTACCTTACTAATGCTCGTAGTAGTACCTGGGTATTTGATACCGGTTCGGTTGCTAATATTTGTAACTCGAAACAGGGACTACAGATTAAACGAAGATTGTCTAAGGACGAGGTGACGATGCGCGTGGGAAATGGTTCCAAAGTAGATGTGATCGCCGTCGGCACGCTACCTCTACATCTACCTTCGAGATTAGTTTTAGACCTAAATAATTGTTATTTGGTGCCAACGTTAAGCATGAACATTATATCTGGATCTTGTTTGTTGCGAGACGGTTATTCATTTAAATAAGAGAATAATGGTTGTTCTATTTTTATGAATAATATCTTTTATGGTCATGCACACTTGAAGAGTGGTCTATTCTTGTTGGATCTCGATTGTAGTGATACACATATTCATAATATTGAAGCCAAAAGATGCAAGGTTAATAATGATAGTGCAACCTATTTGTGGCACTATCATTTAGGTCATATTGGTGTAAAACGGATGAAGAAACTCCATATTGATGCACTTTTGGAATCACTTGATTATGAATCACTTGGTGCTTGCGAACCATGCCTCATGGGCAAGATGACTAAAACTCCGTTCTCTGGAACTATGGAGCGAGCAACAGATTTGTTGGAAATCATACATACCGATGTATGCGGACCAATGAGTATTGAAGCTCACGGTGGGTATCGTTATTTTCTGACCTTTACTGATGATTTGAGCAGATATGGGTATATCTACTTAATGAAGCACAAGTCTGAAACATTTGAAAAGTTCAAAGAATTTCAGAGTGAAGTAGAGAATCCTCATAACAAGAAAATAAAGTTTCTGCGATCTAATCATGGAGGTGAATATTTGAGTTACGAGTTTGGTCTTCATTTGAAACAATGTGGAATAGTTTCACAACTCACGCCACCCGGAACACCACAGCGTAATGGTGTGTCCGAACGTCGTAACCGTACTTTATTAGATATGGTGCGATCTATGATGTCTCTTACCAATTTACCACTATCATTTTGGGGTTATGCTTTAGAGACAGCTGCATTCACGTTAAATAGGAAACCATCTAAATACGTTGAGACGACACCTTATGAACTATGGTTTGGCAAGAAACCAAAGTTGTTGTTTCTTAAAGTCTGGGGCTGCAATGCTTATGTGAAAAAGCTTCAACCTGATAAGCTCGAACCCAAGTCAGAGAAATGTGTCTTCATAGGTTACCCAAAAGAGACTGTTGGGTACACCTTCTATCACAGATCTGAAGGCAAGATATTCGTTGCTAAGAATGGATCCTTTCTAGAGAAGGAGTTTCTCTCGAAAGAAGTGAGTGGGAGGAAAGTAGAACTTGATGAGGTAATTGTACCTTCTCCCGAATTGGAAAGTGGAACATCACAGAAACTAGTTCCAGTGATTCCTACACCAATTAATGAGGAATCTAATGATGATGATCATGAAACTTCAGATCCAATTTCTGTTGAACGTCGTAGATCAACCAGAGTACGTTTCGCACTAGAGTGGTACGTCAACACAGTTCTGGAAGTCATGTTACTAGACCATGATGAACCTACGAACTATGAGGAAGCGATGACGAGCCCAGATTCCGCAAAATGGCTTGAGGCCATGAAATCTGAGATGGGATCCATGTATGAGAACAAAGTGTGGACTTTGGTTGACTTGCCCGATGATCGGCAAGCCATCGAAAATAAATGGATCTTCAAGAGGAAGACCGACGCATACGGTAATGTTACAGTTTACAAAGGGCTTGTTGCGAAAGGGTTTCGACAAGTTCAAGGGGTTGACTACGATGAGACTTTCTCACCTGTAGCGATGCTTAAGTCTGTCCGAATCATGTTAGCAATTGTCGCATTTTATGATTATGAAATCTGGCAAATGGATGTCAAAACTGCATTCCTGAATGGATATCTCAAAGAAGAGTTGTATATGATGCAACCAGAAGGTTTTTTCGATCCAAAAGGAGCTAACAAAGTATGCAAGCTCCAGCGATCCATCTATGGACTAGTGCAAGCATCTCGGAGTTGGAATATACACTTTGATGAGGTGATCAAAGCATATGGTTTTATACAGACTTCTGGAGAAGCCTGTATTTACAAGAAAGTGAGTGGGAGCTCTGTAGCATGTCTGATATTATATGTGGATGACATATTGTTGATTGGAAATGATATAGAATTTCTGGATAGTATAAAAGGATACTTGAATACGAATTTTTCAATGAAAGACCTCGGTGAAGCTGCTTATATATTAGGCATCAAGATATATAGAGATCGATCAAGACGCTTAATTGGACTTTCACAAAGCATATACCTTGATAAAGTTTTGAAGAAGTTCAAAATGGATCAGTTGAAGAAAATGAGAAAAGTACATAGTTACCACCACGCCACAGCTAACCCAAGATTATTCTTGAGATGTTACCTTTTTTTAGTATATATTTAAGATAAATTTTCAAAAAAATCGGAATTTTTTGCTTCGGATATGTCTTTCTCGTGGGGCGGCGAGAAACTCAATAACCGCCCGGTAACCGTTTTTCTCGGGCGGTACCCAAAACCATGATCATGACTGGCACCTTGGCGCAACTAGACAGGGAGAAGGCTATCGCTGGGTTTCCTTCACTCTCCTGGAGGCAACTACAGATTAGAAGGAATAGGTTGAACAAGAAACCAACAACAACACATAAGAGGGTTATTACTACACAAAACAAGTAATAACATATCCCGACCAATTATGCTTTTGAGTCCTCTATGCCCAACCTGTACTACAGAGTAATCACTTCATCACGACATCTTGCGTGATGATTAGATGAGCACTGGGCACGTTATTTTTGCCACAGATTGCATGACGCTGAAGCAAGCAATGCTATCTCCAGGATGAATTATGCGACCTTGGGATTAAAATGTCAAGTTGCTGAAGTTTTTCCTCTGAAGGCATCTTATTGAAGCTCGAACCATTCTTTGTCCTTGTGAGTGAAATAAGCCGGCCTGCTCATGCTCTCGCGTATTTGAGTGTTGGTGTCGTCTACGGAAGTCATTCTATGTGATTTAGCGGTGTCTTAGTGGAATACCTTGTAATAATTTTACAAAATATTCTATGTCTAGAATAAAATTCCATATGTTGGTCTTGCTTTTCAATTATTTTTGGTTTTGGTTGGAAGGCATGCAACCGATGAGAGCATAGGCGCCGTCAATATATGGTTTTATCATGCACACGGATGAAAAGGAAAAATTAAAGCTCATGAGAGACGAGCACCCCATGTGCTATCACAGTGCTAGAAGTGCACAAAAGCAATATAATGTCGTGGGCCAGCGAGGCACCTTCACATCACATATACTCAATCGATAAATATCGAGCTCTCCAGAGTCTTGGTTCTAGGTCCAATTTCTCTGTCAATATGAACACAGATCGTCCATATGCATCCAGCCATTGATACGTCCAAAACATATCTATAATTTCCGCTTGCTCCATGCCACTTTTGGGTGATATTGCTATGATATTCATACACTTCCATACACTTTTGATCATATTTGGACTAATCTACTAATCCAGTGCACCCCGCCAGTTTCTGTTTTCGGCTGTTTTTGTATTTCAGGTTTTCACGTTACGAGAACTGCCAGGAAAAATCCAGAAAAATTATATAAAAAATCAGCGTTTCGGAAACTACCGTGCGTCCGAAGGACAGCCGGGGGGCCACCAGGGCTCCAGGCGCCCTGGCGGCGCCCCCCCCCCCCTGGGCCGCGCCGGGGGGCGCCTGGGCCGCGCCGGGGGGCGCCTGGGCCCCCCGAAGCTTCCCCGATGCCCCACTTTGGCATATATTTAAAGCGTCCTCCGAAACCCTTAGAAGAGGAACTCATTTCGCGATCCCATCTCTGTTCCGCCGCCGCCGCCGCTTCCAAGATCGGGAGCACCAGGAGAACTCTTCCCGGCACCCTGCCGGAGGGGAGGATCACCACCGGGAGCTTCTCCACCACCATGGACGCCTCCCGGATGAGCCGTGAGTAGTCTCCCTTGGACCATGAGTCCATGACCAGTAGCTATGTGATGTTCTCCTCCCGTTCTCGTGCTTCACTAATTAGTCCCCGTGAGCTGCCCTACATGATCGAGGTACATATGTAATTCTTATGCTGTTGCTATGTTGAGTTTGCTGGGATCCGATGGATTATGATATTATGTTCAGATTGATCTTGAGTAATATATTTGATTCACCTCCTTTATATTTATGTTCATAAGTAATTCTTGCATGTTCTCTGTTGTTATTTATTGCTTTGGCCAAGTAGTAGGTAGTGACTCCAAGAGGGAACGTTATGCTCGATTGTGGGTTCATGCCCCTCGATGACTAGCTTGAGTGACAGAAACATGAGTCTAGGGGATGTGCTGTTGCCACAAGGGGGAAAACAATGGTGCTTGTGCCCGCGGGTGCAAGGATTGTTTACTTTACGCAAAGTTCTTTTAATGCAGTTGTCTGTTGCATTGAGTTTACACTATGGATGGGACTCGCAACTTAATACCAGCGAGATGTTCTGGATAGATATCTCAAGGTGGATGATTAGTAGTAGATATTGATGGATTTCGGTCTACTTACTTTGGCGTACCGCCCATGCTTTGAACCTCAACCTTTCTTGCAATGTAGTCAGCATTGGTTTGCGTTCGTGGTCCTGTCAATTGCCCAGCTGTAATTCGTTTACCTCACATAGTTGTTTTATCGTCTTTTGGGAGAGAGACATCACTAGTGAACATCATGAGACTCCGGTCCATATTACCATCATTGATCACATCCGCTATTTACTTTTCGCTTTTACTTACTATTGCAAACACTATCTATCACTACTATCATTTGCGTTTAATCCTTTGTGAACTACAAGGCCGGAGGGATTGACAACCTCTATGTACTCGTTGGGAGCAAAGTTATTTGTATCTGTGTGCAGGTCCACGTTGACTGCTAATATCTGGCGCCGTAGCAGTTGACACCTACTTGTTGAACCTAGGAGTCTCAGGGGATTCGATCCTTGGCATCTTTGCTAAGGGAAAAACTTCCACAACACTGCATCTTACACCTTCCACTTGGGGTAACCAACGAGGGGTTAGAGGCCCATCAGCCATCTAGGTAGTGGAGAGCGTCCGTCATATTTACATAACTGATTAGGCTTGAAAGGCACCAGGAATTGTCTTACGGCAACATGATAGAGTGGGCTACGTACCGACATGGAGATTGGCTCGGGAGGAAGAGACCTTCGCGGTCCAGCACCTCAGCTGCATAAGTGGCAGACTCTGGCCCGATTTATGCACACGCCGACGCGAGGCTGCTATCGCCAAGGAGAGTGCGGGCAGCTCTTGCCATACCGTGAACATCCTGCTGGCCACGAAAGTCAAGCTCGTCGGATCTGGCAGCACGGCGAGGCAGCTCCCGTCCCTGGCCCGCAACTCGAGTCCGTCCAGATCACTCCAAGAGGCCATTGCGACGGCGGCGGCGAGGTTGAGTTGAGGTGGTGGTGGTGGGTGTGCAGCACAGAGGGGAGCTAGGCAGAGCGGAGCGAGAGAGGCAGAGTGGAGTGAGTGGGTGAGTGAAGATGCATGATGGAAACAACACTGTCTCCCTTTAGGGAACGGCCCGACCGGCTCGTCCTTACGGCGGTTAACGGTCGTTAGCAGTGGCCTGTCACCCGCTGTCGGCCCAAATGCGATCTACCACATCAAAACGTTCTCAGAAAAAGGAATCAGTGTTTTTTTGCCACTATCAATTCTTCATTGCCGTGCAAAGTGTCACATTTTTTAAGTGGTGATTTTTCGAGAGCTATGACGCTAATGTGGTGGTTCTGTGCGTTTTACTTAGCTAGCACAGTCAGTCCTAGCAACTACATCGATCACGCCTTCTTCAATGGATAGCTATGCTATGCACAATGTAACTGAACTTCGTTCATTGATCAAGTTTTTTCATCTTTTCAGATAGGCGACTCCTGGCGCTTTTGAAAATCATTATTCGTAATGTTTGAGTGGGTGAAAAATTGATAATATCTTTGCTCCAGTCTAATTGCAGCATCTTTACCAGAGTCCTTCGAGTATTTCTTCGAGCAGAAATTGATACCGCGAAGAAGGTGTTTACAAGAGACACTATTAAGGATAAGCCTAGTAGTGGCACAGGGTCAAAGCTCAGTAGGAGCACGGGGCCCGCTACTACTAGCAATCTACAGCTAACTGGTTAGTAGTAGTGCGGGTCACACCCCGCACTACTACTAACTAGCTGTAGCGCTGTTTTGAACCCCACGCCACTACTAACTCTGTGTATTTGTTGCAAGCGCCTTGTTCATCTATAGACATGACGTCCATAACAAGTAGAGCAACTCCTGCGTATATAGACTTTTATACAATCTAACATATACATACACCATTGATATAACAATGTCTCATCATCATCATAGTGATATAACAGTGTCTCATCATAAGTTAATCACTAGCTGATTGTTATCATCCTAGGTAAATAACTTCCCAGCACATAGTAGTCATAACCCTAGATCATGACAAGTACCAGGACCTATTCTTCTCTTTTAGGGAAAATAGAAAGGAAAAAACCTCCAACTCAATGATGGAGCACAGAGATTCACCGGTCTTCAATTTGTGGCCTACGCTCATTCACTATTTGCCTCCACCTTTCAATTTTGAGGCATCTATCTAGTTGGCGTTCAGTCGAGTATCTATATTTGAAATTGGTCTTCTCAACGCAAATAATTGTTAGCTCACCTTCTACATCCATCAGCGCAGGCACAACAACATTTGGGAGCTTCTGTTGTAGAACATAATAGTAACATAGTTACCAATGTACTTCCTCTGTCCCAAAATAAGTGACTCAATTTTGTCCTAACATAATAGTAACACTTATTTTAGGATGGAGTGAGTAGTTTATTTAATAATAATGTATGAAAAAGATGGACTAGTGATACTATAGATGGAATAGAGCACAATTTATAAAAGGTTCAAGTTCATAGGAGTAAAGGTTAATCTAACATGATTTTTGCAAAATGCTAAGTTTTGTTGCACATCCACGGACTTAGCAAAATTTATAAGTGTCAACAGATTAATATTACGACCACTACTTTGACAGAATAAAAAGTGGCCCACACAATTTTATTAATTTTAGCACGTCACATATCCTGATGGATGGTGCAAAACTGATCAGATAACATATAGGACATGCATCCATACGAGCAATAGATCATTTCCTCTGGATTTTACAAAACGCTACACGCGCAACAGCAGCAACACATACAAAAATCATCAAACCCTAAGCCCCATCCCCATTGAATGCTACAGCAGTAGCACACCCGCATGTGCAGCAGCTGTGGAAGGGGGGAGGGGGGGGGCTATATTAGCGGGCGACGACGGGCAGCGGGCAATGGCGGGCGGTGGCGGCGGGATGGGGACGGCCGGGCAATGGCAGCAACGGGCAGCGTGCGGCGGGAGGAAAATGACAGTATTGTGTGTGTGGTGAGAGGGGTGGGATGGGGGCCGACGGATAAGATAATACAGAACTTAGTACTAGTGTGGGTTACATGGGCTGCCCTACTACTAAGCACATTAACTGTAGTGCAGGCCACGCTGCTACTAAGTGGGGCCCATCAATTGTCCATGTCTATCTAGTTACAAGTGTTTTTAAGAAAAAGATAGGTCTCGGCTCCATGTATCTCGTGAGTGTGTTAGCTTGGAGATTGCTACTGGGGAGCTATGAACTTTGAATAAAGTCACAATGATTTCCCCTAAAAGAAAAAAGTTACACCTGCTCGTTTCTATTAGAAATTTGTAAAGAAGTGTCAATTCTATTCACAGTAATAAAAATAATTTTAAATATCAGTGACGTATCAATATTATATACATACAAACTAAATATCTTACTTTTAGAAAAAATCACGTATCATTTTAAAAATATTCATATATTTAAAATATATTTCTGAATTATAAAAATGTTATTATAATTGAAAAAATACATTTTGAATACTTTCAATTCAATTTAAAATATATAAAATGTTTAATAAAATTATATATATACAAATACATACTTTTAATTACAAGCATTTTAATAATTATACGCACATTTGTATAATTCAATGTCCATATAATAAAAATATTCATAATTTAAATTTTAAAATGTTCATATGAATATTCAACCGTGGCTAATATATAAATTATATAATTATTTTTGAATTTAATATATGAGTGAAAATTGTACACAAGTGAATAGTAGAAAAAACTCATGTTTTGTATAATTAAATATAAGTGCAAGTGTATATTTTTTTGTTTTACTTACATTTTTATATGATACATGGACGTATAATTAAATCATTTAATTTATTATAATATTTTTTATGTATATATTTATATCCCCACAAAAAATATAATATTTATAACAGACAAATATTTGAACATTGTGTTTATTTTTTATTTTTTTGCGGGGTAAAAACATTGTGTTTATTACTATACTACAATGTGCGTGCATAATGGCCCGCACTATTTGCAACCCATTTAAGCCCCACATGCGTCGGGCTTATGCTTCATTAAAATATGTTATCGATATTGTGCAATAGAATGCGAGTGGACCCATGTGTTTAAACTTTCCTTTACTGACAGGTGGGACTCACGTGTCATAGAGGCGAAAAAACATGATGTCATCTCACATATAAGCAATGCTTTTTTTCTGTGAAATAAAAATAATTGAGGGTTTTTCAACAAAAAAATAAGCGACACGCGCTCATCTCTGCCTTCCGGTTGTTGGCAGTGGCCCCATGACACGTTGGCATGCCTAGTCAACAACTCGAGCGTACACAATCAAGATTTGCACTATATTAATTTCAAAAAAGAAAAAAGATTTGTACCGTATTTGCATGCTCGAGCGAATTTATTGCACCAGTTCAATGTGTGCCACCAAAGTGACCGTCTGCATCAAGTTCTAGCACCACTAATGTAACTGACTCATAAAAATTCACCGGAAGTACAACGCATCTCAAAGTTAATAAAAAATATATTGAGGTCCATAGACCAGATTGAGCTTCCGACGCGTCGTTGTCGTTACTCCCCTACCAGAACCGGCTTGACCTTATCGATCCAGTCGGGAAGTCTTCGGGCGTGTTTCCCTAAGAACCATCATCCTGGAGCCATACTCGCCATTGTTGAACCCATGAATAGATATGAAGCATGTGACACCAAATCTCGCCATCACATACGCACAGCGAGAAACCCTAACATCATAGCCATAAACACACCGGAGCCCCGTTGACTACGTCAGGACGGACAAACCCGAGGAGGATCGAAGGCACAAATACAAAGTCACACAAGAAACACCGCCATCCGCCCGAGTGTCGCATGGACTCAAAATCTATAACCTAAACTACTAGCCGAAGTGGCGGCATCGGGATTCTTCTTCCTGCCATCATCCTCCAGAGCGACATGCAAATGGGAGGTGAATCCATGGGCTCACCGGCGAAGACTGGAGGGGAGAGTTTACCCTAGTCATCAAGGGGAAGGAAAGAAAATGCTTCGGACATAGATAGTATTGTGCAATTTTCTTTGTGCAAGATGCATTTTTTCCTTACCTAGCTTGCATGGCATTGAAGTAGGCAATGCTTTCCTCCCTGCAAGAATTATTTGCCATTGAGATTATTCAAGTAGCTGAAGTTTTCTTATCGACTAGTATTGAAGCCCAGTTTGAACCTCCATTGATAAACACCTCTTCGGGTATCGGCTTCTATTGTTCGTAACAAAAAAAGTAACAGATTGAGGAAGAAAAAGTTACAAGCAATCTTTTCTTATGCAAACATGGATTGGGGATCCACGCCATTGTAAAGAGAACATCACACCCTTTTACGCAACAGATCAAAAAGGAATTATACTCGATGTGTGCAAAGAGCTAAATAACTCCATTCTTCCTTATCTATATGATCTGATATAGCTTGTTTTCCCTAACCAACTTATTGACCCAATTCCCCGGGAAAGAGTTGTGGCATCTCGATGCAAGAATGTAGAGAAAAATCTCACATATGTGTCAAGAGTGAGAAGGCCAGTTTTCCTCGAGAAAATGACATTACTCTTTTGAATTATGTGAATAACATAAATCAATCCTCACTTGTGTTAACTTCATGAGTGAAGTGATACACTGCCCCTAGATATTGTCACTGCTTCTATCAAAATAAACTAATTGGATTTGTTTCCCCCATTTCCTCTAGGGGATTCATACATTGGATGAGGATTCCTACAATGTCCATTCAAGTCAATGAAATCATTAGGGTGAGTTATCCTCATGATTGTAGTAAACTTGCTCATGATTTCGCCTCTTTGTGTGTTGATGTCGTCCATGGAAGCTATGCTATGTGGTTGCCCTACATACCAGATTTTGTAGCCTGTTTGAGGACATGTGATTTGGCCGTGGAGGAGTGGAACCGATGAGAGCCTATGATGTGGCAAATATATGATTTTACTATGCATAAAGGTGAAGGTGAAGATAGCAAATCAAAGCTGACTAGAGATGTGTAACCCATGTGCTAAAATAGTACCGAAAGCACACAAAAGATATGCAATGTGGTGGGCCAACGAGGCACCTTCATGTCACCATGCCCAACAAATAAATACCAGTCTCTCCGGTGCCTCCTGACTCTAATTTCAAATTCCTTCAATCTCTCGTGTGCCTCTTAGTTCTGATTCCTATTTCCTCTGACAACAAAAGGCAGGCGAAAGTGACGGTTATAAAGTGTGTGGGCTTGGAAGGCATCGGGAATGATTTTACGGTAATGATGTGGAGTATGTTAACCAGTCCATTTCTTACAACTCGCGTCAATGACGAGGACGGTGATAGTTTCGGACTCGAATAGACCTTTGCGGGCAAGTCGCGATGGGAGACAAATACATATAGTCCTCACTGAACGGTGGCGCGACACTCACTGGCCCAAAATACACACATCCTGACATGTGCGCTATAGTATTTGTTTTATGTAGGATAGTAATTTTTCATCACATGATGTAATTGTCCTTTCGCAACACAAACTGGGCCCACTTGTTTACGCCAACTATTTCGCCCAGCACATTAGTAGTATCTGTTGAAATGCCACACTAATTAAGCTTCCACAGCATCCCTCAAAAAAATAAAAGCTTCCATAGCATGCCCAACACACAATTGACAACAACGAGCACTGATCTTCTATGCCGGTAGCGCGCTCTCCCTCCATAGGATCTCATGTTGAGATATGTTACCTCAACTATTTCATTTAGGTTTCATATTATATTTCAAGCATTAGGGAATGCTGCCCCTTATACTATACGGAGTAGCTTGCATGCTCAAGATCCCTCCTCGACCAGCAGCATGGCATCTAGATCACAGAACGGTAACTTATTTCTTATTCAAAAAACGAATACGGTGTGCAGTACATTTCATTTTACCTCGAGGCGCACACGCTACAAAACTAATATTACAGACTCATACACCATCTCACGACAAGACTAAGACAAAATTTCCGCAAACCATGGACAGGCCACAAAGTACAAGCGCAATTCGCTGTTGGTTTTCCCAGCCTAGTTCTTCACGAAGGTGCTTAGCACATCGAAGTAGTTTGGGAAGGTCTTGCGGGTGCACCCGGGGTCCCTGATGGTGACTGGTACCTCGGCACAGGCCGCCAGGGAGAAGGCCATCGCCATCCGGTGGTCGTCGTAGGTGTCGATCGCCGTGACGTTCAGCTTCTCCGGCGGCGTGATAATGCAGTAGTCTGGGCCTTCCTCCACCGTTGCTCCCAGCTATATGGCACAGGGCACAGGACACAGGACAGGTTAGATTAAGCACCTGGGGTGCAACAGGAATCTGAGATATAAGAACAGGAGACATTGTGTTTTATTACCTTCGTCAGCTCGGTCCGGATCGCGACCATTCTTTCAGTTTCCTTCACTCTCCAGGAGGCAACTACAGAGAACAGAATGAACGAGTGTTAGGACCAAAACATGCAAAAGAAACCAACAGGGTTATTACTACACAAAACAACCTATCCCGGCCAATTATGCTTTCGAGTCCATTATCCTCTCCATGACGCTGCAGAGTTATCGCTACAAGCATAATAGATATGGGAGGCCATAGAAAGTTTACCATCTCTGATAGCAGTTGGACCATCGGCAAAGAGGGCAACAACGGCAAGAGTCATTGCGACATCTGGCATTTTGTTCATGTTGACATCAACAGCTTTTAGGTGTTTCCTTCCGAAGGGCTGACGCGGTGGGCCAGTAACAGTTACACTAGTGTCAGTCCATGTAACCTTCGCTCCCATCATCTCAAGTACCTCGGCAAATTTCACATCACCCTGCAATATTACGCATCGTCAGGGGAGAATGGCAGCACAAGGAAGCCGCTTGCAATAATGTATTTCGATAGATCCAGCTACGAATAGCCACTTGAAGCATGTTTTGGTTCACAAAGGTATACATTCAATAATGTAATATGTCTATACTCAACCAAAAGGGTAAAAATGGATAGTAGAATTTTACCTGCAAACTGGTGGTACCACAACCTTCGACAGTCACAGTCCCTCCGGTGATGGCAGCACCAGCCAAGAAATAGCTCGCACTTGAGGCATCACCTTCGACATAGGCATTTCCAGGGGACCTGTGGATCCAGTGTAACGGATGGCTCGTTTAGCAAATGGTTACTTCAACTTTTATGAAGTTTGAACTAACAGTTTCTGAGTACATAAGAGTATGTTCAGTAAAAGCATGGATGTGTATCCTGATGGGCCATATGGCAGCAAGGGCATGAGATAAAAATGGGCTGAAAGAAGCAAAATCAAAATCATCTGCGTAGATGCTCGTGGCCAAAAAACTGCCAATATTCTCTATTTTCAGTCCAACTTTAAGATGGATGATACTTGTGCTGTGATCAAGTCTATGTCCAGAAAACAGAACTGTGCAATGCATTGTAGGTAGCAGGGTCGATTGCCTAGGCAGTAGGCACTGGTTTCCTAGTACAGTGCGCCTTCAGAGCTACTGAGCAGTCTGACAGATTTTGTACAATATTTATTTCCTGGTTTATCAATAATTCAAATGGGGGTGCGTCTATAAATATTTGGGTAGACTGAAAACTAGAATCATGCTTTTGTACTCCACTATCAGAACAAGTAAAGCAATGTAGAACTTACTTGTACTTTTGTCCTCCCTTAATGTAGAATCTGTCCCAACTATCAGAATGCTCCGCAGTCACACCAAAACGCTCCATCAATTTCAATGTCATTTCAACATAAGGAACGGAGATCAGTTTATCAATGATTTCAATCTCGACATCCTCAAGAGCCAAAGGAGCAGCCATCAGCAAGGAACTCAGGTATTGACTGCTAATGGAACCAGAGAGCTTAACCTGTGAAATTATTCAATGTTAAGTGTCAATCTATGATTGATCACGCAATACTCAAGTATTGAAATTATTCAATGTTGATTGGTTCTTAAACTTTAGTGCACAGTGTAAGGTCGCATTGCATCGTACTACCCATAATAATATTATTTTTCTTCGACAGAGAACTGAATGTGCACAAAAGTACATAACATGCAAGTTGATGAGTAGCTTACCTTGCCACCAGGTAGACCTCCCTTGCCGTTGATACGGACAGGGGGGCAGTTTGTGCCAAGGAAACAATCAACATCTGCACCAAGTTGTTTTAAACCAACAACTAAGTCACCAATAGGTCGCTCCCTCATTCTTGGTACTCCATCAAGCACATAACTGAAGTTTTTTTTTAAGACAAAATCAGTCTCCAAACATACTCATGGATCTCATACTTATTTCCACTAGGATAAAGAAAACATACGTTGCATTTCCACCAGCGGCAACTACAGCTGCCGTCAGTGGCCGCATTGCAGTTCCAGCATTACCCAAGAAGAGCTTTACTTCCTCTTTGGCGTTCTTTTCGACCGGGAACCTGCCGCCACAGCCAACAACCACAGCTCTTTTTGCAACTTTATCTGCTTCCACGGAGAGTCCGAGGGCTTCCAGGGCCTCGAGCATGTAGTGGACATCCTCACTGTTCAACAGGTTATCCACCACTGTTGTTCCCTAAAGAGCAGAAACAAGCTACAGATCAGCTAGATATGACAGTGAAGTAAACCAGCTCCAATTTCTCATCTTACTATAAATAAGTAAGAGAACAGGACATGCTGCACTATAGTTTTCTGATCAGTGGAAACCGAATAAAGCCTGGAGGATCCTTGAATTAGTACCTATATAGCTCATGAAAACAAATGCCTTGAATAGCAATTCAAGGATTTCTCATCTAAAATAATATCGCCTTTTCATGGTCACGCCGTCTCAGAAAATGTGTATCAACTTTAGGTTGGATAATTTTTTAGTAGATATGTATCAATACCAAGTGTTCATTGTACAGTTACAGCATAATATTTTCATATATGAAGAAGACATCAGAAGAAGGGAAAAAATAGCCTAAAACAGAGGAGGATCGCCTACTGATTATTATGATGCACCATCATCTTAATCCAAATATAAGCTGCGCAATCTAATGATCTGGTAAAGAAACGCGTGAATTGGCTACCAAACAACCTACGCCTTATCAGCAAAATTATATGATCAGAGTGAGTCGAGTTAAAATTCACATGATCCAGCAGACAGTCGGTCAGCACGACAAAGGCACGTCTGCTCCTAATAAACCCCACAAAATCCCACCGCGACACCCAATTCGCATCATTCGCCCACCGAAAGGAAGAGTTGGGGGGGAGTCACCTCGGAGAGGGCGGAGAGGAGGAGGATCCGGTTGGAGAGCGACTTGGAGCCGGGCAGCTGCACGGCGCCGGAGATCTCGCGGATGGGCTGCAGCACCACCTCCTCGGCGCCCGCGGGCGCCGCGGGCGCCGCCACGGACGTCGCGCGCGCCGCCGCGCCGCGGGGCCCCCACAGCCGCACCGCCCCGCGGTGGGCCGGGCGGGCCGCCGGCATCCGGAGCCGGCGCGGGTGGGCCGGGGCGGACCTGTCGAGCGACACCGCGCTGGAGGACGCGGCCATGGTCGCCGCGGCAGCCATCGCCATTGCCTGTGCCGCCGCGGTTGGTGGGAGAGCGGGAGGAGGGTGGCGGGTTGGTGGGGGTGGGGTGGGGTGGGGTGGACGGGGATTGGGACGAAGGAAGGGAGGAAGTGAGAAATAGGGGGAGGGCGAGGTGGTGGTGAGTACGGGTTGCTGGCAACGCCACCAACCCCCGTCACATATCAGAGTCGTGGTTGGTGTTGCCATGGACGATGGCATTCTACCGTACGCTCAACATACTTTGCACGTTGTGTTAAAACCATTTTTCTAACATAGTACACTTTCCGTCCCAAGCTTGGTACAATTTTATACTGTACTAAATCTAGTACACAAAGTTGAGACATTTATTTTGGAACGGAGGGAGTACAATCGTAAGTCAAAATTTACATAGTTGGACCAAATTTAAATTACCATATTATTAGCAATTGCGATATTGGACAAATGCCAGTATAAAAAAAGTTCACATCAATCCAATGGCATTGGTTTGCCCTTTGTATGCGCCGGTCTTTTCTGTAAACTTGGTCAAACTTCATACAGTTCGGCTTAATATGAAATTAATATGCCAAGGGGAAGAGAAGAGTTAGACTCTCTCCTTGCATCTGTTTTAGTGTTTCGCTGTATAGATTCTCCGTATTCTTGTCTTCATTATCTGAAACAAATCATGAATTATGTTGGGGATGTCATATTTCAAAGCAATGGCCTCGGAACGATACTGCAGAAGTAACATTACTACTCTTCATCTTGACAATGGTACAACGATGGAAGATCATGCTGGAAAGGAAGCTATATTCTCTACTTTTAATGAAAGAATCCGTTGTTGTTTGGTTTCGCTAGGCTTCATTAGGGCATTTCCAACGGGAGACGCTAGGAGAGGGCGCTAGGAATTTGATCCCGATAGATCGGCAGTTACCATGTTAATTCACAGCGCCTGGTCCGGCATCGATGCCAACCTAGGCACCGAGCGCTCCGCTCTTTTCTCCCTGTACGGGAGGGCTGGGCCTTTGTTTCTAATCTGTGGAAAGCCCTTTATTAGAGCTCGTTATTAGCGCCTGCCATTGGAAGGGTTAGCGCTAGAGCCTTTTAATCTTTCTTTATATTTATTTTTTTCGTTGTAAGCGCCTGCGTAGGCGTCTAGCATTGAACATGCCCGCCTCCACCGATTTTATTCAACGCAGGCCCACCTCCCAACTGTTTTTTTTAGTTTGTTGGTTTTTTCCCTCTTGTTCCACTCTTTCCTTACTAATCATCATAGCTTTCCTTTCCTTGGCCAACACATTCCCAGTAGATTCAAAAATCAGAAATCAGACTTCAATCTTTCCATGTACAACATCAATCATGAATAACAATAACAACAGAAATCTTAACAGATCCATGCAAAGAAAAGGAAAACCGAGCCGAATCATAACTTGAAAGAATCTGAACTGAATCAGTACTTTCCTTGCCTCGGCATACATATTCCCTCCTGAAACAAATCCATCAAATCTCCACTCTTAATGGAGCAGTTGGTAGCCTGGTACTCCGGCTTTATTTTCGTCTGATTTATCTCCTCACACCTCCCACTGATTTTTCTCTTTCTCATTAAAAAAACAAATCCCATTAAAAGAAAATCTTGTTTCATTCTTGATTTGGCAGGTGTTGATTCGTTTTAATCTTGTAAATAATAGATAATTAAAAATTTATAAATAGAACCATATATGTGAGATCACCTTCCTAAAATATGGACATAATATTGTTCTCGACATGCTTTCAAAGCAAATGGAGATATTTCTCAATAAGAAATCATTAATCCCGCGCACAATGTCATTTATTATTATCATTATCTCTACTATCAATTAACAATAACAAGTTTCTTAATATAACAAAAATAATATATCGTTTTCTTATGGGTGTGTACGCATCCGCGCGCCCCTGCGGAGGAAGGCTGTGTGCGACAACATGGAGGATGCCGTAGTCGGGCCTCATGTCGAGGCGATACTCAAGAATGTCAGGGCGTGCATCACAGCGTCGAGGATGGCCATGGCAGAAGGCGGGTCGTCAGACCGCCACGTACATTCATTCGTGACGCGGCCATCTCTACTCGTAATGGAGCAATTGGTAGCGTGGTACTCCGGTTTTATTTTCGGCCGGTTTTATTTCCTCCCACCTCCCACTGATTTTTCTCCTTCTCATTAAAAAACCAAATCTCATTAAAGAGAGATCTTGTTTTTTGCTTGCATTGGCAGGTGTTAATGCATTTTAATCGTGTAAATAATAGGTAATTAAGATTTTAGATATCGCATCATATATATGAGATCACCTTTCTAAATAATAGACATATTATTTTTCTCGATAACCTTCCAAAACAAAATGAGATATTTCACAATAAGAAATCATTAATCCCGCCCATGACATTTGTTATTATCATTATCTCTACTATTAATTGTCAATCACAACTTTCCTAGTATAACAAAAATAATATATCTTTTTCTTATGGGTGTACGCATCCGCGCGCCCCTGCGGAGGAAGGCTGTGTGCGACAACATGGAGGATGCCGTAGCCGGGCCTGATATTGAGACGATACTCAAGAATGTCAGGGCGTGCATCACAGCGTCGAGGATGGCCACGTACATTCATTCGTGACGCGGTCATCTCTACTCGTAATGGAGCAATTGGTAGCGTGGTACTCCGGTTTTATTGTCGGCCGGTTTTATTTCCTCCCACCTCCTATTGATTTTTCTCCTTCTCATTAAAAAACCAAATCTCATTAAAGAGAGATCTTGTTTTTTGCTTGCTTTGGCGGGTGTTAATGCATTTTAATCGTGTAAATAATAGGTAATTAAGAGTTTAGATATCGCATCATATATGTGAGATCACCTTTCTAAATAATAGACATATTATTTTTCTCGATAACCTTCCAAATCAAAATGAGAAATTTCTCAATAAGAAATCATTAATCCCGCCCATGACATTTGTTATTATCACTAGTAGAACGCCCGTGCGTTGCTACGGGTTATCCGTCATGTTATTTCCAACACACAGGATGATGCCCACCTCATCTTCGCTATGGTCCCCTCTCTTCTTTACACCGTACTTGCTCATGGACCGCCAAGGAGGAGGCCCATGCCAATTGCCCCGCTCTCTGCCCTGATCATCCCTCATGTTCACATCAATCCGCCACCGTCATCAAGGGGATGAGCCATGCGCCGCCCATGATGGCATTGCCACGTTGTCACATATAGTTGAATGTTGTGCATTACCACGAGACAAAAATATTATTATGCCCGTTGTTCAACATGCAACTGATACACCACTGTTTATTATTAACTTTTGAAGCAACCAACCAATGCATTTATCCTTCTATCCTAACCAAAAAATTGTACAACTTGGTGGAAATATATGAATCCCTCACTTGTGCAATCTGTTGCAAAGTAATCTCTAATGAAATGAAATTTGCCACATTTTCTAAAGTAGAGAAATTATTCTGCTCAGACACCTGCTAACCCCATCCCGCTCACTCTTTACCCTCACTCTTATCATAAAATCCACCAACTTTTTTTTTTGCGGGTAAATCCACCAACTCGTATTCCAAGTGAGATAGTAATCGACATAGTCGTGGAAGGCCAGCAGTATGGGACAAGGGCAACAACTGCCTTCCTATTTTAGTTCTAGTACCACATGGTTGTATACTTGACTCGTCCTTTTTCTCACGCTATACCACGACAGCTCTACATTCATGCGTTGCCACGAAAAAAGGAAGCTATTAATGGGAATGTTGGTCGAAAGCATGAAAAATCTTAATGTTTCTCTTCTCTTCCATCCCTTGCGTGCACATACAAATTTATGTATCCGTCAGAGAAGAGCGAGAAAAAAGATTGCACTCATTTTAAATCACCTATACCAAAAACTACTTTTAGGTCACCAAATTTACAAATTTTATGCTCCAATAAGCCAAATGAAAGAGATGGCATATCATGTGGAATCTTGAGTTCCCTTCAACAAAAGTTAGAGCCATGAGCTAAATAGGAGAACCCAAAGAGATAACATTAAAATGGTCTGAGGTGCCAAGGAAACCATCTGAAACCGAATAAACAAAAATCTAGCTGAAATATAGATACTTGATTAATATTGCATGGATCCAACAATCAAGAAAATATAATAAACAGGAGAAAATTTAAGACTTAGTTTGGCAGTGAAGTACTAATAAAGTTCAAGTATTGGAAAACCACAATATTCTAAAGCCAAACACCTCAAAGTATTTAATACTTCAATGGTGTTGAAAACCAAAGTATTCTTGGAATGCTGCTCCAAAGATACAGAGCTCCCAAACGGGGCCTAGGGCTGACGCCCAATGAAAGAATCAGGTTTTGTGAGCCTCACATGACAACTTAAGCTTATTTTTGTTATTCTAATATCTGGTTAGTGCAAACTTTAAATGTCACTTGACCAAGAAAGGGAAGTTAAAAAACCAGTAGAATGCCCACACATTGCCACGGGCCTTTGATTTGTGTTTTCGACGGCACCTATGAATATAATGCATATCTGTCTATCGCTCCCTCCCCTTCTCTCTCCCACCCTCTCTATTCGCCATCTACCTCCCATAAGCACCGCATCATCCTGCGTGAAAATAAATCCATTAGAAGGGTCCAAATGGTAAGGTTTGACTTAAATAATAAACGTAAAAATCTTGTTGCAATTTGGTTAGGTAATTTTGGCATTATTCCTACACATTCACATTCATGGTTAAGTTGCAAAATCCAAATAAGAAATTGAAAGTCCTACCCTTCTGTATGTTACACGTCGTTATTTTTAACACCATAGATGAAAGAATAGTTGTGTCGTTGTTGCAGTAACAATACACGTAAAATGAGTCAAGAAAATATGAATCACTCCATGAATTTATGCAGCAATGCAAATACTGTCATAGCAAGGATAATACCATGAATTTCTACAGTAATAGCCGAAAACTACGATCAGTTCCTTACAATTTATCCTAGCTAGCATTTTGACCACTAACTTAAAATGCAACAACATTGTTGATGCCCACCGCTTCACCAGGGGACTAATTCCCTAAAAAACAATGCGACCTCCATATAGATCATTTCAAACTATAATGAATTCACCTAATTATCAATGAAAAACATACATTGTTATGTACAAAAATGGTCAATAAAAATATGAACTTCCTATGGAACATCCAAAGATGGAAAAGAAAATCAGTGCTCATGCATCAATGATGTCAATGATGTGCACATTTACCTGATACAGAAGCAGGATGTCTTGCATGACATCTTGCAAGACATGAGCGCACCTTCATATCACTTCATACATAATTATATCAGAGCTACATCCAACCTGATTTTGCAAGTTCAACGCGATGATTTGTAGAACAAACTATATATGTAGTCAACACGTAACATAACCGCGACCTCGTAAGGGTTAAGTTTTTCATATAGTGATCTATGTAAGATATATATGAGAGATAACAACGGCAATGTAATATATCTTATAACCTTTGATTGAATAAGATTCTCACAAACACAAGCCATATATAAATACCAAAATGACTGAACAGGAAAATAGAGCATATAAATATGAAACAATAGTGCAAGAGCCAAACTTGAAAGCTTGCAGCAGCTGCACAGTGGAGCAGACATACAAATTCAACGGATAAATTTTAAAGAAACATGGCAAACCTTTAAAACAAACTAAATTTACAGGATAATAGTTCCAGAAATAAAGTAAAACACTATAAAATTGTGTCAGATAATTGTCCAACCATTTGAATTAAGTTAGTAACTGATATTGTCCAATCAGCCGCAAAATTAGTTGGAAATAACAATAAAGATTTGAAAATTTAACTGCATCACTGGTGAAGCAGCGACAGACGGAGCCAATGATGCGCCGAAGCACTCCTGCCCAGCGGCGGGGTCGTCGGCGTCGGCGAAGCGGCGACCGACGCGTGGGGGCCGTCGTCGAAGCGGTGATGGACGGAGCCCATGATTCACCGGAGCACTCCTCCTGTCCGGCAGCGGGGTCGTCGGCGAAGCGACGATAGACGCGTGGGGGTCGTCCGCGAAGCGGCGACGGACAGAGCCAATGAGGTGCCGAAGCACTCCTCCTGCCCGGCAGGGGGGTCGTCGGTGCAGCGGCGACAGACGCGTGGGGGTCATCGGCGAAGCGGCGACGAACGGAGCCCAGGAGGTGCCTCGCCTCGACGCGCGTGGTGGGTTCTGGAAGCGATCGAGCAGGGCCGTGAGGGCGTTGTGCGCCTCGTCGCCAGCTTCTAGGTTGGAGGGAAGAGAGAGGGGCAAGACGGCAGGAGACGGGCTGGTCAAGGAGCTCCACGGCGGCGACACAACACAAGGAACCCCAGCGCAAGATTGTTAATCGGGAAGAGAAGCGGCTGGCTCGCTAGGTGCGGAGCTTTTTTTTTTCTCTTATATTGATTATTGATTGGTTCTTAGAAAAGGCAAACGTCAATGCATTAGGAAAATTAGGATTTGGAATTGATGGTCATAAAACTAAACTTTATTAATTGGTAACGTGTTATCGGTTCCTGCCCGTTTGTAACGTGTCTAGTTAGGAAACTTTGGGAAAATTAGGAAAGTTTTTATTGCGTTATGAATGAATTGATTGTGTCTGGTTACCTTAAGTTAATTGATTGCGTTTGGAAATAATTGATTGTCATGCATTATTGCGTTTGGAAAGAATTGATTATCAATGCATTAGGAAAATTAGGATTTGGAATTGATGGTCATAAAACTAAACTTTATTAATTGGTAACGTGTTATCGGTTCCTGCCCATTTATAACGTGTCTAGTTAGGAAACTTTGGGAAAATTAAAAAAGTTTTTATTGCGTTATGAATGAATTGATTGTGTCTGGTTACTTTAAGTTAACTGATTGCGTTTGGAAAGAATTGATTGTCATGCATGATTGCGTTTGGAAAGAATTGATTGTCATGCATGAATCGGGGACGTAAGGGGGGAAACGGAACCTGACTGCGTGCGGTGAGTGGGTGGGATTGGGGTGGGTTAATTGTAGCGAAAAAAACCGGTTGAAAAAAAACCAGACGAGGTGGGACGAAAAAAAACCAGACGAGGTGGGACGAAAAAAAACCTGGAACAAAGACTACCAACTGCTCCATTAGGAGTAGAGATTATCTCTACTATTAATTGTCAATCACAAGTTTCCTAATATAACAAAAATAATATATCTTTTTCTTATGGGTGTACGCATCCGCGCGCCCCTGCGGAGGAAGGCTGTGTGTGACAACATGGAGGATGCCGTAGCCGGGCCAGATGTCGAGGCGATACTCAAGAATGTCAGGGCGTGCATCACAGCGTCGAGGATGGCCGTGGCAGAAGGCGGGTCGTCAGACCGCCACATACATTCATTCGTGACGCGGTCATCTCTACTCGTAATGGAGCAATTGGTAGCGTGGTACTTCGGTTTTATTTTCGGCTGGTTTTATTTCCTCCCACATCCCACTGATTTTTCTCCTTCTCATTAAAAAACCAAATCCCATTAAAGAGAGATCTTGTTTTTTGCTTGCTTTGGCAGGTATTAATTCATTTTAATCGTGTAAATAATAGGTAATTATGATTTTAGATATGGCATCATATATGTGAGATCACCTTTCTAAATATAGACATACTATTTTTCTCGATAACCTTCCAAAACAAAATGAGATATTTCTCGATAAGAAATCATTAATCACGCCCATGACATTTGTTATTATCATTATCTCTACTATTAATTGTCAATCACAAGTTTCCTAATATAACAAAAATAATATATCTTTTTCTTATGTGTGTACGCATCCGCGCGCCCCTGCGGGGGAAGGCTGTGTGCGACAACATGGAGGATGCCGTTGCCGGGCCTGATGTCGAGGCGATTCTCAAGAATGTCAGGGCGTGCATGACAGCGTCGAGGATGGCCATGGCAGAAGGCGGGTCGTCAGACCGCCACATACATCCATTCATGACGCGGTCATCTCTACTCGTAATGGAGCAATTGATAGCGTGGTACTCCAGTTTTATTTTCGGCCGATTTTCTTTCCTCCCACCTCCCACTGATTTTTCTCTTTCTCATTAAAAAACCAAATCCCATTAAAGAGAGATCTTGTTTTTTGCTTGCTTTTGGCAGGTGTTAATTCATTTTAATCGTGTAAATAATAGGTAATTAAGAGTTTAGATATCGCATCATATATGTGAGATCACCTTTCTAAAATATAGACATACTATTTTTCTGGATAACCTTCCAAAACTGTCGTGGAATTAACACGGCAGATGTCCGGTTTAGCGGACTTGATGATGGAACCATCGCACGGGTTAGCTTGAAAGGGTTCATGGCACACAAAGAACACAAAGGATTTATACTAGTTCGGCCCCTTCGAGAAGGTAAAAGCCTACGTCTAGTTGGTTTGATATTGCTTGGGCGTCGGTTTACAGGGAGCGGATTCGCTTGCCTGTGTCTCGACGGATTGATTGTTTCTTGTCCCTGAACCGTCGCCGGGTCGTCCCTTTATATAGATGCGACGCCCGGTCCGGTTTACATAGTCCCGAGGCCGGCTCATAATCATGTCCGCCTCGGTCTCTGTCTTTTCTTTACTATCTCTCAAGTTACATCTCTGGCGGTTTACAAACCGTACTTCTATACATGGGCCCTGAAATCTCATGGGCCGTAGTCTCTACTAAAAACATTAAAACCAAGTACAAAATAACTAAGCCGGTTTACAATATCCGGTTTATATCTACTAACCATATCCCTGACATTAGGCCCCAGAATGATTTGAACTTGTTCATATCAGTCTCCGTCGTCTCGTATAATTCTCCCTTGTCTTCATCTTTTTGTAAACCGGCTCTGACGTCATCTTCCGAAATCATTAAAGTCTGACAATGACATCCTCTCCGTATTTAACGCTGTGAGCTGTACTGTAGCGTATTTTAAGGGGTATCCCGAAGATCGAGGCATCACGGGATCTTTATCCGATTTCTGTCTCCTCGATTCTCGCTCCTGTCGTTTCAGATTTAACCTCTGGCTATAAATACTGCCACGTTCCATTCATTACCTTCTTCTCCCTTCATCCTCTTCCTGCGTCTTCCTCCTCCATTGCTGCCCGAGCTCAAACCGCCGCCGACGACCGCCGGATCTCCAGTCCTCGACCGGCCGCTGCATCAACCTGAGCCTTGACCAGATTCTCTCCGCCGCCGATTCTCGTTGTCCTTGGTACGTTTATCCTCCTCATTGTAGATCTGTGTCCGCCATTGCTTTGCTTGTGTTCTTCCGCCATTAAGGCTTCTGATGAAACTTCGTCCCTTCGTAGATGCTTTTCTCATAGAAATCTTGCGACCTTTAGGCCCTAGTCCGTAGGTCTCCCGCTTAGCATCAGATTAGATCTTATCGTAATGACTCTATAGTTTTATCCGTTCCGCCATTAGAGCTCTCCGCAAGCTTCATATTGTTCGTTCTTGGAACCTGCAACTTCGTAGTATCCTTACCTTTTCGATCTTCTTCCATTTTTACTCCGCTGTAGATGCGTCAGGTCCTTATTGCACCTGTCTGATATGTAAATTCGTCCTTTTAATATGAAGTCTGCGTAGCTTTCCTCCTCAGCGATTTTTACTCCGCTGTAGATTAGTTTCTTTTCCTCAGCATGCTCAGATCTTTCCCCCTCAGTAGTTATTTAGAAACCTGTTTTTCTCCTCAGTAAACTTGCTAAGTATGTTCCGGTTTAAATTATCATGCTATAAACCGGAAATAATATAACTTGATGAAATGACTTAAACTGTACCGCTTCAACTGCCATTTAAACCGGAAATGATACAACTTGTTTTATGATTGCCGGTTTACCTTTGTCAGCTAATTCTCCGTTTCAACCATTGTATAATATGAATGGATCTCGGATCATTGTACGTTCATAATTTGTTTCTGTACTTTCTCTTCTTCAGCACTTTGTTCAAATGACTGCTAAGCAGTATGTTTCATGCGATTGGGTCCGTTCCGTCGTGACTGAGGAAGACTTAGTCAAACTGTCGAGCATCGGCACCTTAGGGCCTCGGGCCGAACTAAAATGGCGTGCTCCGGGTAACGAGTGCCCTCCTACTCCCAGATCCGGAGAAGTCATCGTATTCCTGGACCATATTTCCAGAGGCTTCTCTCCCCCCGGTTCAAAATTTTTCCGGGATGTTCTTGCTACCTTCCAGCTGCACCCACAAGACATCGGACCAAACTCTGTTTCTAACATTTGCGATTTCCAAGTATTTTCTGAAGTATATCTGCAAGAAGAGCCTTCAGTTGATTTATTCCGGGATTTCTTCCATGCAAACCGGCGTACTGAGTTCACCAGCGGGCCTCACCAAGAGCTTGGTGGTATTAGTATTCAGAAAAGGAGGGATGCAGTTTTTCCTCACGCCTCTTTACACACTCACCCCAAGGACTGGAACAAGTCCTGGTTTTATTGTATAGACACATCTCCTGAAGGTGAAAATCCGTTGCCGGGTTATCGTGAGACTCGTATCCCGGCAAATCACCCCTTGCCACAACGGTTAAGTGCTACTGAACGGATCCAGTTTTCACCACAACTTTCCAAGCTGAGAGCTTTCATGGCCAATGGACTGATTGGTACTGATTTCCTTCGCTGCTGGTTATCCTGGAGCATCCTTCCCCTAAGCCGGCGCCCTAAGCTGATGTGCAAGTACTCCGGTAAACCGGAAGATCCTCAGAGGTTTACTAAAGAGGAACTTTCTGAATCGGAAGTGATAGAGTCTGCCAAAAAGATCGTCAACCCTGCTTTAACAGATTGCTCCAAGGTTAGCTTGGCCCCATATTTCAAGAAGAATAAACTGCCTGAAGTAAGTTTATCTTTAACTTATACTTTATAAACCGTCCTATTTGAACCGTCTTTCACTTGCCTTTGCTTTTTCATTTAGGCTGACAACCCCTTCTGGAGGAGAAAACCTCAGGAAAAACCTGTAAAGCAGACTCGCCGGAAAGCTCCTGCAAACAAGAAAAGGAAAGCAGCCGTTGATGCCGGTTCTCCTTCTGAAGACGATGATCCGGACTCCGAGGTATGCCTTGCTCCGGTTTACATTTTGCCTTTATGTACTTGTTTAACATATCTAATGATACTCTTTCACAGGATCCACTTGAAGGTGATAACCCGGCTGAGATTGAGGTAACCCTTATTTCTTCTGATTCAGAACCTCCTCCTCAAAAGAGCCGTCGGACTGTTAGAAAATATCAATTTTCTCATCCTTATGCTAAGTTGGATCCTAATTTTGCTTTGAAGAAGCAACAACACGAAGCTTTGCGCCGGACCACTCGCCATAGTGGCTTAGCAGTGGAATCCTCTGGAATCTCATTGACTCCGGTTCGAAAGCGCCGCGCTGAGGTGATATTCTCTCCAACTCTTCTTCACCCCAAGGCCGGTCTTATCAGAAAACCACTTAAACCGACTGATCCTGATTATCAGGAAACTCCACTGTCCTCTTCTGGCGAATCAACCGCTACACAGCTTCCTCCTCTGAAAACCGTCCCGGGGTAATTCTCTTCACCATTCCGGTTTATGACGCTCCTTCCCTTTATAATGCTAACTTATTTTTGCTTGTTTTTTCAGCAAACCGAAACCCAGCAAAAGAGCCAAGGCTAAAAAGCCTGTTGCTGATCCTTCTACTGATGAACCGGCAATTGATCCGTCTACCGCCATTCCTCCTGAAGGCACTCCAGCTGCTCCGGTTGACGAACCCGCTCTTGATACACCTGCTGCTGAAGACGTCCAAGACCCACCAAGTCCGGCCCGGGTTAACTCTCCTCAAGTTAACCCGGCGTCTCCTAATCCGGCTCAAACTGAAGCTTCTCCTCCCAATGCACCCACTTCCCCTGATGTCGTGGTTACTGGCTCTGCTTATGTTGCGCCAGCCGAACCCACCGTTTTAGCAAAACATACAGCTAAAGCGGAAAAGGTGACTCAGGAGAAGGGGAAGTGGAGTACTGATATCTCCAGTCTCTCAAGTATGAGTGCTCAGGACATCTATTCCGGATATCTGAACCGGCTCCATAGTAGCCGGGATTATGAAGCCAGCCTAGTAAACCTGATGAGGGAAAAGTATGAAGTAAGTTTTCCTCTTCTGACTGTCTTTTTTCAACGCCTCTTTATCTTATAACAGCCCCCAAGTTCCGGTTTATCTGCTTTATTGAAGGTAATCCGGAACTTTGTAGTTTTGAACTGCTGATCCATACATTAGCCCCCAAGTATCGAGTAGATAACTTGGTTATGTAGTTGATACTTGTAATTTCAAAAATTGTTTCTGATGCATCACTTCAACTGCCATTAGCCCCCAAGTGTCAAGTATACAACTTGGTTGTGTGCTTGAGACTTGTATTCTCAATGTCTTTGCTGTCTTACTTCAACTGCCATTAGCCCCCAAGTGTCAAGTAGACAACTTGGTTGTGTGCTTGAGACTTGTAATTTCTAACCTTATTTTTGAACTTTGTTTATAGGCTGAGCTGAACCGGAATGCTGTAGAAATCAGTGAACTTCGAAGCCGGCTTATAGAGACTGAGTCGGCCGCTTCAAAGGCGAAGAAAGAACTTCAAGTGAGTTTAAAGACTGCTGCAGACTTGAAGAAGTTCTTTGATGAGGAACGGACTACTTTTGAAGTCCAGAAAAAGGATCTTGAAAAACGTGTTCAGGATGCCGAAGGAGCACTTAACCCGGTTACTGAAGAATTGACCGGGTTAAAGTGCCAAATTGATTTGATGACTTCTGCTATCTTTGGTAATCATAACCTTAACTTTTGTCTGTAATCTTTGCAACCTATGACCTGTACCGGTTTAACTGTCATTGTTATATGTAGGACGCCGTGTCTCTCATCTTGGGGATGATGTACGGAAGAAACTGAAGGCCTGCTATACCTTGGTTGAACAACTCTACTCAGGAGCACAAAGGATTATCAGCGCCACTTCCTTTGGTAAACCGGCTCCTTCAACCATCAAGGCTACTTTGAACAGTTTGTCCATTCTGCCAACTCGTCTTGAAGAGGTGAAGAAATCGGCTGCTCGAGGAGGTGCTCTTCTGGCCCTTACAAGGGCTAAAGCTTGGGTCCCAGATATTGATCCGGCAGAAGTGTTAACCGGATTTCCTGACACCAAAGAAGACGGTTCAGCATTTGATGAGAAGGATCTGTACGCTCTGACAAAGGAAATGCGTCCACTCGCTAGCAAGATTGCGGTGGAATCTGACTTGTCTCGATACCATCCAGCATATGACCTGCAAAACGAGCGGGTGGAACGATCGGTTTACGATGTTGCAAACTTAACTCCGCCGGTTCGTCCTCACACTTTTGCTCCTGATATTGATCCTGCTGAGTTGATCAACGATGAAGTATATTTCCGTGCCTTGGCCAAGACTGATTGGCGTGCACCAGATTTCCCGCCGCTTCACGAGGAGGAAGATGTGCCGGAACAAGATGGTGGCCAATCATCCCGGCAAGGAGAAGCGCAATCTTGAATGTTACTGCTGTAATCATAATTGTTATTCCGTAAACAATGCTTCCAACTATTTGGCCTTTATGCCTTGTAATAGGTTTAGCTGAAACTTAATGCACTGTGATCCGGCTTTTGGTATAAAGTACTCATTCGTTGACTTGTTGATTGATGCGGATTCCTTACTCTGTTCATAAAGAAGATCAAAAATATGTCCTCGTGGCTTTACCACTGGACGGATTAACTTGTTCTCTTGGTATAACTAATAATCATATCTTTAACAAATAATTGTGATACCTGAATTGTATGTAGCCAAAATACCTTAAACCGGTCAGGATGTTTAAAATCACCTTAATCAGTCTTCAGCAATTCTAATAAACCCTTGAAACTCTTCGGTTCACCTTGTCGATAAATCTTTCTCTTCTCGGTTCAGAAATTTGTAACTTGTAGCTGATCATGTGCTGCCAACTGTTAGCCCATTATGAAGTCGAGCCGGGTTACAATGAACGCCGGTTTAACTCTCGCTGGTGTTCATGACCCAGACTTGTAATACTAGATAGACGGTCAACTTCTAGAGCTGTTCCCCTTGGTGAAAAAACGTTACGAAATACCAAAAAACATCAATAAACACACAATTATTGTAAATCAAACTATGTAATCGAGGCTTTTTCAAAGAGCTGCCAGGCTCAAAACAAGATTTAGCCATTCATGGGGATGTGGGCGAACCCGACTGTCCCCAGGGGCCGGGCCATCATTTGAACGTGGACGTACCAACTGTTCAGGGAACCCAAAAATTCATAACATAGCCATTCAAGGGGATGTGGGTTAACCCGACTGTCCCCAGGGGCCGGGCCATCATTTGAACGTGGACGTACCAACTGTTCAGGGAACCCAAAAATTCATAACATAGCCATTCAAGGGGATGTGGGTTAACCCGACTGTCCCCAGGGGCCGGGCCATCATTTGAACGTGGACGTACCAACTGTTCAGGGAACCCAAAAATTTATAACATAGCCATTCAAGGGGATGTGGGTTAACCCGACTGTCCCCAGGGGCCGCTGACGTCCCTCCTGACCCTGCAGGTTTTTCCTTTTTCTTTTTATGGGGTTCTTCTCTTCCTGAACCGGACATAATCTCTTGTTTCTGTGAGTTCTACCGCACCTTCACACACCCTGTAAAGATTAGCCTCTAAAAACCAGTCAATATTGAAATATGATTCTTGATAATAAACTGACATGGATACTTGCCGCAAAACTCATGTATGTGGAAAAAAGGCTAAGCCCCCGGTTTACCGAGGGTGCCGGTTTATTCATTATTCATAATATATACATAGGATACATGGAAGCCTATGACTCAAGTGTAATATGGCCGTAGATGAGCAATGTTCCACGGCCTTTTCGTCTCCTCTTCTGATGTCCGTGAATCCTTGTGCTCTCGAATGTCCACCAAATAATATGACCCGTTGTGTAAATTTTTGCTGATCACAAAGGGCCCTTCCCATGGCGGGGATAGCTTGTGCATATCTGTTTGATCTTGGATAAGCCGGAGTACCAAGTCACCCTCCTGGAATGTCCTGGTTCTGATCCGGTGGCTGTGATATCTGCGCAGATCTTGCTGATAAATCGCCGACCGTGCTGCAGCTATGTCACGCTCTTCATCCAACCGATCCAAACCGTCTTGTCTTGACGCCTCATTGATGGCTTCTACATAGGCCGCTACCCTTGGTGAATCATGGCGTATGTCACTTGGGAGAACTGCTTCTGCACCGTAAACCATGAAGAAAGGTGTATAACCTGTAGACCGGTTTGGTGTAGTGTTAATACTCCAAAGGACAGACGGTAACTCTTCAACCCAACACCCTGGGGTTCACTGCAAAGGTGTCATAAGCCGGGGTTTGATTCCTCGCAAAATCTCCTGATTTGCCCTTTCTGCTTGACCATTGGATTGGGGGTGAGCCACAGAAGATACGTCCAAACGAATATGCTCTCGTCGACAGAACTCTTCCATCTCACCCTGAGATAAATTGGTGCCATTATCTGTGATGATGCTGTGTGGAAAACCAAACCGGAATATTACTTTTTTGATGAACTTAACCGCTGTTGCCGCATCACACTTGCTTATAGGTTCCGCTTCAACCCACTTCGTAAACTTGTCCACTGCCACTAGTAGATGAGTTTTTTGATCTTGGGATCTCTTGAAAGGACCAACCATGTCAAGCCCCCAAGTTGCAAAAGGCCAAGTTATTGGTATCATCCGGAGTTCTTGTGCCGGAACAAGGGCACGTCTTGAGAACTTCTGACAAGCGTCACACTTGCGGACCAGGTCAGCCGCATCTGCATGTGCGGTTAACCAATAAAAGCCATGTCGGAAAGCTTTAGCCACTAAAGATTTTGATCCGGCATGATGACCACAATCCCCTTCATGAATCTCCCTTAAAATCTCACAACCTTCCTCAGCTGAAACACACCGTTGAAATACTCCAGAGGTGCTACGATGATGCAACTCCCCGTTGGCAATTGTCATAGATTTGGAACGCCGGATTATCTGCCGTGCTTCATCTTCGTCCTCCGGCAACTCTCCTCGGCTTAAATATACCAAATAAGGTAACGTCCAATCCGGAATAACATGGACTGCCGCAACCAGCTGTGCCTCTGGGTCCGGAACAGCTAGATCGTCCTCTGAAGGTACTTGAACCGAAGGATTGTGCAACTCATCCAAAAAGGTGTTTGGTGGTACCTGTTTACGTTGCGACCCTAGCCGGCTTAAAGCGTCAGCTGCTTCGTTCTTCCGCCGGTCTATATGCTCCACCTGATACCCTTTGAAGTAACCTGCGACCGCTTCAACCTCTCGTCGATAAGCCGCCATGAGGGGATCCCTTGAATCCCACTTGCCCGAAACTTGCTGTGCCACTAGGTCTGAATCGCCCAGGCACTTAACCCGGCTTAAATTCATCTCCTTTGCCAATCGCAAACCATGAAGCAGCGCCTCATATTCTGCTGCATTATTAGTACAAGGAAATAATAACCGGAGTACATAACAAAATTTATCACCTCTGGGGGAAGTTAAGACAACTCCGGCCCCCGAGCCTTCCAACTGTCTTGAACCGTCGAAGTGAATCGTCCAATAAGTAAGATCCGGCTTCTCCTCAGGAGTCTGTAATTCCGTCCAGTCATTGATGAAGTCGACCAATGCCTGAGATTTTATAGCAGTACGTGGTACATACTTCAACTCATGCGGACTGAGCTCAATGGCCCACTTGGCTATTCTGCCTGTAGCTTCTCTATTCTGGATTATGTCTCCCAACGGAGCTGAACTAACCACAGTTATTGGATGCCCTTGGAAATAATGTTTCAGTTTCCGGTTTGCCATGAATACCCCATATACCAATTTCTGCCAATGAGGGTATCTTTGCTTAGATTCGATGAGTACTTCACTCACATAGTAAACCGGGCGCTGAACCGGATGTTCTTTCCCTGCTTCCTTGCGCTCAACCACAATCGCAACGCTGACAGCCCGTGTGTTTGCAGCAACATATAACAGCAAAGGCTCTTTATCGATAGGAGCAGCTAAAACCGGTGGTTTCGCTAGTTGCTGTTTCAGATTCTCAAACGCTGTATTCGCTTCATCACTCCAAATGAACCGGTCCGTCTTCTTCAACATTTGATAAAGCGGGATCGCCTTTTCTCCTAAACGACTGATAAATCGGCTCAACGCCGTGATCCGGCCAGCTATGCGCTGAACATCATTAATGCAAGCCGGTTTTGCCAAAGATGTGATGGCCTTGATCTTCTCCGGGTTGGCTTCTATTCCCCTGTTCGAGACCAGGAATCCCAAAAGCTTACCGGCCGGGACACCAAAAGCACATTTCTCCGGATTAAGCATCATCTTGTAAGCCCGAAGATTATCAAAGGTTTCTCTGAGGTCTTCTATCATTGTTCTTTCCTCCTTTGATTTAACCACGATGTCGTCCACATAAGCGTGTACATTCCTTCCTATCTGCCCCTTCAAACAATTCTGAACGCAACGCTGATAAGTTGCCTGTGCACACTTGAGCCCAAAGGGCATAGATACATAGCAGAAAGCACCAAAAGGGGTTATGAAAGCTGTCTTCTCTTGATCTTCAACTGCCATCTTGATCTGGTGATATCCTGAATACGCATCCAGAAAACTCAGCCGCTCACACCCTGCTGTGGCATCAATAATCTGATCAATGCGAGGCAACGCAAAAGGATCAGTCGGGCAAGCTTTATTGAGGTCTGTGTAGTCCACACACATCCTCCACGTCCCATTCTTCTTTAGAACCAGCACCGGATTAGCCAACCATTCCGGATGAAAAACTTCCACTATGAACCCTGCCGCCAAAAGCCTGGCCACTTCTTCTCCTATAGCTTTGCGTCTCTCTTCATTAAAGCGGCGCAGATACTGTTTTACCGGTTTAAACTTCGGATCAATATTCAACTTGTGCTCAGCGAGTTCCCTCGGTATACCTGGCATGTCGGAAGGTTTCCATGCAAAGATATCCCGGTTCTCACGGATGAACTCGATGAGCGCGCTTTCCTATTTGGGGTCAAGGTTAGCGCTGATAGTGAACTGCTTGGACGAATCTCCTGGCACAAAATCAACTTGCTTGGTCTCCTCTGCCGATTTAAACTTCAATGCCGGATCATGCTCGGTCGTTGGTTTCTTCAGCGGAGTCATATCTGCCGGATCAACATTATCTTTATAAAACTTTAACTCTTCTGTGGCACACACCGCTTCTGCATAAGCTGCATCACCTTCCTCACACTCAACTGCTATCTTATGACTGCCATGCACCGTAATCGTGCCCTTATGACCCGGCATCTTAAGCTGTAAATAAACATAACATGGCCTAGCCATAAATTTAGCATAAACCGTCCTTCCAAACAAAGCATGATACAGACTTTTAATTTTGACAACTTCAAAGGTGATCATCTCCGATCTGGAATCATGCTCATCCCCAAAGGTAACTTCTAAGTCAATCTTACCAACTGGATAAGCTGACTTACCTGGGACCACCCCGTGAAACACTGTGTTTGATGTCCTTAACTGTTTATCTGTCAGACCCATACGGCGAAAGGTCTCGTAATATAATATATTGATACTGCTACCTCCATCCATGAGGACTTTAGTGAACCTGTATCCTCCCACCTGAGGTGCCACCACCAAGGCTAAATGTCCCGGATTATCTACCCGTAACGGGTGGTCCTCTCTGCTCCAAACAATGGGCTGCTCTGACCATCGTAGAAACTGTGGCGTCGCCGGTTCTACCGCGTTAACAGCCCGTTTTAAAACTTTCTGGTCTCTCTTGCATAAACTCGTGGTGAAAACATGATATTGACCGCTGCTCAACTCCTTCGGATTACTCTGGTATCCGGATTGCTGTTGTTGCTGCGGACGCTGCTGCTGCTGATTTCCTTGGCTATTGTGATTCCCTTGGCCCTGCTGCTGATTATTCTGATTGTTGTAACCACCTTGATGATACGATTGATTTCCCTGACCATGATAACCACCTTGATAATGTGACTGATTTCCTTGACCATTGTAGTTTCCTTGACTACTTTGGCCGCCTGGCCGGGATTGATAACCCCCGTTGTTCCCTTGGTAACCGCTGTTGCCCCTGTATCCTGGACCGGAGTTGTTCCCTTGGTAACCCGGACCATAAAACCCGGGCCCTGAACCGCCGTTTGGGGGCCGGCTAAGAGGATTAAAACGGCCGTTCCCTGGGTACAGGCATTCTCTTGCAGTGTGCCGCGCAGGCCCCTTTTTTCCGCTATGCTTTAGACAGGGTTGATCCGGATCCTGCTCCCAACCCGGGTTTCCTCCCCCGGTTTGGCGAGTGGGACCTTGCTGATTAACCTGAAAACCACCTTGAACCTGTGTATTAGCCACAAAATCGGAGCTATTTTCCGGCTTCCGTTTGCCCAAAAAGCTTGAAGTGACCGGATTAACCGGCGCCGGCTTGCCAGTTTTACTGGCCTTTCCCGCTTTATCTCCTTCTGGCTCCGGATACTTGGTATTATCTGAGTCTCCGTACTTCACCAAGGCGCTCATCAAAGTCCCCATGTCATTGCACTCCCGTTTGAGCCGTCCGAGTTTTAATTTCAAAGATTCAAACCGGCAATTGTTCTCCAATGTTACAATTGCTGTGCTCGGATTAATGCCGTTCGAGGAGTGCAAGATCTCTGCCACTCTGCGTACCCAAGCTGCTGTAGACTCCTGTTCTCCTTGCACGCATGCTGCTAAATCTATCACCGACATAGGTTGCTTGCACGTATCCTTAAAGTTTTTGATGAACTGACTGCGCAGCTCCCCCCATGATCCGATAGAATTCGGAGGTAGTGCCTTTAGCCAAGTCCGGGCCGTGCCTTCAAGCATCATAGTGAATTATTTGGCACAAGCCGATTCATCCACGTCCAGCATCTCCATGGCCATCTCATAACTCTCCACCCAAGCTTCGGGTGGTAAATCGGCCGTGTAATTAGGCACCTTGCGAGGTCCTTTGAAGTCCTTGGGCAACTTAACGTTCCTCAGGGCGGGGACGAGACATTGTATTCCAAAACCGCTTACCGTAGCTCCTGTCCCTGTAGTGTCTGTGTGAACCGGCGTCGACTGACGAACTTCTTCCCTGGCCTCCGATCTAGGCCGGTTTCGATCCGGGGCTGGCATCTCTGCCCTTGCCGGATTATCTTGCCTGTGCTGATGTCTCCTACGTTCACTGCTAGACACTTCTGGCTCCTCCCAATGTCTAGAGTAACTTCGGTTGGGACGCGGTGTTGAGTGCAACCTTTCCCTGCTATGAGAATACGCTTGATGCTGTATTAACGCCGTATTAAGCAGCTTCTGGGCCCTGCGCGCCTCTATCGCCACCGGAGATGTTTCTTCCACAGGTAAAGCGGCCAACCGTGCTGCTGCTGCGGCAATATTATCCACAGGGTTTGAATAGTGTCCCGGAGGGACGGGAACATAAGGCGCCGATGTAATCCGTCGCCCTCGTTCTGCAGCGGGCTCCTGAACCGGCTCCTCCCGAGCCGGAGGGCTCCTCCGGTTTAAGGCTGGATTATTACTGGCTCCAGCCCCAGGTGTTTTGAACAAATTCGCGGATTCGTAACCCGGCGGTAAGCGATATCGATACTTCCGCCCCCTTACTGCTTCCACTGAAGCCTGCTCCATCCTCAAGTGAAAAGCTTGATCATCCAACTCTGCTTGTCTGATGGCTAACATCTCTCCTTCCGCTTTTAAATCCTCTTTTAACTGATCAATCCAGGCTTTCAACTGAAGAAGCGCTGCATCATGTTGCGCCTTGTCTGCTGGAGCTACGACCTCCACCGCTTTAACCGCAAACTCCTCGATCAAGGTGGATAGAACTTCCGTAAGGGGGGGATTTGAACCGCTTCCCCCTGCACCGGCTTCTGCTGTTGTTCCGTTCACCGGGGGTTGTGAACCGGCCATGAAGACCGCCACCCGGTTTGGCGGGTCAAAGGGGTCCGGAATACTGTTTCCATCGGACTCGCCCTCAGACCGGCCGTCCCGCAACTGATATAGAGATTCAGTTTCCCCGGATGAAGATTCGTCATCTAAGTAGACGACTGTTGCACCATCAGATTCCGATCCGTCCTCGGTTCGGCCTCCGTGAACTGCTCCAACGAACACATGCTTCATGGCAGGCTGAACCCGGGCCGATCTCGCACGCTGAGCCGGCTCGACGATGTTGGGGAGGGTGTCCGGCTCAGGTCCCGGTTCGCCAATTTTGCCGATGAAGACTTGGATGCTGCCGAAGGGGACCCGATACCCGTATTCGATTGAATCAGCCTCCGGTCCCCAACCCGCGTCGTCGATGTAGATCCGGTCGCGATGACTCTTGGTCATCCGGCCGACCGCGTAACCCTTTAACCCTTCGAAGCCGCCTTTCAAGAACTCGAAACCATCGTGCGCAGGCCCCACGGTGGGCGCCAACTGTCGTGGAATTAACACGGCAGATGTCCGGTTTAGCGGACTTGATGATGGAACCATCGCACGGGTTAGCTTGAAAGGGTTCATGGCACACAAAGAACACAAAGGATTTATAATAGTTCGGCCCCTTCGAGAAGGTAAAAGCCTACGTCTAGTTGGTTTGATATTGCTTGGGCGTCGGTTTACAGGGAGCGGATTCGCTTGCCTGTGTCTCGACGGATTGATTGTTTCTTGTCCCTGAACCGTCGCCGGGTCGTCCCTTTATATAGATGCGACGCCCGGTCCGGTTTACAGAGTCCCGAGGCCGGCTCATAATCATGTCCGCCTCGGTCTCTGTCTTTTCTTTCCTATCTCTCAAGTTACATCTCTGGCGGTTTACAAACCGTACTTCTATACATGGGCCCTGAAATCTCATGGGCCGTAGTCTCTACTAAAAACATTAAAACCAAGTACAAAATAACTAAGCCGGTTTACAATATCCGGTTTATATCTACTAACCATATCCCTGACAAAAACAAAATGAGATATTTCTCAATAAGAAATCTTTAATCCCACCCATGTCATTTGTTATTATCATTATCTTTACTATTAATTGTCAATCACAAGTTTCCTAATATAACAAAAATAATATATCTTTTTCTTATGGGTGTACGCATTCGCGTGCCCCTGCGGAGGAAGAATGTGTGCGACAACATGGAGGATGCCGTAGCCGTGCCTGATGTCGAGGCGATACTCAAGAATGTCAGGGCATGCATCACAGCGTCGAGGATGGCCATGGCAGAAGGCGGATCGTCAGACCGCCACGTACATGTGTTCGTGGACGTGGTCATATTATATTTTTTAGAGTAAAAATGCATCACAAGTCCTAAAACTATCAGAGGTGTGGCAGTCTAGTCTTATAACTTCGAAACTGCACTTTTGGGTCCTAAGGGCATCTCCAACATGTTGTATGTTAGTCTTGTTTGTAAAATATCCATGTCATCAACCAACAAGATATCATACAACTACTACAATAGATTATATGTAAGCTATCCAATAGATGGTGAGAAAATAAATGTGAGTACTCTCTATTTCACCTTGGAGCTTGTGCAAAGGTTGTTGGTTAATTTACATACAACTTTGCTCTCTCTCCACGTTTATTACATGTCACATCATAACTACTCCCTTCGTCCGGTGAAAAGTGTACATCTAGAAATTTTAGGACAAATTAGGCTACTTCCAATGCATTGGTACTAACATGAGGTGCTAAGCACATTAAAAACTTTAGCAACTACAGCCCCCAATGCATAGGTGCTTAACTTGTTGGTGCTAAGCATGCTTCATTTAATGATTTTGCAACTAAAGTTCTTCATGCATTGGTGGGATTCTTCCATTTAAGTCTTTTGTCTAGGTTTTCGCGCTTAACATTGTTTCTTCCTGGGGGTCATCACACTCATCTCTCTCCTCTTAATTACCTTGCCACATCAGACTTTTTGCCTACATGGCAGCCCTAGCACATGTACAAGATGGAGCATTGGGAGGGGCCTTATGGAGTTGAGTAAAAAATGCATTGGAAATTACCCAACCCCCAATGAGCTAAGTGCATGTAGAAATTAAGAAGACTATGTGTAGATTGCTATTGGTCTTGATTAGCGTGTGATGAGAGAGAAGTGCACTCTTTTATGGACAAATTTTGAAGCTAGATGTACACTCTTCACCGGACGGAGGGAGTATGTCCTAGATGGCTAATTTACCAACACATATCTTAAAACTGTTGGAGATGCCCTAAAACTATCGAAGGTGTGTCAGTTTAGTCCTATTACTTTAACACTGCAGTTTCGGGTCCTGAAACTATTGGAGATGTGTTATTTTAGTCCTATAACTACAAAATTACAGTTTCGGGTCTCAAAACTATGTAAGTTTGTTCATCTCAGGTCCTAAGCTTGCATGGCCAGCATATATGGTGCATTTTTTCACATGAGCCCTTTGTATGTGTTTACATCCCAAAAAATGGTCCATACGCTTCCACGTTGCAGTGTGTGCTGCACCTGCATGCCCACCACTTGCATGGCCATGAGCTTCACGGTAGCCTCCCTAAGAGGTTTGGCATGACCGCCGGGGAGACCCCAAGCCAGTCGGCATGGAGGACGACACTAGTCTCCCTCGGCAAGGCCGTCGGGTAGATCCCGAGCCAATGGGGATCGAGGATGCCATCCCTCCCATCTTTCTCTCGGTGTGTGTGTGTGTGCGCGCGCGTGCGTGCGTGTGTGCGGGTGCGTGCGTGCGTGCGTGCACGCGCGCGCGCGTGTGTGTGTGTGTGTGTGTGCGTGCGCCTCAACACCCTTGCCGTAGATCTGGTCGTGCGGGTTGTTGTTTGGGCATGAGCATGGCCACAAGTGGGGAATTGTCGTTGTCGTCGGACGACACGGAGGTGTGCGCGGAAACCGTGAAGCTGGCGCAGAGGTTGACAAGAGTGATGCAGCCCCAATAGCAGCCACATGTGGGTAGCAATTGGACGTTGTGTTACTGCTGGGTGAAGGCTGAGATGACCGGTCTACTCTCCTCGCTGGAGCTCAAGCCGCCATGCCATTGATGGCCTCCGTACTGCCGCCTTTGAGCATTTTGTACGTGTGAGAAGACGAGGGCGTGAGAATGAGGTGAGTCAATGCTATAAGGGTTTTCTTGCATATTTACCTTTCATAACTTAACCTGGTGGGTCCATTGGGTCAGCATGGCAACAATCCAAGCATTTCCAAGTGACATGTTGGCGGGTCAATGCTAGCCATGCAAGCCTAGGACCTATACATAGATGCGAACCAACATGTGGTTGGATGGTTAGAGGGACTGTGGTATCCCCAGCCCACCAGGGTTCAAGTCCTGATGCTCGCATTTATTTCTGAATTTAGTTTAGGACTTTCGGCGATGCGCATTCAGTGGGAGGAGACGTTCCAGTCGACGACGAGGTGCCTACGGTGACTTCGTAAATTTCAAGATGATGCTGGCTCAGTCTTTCGGAGGTGCTCATAGGGATAGAGTGTGTGTGCGCGCGTTTATAGGGATGAGTGTATGCGTGTGTATATGAGCGTTTGTGTATGTACTGTGTTAAAAAAGGACCTATACATAGTTTTGGGATCCACAACTACATTTTCAAAGTTATAGGACTAAATTGACACACCTCTGATAGTTTTAGGACCCAAAAGTACAATTTCGAAGTTATATGACTAAACTAACACACCGCCAATAGTTTTAGGACTTGTTATGCATTTTACTTATTTTTTATCAATCATACAGAGAGTCAGACACACTACATTCTCATATCAAATGACCATTCGAATATTAAGAAATTCGTTAAAAAATGTGTCCTACGATACCTGATAGTCCTCGTCATTTGTAATAGCCATTCATGCAAAAATATTCTAGAAATCAAGCGCATAATCAATTTGGAAAGCAAACCATTAATGTCGTTAGTAAGCTAGAGAGTTAAATAGGAATTATTTTTCACACCGAATCAGTTTGGAAACCGAGTGATTAATGCAATTAATTAATTAGGTACACACTTAATTGTGCCTACTCATAATTAGAAGTAGGATTTTTCCCCAATTAGGAAGATAACTAATTAATTTTGTTTCCAGTTAAGTAGGCATGCAGAGAATTAGGTAGGCTTTTAATTATTTGTGTAATCTCTACTCCTAAGGGTCGAACTGCTGGGTGGTATCGTCCCTTCGTACCCCGTCGATCGAATGAACGAAGACATCTCCCCCCTTCCCCAATCTTTTTTCATCTCCCACGGTTTTCTTCCACTCCGCTTTTTTTCTCTCATCTTCGCCCGTTCGCCTCAAGGCCCAACCTTCAAACCACGCAAACGACCTCTCATCCCATCCCGGTTAGGGTTCCATACGCCGCTACTCCCCTGCCATTGTACCACCCGATTTCTCACCATCGATGTCGCGCCCATCTCCCAGCCACTGCTCCTCAAGTTCAAAAAAGGAGAATGAGAAAGGGTGATGATGCTGGGAGCAAGGGTGGAGGGGCTTGAATATGCCGGCGATTTGAAGCCTTGGGGCTGCAGGTCGAGGCCTCACTACAAGAAATATGCTATCTTGTGATCTTTTTTCAGTGACCCTGTAAGAAATGGTCATAAATCTATAACCATTTCAGACCATTTGGTCGTAAGTTGTTCGGGGTCCTCCAAACACTAAACCATAGTGAACATTAGGGCCAGCATGGTCATAATTCCATTGCACCAAAAGGTCCTAAACCAGATGGCACCGGTCCGGTGCCTTATTTGTAACTGATCATGACCAATATAAAAGGTCATTACACTTGAGTTCGAATGCATTAGGATGTTTAGGCAGTCACCTCTCCAATCTCGCTTATGTGTCAATGTTTACGTGTCATTTTTGCTGACAGGATCACACTCTAACAGGCGGGACCCATTTGATAGACGCCTTAATTCGTTTATTCAGTTGTTAAAAAGAAGCACGGCCGAAACTCGAACCTGCGACCCGTGGGCAGCCACTTGGCTAGAGAAGTTATGTTGCTCATCTACCAGTAGTATTGTATCTATTATATATCTAGTAGCAGATTTCAAAAAACATTATATATCCAGTAGCTGTCTTAACTCATTGACAAGTGGGACCAATTCACTTACAGGTGGGACATATTTGACAGCGTGGGGCCAACTTGTCAGCAAGTTGTGTGTTTGATACTTGACAGATTTGATGATTTTTTTAACATCAAAATGCAATTTTTGTAACATCAAAATTGATTAAAACAATATCAAAATCCAGATCTGAAACAACAGCTCCATCAAAATCCAGTTCAAAAAAGCATCTTCAAAATGATCACTGAAGTCATATTTTGCTCAATCTTCAACTTGATAGTAGTCTCCTCGCTGAGACACATAACTACAAACTTGTTTAAACTTGTTCAACCACATAACTCTATAACAAAAGCAAACTTGTTCAACATAACAAAAGAAAACTTGTTCAAACTTGTTCAACACCATAAGTACAAACTGACACATACTAGCAAACTGACACATAATAGCAAACTGGGACACATAATAGCAAACTGCACAAGCACAAGCACTCATTCTCCCTAGTAGTAGGGGTCATCCCAATGGTCCTCCGCCTCTCGCCATAGCTCGAAACCTTCTCTGGTTGTTTCGATTGTCTTCCATGCCTCATAGGTGACGTACGCATCCTTTGCTGCGTACTCGATGAGGTTCGGTGGCAGTGGGTTGATCCCCCATAGTTTGTGGTCCTCTGCACGGTTGATCTTCTGCTTCATTTTCTTGTAGGATGGGTGGATGAGGCTGCCAGCAAAGTCAGCCAAAGACTGCCACTTCTTTCCATTGTTTGGAACTCTCCATTTGCGCTGCATGTCGACGTACTTGTCGGGGTTGATCTCCAAACTAGACAACTTAAGCTTCTCCTTGTCACCTCCAATTGCGAAGCCAACAAAGGTATACATCTCCTTCTCCTGCAGGAGCGGGCGGAGTAGCTTGGGCCTGCATCAAGTTCAGAAATTAATCTAGTGCACCTACTTCATAAATTAATCTGGTGCATCAAATTCATCTACTTCAGAAACTACACTAGTACAACCAGTTCAGAAACTAGTTTAATCAAACTTCACTAGTACATCTATTGCATCTAGTTCAGAAACTTCAAAACTTCAGAACAAGTATTGCATCTACTTCAGAACTATTATGTCTACTTCAGAACTATTGCATCTACTTCAGAACTATTGTGTCTACTTCAGAACTATTGCATCTACTTCAGAAACCTCAGAAACTTCAGAACTACAGAAACTTCAGAAACTACTAATTAGACAGATGCATGAAGTGATTGAATGATTAGGATGTTTTTACCATTTGGTTGCCGCTGTGATGTGGTATACCAGACAAAGATCGTCCACGCATAACTGCAGAACTGCAGCTACTTGCGGAATTTCCTCTTCCCAGGTATACTCCACATCAACGCCGATTGACCGATTAATCTTGCCGCCGAGCCTCATCCTCATCTCGCGGATCCTCTTGTCTGCTTCGTCTGGATTGTTGGTGCATACGACATCCAGCGGCTCCTTCAGGTGAGTGTCAACCTTGAGCGCTTTGGTGTAGTCCATCTTCTGCCCGGGGACCGGAACGTCGTCGTCGTCGACCACCAGTGGCTCCTTGCCAGACGCCTCACCACGGTGATGCTTGGCAGAAGGAGGGGAGTTGCTCCACGATGCCTCTGCCATTCGCTTGGCAGACGGAGGGGAGTTACTCCACGATTCTTCCGCCATTGCCCTCCTGGCGATGGCGGGCTTGGCAGACAGAGGGGAGTTGCTTGATGGTGGAGGCAGAGGGAGGCAGAGGGAGGAAGATGGAGCGGCAATGGAATGAGGAGGGAGGCAGAGGGAGGAAGATGGAGCGGCAATGAGGAGGGAGGAATGAGGAGGGAGTTACCTGGCCTGGCGTCATGGGGAGATGGAGCGGTTGCCTCGAAAATCCAAACGTCCCCGGCCTGGCGTATCGGTCGTGTGCCGCGCATGGGATGACACGTGTGCTCGGTCATGGGTCCCCGGCCCGGCGTCTCGCAAGTGGCCTTCTCCTGTTTCTGAAACAAAAAAACAGCCATATTTTGCTCTATCTTCAAGCATTAAAAAATAGCCACTGCAGCCATCCAAAATGGCACCAAAACAGCACCAAAAGAACATTACATCAAAAAATGCCACCAAAATGGCACCAAAGTATCAGCCAAAATAGCACCAGAGTCAAAATAGCACCAAAACTACATGATTTTGCATTGTATCTTCACCATCTGCCTCTTCATCACCAAAGTCTCATGCATTTTGCTACCTGGAGAGAATTGTAGTAGAAAAACTACATCAGGATCACATCAACAAAAACTATAGAGAAGGTTGATCACCAATCAAAACAAGGAACATGCTGTAATAGTATTAGGTCACCAAGGAGACAAAATTTACCTTCATTTCCATTCGCTACTCATTGTCGTTGATACCAAAAAAAGGAACTCTATGCCCACTCCTATTTTCCTCATCGTCACTACAATATTGCAGCATGGTATGATCAGTCCTGATTTCCTCATCCTCGCTCTCATGCCCATTCGCTACCACCTTTCTTCTTTTCTTGATGCCTTCAACTGTTGCAGCATCAACGAGCACACGTTCTCGGTCTCTTCGCACTCTGCTTTGCACCACAACTTCCATAGAGTCATCTGTTGGGGAACGTAGCAGAATTCAAAAAAATTCCTACGCTTCACCAAGATCAATCTAAGGAGTCATCTAGCAACGAGCATAAAGGAGTGCATCTACACACCCTTTGTATATCACGAGCAGAAGCATTCAAGAGAACGTGGATGATGGAGTCGTACTCGTCGTGATCCCTATCACCGATGATCCCAGCGCCGAACAGACGTCACCTCCGCGTTCAACACAGGTACGGTGCAGCGACGTCTTCTCCTTCTTGATCCAGCAAGGGGGGAGGAGAGGTTGATGGAGATCTAGCAGCACGACGACGTGGTGGTGGATGCAACGGAAAAACTGCAGGGCTTCGCCAAGGACCTGCGGGAGGAGGGAGATGTGTAACGGGGGGGGGGGGG
>LR738712.1:768774455-768858200 GCA_902687465.1 Secale cereale
GGGCAAGGGTGCGGCTACTCTCTCTCCCCCCACTATATATAGGGGCCAGGGGGGCGCCGGCCCTACGAGATGGGATCTCCTAGGGGGGGGGCGACGGCCAGGGGGAAGGCTTGCCCCCCAAGCCAAGGGGGGAGCCCCCACCCCTAGGGTTCCCAACCCTAGGCGCAGGGGGGAGGCCCAAGGGGGTGCGCTAGCCCACTATGGGCTGGTCCCCTTCCCCCTACGGCCCATGGGGCCCTCCGGGATGGGTGGCCCCACCCGGTGGACCCCCGGGACCCTTCCGGTGGTCCAGGTACACTACCGGTGACCCCCGGAACTCTCCCGATGGCCGAAACTGGACTTCCTATATATAATTCTTTACCTCCGGACCATTCCGGAACTCCTCGTGACGTCCGGGATCTCATCTGGGACTCCGAACAACATTTGAGTTACCGTGTGCATATATCTCTACAACCCTAGCGTCACCGAACCTTAAGTGTGTAGACCCTACGGGTTCGGGAGACACGTAGACATGACCGAGACGACTCTCCGGTCAATAACCAACAGCGTGATCTGGATACCCATGTTGGTTCCTATGTGTTCCTCGATGATCTCATCGGATGAACCACGATGTCAAGGATTCACTTAATCCCGTATGCTATTCCCTTTGTCTATTGGTATAGTACTTGCCCGAGATTCGATCGTCGGTATATCGATACCTTGTTCAATCTCATCATGGCAAGTCTCTTTACTTGTTCCGTAATACATCATCCCGTGACTAACTCCTTAGCCACATTGAGCTCATTATGATGATGTCTTACCGAGTGGGCCTAGAGATACCTCTCCGTCATACGGAGTGACAAATCCCAGTCTCGGTTCGTGCCAACTCAACAGACACTTTCGGAGATACCCGTTGCGTACCTTTATAGCCACCCAGTTACGTTGTGACGTTTGGCACACCCAAAGTATTCCTACGATATCCGGGAGTTGCACAACCTCATGGTCTAAGGAAAAGATACTTGACATTGGAAAAGCTTTAGCATTACGAACTACACGATCTTGTGCTAGGCTTAGGATTGGGTCTTGTCCATCACATCATTCTCCTAATGATGTGATCCCATTATCAATGACATCCAATGTCCATGGCCAGGAAACCGTGACCATATGTTGATCAATGAGCTGAAGAAAATATGCCCTAGAGGCAATAATAAAGATGATTATTTGTATTTCCTTATATCATGATAAATGTCTTTTATTCATGCTAGAATTGTATTAACCGGAAACTTAGTACATGTGTGAATACATAGACAAAACAGTATGTCCCTAGTATGCCTCTACTAGACTAGCTCATTGATCAAAGATGGTTATGTTTCCTAGCCATAGACATGAGTTGTCATTTGATCAACGGGATCACATCATTAGGAGAATGATGTGATGGACAAGACCCATCCGTTAGCATAGCACTATGATCGTTTAGTTTTACTGCTATTGCTTTCTTCATGACTTATACATGTTCCTATGACTATGAGATTATGCAACTCCTGAATACCGTAGGAACACCTTGTGTGCTATCAAACGTCACAACATAACTGGGTGATCATAAAGATGCTCTACAGGTGTCTCCGAAAGTATTCGTGGTGTTGGCATAGATCAAGATTAGGATTTGTCACTCCGAGTGTCGGAGAGGTATCTCTGGGCCCTCTCGGTAACACACATTATAATAAGCCTTGCAAGCAAAAGACTAATGAGTTAGTCACGAGATAATGTGTTATGGAACGAGTAAAGAGACTTGCCGGTAACGAGATTGAACTAGGTATAGAGATACCGACGATCGAATCTCGGGCAAGTAACATACCGATGACAAAAGGAACAACATATGTTGTTATGCGGTTTGACCGATAAAGATCTTCGTAGAATATGTAGGAACCAATATGAGCATCCAGGTTCCGCTATTGGTTATTGACCGGAGATGAGTCTCGGTCATGTCTACATAGTTCTCGAACCCGTAGGGTCCGCACGCTTAACGTTTGATGACGATCGGTATTATGAGTTTATGAGTTTTGATGTACCGAAGGAGTTCGGAGTCCCGGATGAGACCGGGGACATGACGAGGAGTCTCGAAATGGTCGAGACGTAAAGATCGATATATTGGACAACTATATTCGGACATCGGAAAGGTTCCGAGTGATTCGGGTATTTTTCGGAGTATATGGGCCTTATTGGGCCATACGGGAATAGAGGAGAAAGGCCAAAAGGAAGGAGGCGCGTGCCCCCCCTTTGGTCCGAATTGGACAAGGGGTGCAGCCCCCTTTTCCTTCCCCCTCTCCACCTCTTTCCTTCTCTCCTACTCCGGAAAGGAAAGGGGAATCCTACTAGGACTTGGGAGTCCTAGTAGGACTCCCCACACTTGGGGCGCCCCCTCTAGGGCCGGCCTCTCCCTTGCTCCTTTATATACGGGGGCAGGGGGCACCCTAGGACACACAAGTTGAATTGTTCCAGCCGTGTGCGGTGCCCCCCTCCACAGAAACACACCTCGGTCATACCGTCGAAGTGCTTAGGCGAAGCCCTGCGCCGGTAGATACATCATATCCGTCCCCACGCCGTCGTGCTGACGAAACTCTCCCGTGAAGCTCAACTGGATCAAGAGCTCGTGGGACGTCATCAAGCTGAACGTGTGCTGAACGCGGAGGTGCCGTACGTTCGGTGCTTGATCTGTTGAATCGCGAAGAAGTTCGACTACATCAACCGCGTCACTTGACGCTTCCGCTTCCGGTCTACGAGGGTACGTAGACACACTCTTCCCTCTCGTTGCTATGCATCTGGTAGATAGATCTTGCGTGATCGTAGGAAAATTTTAAAATACTACGTTCCCAAACAGTGGCATCATGAGCCAGGTCTATGCGTAGATGATATGCACGAGTAGAACACAATGAGTTGTGGGCGATACTAGTCATACTGCTTACCAGCATGTCATACTTTGCTTCGGCGGTATTGTGAGATGAAGCGGCCCGGACCGACATTACGCGTACGCTTACACGAGACTGGTTTCACCGTTACGAGCACTCGTTGCTTAAAGGTGACTGGCGGGTGTCTGTCTCTCTCACTTTAGCTGAATCAAGTGTGGCTACGCCCGGTCCTTGTGAAGGTTAAAACAGCACATACTTGACGAAACATCGTTGTGGTTTTGTATGCGTAGGTAAGAACGGTTCTTGCTAAGCCCGTAGCAGCCACGTAAAACTTGCAACAACAAAGTAGAGGACGTCTAACTTGTTTTTGCAGGGCATGTTGTGATGTGATATGGTCAAGACATGATGAGTTATACGGTTTTGTATGAGATGATCATGTTTTGTAATGTTATCGGCAACTGGCAGGAGCCATATGGTTGTCGCTTTATTGTATGAAATGCAATCGCCATGTAATGGCTTTACTTTATCACTAAGTGGTAGCGATAGTCGTAGAAGCAATAGTTGGCGAAACGACAACGATGCTACGATGGAGATCAAGGTGTCGCGCCGGTGACGAAAGTGATCATGACGGTGCTTTGGAGATGGAGATCAAAAGCACAAGATGATGATGGCCATATCATGTCACATATTTTGATTGCATGTGATGTTTATCTTATTATGCTTCTTATTTTGCTTAGAACGGTGGTAGCATTATAAGATGATCCCTTACTAAATTTCAAGGTATAAGTGTTCTCCCTGAGTATGCACCGTTGTGAATGTTCGTTGTGCCGAGACACCACGTGATGATCGGGTGTGATAAGCTCTACGTTCAAATACAACGGGTGTAAGCCAGTTTTGCACACGCAGAATACTCGGGTTAAACTTGACGAGCCTAGCATATGCAGATATGGCCTCGGAACACTGGAGACCGAAAGGTCGAGCGTGAATCATATAGTAGATATGATCAACATAAGATGTTCACCATTGAAACTACTCCATCTCACGTGATGATCGGACATGGTTTAGTTGATTTGGATCACGTGATCATTTAGATGACCGGAGGGATGTCTATCTAAGTGGGAGTTCTTAAGTAATATGATTAATTGAACTTTAATTTATCATGAACTTAGTCCTGGTAGTATTAGCATATCTATGTTGTAGATCAATAGCTCGCGATGTTGCTCCACGTTTATTTTTTATATGTTCCTAGAGAAAACCAAGTTGAAAGATGTTAGTAGCAATGATGCGGAATTGTTCCGTGATCTGAGGATTATCCTCATTGCTGCACAGAAGAATTATGTCCTTGATGCACCGCTAGGTGACAGACCTATTGCAGGAGCAGATGTAGACGTTATGAACGTTTTGACAAAAGCTCGATATGATGACTACTTGATAGTTTAGTGCACCATGATTTACGGCTTATAACCGGGACTTCAAAAACGTTTTGAAACGCCACGGAGCATATGAGATGTTCCAAGAGTTGAAACTAGTATTTCATACTCATGCCCGTGTCGAGAGGTATAAGACCTCTGACAGTACTTTGCCTACAAGATGGAGGAGAATAGCTCAACCAGTGAGCATGTGCTCAGATTGTCTGGGTAGTACAATTGCTTGAATCAAGTGGGAGTTAATCTTCCAGATAAGATAGTAATTGACAAAGTTCTCTAGACACTATCACCAAGTTAGTAGAACTTCATGATGAACTATAATATGCAAGGGATGACGAAAGTAATTTCCGAGCTCTTCGCGATGCTGAAATCGGCGAAGGTAGAAATCAAGAAAGAGCATCAAGTGTTGATGGTTAACCAGACCACTTGTTTCAAGTAAAGGGCAAAGGGATAGAAGGGGAACTTCAAGAAGAATGACAAGCAAGTTGTCACTCCCGTGAAGAAACCCAAAGCTAAACTCAAGCCTGAAACTAAGTGCTTCTACTGCAAAGGAAATGGTCACTAGAAGTGGAACTGCCCTAGATATTTGGCGGATAAGAAGGATGGCAAAGTGAACAAAGGTATATTTGATATACAGATTATTGATGTGTATTTTACTAGTGTTCATAGCAACCCCTCGGTATTTGATATTGGTTCAGTTGCTAAAGAGTAGTAACTCGAAATGGGAGTTGCATAATGAACAGAAACTAGTTAAAGGATGAAGTGACGATGTGTATTGGAAGTAGTTCCAAGATTGATATGATCATCATCGCACACTCCCTATACTTTCGGGATTAGTGCTGAACCTAAATAAGTGTTATTTGGTGTTTGTGTTGAGCATGAATATGATTTGATCATGTTTATTGCAATACGGTTATTCATGTAAGTTAGAGAATAATTGTTGTTCTGTTTACATGAATAAAACCTTCTATGGTCATACACCCAATGAAAATGGTTTGTTGGATCTCGATCGTGTGATAATATTGAAGCCAAAAGATGCAAGGTTAATAATGATAGTGCAACTTATTTGTGGCGCTGCCGTTTAGGTCATATTGGTGTAAAGCGCATGAAGAAACTCCATAGTGATGGACTTTTGGAATCACTTGATTATGAATCACTTGGTGCTTGCGAACCATGCCTCATGGGCAAGATGACTAAAACTCCGTTCTCCGGAACCATGGAGCGAGCAACAGAGTTGTTGGAAATCATACATACTGATGTATGCGGACCAATGAGTGTTGAAGCTCGCGGCAGGTATCGTTATTTTCTGACCTTCACTGATGATTTGAGCAGATATGGGTATATCTACTTAATGAAGCACAAGTCTGAAACATTTGAAAAGTTCAAAGAATTTCAGAGTGAAGTGGAGAATCATTGTAACAAGAAAATAAGAGTTTCTACGATATGATCGTAGAGGTAAAATATTTGAGTTAGCGAGTTTGGCCTTCAATAAAAACAATGTGAAATAGTTTCACTACTCACGCCACCTGGAACACCACAGTGTAATGGTGTGTCCGAACGTCATAACCGTACTTTATTAGATATGGTGCGATCGATGATGTCTCTTACCGATCTACCACTATCTCTTTTGGGGTTACGCATTAGAGACAGCTACATTCACGTTAAATAGGGCACCATCTAAATCCATGGAGATGACACCGTATGAACTGTGGTTTGACGAGAAACCTAACCTGTCATTTCTTTAAGTTTGGGACTGCGATGCTTATGTGAAAAAGTTTCAACATGATAAGCTCGAACCCAAATCGGAGAAGTAAATCTTCATAGGATACCCAAAAAGAAACTGTTGGGTACACCTTCTATCACAGATCCTAAGGCAAGGTCTTTGTTGCTAAGAGTGGATCCTTTCTAGAGAAGGAGTTTCTCTCAAAAGAAGTGAGTGGGAGGAAAGTAGAACTTGATGAGGTAATTGTACCTTCTCCCGAATTGGAAGGTAGTACATCATAGAAACTCGTTCCAGTGATTCCTACACCAATTAGTGAGGAAGCTAATGATGATGATCATGAAACTTCACATCAAGTTTCTGCTGAACTTCGTAGATCAACCAGAGTTCGTTCCGCACCAGAGTGGTACGGCAACCCAGTTCTGGAAGTCATGTTACTAGACCATGATGAACCTACGAACTATGAGGAAGCGATGATGAGCCCAGATTCCGCAAAATGGCTTGAGACCATGAAATCTGAGATGGGATCCATGTATTAGAAGAAAGTATGGACTTTGGTTGACTTGCCCGATGATCGGCAAGCCATCGAAAATAAATGGATCTTCAAGAGGAAGACCGACGCAAACGGTAATGTTACTGTTTACAAAGCTCGACTTGTTGCGAAAGGGTTTCGACAAGTTCAAGGAGTTGACTATGATGAGACTTTCTCACCCGTAGCGATGCTTAAGTCTGTCCGAATCATGTTAGGAATTGCCGTATTTTGTGAAATCTGGCAAATGGATAACAAAACTGCATTCTTTAATGGATTTATTAAAGAAGACTTGTATATGATGCAACCAGAAGGTTTTGTCAATCCTAAAGGTGCTAACAAAATGTGCAAGCTCCAGCGATCCATCTATGGACTGGTGCAAGCATCTCGGAGTTGGAATATACGCTTTGATAAGTTGATCAAAGCATATAGATTTATACAGACTTGCGGTGAAGCCTGTATTTACAAGAAGTGAGAGGGAGCACTACAACCTTTCTGATAAGTATATGTGAATGACATATTGTTGATCGGAAATGATGTAGAATTTTCTGGAAAGCATAAAGGAGTGTTTGAAAGGAGTTTTTCAAAGAAAGACCTTGGTGAAGCTGCTTACATATTGGGCATCAAGATCTATAGAGATAGATCAAGACGCTTGATAAGACTTTCGATGAGTACATACCTTGATAAGATTTTGAAGTAGTTCAAAATGGATCAGTCAAAGAAGGAGTTCTTGCCTGACTTGTAAGGTGTGAAGTTGAGTAAGACTCAAAGCCAGACCACGGCAGAAAAATATAGAGAGAATGAAAGTCATTCCCTATGCCTCAGCCATAGGTTCTATAAAGTATGCCATGCTGTGTACAAAACACATTGTGTACCTTGCCATGAGTTTGACAGGGAGGTACAATAGTGATCCAGGAGTAGATCACTGTACAGCGGTCAAAATTATCCTTAGTAATTGGATGACTAAAGGAAATATTTCTCGATTATGGAGGTGATAAAGAGTTCGTCGTAAAGGGTTACGCCGATGCAAGCTTTGACACTAAATCCAGATGACTCTAAGTATTAATCTGGATGTGTATTGAAAGTGGGAGCAATTAGCTAGAGTAGCTCCATGCAGAGCATTGTAGACATAGAAATTTGCGAAATACATACGGATCTGAATGTGACAGACCCGTTGACTAAACTTCTCTCACAAGCAAAACATGATCACACCTTATTACTCTTGGGTATTAATCACATAGTGATGTGAACTGGATTATTGACTCTAGTAAACCCTTTGGGTGTTGGTCACATGGTGATGTGAACTATGGGTGTTATTCACATAACGATGTGAACTATCGGTATTAAATCACATCGCGATGTGAGCTAGATTATTGACTCTAGTGCAAGTGGGAGACTGAAGGAAATATGCCCTAGAGGCAATAATAAAGATGATTATTTGTATTTCCTTATATCATGATAAATGTCTTTTATTCATGCTAGAATTGTATTAACCGGAAACTTAGTACATGTGTGAATACATAGACAAAACAGTATGTCCCTAGTATGCCTCTACTAGACTAGCTCATTGATCAAAGATGGTTATGTTTCCTAGCCATAGACATGAGTTGTCATTTGATCAACGGGATCACATCATTAGGAGAATGATGTGATGGACAAGACCCATCCGTTAGCATAGCACTATGATCGTTTAGTTTTACTGCTATTGCTTTCTTCATGACTTATACATGTTCCTATGACTATGAGATTATGCAACTCCCGAATACCGTAGGAACACCTTATGTGCTATCAAACGTCACAACGTAACTGGGTGATCATAAAGATGCTCTACAGGTGTCTCTGAAAGTATTCGTGGTGTTGGCATAGATCAAGATTAGGATTTGTCACTCCGAGTGTCGGAGAGGTATCTCTGGGCCCTCTCGGTAACACACATCATAATAAGCCTTGCAAGCAAAAGACTAATGAGTTAGTCACGAGATAATGTGTTACGGAACGAGTAAAGAGACTTGCCGGTAACGAGATTGAACTAGGTATAGAGATATCGACGATCAAATCTCGGGCAAGTAACATACCGATGACAAAAGGAACAACGTATGTTTTTATGCGGTTTGACCGATAAAGATCTTCGTAGAATATGTAGGAACCAATATGAGCATCCAGGTTCCGCTATTGGTTATTGACCGGAGATGAGTCTCGGTCATGTCTACATAGTTCTCGAACCCGTAGGGTCCGCACGCTTAACGTTTGATGACGATCGGTATTATGAGTTTATGAGTTTTGATGTACCGAAGGAGTTCGGAGTCCCGGATGAGATCGGGGACATGACGAGGAGTCTCGAAATGGTTGAGACGTAAAGATCGATATATTGGACGACTATATTCGGACATCGGAAAGGTTCCGAGTGATTCGGGTATTTTTCGAAGTATATGGGCCTTATTGGGCCATACGGGAATAGAGGAGAAAGGCCAAAAGGAAGGAGGCGCGTGCCCCCCCTTTGGTCGGAATTGGACAAGGGGTGCATCCCCCTTTTCCTTCCCCCTCTCCACCTCTTTCCTTCTCTCCTACTCCGGAAAGGAAAGGGGAATCCTACTAGGACTTGGGAGTCCTAGTAGGACTCCCCACACTTGGCGCGCCCCCTCTAGGGCCGGCCTCTCCCTTGCTCCTTTATATACGGGGGCAGGGGGCACCCTAGGACACACAAGTTGAATTGTTCCAGCTGTGTGCGGTGCCCCCCTTCACAGAAACACACCTCGGTCATACCGTCGCAGTGCTTAGGCGAAGCCCTGCGCCGGTAGATACATCATATCCGTCACCACGCCGTCGTGCTGACGAAACTCTCCCGTGAAGCTCAACTGGATCAAGAGCTCGTGGGACGTCATCAAGCTGAACGTGTGCTGAACGCGGAGGTGCCGTACGTTCGGTGCTTGATCGGTTGAATCGCGAAGAAGTTCGACTACATCAACCGCGTCACTTGACGCTTCCGCTTCCGGTCTACGAGGGTACGTAGACACACTCTTCCCTCTCGTTGCTATGCATCTGGTAGATAGATCTTGCGTGATCGTAGGAAAATTTTAAAATACTACGTTCCCCAACACGAGCTAGTAACTAGAGGCTTACCAGGGACACGTTGTGGTCTATGTATTCACACATGTATCACTGTTTCCGTACAATACAATTCAAGCATGAGTAACAGAAAATTATCTTGAACAAGGAAATACAATAATAACCATTTTATTATTGCCTCTAGGGCATATTTCCAACATCATCATCAGCTTGCACCGGTACTTCCGTAGAGTCATCATCCTGGTATGTTAGTCCACTACCACTAGGGCCCTTTTCCATTTCAGTTTCCGTCACACTCCTCAAGTTTCTGTGCTGAAAGGTTTGCACAACTTGCCATATTCCGTGCAAAAGAGTGTCTGGCAGATAAAACATCATTGTTGCTTGTGCTGATATAATAAAGGGATCATTCTTATACCAGCACCTTCCAGTGTTGATGCTTTTGAAGTGGCCATCATATTTGACAAAAGAGTGTCTCTTCTTCTTGCCACCAAGATCAAACCAGTCACAGCGAAATAAGACAACCGAGCGATGGATGCCTCCACTAGAGTTGTACTGCAACTCTACGATGCTTCTCAGCCACCATAGAAGTCAATGTTCTCACCCTCATGTGACCCCGCGATGACGATTCCACTATTTTGTGTCTTCCTTCTTTCCTCGCGGTCAACGGTGTTGTACCGGGCACCGTCAGCAATGCATGCTGAATACACTCTCACTCGCTTATCCGGTAAGCATGCCAAAGCAAATAGATCATCACTGACCTTCTTCTCCTCATGCAACTTTCCAATCTGCACAAATAAACCATTTAGAAACAGTGTTATTTAACAGTTGGTGAATAATACAGAAAACATAAAACATGTGGCTAAAGATCTCACATGATTCTTAAACCATTTAGCAAATCCCTTTGCAACTCTTTTATCAACATGAATCTGGCTTTCTTCCTGATTTAACTCTTCCTTGCATTTCCTGCAATGCCAACAAAACATGTGAATTAAAACATTAGGCCGGTGCCAACGCAAGCAAAAAATATAACGAGTGCACAAGATTTAACGTACTCGATATATGGTAGAACCTCGGCGCAATTGCTGAGCACAAACCAAACCATCATGTCATACTCATCACCAGCCTCCAAGTATTTCGAGGCTCCAAGAAGTTTCACAACATGGTTGAAAACCGAGACATCACCACTTTGCGAATCAGACCGCTCTATATTTCTGGCCGGCCGGTTCCATCTCGTTTCCACATCTTCAAAGCATCTATAGAAAAATGTCAAGCACTCGTCAACAACATATGCTTCAGCAATCAAACCTTCAGGTCTTGTCGTGTTTCGCACATAACGCTTACAAGTAAGTAGCCTTCTTTCGATTGGGTACATCCAACCGTATTGCACAGGGCCTCTAAGCATTGCCTCTTTTGGTAAGTGCACCGCCAAATGGACCATCACGGTGAAGAAAGCTAGAGGGAAAATCTTCTCAAGCTTGCAAAGAATAATTGGGATTCTTTTTCAAGTCTTTGCAGAACAGTTACCTTGAGTGTTTTACATCACAGTTCTCTAAAGAAATTTCCCAGCGCAGCAACCGCTTCATATATATCATTGTCCATGATTCTCGGAGGCCCGCCGGTAAAATCCTTTGGAGGAGGATGTGACAATCATGGGTTTTCAGTACTGAAAGCTTGAATCCATCAGAAGTAACACACTTTGCTAGGTTAGCAGCATAACCATCTAGAAATCTCACCGCTCTTATGAATTCACATAATGCAAGCTTTTGTTCTTTACTCATTGTATACCATGCTCGTGGCATTTCAAATGAATCTTCATCATCATGATGTAGATGCAAATCTGATCTTATGCCCATGTCCTCCAAATCAAGCCTAGAACTAACCGTGTCCTTTGTCTTCCCTTCAATTTTCAGAAACGTCCCTAGCAGATTCTCGCATATGTTTTTCTCAATGTGCATTACATCGAGATTATGCCTTAATTTCAGACCAGCCCAGTATGGCAGGTCCCACAAACAAGACCTCCGGTCCCAACATTGACCTTCCTCACGCTTTCTTTTCTTGGAAAGCTTTCCTGGTCTCACATCTTTCACTTTTTCAAGTTGCTGCTGCAGCTCTTCTATAGTGAATTCAGCTGGCTTGTCATGGGTTTCACTCTCACCATTAAAATCTTTGCTTCTTCGCCAGCGATGGTTTCGGGGAAGAAAGCGGCGATGCCCAATATAGCAGATCTTGTTCCTTAGTCTCTTTGAGCAAGGGTCTTTGTCACAGTGGACACAGGCCTCATAACCCACTGTGATCCTCCCAACAGAGTGTGCAGCGCCGGGAAATCATGGATGGAACATATGATTGCAGCACGTAGATTGAACTTTTCTTCCGGACTATCAGCATCATATGTAGGTACACCAGTCCAGAGTTGGAGCAGTTCTTTTATGAGGGGCTCCATAAAGACATCAAAATCCTTTCCTGGAGACTCTGGACCCGGGATAAGCAACGACATCATGAACTTGGACTGATCCATGCATGCCCATGGTGGCCGTTTGTACGGCACCACAAAAACAGGCCACATGCTATAAGACGTGTTCATGTTCCCAAATGGATTAAAGCCATCTGTGGCAATGCCGAGTCTTATGTTCCTTGGATGTGCAGCAAAATCCACATGTATACTGTCAAATTCTTTCCATGCATCTCCGTCCGCTGGATGGCTCAGCTCATTTTCCACAGGTTGTCGTTTCAGCTTGTGCCATTGTACCTCCAGCGATGATTTCTTCAAGATCAACATCCGCTGCAGCCTTGGTATTAACGGAAAGTGCCTCAGTACCTTCTCCGGTATTGACTTCTTCCCATCAGCATCTTTACACCTAGAGGCATTGCATTTTGGACAGTTGTCATGCTTCGCTAAATCCTTCCGAAACAAGACACAGTTATTTGGGCACACATGTATTGAAACATAACCTAGCCCCAGCATGCGGATTATGCTCAATGCTTCATCATAACACCTGGGAACAGAGCTATCAGGGAATTGCAAGCTCAAAATGCGGAGTATTGCGTTGAATGCAGCATTGCTAATCCGGTAGAAAGACTTGATGTGGAGTAACTTCACGGTGAAGGTAAATCTTGAAAATTTACCCCCTTCATGAGCTGCGCGCTTCGCCTCCTCTAACACATCAGCAAACATCGACTTCTGTCCATTAGCACGATCTTCAGCATTGTACAGACCTTCAATAGGTCAGGAATCCTATCATCTTCATGCCCATCCTCTTCCTCCAAACTAGCATTATCTCGCAAAACCTTTTCCATGAAATCCATGCCAGCATCACCACCACCCATCGTAGGAGGGGCCTGTGTATCAGCTTCAAAATGTTGAGGTTGTCCGTCTAAAGGTTCTCCATGATATATCCATCTATCATATGTGCTGGACATCCCATTAAGAAGAAGATGATCTTCCACTCTTCCTTGAGCCATTCTTGGATGGTTGAGGCATTCGCGGCATGGGCAAAGAATGTGAGCATCGTTGGCAAAATTTTCCCGAACAAATGCCATGAAATCCGCAACTCCTTCCATATGTCCTTTAGAAAACTTTCGAACTCCTTTTCTAATCCAGCTTCTGTCCATCTGCCAAAGACAACAAATTGTTGCAAATTAGCAACCAATCTAAGTGCATCAACATTAATTAATGAAAATGGATGGCAGTAATGGCAGCTAGGCACCCAATAAAAAGCACTTCACAGGAAATACAGATTTCACATGGGAGAAAACAAAATCTAACAAAAACCTGCCGGTTCACAAAAAAACAGAGGTCGTTTACAAAGAACTGTTGTGGTTAAACAACCAACAATAACAACATATGCTGCCACAAAGAACTATTGTGGTTAAACCACCAACAATAACAACACATCAAATTTACATTAATAACATTTCCAAGATTGCATCAAATCTACATCATAATAACCACCAACAATAACAACACACACACATGACATCCACAAAAATAGTTCCATTTCCCAATGCTCACAAATTCAGATCAGAAAAATTCAGTTTAGGAGCAAAGTTCAAAGTTCTGGACAGTCAAAGTTCTCTACATTCTAATTAAGTCCTATGATTCAAACATTTCCTATGATTCAAACAAATTTGTAGGTGAACCTAGAAACAAGATCTGGCAGTACCACCACACGATGAGGAGGAGGCAACTGGAGAAAATTAGCAGGAGAGGAGAGGGGTGCATACCGGGAGGTGTGCTTGCGGCGGTGGCGAGTCCCCCATGCTCGGCGAGCCTGTCCATGTGTGTCTGTCGTGGTCGAGGCGAGCGGCGAGGTCACCGTTCCTGTCGTGGTCAAGGCGAGCGGTCCCGGCAAAACCACCGCTGGTCGCCGTGCCCGCCACTGCCGGCCCCCGCCCCCGCCCCCGCGCCCGCCGCCGCCTCCGCCATTGGAAGGGGGAAACTTTCGCTAAGTGTGGGCTCGAGAGGGGGGAAATTTTCGCTCACTCCACTCTTTTCCCCCACTCGTCAGTGGGTCGCTGACAAGTTGGCCCCACTCTGTGATGGGATGGATGGTGGGGTGGATGGACGGTGGGATCGATGGATGTATGGATGGACAAATGTTCGCCATGTCAGTGATCCATGCCACAACGGATTCCACCAATCCGAATTAAGTTTATGTAATTTTCTTTTTTTATTTTTGTTTCTCTTACAGTTTGTTAAAAGGGAAACTCTTTCTTTAAGCTGACTGATCTTTGCTTGGTCTAAACCTCGTCCAGAGCCATCGGATGAAGTCGATCGTGCGGTACTCGCTTGTCAGGAACATGGATTCATAGGCCATGTTTTCCCATTGGCCCACCACTATCCTCAGACAGCGCTGCGATGGAGCATCGTTGGTTGATAACCCTCAACCGTAAGGGATCGAGATAGCCTTCGCGGGTAAGAATAACCCAATTTATTGATTCGACACACGGGGAGCCAAAGAGTATTTATAAGCTTTGACAGTTGAGTTGTCAATTCAACCGCACCTGAAATATACTTACTTGCAACAAAAGATAAGTGGTAACAGTGATATGATAGTGACGATAGTAATAGTAAAAGCAAACAGCAAAAGTAAATAGCAGTAGTAAACGGCAAAAGTAGCAACTAGTGACAAGCAGGATTTAAAACACTGTATGCTAGGGAGATGGATGGTTGGGCGCTGCATGGATGAAATAGATTCTAACTTGGGGCACGGCACACGGAAAAGTAATGATCATCTAGGCAAATATCAAACATTAGGCATGTATCCGGTAGGTAGTTGTACATGCTTGCAATAAGAACTTGCACAACATCTTTTGTCCTACCATCCCGCTACGAACGGGGCCAAAAGGAACTTATGGATATTAAGGTGCTCCTGTCAAAGAGCACCGGAACAAAGCAATGAACTCAATGTATACATGTAATCCTCAAACTACGGACCATCCCCTTTGGTGTCCCAAGCTGTCACTTTTGGGATCGCCGGTTCCGAACCGTAACAGGTGCAAACAACTCATAGATAGGATCACGAACACAAATATATTCATGCAAACACATATGGTTCAGATCTGAAATCATGGCACTCGGGCCCTAAGTGTCAAGCATTAAGAGTAATAAGTTGAAGCAAAGATGATAAACACCATAGTAGATGATAGGCAACATGCCCCCAACGATCTGATAAACTATTACATGATCTAACTCATCCAATCCCTACCATCCCCTTCGCCTACAGCGGGGGAATTACTCACACATGGAGGGAGAAGTCATGGAGGGATGATGGAGTGGTGATGATGATGACGATGGCGACGATCTCCCCTCTCCGGAGGCCAATTCAGCCTCCAGATTAGCCCTCCCGAGGAAGAACAGAGGGTGACGGTGGCTCCGCGATGGAAAACTGCGACAGAACTTCTGATCTGGGGTTTCTGCGTCGGGAGTAAAAATACGGGGTAAAGTAAGGCACCAGGGGGTGTGGGACCCACCCAGGCGGCCCCCCGGTGCGGCCCAGGTGGGGCGCGCCCACAGGGCGCCTGGGCACCCCCTGGCCCCCCTCTGGCCCCACTTCTGGCTCCTGGTTCCTTCGGGTGCGTGGATTTTCTATGATTTTTCGTGGATTTTTCTGAGGTACCTAAAAATCCGTTTTCCTGCACACAAATTAACCATAGAGGCAGCTCTGCTGAAAACAGCGTCAGTCCGGGTTAGTTTAGTCCAAATCATGCAAGAATGAGGCCAAAACAATATCAAAAGTGTTTGGAAAAGTAGATACGTTTGAGACGTATCAACTCCCCCAAGCTTAGCATATTGCTTGTCCTCAAGCAATTCAGTTCAACGAACTGGACGCGACAAAGAAAACTTTGACAAACTCTTTTGCTTCATTAGATGTATATAAGCATGTACTACGAAAAGAGTTTAGCAAGTATTGAAACAGTACTTATGAGGACAATGCAAAGAGCAATCCTTCTTTCAAGTGACCAGTCACAAATACTTAAAAGTAAATAATCTATTACTGAAAATCAAGACAAGAATACATTGCACATAGCTTGAGCATATTAGGGTGGTATCTCGCTAGCCTCCATGAGTGAAGCAAAACATAAATGCAGAGACTCCTCCAGAGTTTTAAAGGAGACTAGAACTAAGAATTTCAGAATAAATCATATCACAAGTATGCAGAAGACAATGTAATACTTCGGGACAATGCACATTACACTCAGAATGACAATTATGCTCTCCTAGTCGGTGCTTTGAAGAAAGAAGGTGAGACTCTCGAACCGTGGCTTTTATTGGCAAGGTTGAAAACCCGTGGTCGGAAACAAAAACTACACATGTACCAGAGCTCTTGGTTTTAAAAACAGAAGTAAACATGTTTTGAGAAGTGCATATTTCGTCAACGAATGCTAGCAGATAACTCAATCACTTTTTAAGTGGACAAGTCTCGAGGAACGGCTCCCGCATGAGGACGATCACATCCTCTTAATCTCCTTTGTTTATCACTGCCAAAGTTTTCTGATTTCTCATGAACAAAGCGTGAAGGAGGGATTGTTTGTTATATTATCTTTTTGAGCCGGGCGCACTCAATGCCAGTTCCTTTTCATATTAGGGGTTTGCACATTAGACATACAATCCAGGGGTGAAACTTCTCCAACTTAAAAAAAATCATGAATTAACTACTACTTCCTCATGAGCTAAAACATAGGCACAAAAGAGAAATGCTTTTGATTAGTTTCGAGATGGTACATGAAAGTCTTCGTTAGGAATGGCAGGTAAATACCATGTATAGGAAGGTATAATGGACTCATATGGCATAACTGGTTCTAAGGATTTTGGATGCACAAGCAGTCAGTCCGCTTAGTACAGGTGGAGCTTTAGCAAAAGACTGGGAAGCGACCAACTAGAGAGCAATAACGGTCATAATCATGCAGAGCGACAAAGCAACATTGAATCGGGCATGAAAGTTATATAACTATTCTAAAACTCAAAGATCATCAAGGCAAAGTAGACTTTTTAGTCTTAAACATGTGTAAGCATGTGCCAAGTCAATCAAAAAATTCTCTAAAGGGAAATACCACCTTAGTATACCAGACTATGAACAGTGCAATGCATGTAGATCATTTCAATAACACATTATATACTCTAGTTATTCGGGACTAGCCACAAGGAAAGCATGAACCACTGGAAGAGCATTGTAAACATAGCACTATGTCGCTACAAGCTGGTCTCTAGATCATAAGTACAGGCATATGTACAAAAGTAGAAACAATAAGAGTTCATACCGGTCTTCCCTGTTGCTTCCCTTCAGTCGACCTTCGTCATTATTGCTTGTCACTTGCATGATCGAACGTAGGAAATATAATCAAATGACATCACGGACTCGAGCTGATCTCTGAAAACAAAGCAAACTAAAGAGAGAAAGGAAATCTTTTTGGGTTTTTTCAAAGGTTGAATAAAAGCAAAAGAAAGAAAAAAATCTTTTTGTTGTTTTTGCAAAGAGAGAAATAAATAAGAATGGGATAAAGCTTCGAAAAGATCAAAGCGAATAAAATGGATAATACAATGGAAAGGTGAGAAGGGCACATACTCCCCCAAGCTTAGGCTTTTGGCCTAAGTTGGTAGCAGCTACTGCCCCCAGGAGCCTCTTGCTCCAGGGGTATCGTGGTGAGTCCACGGGTCGTAGAAGGATGCTGGCGCGTACACCGAACTCCTCGGAGTCTCCCACGAGGAAGGTTCCGAACGCCAAACAGAGGAAGACCATTCACCAAACTCGGTGGCGGTCTCTTCCTGAAAATGTGGTATCTCACCATGCCTCTCCTCGTAGGGCACAACCCCCTCCATGGGGTTATGAAACTGATGCTGGACCATGAACTCATCGAAATGAACAACATCAAAAGACCATCCGTTCCTGCGAGAAAAATCAAACAAAAGAGGTGCAGGTAGAAGGATCTCGCGTTCCGCGGCAGTTCCGAAACGCAAGATATAAATAAGATTATCGAGCTCAGAACCCATGGTAACAAACTTATGCCTTTTCATAGCAGCAAGATCAAAGCTTAAATAAGTAAAAGGAGTATCATCAGGGTGTGGGGTGCCTCCAAGATGCTCTAAGATAAGTGTGGCGTAAACGCCACCATATAAGTCCCCCTTGTTACCGTTCATAGCAAGGCGTCGAGCAATTAAGGTACCCAGATTATAATCAGACCTCCCTGAGAGGGCTGCTGCCAGGATAGCAATATCCGGAGCAGAAATGCTGCTCGTGTTGTCACGAGCTAACACCCCTCTGGCAATATAATATGCAAAATACCCGAGGTGAGGAAATAAGATGCTGGAGATCTTCGACCGATGAATATCCCTTGTACCCATGCTGCAGAGGGAGTTGATGACGGTTTTTAGCTCGGAGGGCTGAGTGGCCATCCTAGCCGTCCTCCCAACGTTCGGCACACCTATTATTTCACAAAAATTTCCCAAAGTCATGGTGATAAGATCATTATAAATTTTAAACTCAATAGCACCTGAATCAGGATTATATCTAAAACTGTTAATGAAACTGGAGGTGAGTTTTTGATACTGAGTAACACGGCTCGTGACGAGTCGTGTCAAACCTGCATTAGCACAAAGATTATAAAACTCATCCTTGATTCCCGCAGCTTCCATGAATTCATCACATGGAAACGTCATCGCACGTGCTGGACTTGTGTCTTCCAACAACTCCACGGGCACATGATCTTCATTATAGCTCACCCTAGCAGTCGATGGTGAAGCTGCGGCTCTAGTAACTCGATCAGAGTGTGCGGGCCTCCTCTTCTCAAGCCACCCTTTTGCCCTTCCTAACAAACTCATTTCTGAAATTTTTTACAATTTACAAAAACGAGGATTAAAACAAAGTGAGCTAAGGCAAACTTCTCAACTCACTTGCCCAAGGCATAAACTTGCATCAAAACTTGGAAAATAACTTTCTACACATGCATGCAAGCTCATCTCTACAGCACCAAGAACTACTAAATACTCACAAATGAGGCCACCAATCAAAAATCTAATTGGAGGGGTGGAGGAGTCACATACCAGGGAGTATTTGCTTAAAATTTCAGCTCAAATGACGGGCTATAGAGAGAGATCGAAGAATCGCCTCCAAGAACAGCAAGAACACAAGAACAAAAGCAGAACTCGTGTTTTTGGAGAAAGAGAGAGAGGGAGGAAGAAGACATACCTGGAGGGGGGTCCCGTGGGCCCCAGGCGCCCTATGGGCGCGGCCAGGGGCTGGGCCGCGCCAGCTGGCCGCCTGGGCCACTGGTGGCCCCCCCTGGCTGGCCCCAGGACTTTCTGGGTCTCTCCCGTCGTGGAAATTTTTATTATAATTTTTCTGGAATTTTTCTGAAAACTTCACTGTTGAAATTTTTTCGAAGTTCAAAAAGCTGCGAAACTCTCTGAAAACTTGAAGTAGTTAGTAGTATTGTGAAGCTTCAAAAACATAAATACTTGGTACAACAAGTAGGACAAAACTAAAAACAAGTGAAAATATACCAAGCTCAACTTTTTATCCATATAAAACATATTTGTTAATAAGGTTGATCAAGTCTTACCAACAAACAGGCGATATATAGAGCAAAAAGTCTCACCTCTCACGAAGTAATCACTGAACCTTTACCTTGATGGACATTGTCCCTACCATGATAGTTTTGTACTTGTGAGGCACATGTAGTGGACAATCCCATTCTCCAATTTTCACGGTCTCGATATTCTCTATAGAGTTGAGGGCATGCCTCCTGTCGGTCTTCTTCGGAAAATATACCGTGTGTTCTTTATCATTCACATGGAAGGTAACCTTCCCTTTATTGCAATCAATAATAGCACCTGCGGTGTTAAGGAAAGGTCTACCAAGAATAATGGACATGCTCCCATCCTCGGGCATGTCAAGCACAACAAAATCAGTAAGAATTAAACAATTAGCTCTGCACACAATAAAACCATACAGGCAGCTCTGCTGAAAACAGCGTCAGTCCGGGTTAGTTTAGTCCAAATCATGCAAGAATGAGGCCAAAACAATATCAAAAGTGTTTGGAAAAGTAGATACGTTTGAGACGTATCATTGGTTTGTCGAGCATTGCCGATGTCGTGATGGAGCATTCGTCGTACCGTCGAACCATCGATGGCGCTACAAGGGAGCATCATCAGTGCTATGACGGAGCATCGCCGCAGCTACAACAAAGCATCGATGAGCCGTCGGAGCATCACCGGCGGCCGGGTGGAGTTCGAGCCAAGGTGGGATGGATGGACGGAAGGATGGACAGATGGATGGATGTATGGATGGACGGATGTTCATCCATAGATGGACGGAAGGGAGCATCAACAGAGCACCACTCTTCATGCCCATCCCACTCGAGTTGGAATTTGAACTGCAGGTCCTCCAAATTTGGCACATGCCTCCATCTTCTGATGGCAAACAATGTTGCCAAAGAGAGGTTCCAACTTGTTTCACAAAAAAACCATTTTTAATTTTTTGAATGCCAAAAACACGTGTTTTTCGTGAAGCGGCTACAAAGAGGGACATTCCAAACGGTGACATTCCATGTCTAACTCAAAGTAGACCCTATTCTATGGACGGTTGCCAAAAATCATGCATTTCCGACCCTCGTAGCTACTCCCGGCCATTCAGACAACCATCGGCCGATTCAACTGACACCGGCTGGAATTTGAACTGCGGGTTCTCCATAGGTTGCATGTTATTTTTGCTAAAAATCATTTTTAGCTTCACAGGTAGGCATTTCATCATAGAATCACCAATAGATATGCACGATCAAACCCCTAGCCACGGACGGCCGACGCGACAAGTTAGACTGGTTTTTGAAAACACCGTAAAAAAATCAAAAAAAAATTCAAAAAAATTTGAGACCTCCGCGTCACATCATCAAATGTGGCCTACCAACTAGTAAAAATATTAAACTTGGAATACCGATGTTTTCTTGAAAAAGTGTTCTAAAAAACGACCTACCATGAACGAAGATTCATGGCTTTCAAGCCAAAGGAGCAATGATATGGCCTCATTCGTTGAATAGTTTGTGATAATATGCCCAAATTTGGCACATGCCTCCATCTTGTGATGGCAAACAATGTTGCCAAAGAGAGGTTCCAACTTGTTTCACAAAAAAACCATTTTTAATTTTTTGAATGCCCAAAACACGTGTTTTTCGTGAAGCGGCTACAAAGAGGGACATTCCAAACGGTGCCATTCCATGTCTATCTCAAAGTAGACCCTATTCTATGGACGGTCGCCAAAAATCATGCATTTCCCACCCTCGTAGCTACTCCCGGCCATTCAGACAACCATCGGCCGATTCAATTGGCACCGGCTGGAATTTGAACTGCGGGTTCTCCATAGCTTGCCTGTTATTTTTGCTAAAAATCATTTTTAGCTTCATAGGTAGGCATTTCATCATAGAATCACCAACAAATATGCATGACCAAACCCCTAGCCACAGACAGCCGACGCGACAAGTTAGACTGGTTTTTGAAAACACCGTAAAAAAATAAAAAAAATAAAAAAATGGGAGACATCCGCGTCACATCATCAAATGTGGCCTACCAACTAGTAAAAATATTAAACTTGGAATACTGATGTTTTCTTGAAAAAGTTTTCTAAAAAACGACCTACCATGAACGAAGATTCATGGCTTTCAAGCCAAACGCGCAATGATATGGCCTCATTCAGTGAATAGTTTGTGATAATATGCCCAAATTTGGCACATGCCTCCATCTTGTGATGGCAAACAATGTTGCCAAAGAGAGGTTCCAACTTGTTTCACAACAAATCCATTTTTTGAATGCCAAAAATACGTGTTTTTCGTGAAGCGGCTACAAAGAGGGACATTCCAAACGGTGCCATTCCATGTCTATCTCAAAGTAGACCCTATTCTACGGACGGTCGCCCAAAATCATGCATTTCCGACCCTCGTAGCTACTCCCGGCCATTTAGACAACCATCGGCCGATTCAGCTCGAACCGGCTGGAATTTGAACTGCGGGTCATCCATAGCTTGCCTGTTATTTTTGCTAAAAATCATTTTTAGCTTCACAGGTAGGCATTTCATCAGGGAATCACCAACAAATATGCATGATCCAACCCCTAGCCACGGACGACCGACGCGACAAGTTAGACCGGTTTTTGAAACATCATAAAAAAATCAAAAAAAATGGGAGACCTCCGCGTCACATCATCAAGTGTGGCCTACCAACTAGTAAAAATATTAAACTGGAATACTGATGTTTTCTTGAAAAAGTGTTCTCAAAAACGACCTACCATGAACGAAGATTCATGGCTTTCAAGCCAAACGAACAATGATATGGCCTCATTCGTTGAATAGTTTGTGATAATGTGCCCAAATTTGGCACATGCCTCCATCTTTTGATGGCAAACAATGTTGCCAAAGAGAGGTTCCAACTTGTTTCACAAAAAAACCATTTTTAATTTTTTGAATGCCAAAAACACGTGTTTTTCGTGAAGCGGCTACAAAGAGGGACATTCCAAACGGTGCCATTCCATGTCTATCTCAAAGTAGACCCTATTCTATGGACGGTCGCCAAAAATCATGCATTTCCAACCCTCGTAGCTACTCCCGGCCATTCAGACAACCATCGGCCGATTCAACTGGCACCGGCTGGAATTTGAACTGCGGGTTCTCCATAGCTTGCCTGTTATTTTTGCTAAAAATCATTTTTAGCTTCACAGGTAGGCATTTCGTCGTAGAATCACCAACAGATATGCACGATCAAACCCCTAGCCACGGACGGCCGACGCGACAAGTTAGACTGGTTTGTGTAAACACCGTAAAAAAATCAAAAAAAAATCAAAAAAATGGGAGACCTCTGCGTCACATCATCAAATGTGGCCTACCAACTAGTAAAAATATTAAACTTGGAATACTGATGTTTTCTTGAAAAAGTGTTCTAAAAAACGACCTACCATGAACGAAGATTCATGGCTTTCAAGCCAAACGAGCAATGATATGGCTTCATTCGTTGAATAGTTTTTGATAATATGCCCAAATTTGGCACATGCCTCCATCTTGTGATGGCTAACAATGTTGCCAAAGAGAGGTTCCAACTTGTTTCACAAAAAATCCATTTTTTGAATGCCAAAAACACGTGTTTTTCGTGAAGCGGCTACAAAGAGGGACATTCCAAATGGTGCCATTCCATGTCTATCTCAAAGTAGACCCTATTCTACGGACGGTCGCCAAAAATCATGCATTTCCGACCCTCGTAGCTACTCCGGGCCATTTAGACAACCATCGGCCGATTCAGCTCGAACCGGCTGGAATTTGAACTGCGGGTCCTCCATAGCTTGCCTGTTATTTTTGCTAAAAATCATTTTTAGCTTCACAGGTAGGCATTTCATCAGGGAATCACCAACAGATATGCATGATCCAACCCCTAGCCACCGACGACCGACGCGACAAGTTAGACCGGTTTTTGAAACACCGTAAAAAATCAAAAAAAAATCAAAACAATGGGAGACCTCCGCGTCACATCATAAAATGTGGTCTACCAACTAGTAAAAATATTAAACTTGGAATACCGATGTTTTCTTGAAAAAGTGTTCCAAAAAACGACCTACCATGCACGAAGATTCATGGCTTTCAAGCCAAATGAGCAATGATATGGCCTCATTCGTTGAATAGTTTGTGATAATATGCCCAAATTTGGCACATGCCTCCATCTTGTGATGGCAAACAATGTTGCCAAAGAGAGGTTCCAACTTGTTTCACAAAAAAAAAGTTTTTCATTTTTTGAATGCCAAAAACACGTGTTTTTCGTGAAGCGGCTACAAAGAGGGACATTCCAAACGGTGCCATTCCATGTCTATCTCAAAGTAGACCCTATTATGCGGATGGTCGCCAAAAATCATGCATTTCCGACCCTCATAGCTACTCCCGGCCATTCAGACAACCATCGGCCGATTCAGCTGGAACCGGCTGGAATTTGAACTGCGGTTCCTCCATAGCTTGCCTGTTATTTTTGCTAAAAATCATTTTTAGCTTCACAGGTAGGCATTTCTTCAGAGAATCACCAACAGATATGCATGATCAAACCCCTAGCCACGAACGGCCGACGCGACAAATTAGACCGTTTTTTGAAAACACCGTAAAAAATCAAAAAAATGGGAGACCTCCGCGTCACATCATCAAATGTGGCCTACCAACTAGTAAAAATATTAAACTTGGAATACCGATGTTTTCTTGAAAAAGTCTTCTCAAAAACGACCTACCATGAACGTAGATTCATGGCTTTCAAGCCAAACGAGCAATGATATGGCCTCATTCGTTGAATAGTTTGTGATAATATGCCCAAATTTGGCACATGCCTCCATCTTGTGATGGCAAACAATGTTGCAAAGAGAGGTTCCAATTTGTTTCACAAAAAATCCATTTTTTGAATGCCAAAAACACATGTTTTTCGTGAAGCGGCTACAAAGAGGGACATTCCAAACGGTGCCATTCCATGTCTATCTGAAAGTAGACCCTATTCTACGGACGGTCGCCAAAAATCATGCCTTTCCGACCCTCGTAGCTACTCCCGGCCATTTAGACAACCATCGGCCAATTCAGCTGGAACCGGCTGGAATTTGAACTGCGGGTCCTCCATAGCTTGCCTGTTATTTTTGCTAAAATCATTTTTAGCTTCACAGGTAGGCATTTCATCAGAGAATCACCAACAGATATGCATGATCAAACCCCTAGCCACGGACGGCCGACGCGACAAGTTAGACCGTTTTTGAAAACACCGTAAAAAAAAATGGGAGACCTCCGCGTCACATCATCAAATGTGGCCTACCAACTAGTAAAAATATTAAACTTGGAACACCGATGTTTTCTTGAAAAAGTGTTCTCAAAAACGACCTACCATGAACGAAGATTTATGGCGTTCAAGCCAAATGAGCAATGATATGGCCTCATTCATTGAATAGTTTGTGATAATATGCCCAAATTTGGCACATGCCTCCATCTTTTGATGGCAAACAATGTTGCCAAAGAGAGGTTCCAACTTGTTTCACAAAAAAACATTTTTTGAATGCCAAAAACACGTGTTTTTCGTGAGGGACATTCCAAACGGTGCCATTCCATGTCTATCTCAAAGTAGACCCTATTCTACGAACGTTCGCCAAAAATCATGCATTTCCGACCCTCGTAGCTACTCTCGGCCATTCAGACAACCATCGGCCGATTCAGCTAGAACCGGCTGGAATTTGAACTGCGGGTCCTCCATAGCTTGCCTGTTATTTTTGCTAAAAATCATTTTTAGCTTCACAGGTAGGCATTTCATCAGAGAATCACCAACAGATATGCATGATCAAACCCCTAGCCACGGACGGCCGACGCGACAAGTTAGACCGGTTTTTGAAAACACCGTAAAAAATCAAAAAAAATCAAAAAAAATGGGAGACCTCCGCGACACATCATCAAATGTGGCCTACCAACTAGTAAAAATATTAAACTTGGAACACCGATGTTTTCTTGAGCTATTCGGCATGATTTTAACCATTATTTGTACAAAGTTTACAAAAAAACCTAACATTTTCTGCCTCAAAACCCAAAAGAATTTCGCTCCCAACCACAATTTTCCCTCCACTCTCCCAAAATTTCCCTCCCTCTCCCAAAATTTCCCACCTACTAACAGGCGAGACCCATTAACCCCTCTCCCACTAACCCGCGGGATCCCCTCCCGCTCCCAAAATTTCCCAACTCCGCTCCCCTCCTTCCCACGACCGCGCCGCCCCTCCCCTCCTCGCCGCATGGCCACTCCGCCCCTGCTCCTCGCCGCACCGCCACTCCGCCCCGCCGCCCCCACTCCTCCCCACTCTCCGACGACGGCACTATCGACGACATCGCCGGCCTCATAACCCTAGGCCACGACGACGGCGGCCATATCGACGACGGCGACCACATCGACGATGACCACCGCCGCGTCATCGACGACGGCGGCCACATCGACGACGACCACCGCTGCGTCATCGAGGACGGTAGCCACATCAACGACGACCACCGCTGCGTCATCGACGATGGCGGCCACATCTACAGCTGCATCATCTACTAGGTAATTCTCCCCTCGCTCCATCTCCTCTCGATCTACTAGGGTTAGGGTAGATCCCGTCATGGGTTCTTCTAGGGTTCGGTAGATCCATGGTTCATCTGGTACACGTTGTTCTCTAGTTCTTCTAGGGTTAGGGTTCTTGTTGCACGCCATGGGTTAGGGTTCGTGTTGTATATATGCAGCATGGCTAAACTATTGATGGGGTTAGGGTTCGTGTTGTATATATGCAGCATGGCTAAACTATTGATGGGGTTAGGGTTCTTGTTGCACGTCATGGGTTAGGGCTCATGTTGGTGCTGCTCATGTTGTAGATGGAGTAGAAGTTGTTGTGGCAGCTCATGTTGTTATTGCCTACTCAAATCTATTTATGCCTTGTTATTTTACTACAAGAAGTTGTTGTGGCTGCTCATGTTGTAGATAGAGTAGTAGCAAATTGGGCTGAATTGGCTAATAGCTGTTGCTCCAAATGCTTTCCTTTATTGATACAAGTGCATCATTTTACTTTATCCCTATTGTATCTGATTGTTGTTTATTCTTTTTTGCAAGCACCACCTGAAGATCATCCATGGCAAGGATGACAAGGTCAAATAATCGGCGAACCATTGGTATGCAGCTTGCTCCTTGTGGTTATACCATCAGTTTTATAAAATATGTGTCTTAATATGATAAGTGAAATGTATTGCTGCAATCTGAATAATCTGTCTTAATTGTGCACCGAGGATTAAATGTTTGCGGTCTTAATTGTGAATAATCTGAATAAGCTGTCTTAATTGTGAATAAGTTGTCTTAAATGTATTGTGTTAGTCATCCGTACCCGAATAACTAGGATTAAATGATAATAAAATCTTATAATATATGGTTGGCTGTCTGTCCATGCATTCCAACCATTCACCTAATAATTATGTTTCCTTTATCATGCAAAGAGGATCCTATCACCGAGTACAGGAAGGTTAGGGCTAGAAATATCATGAGGAACAATCGGATGTTCCAGTCTCTTGGCATCGGTGCAATAGCGTTGATGATTAGGAAATCGAATGAGGTGCAAGAGGGTAGAACTGAAGAGGTTCATTAAGGTAGTTGAGTTATCAATGATGACCCAGAGTACAATCCTAAAGAGGATGAAGTTATTGATGGGGAGGAAGTGGATGATGTTGTAGTGGAGAAGACTGTTAAGGTGCAAACTCTGTCTTGCTTGGTGATATGTCCAAAATGCATCACTATTTTGTATCATAATTTATCCTTATTCATTGATATATTTCACGTTATGATGATGTTCTTATGTTGTTTTGGTCTATTTTACACAGTTTGCAACTTTCCGATACCGGAACAGCAGACGCAGGATTCAGCAGGAAAAAGTGGATGCTGAGTTGCTGAAGAAGAACACCTCCAAATTACCTGAAAATTGACGGGAGGTATTTTTCGGACGAATAACGAAGACACGCAAAAGGGGAGTCAGAGGGGGGCCACAGGGTGCCCAGGCGGCCTGGGGGCGCGCCCCCCTGGCCACGCCGGGGGGGCGCCTGGAGCCCCTGGCCCACCTCTGGTCGCCCCCTTTTGCATATATGTTCTCCGTTCTCCGAAAACCCTAGGCACGGGACTTTTTACGGAGTTCCGCCGCCGCTTCGAGACGGAAACCTACAGAGAAGAAAAGGGCATCTCCGGTGGGCAGATTCCGCCGGGGAGATCACCTCCCGGAAAGGGAGATCGTCGCCATCGTCATCACCATCGTCACGGGCATCATCGAGATCATCATCAACATCATCCCCAACACCAGCACCATCTCCATCTTCATCCAAATCTCATCTTACAATCGCAACTCGTGCTGTAACTCGTACTATCTATCCTCTCTACTCCATCGGTGGTGATTACTACTTTGTGGTGAATGCTATTGAGTTTTGTTGGAGAAATATTATTATGTCCAGATTGTTTATCACATATTTATCCCCACTGATCATGATCTCTTTTATGTCTTGTGAGTAGTTACCTTAGTTCTTGAGGACATGGGGAAAGTCTTGTTGTTAGTAGTCATATGCTATTGAAGTAATATGTGTTGTTTGATATTTAAGTTGTGTTGTCATTCTACTAGTGGTGTTGTGTGAGTCGAACACCGAACACTTCGCCTTATTAAGGACCTAGGAGAATACATTGTGTATAAAGAATGCTTATGGTGGGTTGCCGGAGTGACAGAAACCTGAACCCCAGTTCGCACGCTTTTGCATAAGGGAATAATGGATCCTCGATCGTATTGCTATGGTTAGGCTTTTGCCTTAAATTCTATCTTGTATTTGCGGATGCTTGCAAGGTGTTTAATCATAAGAGTGCATTCATCTTAGTCTAGAGAGTGCACTAGCATAGATCCACCCACTCAACACTTATCAACACATAACATAGTATCGATACGGAATATGGCGAAAGCATATGACTACCTCTCCAGTGTGTCCTCAAGAACACTTTAGTCTTTATAAGTTCAGTTGCTAGGCCTCTCCTTTGCTAAGAAAGGATTGGGCCACTTGTTACTCTCAGTACCTTTTACATTACTTGCCTTTACATTCCTGTTGTTTATACCGAGAAAACCCCTAAAAGTTATCTTTCAGTGCTTGCAGTAATTTCTTGCTCAGAATCGCTTATCAATACCTTCTGCTCCTCGTTGGGTTCGACACTCTTACTTATCGAAAACGATGCAACAGATCCCTTACGGTTGAGGATCATCAAGTAACGTTTTCTGGCGCCGTTGCCGGGGAGCGTAGCGCTATTGGTAAAGTGAAACTGGTAAGAAAGTCTTTTTATAATTCTGTTTTTATTTTTGCTATTGCTGCTCTTTGTCCTTATGGACAGCCCTATTATTGGAGCGTTGCTTGCAGGAAGACGCCCCACACCTGTGGTGGTTGATCCTCCCCCTACTGAAATTGTGCCTTATAAAATACCAGCTGGCATTATTGATTATGTTTTGGCTAATCGTTATGCAGGAGACAGACATCCCGGTGAACACTTGCTATATTTGTCACGACTATGTTCATTATTTAAGCTTGCAGGTGTATCGAGGGAGTTTGTCATGAGGAAATTGTTTGTCGTATCACTTATAGATAAAGCTTCAGATTGGTATGGGCTTCTCGATAACTCACACTTGCTGGACTGGCAGGAGCTTATGTCTCTCTTTTATACTAAGTTTTATCCTCTTCATGAAATTCATCGAGACAGGAATTATATCTACAACTTTAGGTCTCGTGACGGAGAAAGCATTGCTCAAGCTTGGGGGAGATTGAAGTCCCTAATGCTCAAATGCCCTATTCATAAGCTTCCCAAGGAAATTATACTTACAAATTTTTATGCCATGCTTTCTCGTCAGGATAAGGAGATGCTGGATGCCTCCTCTAGTGGGGTGTTTCAGAAGAAGAGTGTTGAAGAAAGGTGGGATCTCCTTGAAAGAATCCAGAGGAATACCGAAGATTGGGAAATTGATAAAGGTATTGAACCCTCTATAAATTATGAACATGACTATATTGAGAGCTATGTGGAAACTGATTACTTCAATACTTTTTGCTCTAAGATTGGTCTTGATTCCCATCTAGTGATTGATTTGTGTAAGAATTTTGCCGCTCACGTTGATTCTTTTAAAAAGAAGAGAGACCAGCACCATGCACCTTTTAAAGAACCACCTATTGATATTTTTGTTGCTGACCCTATTTTGCCTGCAGTTATATATGAACAGCCTCCTTTTCCCACGAGGATAAAGGAGCACTCTCTTGTGACAGGCATAATAAATAAAAGTGAGAGAAGAGTTGATGAGCCTGAGGACCAGATCAGGGTCGATCCTCAAGTTGCATTGATTAAAGACCTTGCTACTAATGATGTTTCGGATTCCAATATAAATTTTTGTGCTGTTTCCACTAACCTTGTCATAGCCAAGAATAAAGGCCCAATTTCAGGTACTCCAGTGGTATCTGTTAAAATAGGAGATCACAATTATTATGGGCTATGCGATTTGGGATCGAGTGCAAGTGCTATTCCTTATTCACTTTATGAAGAAATCATCGGTGAGATTTCCCCTTGTGAACTTGAAGAAGTTGATGTTACTATTCATCTTGCAAATAGAACAACCATCTCTCCTATCGGAATTGTGAGGGACGTTGAAGTCCTATGTGGAAAGGTAAAATACCGTACCGACTTTTTAGTACTTGGATCAGAGAGAGACAATTTTTGTCCCATTATTTTTGGTAGACCTTTTCTTAGAACTTGTGGAGCTATAATAGATTGCAAGAAAGGTAAAGTTTCTGTTGAATTCGATGGTGAGCCATATGAATTTAATTTTTCTAAGTTCTCTAAGCAGCCGCGTGGTACTGATTTACCTAGTGATGATAAAATTATTGAAAGTATTGCTTCTATTGCTATTCCCCCTGATGATCCTTTGCAGCAATACATGGAGGACCACGAGAATGATTTGCATATGCAGGAAAGAAATGAACTAGATGAAATATTCTTGAGGCAGCCTGCCATCCTGAAGCACAACCTTCCGGTTGAACCTTTGGGAATTTTATCAAAACCGAAAGAAGACCCGGTGTTCGATCTTAAACCTCTTCCCGATATGCTCAAGTATGCTTATTTAGATGAAAAGAAAGTATATCCTGTTATTATCAATTCTAACCTTTCAGGATATGAAGAGGAGCGATTATTGGAAGTACTTCGTAAACACCGAGGCGCAATTGGCTACACCCTTGATGACCTTAAGGGGATTAGTCCATCTATCTGTCAACATACTATCAACCTTGAGCCTGATGCTAAACCAGTTGTTGATCATCAACGACGGTTGAACCCGAAGATGATGGATGTCGTGAGAACTGAGATTCTCAAGCTTCTAGCCGCAGGTATTATCTACCCTATAGCTGATAGTAAGTGGGTAAGTCCGGTACATTTTGTTCCTAAGAAAGAAGGTACAACTGTGGTTCCTAATGATAAAAATGAACTAATACCTCAGAGGATTATTATTGGATATAGAATGTGTATTGATTACAGGAAGTTGAACAAGGCAACCAGGAAGGATCACTACCCGTTGCCGTTCATCGACCAAATGCTTGAAAGGTTATCCAAAAATACCCACTTTTGTTATCTCGATGGTTATTCTGGCTTCTCTCAAATTCATGTTAACACTGCCGATCAAGAGAAGACCACTTTTACTTGTCCTTTTGGTACTTATGCTTACAGACGTATGCCTTTTGGTTTATGTAATGCCCCTGCTACTTTTCAAAGGTGTATGTCTGCTATCTTTCATGGTTTCTGCGGGGATATTATGGAAGTCTTCATGGACGATTTCTCCGTCTATGGAACTTCATTTGACCATTGTCTTCACAACCTTAATAAAGTTTTGCAGAGATGCGAGGAGACAAATTTGGTACTCAACTGGGAGAAGTGCCACTTTATGGTTAATGAAGGAATTGTTCTTGGTCACAAGATTTCCGAAAGGGGAATTGAAGTGGACAAAGCCAAGATCGAAGCTATTGAGAGGATGCCCTATCCAAGGGACATCAAAGGTATTCGCAGTTTTCTCGGTCATGCAGGTTTTTATAGAAGATTTATAAAAGACTTTTCTAAAACCTCGAGACCCCTCACTAATCTTCTCCAGAAGGATGTTCCTTTTGCGTTTGATGAAAATTGTAAGGAAGCTTTTGAAGTCCTTAAGAAAGCTTTAATAACTGCTCCTATAGTACAACCACCTGACTGGAATTTACCTTTTGAGATTATGTGTGATGCAAGTGATTTTGCTGTTGGAGCTGTTTTAGGACAAAGAGTTGATAAGAAATTGAATGTTATACATTATGCTAGTAAAACCCTAGATAGTGCTCAAAGAAATTATGCTACTACTGAGAAGGAATTCTTAGCTGTAGTTTTTGCTTGTGATAAGTTTAGGCAGTATATTGTTGATTCCAAAGTTATTATTCATACTGATCATGCTGCCATTAAGTATCTTATGACAAAGAAGGATGCCAAGCCAAGGCTTATCAGATGGGTACTCCTTCTTCAAGAATTTGATTTGCAGATTGTTGATAGGAAGGGGGAAGACAATCCGGTGGCGGACAATCTTTCAAGGATGGAAGATATACCGCACGACCCCATCCCAGTTAACGATAGTTTTCCAGACGAGCAACTTGTCGTTGTAAAAGTACAATCTCTTTCCGATCCGTGGTATGCAGATTATGCTAATTTTATTGTTGCAAAGTATTTGCCTCCAGGTCTAACATTTCAGCAAAGGAAGAAGTTCTTTCATGATTTGAGGCACTACTTTTGGGATGACCCACATCTTTTCAAAGAAGGTCCCGACGGGATAGTGAGAAGATGCATTCCGGAACATGAGCAAAAGGACATTCTCAGACGGTGTCATGATAGTCCCTATGGAGGACATCATGCCGGTGAGAGGACTGCACATAAGGTTCTTCAATCAGGTTTTTATTGGCCTACTCTCTTTAAAGATGCTAGAAATTATGTTTTAGCCTGTGATAAATGTCAGAGAGTTGGTAACATTAGTAGAAGGAATGAGATGCCTATGAATTACTCACTAGTGATTGAACCTTTCGATTGTTGGGGTTTTGATTTTATGGGTCCTTTTCCTTCTTCACACAAGTACACTCACATTTTAGTAGCTGTTGATTATGTGACCAAGTGGGTTGAAGCAATCCCCACTGAAAGTGCTGATCACAAAACATCTTTGAAAATGCTTAAAGATGTAATTTTTCCTAGGTTTGGTGTACCAAGGTATCTCATGACCGATGGAGGATCACACTTCACGCACGGAGCTTTTAGAAAAGCTTTGGCTAAATACGATGTTAATCATAGAATTGCTTCACCTTATCATCCTCAAACTAGTGGGAAAGTTGAGCTCACCAATAGAGAGATTAAGTTGATCTTGCAGAAAACAGTAAACAGAAATAGGAAAGATTGGTCAAATAAGTTAGGAGATGCTTTGTGGGCATATAGAACTGCTTACAAAAACCCCATGGGCATGTCCCCCTATAAGATGGTGTATGGCCAAGCTTGCCATTTGCCATTGGAGCTAGAGCACAAAGCTTTCTGGGCTGTTAGAGAGCTTAACGCTGACCCAAAACTAGCTGGTGAGAAGCGTCTCATGAACTTGACCTCTCTAGATGAATGGAGAAGTGAAGCTTATGAGAGCGCTAAAATGTTTAAGGAAAAGGTAAAAAGGTGGCATGATAGGAAGATTCTGAAACGTGAATTTAATGTTGGTGATAAAGTTTTGTTGTTTAGATCCCGTTTCAGGTTTTCTCCAGGTAAACTACTTTCCAGGTGGGAAGGACCATTTCATGTTGAAGAAGTTTATCGGTCTGGTGTAATTAAGATTAATAATTTTGAAGGCACCAAACCTCAAGTTGTGAATGGGCAAAGACATAAACATTACATAGCAGGAGACCCTGTCGATGTTGATGTGAATATAATATACACAACAAGCCATGAAGAACATGTTGCAGCCCTGTTTCAGACGCCAGCATAAGCAGAATAAAGAAAAGGTATGTAGTACGGTAAGGAAACACCGCAAACCATCATAAAAGTTCCGTATTACGAGTTTTTGTAAAATTAGTAAAATTCCGAGTCGGAGTGGAGCCGGAGACGACCTCCAGGGAGTCCAGGCGCCCCCCTGGCGCGCCCCCCCCCTGGGCCGCGCCGGCAGGCCGCCTGGACACCCAGGAGTCCGCCTCCGACCCCGCTTTGGTCCGTTACCTTCCTTTCTGTGCATAAATTTTTCCTATATATTTGCCCGGATTGTTCCGGCAACGTATCTTGCGATTTCGCGTGTTTTCTCTTTGATCTGTTTCTGCCAGGAAATCTTTCAGCTGAATTTAGGTGCCATGGCTTCTCCAAGTTCCCCCAAGGACACGTTCGTCGTCAACGTCATCAACCCTTACCTCGCTGAGGTAAAGAAGCACCCTCAGGTTGTTCGGATGGAGGACGGTGTCCTTCATCAAGAAGATCTGAAGGGACCTATCAAGGAGGGGAGCATCCAGGCCAGGCTGGAAGAAGTGGAGCAGGAAGTCTTCGAGTACAAGAAGATGACCGAGCGTGGTGTCGAAGCTAACTTTGACATCACCAACGAGCTGAAGAACTACTTCCTGAAGGAGATGAAGGAGATGTGGGAAAGAATCGCCGCGTCTGAAGACAGAATTATAGAACTCCAAGGGCAAATTAATGATCTACATAACCAAAACTGTGAGTATGAACTAAGGTTTCTGCGCATGGGTTTGGGTGCTGAATGCAGGATCCAGGAGACGAGCTTCTCATATGAGACTGGAGAACCCCTTCCATGGAAGCGTTTCGCCAAGGACTACTTGATCAACGCCAACAAGGATGATGAGTGAAATCTCCTTGGGTAATGGCATCCCCTTGGCTTGTTCCAAGCTTGGGGGAGTGCCCGGTATCTTCATCTTTTACCTTTTGTCTTTTAGAAGTCAAGTAGAGTCGTATCATGTCTAGGGAGGTTATTATATGAGATAGGTATGTGCATTGAGGTCTATCACCCCTTTGGTAAAGAATTGTATCCGTGAGTGTGGATTCGTCTATGATGGAATATTAATGAGAAGTTTATCGGTTCCTTTTGCTGCACTCGGTATTCTCTTCACGCAATCGACCTTACATGACGATTCTTATGGGGAGTATTGACCTTATGTCAGGTATGGCTATGAAACTTTATTTAATCTTGGCAAACATAGCTTTGGTCATAACAACAAGCATGATTTTCTTAAAGTATCGACATACCCAAAACCTTTATGTTGTTATGCTTGAAGTGTTATGTTGACAAGGAAGACAACTTGATGTGTTATGCTTATTTCAATGATCATGCTTTATATTGCTTTGCATCTTAGTCATCATCAATTGTCTGTTCTCTCAAAACCTTTGCTAGCCTAACTCTGTACTAAGCGGTATTCTGCTTGTGCATCCATACCCTTAAGACCAATACCTTCCATATGAGTCCACCATACCTACCTACTTGTGGTACTCCATTACCACTCCCTAAAGTATATAATTTATGTGTTATCCTTAAATGTTCAAAATCTTTTATTTTGTGCCTCTGTTTTAGCTCATGAGGAAGTAATAGCTAATTCATAGTCTTCTTGAGTTGGACGAGCTTCACCCCGGGATTGCATGTATAATGTGCAAACCCATAATACGAGAAGGAACTGGCAAGGAGTGCGCCCGGCTTAAGAATAATATAACAAACAAACCCTCCTTCACGCTTTGTTCATGAGAAATCAGAAAACTTTGGCAGTGATAAACAAAGGAGAATAAGAGGATGTTATCGTCCTCATACGGGAGCCGTTCCTCGAAACTTGTCCAGTTCAAGAAGCAACTGAGTTATTTATTAGCATTCGTTGACAAATCATGCACCTCTCAAAACTTGTTTTCATTCTGTTTGATTTAAGGATAGCACATGAGTTTTCCCTACTACCCTAGAGCAGGGCCTATCTTTTAATTTTAAATTGAGTCAGTTATTCCTACTTCCCTCTATTTCTCAAAGAGAGCAGACGTTTGATGTTGATAAGGATTCATTCATATAAAGCTGCATTAAGATTTGTCGTATCATATCCTTGTTGACATTATCATTTGATAAGTAAGTTGTTTGTCATGCCCAGCTAAGGCAAATATCTTCCTTTGTGTTAACACTTTCACTTCTTGCTTATTAACATGTTATTTCAAAAAGCTTCAATTAATCCCATCAAAATATAAGAGAAAAAGTTAAAATTATTTGTTGTTCTTTGACCAAAGGACATGTTTGCCATGATATAATGAGTTTCCTTAGTCCTACTTTCGAATATAAGTGTTAACACTCTTCCATAAGAGCCTTATGAGTTGAAGATTGCTGCTGAGGATATTTGAGTTGGTAAAGAGACTATGATGCTTCTTGTCCGTATTCTATTTATCGACACTTCACTCTCTAAACTTGTGGACAAGTTTACCGAGTTCATATTCGCTTGGGGACAAACGAGGTCTAAGCTTGGGGGTGTTGATACGTCCAAAATGCATCACTATTCTGTATCATAATTTATCCTTATTCATTGATATATTTCACGTTATGATGATGTTCTTATGTTGTTTTGGTCTATTTTACACAGTTTGCAACTTTCCGATACCGGAACAGCAGACGCAGGATTCAGCGGGAAAAAGTGGATGCTGAGTTGCTGAAGAAGAACACCTCCAAATTACCTGAAAATTGACGGGAGGTATTTCTCGGACGAATAACGAAGACACGCAAAAGGGGAGTCAGAGGGGGGCCACAGGGTGCCCAGGCGGCCTGGAGGCGCCCCCCCTGGCCGCGCCGGGGGGCGCCTGGAGCCCCTGGCCCACCTCTGGTCGCCCCCTTTTGCATATATGTTCTCCGTTCTCCGAAAACCCTAGGCACGGGACTTTTTACGGAGTTCGGCCGCCGCTTCGAGGCGGAAACCTACAGAGAAGAAAAGGGCATCTCTGGTGGGCAGATTCCGCCGGGGAGATCACCTCCCGGAAGGGGAGATCGTCGCCATCGTCATCACCATCGTCACGGGCATCATCGAGATCATCATCAACATCATCCCCAACACCAGCACCATCTCCATCTTCATCCAAATCTCATCTTACAATCGTAACTCGTGCTGTAACTCGTACTATCTATCCTCTCTACTCCATCGGTGGTGATTACTACTTTGTGGTGAATGCTATTGAGTTTTGTTGGAGAAATATTATTATGTCCAGATTGTTTATCACATATTTATCCCCACTGATCATGATCTCTTTTATGTCTTGTGAGTAGTTACCTTAGTTCTTGAGGACATGGGGAAAGTCTTGTTGTTAGTAGTCATATGCTGTTGAAGTAATATGTGTTGTTTGATATTTAAGTTGTGTTGTCATTCTACTAGTGGTGTTGTGTGAGTCGAACACCCAACACTTCGCCTTATTAAGGACCTAGGAGAATACATTGTGTATAAAGAATGCTTATGGTGGGTTGCCGGAGTGACAGAAACCTGAACCCCAGTTCGCACGCTTTTGCTTAAGGGAATAATGGATCCTCGATCGTATTGCTATGGTTAGGCTTTTGCCTTAAATTCTATCTTGTATTTGCGGATGCTTGCAAGGTGTTTAATCATAAGAGTGCATTCATCTTAGTCTAGAGAGTGCACTAGCATAGATCCACCCACTCAACACTTATCAACACATAACATAGTATCGATACGGAATATGGCGAAAGCACATGACTACCTCTCCAGTGTGTCCTCAAGAACACTTTAGTCTTTATAAGTTCAGTTGCTAGGCCTCTCCTTTGCTAAGAAAGGATTGGGCCACTTGTTACTCTCAGTACCTTTTACATTACTTGCCTTTACATTCCTGTTGTTTATACCGAGAAAACCCCTAAAAGTTATCTTTCAGTGCTTGCAGTAATTTCTTGCTCAGAATCGCTTATCAATACCTTCTGCTCCTCGTTGGGTTCGACAATCTTACTTATCGAAAATGCTGCAACAGATCCCTTACGGTTGAGGGTCATCACTTGGAGGTTTGGGGTTCTTGTATGCTTTGTGTTTCCTTGTGCTCACATATTTGTCTTGTGATCTAATGCTTTTTTCCGTACTATTTATACGAGGCACTGAAGTCTCTGAAGAAGAGGCCTGGTGTTAAGAAGACAGTCAACAAGAAGAGGAAGAGCTTAGAAACATCTGCTGCAGTGCCTCCAGGAAGGGTGTTGGCCCCAGCTCCAGGACAAGCAAAGAGGATCCTCGAACCTGATGAACCGTGCCCTGCTAGAGTCATGAGGCAGAAAGCAAATATGACGACTGCGACGGACCATCAGGAAAGTCCACTGCACATGGACACTAAGAGCTCGGTGCAAATGGGTGATGTGTTTCCGGCCATGGATGATGAAACCACTGTCTGCATGGATGAGAGAGGCACTGTCTGCCCAGATGAAGGAGGAGATATCTGCATGGATGAAGCAGGCACTGTCCACACAGACCTCAGCCCTGTTGCACTTTCTATTGACAGGAATGCTGTCATCAGTGAAGAAGAACAGCAGCTTGTGCTTAAATCAGGCAAGTTCACCTTTGCAATGCTCTCTTTTACTAGTGCATTTTCCAAATTGGAGTGATCATGTATGGTTACCTATTTAGTAGAACCATTCCTGCATTTGTCGATTTCTCTTCAAATTTATGAGTTCAACTTCATTTTCAGATGCACTGACTACCAAGCTTAAACAGAGAAAGGGCAAAGGTCTAGAGAGAATCACCAAGTCGCTTGGTAGCAACATGCCTATCCAAACTGCCGAAGGGATGAAGCGTCTAGAGAAGCCCCTGCAGGCAGCAAAGCTTGCTTCTGAGTGTGGACTCATTGCAACAAGCCATCTGCCGGTTCTTGCTCACTTCAAGGAATACAAGAAAAATGCTAGTCTATAGGAGAACTACATCGTGAAAGTTGTTGTAAGCTACTTGTTTCGTAGTTAATGTGCTATCTATTTTCTGTTACACCTATGCATGATCACTAATATTTTCCTACCTTGTTTGCTGTCTTGGTAGGCAAATTTTGAGATGAACACGGACTCCGAGACCATCAAGATTGCGTGCAAAGATATTCTGCAGAAATATTCAAAGAACAGACGATATCAGATCAAGAAGAAGTATTTTGATACTGTAGCAGCAAACAAAGTCAGCATCAACTCTCCGGTGCCGGATCTGACGGGCGGTGAATGGCAAGCTCTGGTGGAGATGTGGTCTACCCCAAGACACAAGGTTTGTCTCTGCTTTGTTTGCTGCTTTATGTTCTGCACATGATATGCTAGTGCTAGATCATGGCCGACAGTATGCTTTTTTGTAGGAAACATGTGTGTCAAACAAGATGAATCGAGAAAAAGTCATGTACAATCAGAGAACTGGTTCCAGGAACTACACAGCACACATTAGTGCCACTGTGAGAACATTTCTCTAGAGACCTTACCGTTTGATCCTCGTTGAATAACATTTCTGATTCTTGCTGGGTAACATTTTGATTTTTGTTCAAAAAACATTTCAGAAAGAAGAGCGTAAGGGTGAGGAGCTGTCTGCGATTGACTTGTTCAAGGCTACCCACAACATCAAGAAGCACGGGTTTTCGGAGCCAGTCAAGACTGCAATAGTAAGTCACTCCATGCTTTGTCCAGCCAGTTCAAACTATTGTCTAGAAACCTTAGCCCTGTTTGATTCACAGCCATCTTTGATGATGTTTGATGCTTGGATGCTATTTGATTCGGAGCCAGTCAAGAACACACAATATGTTCCATGCTTTGATGTTGTTTGCTAGAGCCTAAGATAGTTCAACAAAGATACCCGAACTTGATGTAGCTATTTGTTGCATTTTTATGATATGATGAAATTTTATCTGAATGTTAGTTTGCTGATCGGCTCACTCGGGAAGCCATCTTATATAGAACCACCATTCTAGGCTTAGTGAAGCAATCATATTTTCCAATTGCATGTCTCCAGGTCACATCAGTGTGTACACTTGATATAATGAATCTGTAATTGGTAATATCTACGTGCAGATTCAAATAATGCTGTCAAGTTACTAGTCATCATCTTCTTCTGTTTGGGTTTGAGTAAAATATCTATGTATAGATTTCGTGTGCTGGTTTTTTTATTTCGTGTGCTGGTTTGGTTTCTCTTGCTTGTTTTGGTTTGCAGAATGTGAAATAGATCTACCACTAATGTGTATCATTTTCCTCCATATGCTAGCTTAAGATGGAAAAAATGAAGGATGCACCGGTACCAGAAGGTGAAGAGCCAAAGTCTGCTGCTGAATTTGTTGACGAAGTGCTCAAGACCGAAGTCAAGCAAAGCACATTACTCACGAATGTTGGGCTCCAGTCATCTAGGAACAACTCCGGCAAAGCAACTGCTGCTATTGCTGCTCATGTTCATGATCTTGAGCAGAAGTTGGAGAGGTCGGAGCTTCAAGCTGAAGTGATGCAAGAAGAATTGGCGGTAATCAAGATGAAGGCGGAACAAGCTGAAGCTGCACGCGAGAAGGAATTTGAGCTGCTGCACAAGAAGTCTCAAGAGCAGGATGAGAAGTTAGCCCACTTGATGGCTCTCTTTGGAGCTAAGGTAGTTTGATGGTCTTTGAACTTGATGGGCAGTTTGTCTTTGAACTTGCTGTGAAGTTATGTCGTAGTAGGTCGTGAATTTATGCAGTTTGTCGCATTTTGCACTTGGTAGTGTTTTGCACCTGGCTGTGAAGTTATGTGGATCTTTTGTGGATCTTGTGAACTTGTTTATAGTTATGTGGATATTGTGAAACTGGGCTTGTGGATCATTTTCTGAAGTCATGCAAAATATGAACCCGGGCTCTAATAAAGCTGAGGCCCAAATAAGAATTAGACTAAAAAGGCTTGGGCCTAAAAAAAGAGTTGATTGTAAAAAAAAAAATTGTAAAAGTCTGCCTTCCAGAAGATAAAAAGGCCAAGGCCCAAATTAGAACTTGACTAAAAAGGCTGTGGCCCAAAACAATAGTGGACTATAAAAAAATTGATCAGAAAAAGGCTCCATTCCAGAAAATAAAAGGCCAAGTTATTGGGCCAAGCCCATGCAGATAAGCAAAATAAAGAGAGAAAAAACATTAAATGGGCTGGGGGCTTAGCCCAAGTAGACGGCCGAAATGGACCGGGCTGATTCGATTTTACGACCTTTTCATTTGGTCATAATTCAGCCATGTCAGCTTGCCACGGTGGATCTGACGTGGTGTGGGCGGACTGCTAGTGACCAAAATAATTGGTCGTTAAATCTACGACCTTTTTTTGGTCATAAACATCTACGACCATTATAGAAGAAAGGTCATTAATTCCAGTTTACGACAGTCAGCTTTTGACCATCTGTTTTTGGTCACAAAAAGGTCACAAATGGAAAATAATGACCATTCGGTGACCAATAGTCAAGGTCATAAGATAACATATTTCTTGTAGTGCCTTGTCTTGGCGGTGAAGCACACATTGGATTGTTATATGATTCAATTATGTTAGCACCGTGAGATATTCCACTACTGAAAGTATGAACCCTAGGCCTTGTTTCTAAGCATTGATATACCGTTTTGCTCATTGTTAACGGAGGGCAAAGACCGCAGTAGAAGAATGCAGCGAAGAAGTAGTAACCTCCCGGGAACATGTCGACGGCCACGGCGGGGAGGACTTGGGTGCGGGGATGATCCTTCGTCTCCCTCGCCCAGAACAAGTAGTACTTGTCCCGCAGCTCCCTCGGGCCGAGCCTTGGCGGGAAGACCACCCTCTTCCTCCGCATGGCTGCCAGCCTCGCCGCCTGCTCGGACTTCTCCTTCTTCGCCTTGTCGCCCTTCGCCTTGTCGCTCTTCGCCTGGTCGCTTTTCGGGGCCATGGCGGGGGCGGCGAGGGAGAACGGCGGCACGGCGGGTGGGGAAGACGGTGGAGGAAGGGCGGAGGCAGGAAGCAGCGGGGGTTTCTGAGGACTCAAGGCGCAATGAAGACGATGGGGGAAACTGCCCCTGCTTCCTCTGCTTTTAAGGGGGAAGTGGGGGACGTTCCGCATTTCCCATTAAAGAACAGGCCACGATCTCTCCCACGACGCCGCAATCGACGCGTGCCGTTAGGGAGAGGTGCGGCGGATACGGAGAGAGATACGGCTCGCCGTGGGCCACGTGTGCCCGTGCACTGTATTGGGCCTGGCCCAACAGCGCTCGGCACCGTGTGTGGCCCAGGCCCGGGGGCTCCTGTCGGTGTACTAAGGTAGGGGTACCCTAGTACCCCAACTTGTGCACGGGCAGTAGCAGCTTCCCGCGGCAGGGCTTACCACGCGCTTGCCAAGGCCCGCTCCAGATCCCTTCAAGCCATTCAAGAACAAAGTATTCAAGTTAGAAGACAAGACCCCGGCAAGAGGAGCTTGTCGGGAAGGCCGCACCAGGCTCAAGGACATCTTTTCAGCACAAGACCCTGGCAAGAGGTGCTTGCCAGGAAGGCCAAAGGATAAACACCGCAAAAGATACATCGCGGCGCATCGTGCGCCCCGGCGGGGCCCGGGAAGCGGCAAGCTTCCGGGCCCGGCAAGATAGCGGTCCCGGCAAGGTGCTTGCCGGGGGAAGCTCACACTGTGTGCCTGCGCTGCAGCTCATTTGGCCACGCGTCGCCCTGGGGCCCTTCCAGGGGCACGTGGCAGATGGCTGAGCAGCCTGAGGGACACGCTGGCGAGTCGCGGTGACGAGGCTACCGCCGTGGCGAACGGAGACGCATGGACAGACACTTTTGGGGTCGACGGCGACGGGCTTTAAATGCCCTTGTCCCCCACCGTCAAGGTTAGGTGAAGACCACTGTTCATGCACTGTTACAACTACCACCAAATTTACACTTTTACCCTCCTCTACGTTGACACCTGTCGGTGACCCCTTTGAGCTATAAAAGGAGGCCCATGCACAACGTAGAGGGGGTTCGACTCCAGGAACTCGCTCACTCCACGCCCGGTGCAGCTGGTACTGTAGATCTTCAAGCTACCGAGCTCCAAAAACTCAATACAACCAAAAGCAGGAGTAGGGTTTTACGCGTCATCGCGGCCCGAACCTGGGTAAACTGCCCGCGTGTGCTCCTCGATCTGCTCTCCGCGCTCCCTCCGCTCCCTTACCGCAACGTAGAAGGGGCTCCGGTCCCATAGGTGCCTGTGGGAGGACAGTTTCCCCCGACATCTTTGGCGCGCCAGGTAGGGGGGCGTCGAGGTTGTGCGAACCTGATCCGGCGCTCACGCGGGCGCATCCTTCATCAACCTCTCCGATTTTATCGGCTACATGAACATGCCTCCGAAGAAGAAGGCTTCGGAGATTGGAGGCCCGTCTGCGTCGATCCCGCCACCACCAGAGCCGACGGTTGGTGGGGGAGGCACCGGCGGAAGGGTGGACGCCGGTGGGGACACTCATGGCGCCACCAAGTCCAAGGACAAGATGGACGACCGGGCGAACTCCAAGGCCTCGGTGTCCGTGCACGCACCACGTCCCTCTCAGGAGGTGCTAGACCAGCAGCGACGTGGTACCGAAGGTACCATACGCTTGCTGGGACGTGGCCAGGCCAGAGAGTCACGGGACGCTCAAGGCCAACGGCCTGGCACGAGCAAGGCGCGGTCGCTGGGACAGGAACATGCTCCTTCTAACGTGGTTAGAAGTCCGAGCGTGTCCCGCTCCTCGCACCGTTCGCCATCGTTTCCCTCCTCTCCAGCAGAAGCCCTGGCCAGGGCTCAGCTGCTCCTCGACTTCCCTCCAGCGGCGGACAAGGCCGAAGACTGGAGGGCGACGATCCAGAGCCTCATCGCCTTCGCCAACAACGATGCGCCGCAGCAGCCGGCAACTTCACGGCCGCGGCAAGTTGACCAAGCGAAGGCCGATGGCGACAAGACCGCCGGGGGTGCAACTACCGTGCACTCCCCGCCGCGGAAGCAGAAAATGCCGCCCCGCCGGATCAACGTCGACGACGACTCCACGGCGTCGTCGGATCCGCGGGCTCGCCGCGATCAGCGCCAAGTCCTCAACGACAGGCGACAAGAGGACGCTCGAACTCGTATCGAGCGTCGACGAGAAGCTCGAAGGCAATCTGATCAGCGCGCTGGGACCGCTGTCGACATGCATGCGCCCGGTGAACCAGGCGACTTGCCGTACGCGGCAGGCTGCCCTGCGTTCACCCGAGAGCTGCGGCAAGTCCAGTGGCCCAGCATGAAGAATTTCAAGCCCGACGTACCCGAGAAGTACGACGGCAAGACACACCCCTCGGAGTTCCTCAGCATCTACACCATTGCGGTGCAGGCTGCCGGGGGACGCGACGAGAAGATCCTAGCCAACTACTTCCCGCTCGTGCTTAAGCCAAACGTCAGGTCTTGGCTTATGCACTTGCCGGAGAACTCCATCTCTTCGTGGGCGGATCTGTGCCACCAGTTTGTCGGCGCCTTCACAGGCGGCCACAAACCCCACGGCCAGGAGAGCGATCTCCACATCTTAGCTCAGAAGGAGGGAGAGTCCCTGCGCAAATACATCCAAAGGTTCAGCCGTGTACAACACAACATTCCCGATGTCCACCCTGCCGCGGTTATCAGCGCGTTCCACCAGAACGTGCGTAACCGCTGGATGAGGGAGGAGATGGCCATGACCAAGATCCGGGACGTCAGCGAGCTTTACGCTCTGGCTGACAAATGTGCACGTGCTGAAGAGGGGAGAAGACTCCCCGGAGAGGATACCGGCGCAGGAGGAAGCGACAGTGAGGATGCCGCCCCGGCAAGGAAAGGCCGGCGGCGGAACAACAGGAAAAAGAAGAACAAGGAGGTACTGGTTGTCGAGCAGTCCGGCAAGGAGGCTCCCGCCAAGAAGACACAGGCTGGTGGCTCCGGCAAGGAGCCCGCCCCTGTAGCAGCAGCCGACAAGCAGGACGGCTCCGACAAGCAGTACTGCAAGATCCACTGCACCAAGGGCCACGACCTCCAAAACTGCAAAAGGGTAGAGTACCTCGTAGAGCACCAGAAGGCTGAATACGAGTGTCGCGACAAGGAGAAGGCCCAAGGAGGCGGAGGAGAGCCCAGCAAGAAGCGGCCGTTCAACGGCCGGGGTGGACGCCGCGGCAAGGCCAAGCAGCGGCAAGGAGACAGACCTCCCCGGGGCCGCGACAAGGATGAAGACGAGGACGATGATGAGGATATGGATGAAGGAGACAACAGCGAGCAGGAGTTCCAGAAGGCCACAGAAGTCCTGTGCGTCGATGGAGGTGCCTTTCTGCACACTTCCCACCGCCAACTCAAGCAATGGGTGCGGGAGGTGAATGCAGCTGAGCCACCCGTCGAGTCGCGCAGGCTCCTGAAATGGTCCGGCACGCCCATCATCTTCGACCTTGAGGATCACCCTGACCGCACAACCGCGGTCGGGTGCTTGCCGATGTTGGTTTCACCAACTATCCGCAACCTCAAGGTCACCAAGATGTTGGTTGACGGCGGGGCCGGCCTCAACTTGATCTCCTCCGCTGTGATCAAGAAACTGCAGATCCCCGACAGCGATCTCGAAGAAACCGGGACGTTCCAAGGAATCAACCCGGGAAGGAGCAAGCCGAAGGGGAAGGTTACACTGCCAGTGACCTTTGGTGGGGAGCTCAACTTCAGGACGGAGAGGATCACGTTCGACGTCGCCGATATCCCATTGCCTTATAATGGGATACTTGGCCGTCCTGCGCTCGCTAAGTTTATGGCAGCTTCCCACTACGCGTACAATATGCTCAAGATGCCAGGGCCGATAAGCGTCATCTCTGTCCCAGGTGACAAGAAAGATGCGCTTATTTGCGCCGACAAGATCTACCGGGATGCAGCAGCCGCGGCAGACGGCAAAACACTTGCCGCTGAAGCTCCCGGGGGGAAGACCAAGACCAAGTCCGGCAAGAGCTCTGGGGCCCACTCCGGCAAACGCACCTCTTCGGAGTGCTGCGCTGCCGTCGAGGACGCACCATCGAGCTCCACCGGCAAGTGTAAGAAAGGAATGACAGCTCCACCGGCAACCAAGAAGGTGTCCGCGAAGGAGGACGACACTGGTGGTACCTTCACCATCAGTGCTACACTCGACCCCAAATAGGAAAGCGCGCTCGTTGCCTTCCTGCGGGCGAATGTCGACGTGTTCGCATGGCAACCGTCTGACATCCCCGGCGTTCCCAGGAAGGTAATTGAGCACAAGCTTGCTGTTTGTCCTCATGCGCGGCCCGTCAAGCAGAAGGTCAGGAAGCAAGCCGTGGAGCGCCAAGAATTCATCGCCGAAGAGATAAAGAAGTTGGAAGCAGCAGGCCTGGTTAGAGGCGTAATCCATCCTACGTGGTTGGCCAATCCAGTTGTTGTGCGCAAGGCCAATGGGAAGTGGAGACTTTGTATAGACTTCACTGATGTGAGTAAAGCGTGTCCCAAGGATCCATTTCCCTTGCCGCGTATTGACCAGATTGTTGACTCCACCGCCGGATGTGAGTTGCTTTCATTCCTTGATGCATACTCAGGTTACCACCAGATATTCATGGCCAAGGAAGATGAAGAAAAGACTGCATTCATTACTCCATGCGGCACATACTGCTTCATACGCATGCCCTTTGGATTGAAGAATGCAGGCTCGACATTTGCAAGGGTGGTGCACACTGCTTTTGAGCCACAGATACACAGAAATGTAGAAGCCTACATGGATGACATAGTGGTCAAGAGCAAGAGCAAGGATACCCTGATCCAAGACTTGGAAGAAACCTTTGAGAATCTGCGCAAGATACAGCTCAAGTTGAACCCCGAGAAGTGCGTCTTCGGAGTCCCCTCCGGCAAGCTTCTCGGGTTCTTCGTGTCCCAGAGGGGGATTGAAGCCAATCCCGACAAGATTAAAGCCATCGAGTAGATTGAAGCCCCGAAGCGCGTCAAGGACGTAAGGAGACTTGCTGGTTGTGTGGCTGCCCTCAGTAGGTTCATTTCAAAGTCTGCAGAACGCGCCCTGCCTTTCTTCAAAATCTTGAAAAAGGCAGGCCCCATGAAATGGACTCCGGAAGCGGAGGCTGCGCTGCAAGACTTGAAAGGATACCTATCCTCCACTCCAATACTTGTCGCACCTAAACCACAAGAGAAGTTGCTGCTATACTTAGCGGCGACCAATCAAGTGGTTAGTGCTGCGTTAGTAGCGGAGAGGGAGGCGGATGAGGAACCCACGTCCCCGACAAGCGTGCCCAGCGACAAGCAGGGGGCTTCCCCGACAAGGACAAGTCTGCGCAGGAGCAAGAAGAAGTGCGAAGGAAGATGGTGCAGCGCCCAGTTTATTTTGTAAGTTCCCTCTTGCAGGGGGCTAGATCAAGATACTCTGGAGTGCATAAGTTGCTTTTCGGCCTCCTCATGGCCTCAAGAAAGCTGCGCCATTACTTCCAAGCACATGAGATAACAGTGGTCACTCGCTTTCCGTTGAAGAGGATATTGCAAAATCCAGAAGCAACAGGCAGGATCGTCGAGTGGGCACTGGAGCTGTCAAGCTTTGGTCTCAAGTTTAAGAGTACTTCAACCATACAGAGCAGAGCTTTGGCAGAATTCATAGCGGAATGGTCCCCAACACCGGATGAAGAAGTTCCAGAGACAAGCATCCCCGTCCAAGAAGCAAGCAAGGAGTGGATAATGTACTTCGATGGTGCCTTCTCGCTGCAAGGCGCCGGCGCTGGCGTGTTACTCATAGCGCCCACCGGAGAACACCTCAAGTATGTTGTTCAGATGCACTTTCCCAAGGAGCAAGCGATAAACAATACTGCTGAGTATGAAGGACTACTTGCCGGCCTCAGAATTGCGGCCGAACTTGGGATCAAGAAGTTGATTGTGCGGGGAGACTCACAGTTGGTGGTCCGACAAGTGAACAAGAGTTACCAGAGCCCTCTGATGGAAGCTTATGTCGATGAAGTGAGGAAGCTTGAAGAACACTTTGAAGGCCTACAGATGGAGCACGTTCCAAGAGCTCAGAATGATATCGCAGATGGCCTTTCAAAGTGTGCTGCAATGAAGTTACCTGTGGAACCAGGGACCTTCATGCTCAAGCTAACTCAACCATCCGTCGCACCATCAGTCGGGCTAGGCAAGAAGAGGAAGTTGGTCTCCGGCGACTACTTGCCGGCGGATCTTCCTGAAGCCGCCGCCAAGGTCCCTAAGATCAACAACCAAGATGCTGAGGAACAGTCTGCTCCTGCTGACCCAAGGGTCTGTACAGTTGAAGCAGGCGTTCCCGACGAGCCTTGCCCCGGCAGGCTTGCCGGGGAACCCTCAGCTCCGGCAGAACCGCAGGTTCTTGTCGTAGAAGCTGAGGTTCCCGTAGCAGCGCTGATGCCTTTAGTCCTTGTTGTTGAGCCGCAAGCTCCAGCATGGGCACAACAAATCGTCCGTTTTCTTCAGACTGGAGAACTTCCCGAAGAACCAGAAGAGATAGAGAAGATAACCAGGCAGTCAAGTATGTACCAGTTCGTCGACAACGAACTGTACAGAAGAAGACTCAATGGTGTCAGATTGAAGTGCATTTCCCGGGAAGATGGACAGAAGCTGTTGGCAGAGATACACGGAGGCATATGTGGTCACCACATAAGCGCAAGAGCACTTGCCGGAAAGGCGTTCCGGAAAGGTTTCTTTTGGCCAGAAGCCCTCCAAGAGGCAACTGCACAAGTAACCAAGTGTGAAGCGTGCCCGTTCCATGCCAAGCAAATTCACCAGCCAGCTCAAGCTCTCCAGACGATCCCTTTATCCTGGCCCTTCTCGGTCTGGGGGCTTGATATCCTCGGCCCCTTTCCCCGCGCCGTCGGGGGCTTTGAGTACTTGTACGTTGCAATCGACAAGTTCACAAAGTGGCCAGAAGTGGAACCAGTGAGGAAGGTGACAACACAGTCAGCAGTCAGGTTCTTCAGATCAATAGTTTGCCGTTTCGGAATCCCTAACAGGATTATCACCGACAACGGCACACAGTTCACAAGCCGCACCTTCATGTAGTACGTCCAAGATCTTGGCGCCAAGGTCTGCTTTGCTTCTGTTACTCACCCAAGGAGCAACGGTCAAGCGGAGAGGGCCAATGCTGAAGTGCTGCGCGGACTGAAGACAAGAACCTTTGACAGGCTGCACAAGTGTGGAAGAAACTGGATAGAGGAGTTGCCGGCGGCTCTTTGGTCAATCAGGACGACACCAAATCGAGCCACCGGACAGACGCCCTTTGCTCTTGTCTATGGAGCAGAGGCAGTTCTCCCCACGGAACTCGTATATGGATCTCCTCGAGTACTCGCTTACGACGAGCTCGAGCAAGAGCAACTGCGGCAAGATGATGCATTGCTCCTCGAGGAGGAACGTCTCCAGGCTGCTGTACAAGCTGCTCGACACCAGCAAGCCTTGCGTCGCTATCATAGCCGCAAGGTCAAGGCCAGGAGTCTCGAGGAAGGCGACCTTGTTCTTCGGCGTGTTCAGTCCGCCAAGAATTCCAACAAGTTGACGCCGAAGTGGGAAGGCCCTTATCGGGTGAGACAAGTCACAAGGCCCGGCGCTGTCCGCCTTGAGACCGAAGAAGGCTTACCGGTGAGCAACTCCTGGAACATAGAGCATCTTCGCAAGTTTCACCCATAAGGCGCAGTTGCCGCGATCCGCTCCGGCAACAACCTTTTGTACAAGTCTTGCCGCTGTCGCATGTAAACCTTTGTACAAAGCCGGGCGCAGACCCCGTGCATCAGTAAAACTTTTGTGCTTCGCACCATTTGTCGTTTCGCGCTTTTCCTTGTACTCGCATATATCATCTGACATTTTGTGCAGCGCACACCCCCGGTAAGCAGTAACAAGCCGCAAGGCTCCGTGCTTGTATTTCCTTCTCTTTTGTCTTTCTCTCTAAAACAGAAGGAGTATTCCTCGCGCACAAGTTTGCCGGGGGGGAAGGAGATAGAAGTATGGACCAAGTGTTGTTCAAGAAAGAAAAGTCTTGCCGGGAAGCAAACAATCCAATGAAAGCTAAGTTACCAAAGTTTGAGTATTCAAATTTTTAAATTTTAGTTACCTTCCTTGAACAACCGCACTTTGTATGGAAAACCTGTGCGCGAAGGAACCTACCCGTGGCTAGCCGCGCCCTTACTTTGTTTCGAGCACGCTCAACGGCTTAAGTGAGCTGCGACAAGTGTCGCGCCCTTACTTCGTTTTCGAGTTCACTCAGCAATATAAGTGTGCTGCGACTAGCTGCGGCAAGGTTACTTGCCGACAAGGTCTTTGCTAGCAGGCTGCTAAGAGTCCCGCACTCAGCGCTCGCGGCAAGGGCCCCTTGCCGGCAAGATCTCCTAAAAGCGTACGGTGAAAAGCATACAAAGTGAAGGACCAAAAGCAAGGGAGATAACACTGCATTGATTACCCAAAATAAGAGTATATATTATAAAGATAGCTTGCCGCTGTTCTAATCAACTACTGCCTATGACTTAATTGGCAGCGGCGAAGGAAGCAAGGTGCCTAATCCCTGCGGTCCCCGTCAACCCTCTGGATCTTGCCCACCTTGGCTACAATGTGGGCAACTTGGGCCTTCAACGCCTCCTGATCAGCCTCGGGCGGCAAGGTGCGGAGGACGTTGACGAGGTTGATCCCGGGGTTGCGGTAGACAATCTTCGACAGCACCCGCTCCATGGTGCCCATGCAGAGCCGGCGCGCCTCGTTGGCCAGCTGCTCGGGGATCTTCTCCCGCAGCCGTGCAAGCGCCGGTGCCACCCCCTGAAGAACAGACTCAGTTTGGCGCTGTGAGGGAGGTTCTCGTCGGGGGAGTACACGAGATGCTCCGCCCTCAACGCCATCATCTCCATGTCGATGTTGGCGGCGGAGGTGACGAGGTCCTCAGTCCATCGCTCCACCGTCTGCTGGAATTGGTTCTGCGAGATGGCGGTGCTTTCCAACACGGCCCTCTCGGCGCGGAGATCATCCTTCAGCTTCGTCTCGCGGTCCCGGGCAGCGTCAAGCGAGTCAGTAAGGGTGGAGACCTTCAGCTCTAGATCAGCAATGGAGTCCCTGGCATCAGTGAGCTCTTTACCCTTATCGGAGAGGCGGATTTTCAACTCCGAGTTGGTGTGGGCATCCTTATCCCGCTCCACGTTGAGCGCGGTGACCCTGTCTTCGCTTGCCTTCAAGAACAGCTCCAACTGTGCCACTCTGGCCTCCAGATCCTTCTTGGCGGTCTCTGCGGCAGCGGCAGCGTCCCTCGCCTCCTGCAGAGCCCCGCCAATAGCCTGCTCCCGGGCGGTGAGGTCGTCCTCGTGGCTGTCGAGGTCGACCTTCCGCTGGTTGAGCGCCCCTTCCCGCCGAGACAGCTCTTCGGCGGCCAGACGCTGCTGCTCCTCGACCTCGGCCTTTTCGAAGACGAATGCTTGCTGCGCCCCGGCAAGCTCTTCGCACTCCTCCGCCAAGTTTCGGAGGGCCGCCTGGTTGGCGGCACGGAGCTCCGCGGCGCGCTTCTCCAGGTCAGCACCAGCCTTGGCAGCCAGAGCCTCCCGAGACTCCAACTTCGCCTGCCTGGCCCGGTACATGGCCAGGAGCCGGCGAAGGAGCCGCTCCTCTTCGGGCTCGTCGCTGCTGCCGGGCGCATCCACAACCTTCAGCCCGGCGGAGGCGAGAACCTCTCCGACGAAGGTCTCTCCCTCCGCGGGTACCCTAGACGAGGACGCCCACGGGACTTGAATGAAGACCCCGTTGGCGGCCTCCAGATAGACACCCGACCGCTCCGTGGAGGCGGAGGGGTCGGCGGCCGGTGCAGCGTCCGACGCTCCTGCAGCCTCCGGGCCAGCAGTGTGGTCGCCGGTCCCTTCCCCAGCCGCGGCGTCGGCGGCCGGGGCGGTCTCCTCGACGGCTGGCTCGTCAGCTCCAGCCATTCCCTCAGCAGTAGTGGTGTTGCCGCCGTCGCCATGCACGCCCTCCTCGGCGGTGGCCTCCGTCTCCATCGGCTCCGGGGCGGGAGGATCTAGCAGAAGAAAAAGAAAAGAAACATCGTCAAGCAAATATCCAAAAAGACGAATCCAAGGAAAAGAAGTTACAAGGTTTACCTTCGCGGGCTTCCTCGACGACGGGGTCCCTCGCCGGGGAATTCTCCCTTGGCGGCGGAGTAGTAGACCTTGCTGGCGGAGGGCCGCTTGCGCCCTCCCTTCGCGGGGAGTCCGCCCTCGTCGGGGTGCTCGCCCTTGGCGGGGTACTCGCCGTTGGCGGAGTACCCATCCTTGGCGGAGCACCGTCCCTTGCCGGGGAGCTCCTCCTTGGCGGGGAGGGTGGAGCAAGCGGCTCGTCGGGGGCAACCTCCTGGTGCTCCTGCGGCTGCGGCTCCACTTCTGCACAAAACAACAAGACATCAGTACAAGCAATAACCTCGAGCGCGCCCGTCAAGCAGGAAGATGGATACCAGACTTACGCTGGGGGCTGCGCTGAGGGCTGCTCCTCGGAGCAGCAGGCTGATCCGGCAAGTCTGCCGCTGGCGCGCCTCCTGCCGCTGCGGCAGGCTCGTCGTCCTCGATCTCGACCACAGGGATCTTGGCCCTCTTCGCCATCCGCTGGGTCAAGGTCCTGGAAGCCAAAACAAGATCAGAACCAAGCAAGAGAAATCAAGACAAAATTAAAGGAAATGAAAATTGCAAGAACTTACTCTTCCTCCTTTTCGTCGGAGCTGAGAGCGGAGAAGTCAACTCCCGCCTCGGCTGCTCCAGCGCGAGGAGCTGGAGGAGAGGGCTCCCTCGGGCGCTTGGCGGGCTCCGGAGCTGCGGGCTGTGAAGACCCAGCGCCGGTCGTCGCTGAGGACCGAGGAGCAGAAGGTACCCCGGAGTCACTCCGGGAAGACCCCCCTCCGCTTGCCGCTCGGGCACGGGGCGCCTCCTTGGCGACTTTGATCGTCGTGGTGGCACGCGTCGCCCGGCGCTGCGGTCGTTGCTGGGGCGCCGGCGGCCTCACCGTCTCGACGGCCTTGCGGAGGCGCTTCTTCGGTTGCGGCGGAGGGCTTGGGCTTGGTGGTGGCGGAGAGTTCTCCGAGGATGAGGAGGCGTCGTCGTCAAGATTCAGGGATCCGCCGGAGTCTTCATCGGAACCACCGGACTCGGCCTCCTCCTCCTCCTCCTCGGCAGGCCGCTGGACTCGGTCCCCTGCCCGGCAGCCTCGCCAATCCCTGCAGGCTCCCCGGTAGGCTCCCCGGCAAACTCCTCGGGCGTGATCTGCAGTAGCTTGAGGATTTCCTCCTCCTCGGCCTGGCTCACCGCATCCGCTGCCTCCGCTTCATCAACAGTATATCCGAACTCGCCTGCCGCCGCTGCCGCGGCGGCCTCATCCATCCTGGAGGCAATGTACGCCACATCTCGCGCGGTGGTCTCCCGGGTGAGCCCCTTCCTATCATCAGTGTTGCGTGGTTTTTCAACCAAGTTGTCGAAGAAGGCTTGCACGGTCTCCGCTGAGGGCTCCAGCCAAGTGGGGACGGCCCCATGGGAATCGCACTCTGGCATTGCCGCGCGGATGGCACTGAGGGCGGTGTTGTTGCACAAAGGGACTACTCCGGTCGACGGTTTGAACCACTCCGGGTGCTTGGGGTCGTGTTTGAACAGTTCCCAGACCCGCCCCTTCAGCTCCAGGACAGTGAAGTTGTAGTTCAACCCGGGGCGCAGCCTCATGCGGTCTGCCGCGTTGCCGAACTCCCAAGCAGGCCTCTTCCTTTCCTGCAGAGGGGCGATGCGGCGGCGGAGGAAATCAGCTCCAACTTCACCCACAGTCAGATTGGCAGCCCGGAGACGAAGAATCCTAGTTAAGGCGATCTGCAACTTGTCGTCCTCCGGGGCCAAGTCACTCCAATCCTTGTCGCGCACTATGGCAGTCTGGCGCGGCAAGGTAAACTGCTCGGGATCCTTTTCCAGAATCCAACACCAATCTGCCCTCCACTCCTCCCACTTGCCGCGGAGCTCTCCCTTCAAGTACGCCTCCTTCTTGTTCAGCCTAAAGATCCAAGAGATGCCGCCGGAGAGAGGGGATCCGGACTCTACTCTAGGCGTGAAGAAGTGGCGGAAAAGAGCTACGTTTGGGTGGACCCCAACGTAGTTTTCGCACAGATGTGCGAAAACGGCAAGGGTGAGGACGGCGTTGGGGGTGAAATGTAAGAGACGGAAGCCGTACGTATTCATCACGTCGCAGAAGAACTCCGAGAATGGAGGGCAAAGACCGCAGTAGAAGAATGCAGCGAAGAAGTAGTAACCTCCCGGGAACATGTCGACGGCCACGGCGGGGAGGACTTGGGTGCGGGGATGATCCTTCGTCTCCCTCGCCCAGAACAAGTAGTACTTGTCCCGCAGCTCCCTCGGGCCGAGCCTTGGCGGGAAGACCACCCTCTTCCTCCGCATGGCTGCCAGCCTCGCCGCCTGCTCCGACTTCTCCTTCTTCGCCTTGTCGCCCTTCGCCTTGTCGCTCTTCGCCTGGTCGCTTTTCGGGGCCATGGCGGGGGCGGCGAGGGAGAACGGCGGCACGGCGGGTGGGGAAGACGGTGGAGGAAGGGCGGAGGCAGGAAGCAGCGGGGGTTTCTGAGGACTCAAGGCGCAATGAAGACGATGGGGGAAACTACCCCTGCTTCCTCTGCTTTTAAAGGGGAAGTGGGGGACGTTCCGCATTTGCCATTAAAGAACAGGCCACGATCTCTCCCACGACGCCGCAATCGACGCGTGCCGTTAGGGAGAGGTGCGGCGGATATGGAGAGAGATATGGCTCGCCGTGGGCCACGTGTGCCCGTGCACTGTCTTGGGCCTGGCCCAACAGCGCTCGGCACCATGTGTGGCCCAGGCCCGGGGGCTCCTGTCGGTGTACTAAGGTAGGGGTACCCTAGTACCCCAACTTGTGCACGGGCAGTAGCAGCTTCCCGCGGCAGGGCTTACCACGCGCTTGCCAAGGCCCGCTCCAGATCCCTTCAAGCCATTCAAGAACAAAGTATTCAAGTTAGAAGACAAGACCCCGGCAAGAGGAGCTTGCCGGGAAGGCCGCACCAGGCTCAAGGACATCTTTTCAGCACAAGACCCTGGCAAGAGGTGCTTGCCAGGAAGGCCAAAGGATAAACACCGCAAAAGATACATCGCGACGCATCGTGCGCCCCGGCGGGGCCCGGGAAGCGGCAAGCTTCCGGGCCCGGCAAGATAGCGGTCCCGGCAAGGTGCTTGCCGGGGGAAGCTCACACTGTGTGCCTGCGCTCCAGCTCATTCGGCCACGCGTCGCCCTGGGGCCCTTCCAGGGGCATGTGGCAGATGGCTGAGCAGCCTGAGGGACACGCTGGCGAGTCGCGGTGACGAGGCTACCGCCGTGGCGAACGGAGACGCATGGACAGACGCTTTTGGGGTCGACGGCGACGGGCTTTAAATGCCCTTGTCCCCCACCGTCAAGGTTAGGTGAAGACCACTGTTCATGCACTGTTACAACTACCACCAAATTTACACTTTTACCCTCCTCTACGTTGACACCTGTCGGTGACCCCTTTGAGCTATAAAAGGAGGCCCATGCACAACGTAGAGGGGGTTCGACTCCAGGAACTCGCTCACTCCACGCCCGGTGCAGCTGGTACTGTAGATCTTCAAGCTCCCGAGCTCCGAAAACTCAATACAACCAAAAGCAGGAGTAGGGTTTTACGCGTCATCGTGGCCCGAACCTGGGTAAACTGCCCGCGTGTGCTCCTCGATCTGCTCTCCGCGCTCCCTCCGCTCCCTTACCGCAACGTAGAAGGGGCTCCGGTCCCATAGGTGCTCGTGGGAGGACAGTTTCCCCCGACACCTACAAAAACACTACGCATGGAGGCCTAACAGAGTCTACAAAAATAAAAGTTGCATAGTAGACATCAAAGACAAGGTACTAATTTGGATGTATTTCTCACTCAATGACACGTTGGCTGATTCATATCCAAGGGACTTCTCATTTGCTAGAAATGAAGACGCGTCGGTCAAGGAGTTCTTGGGCACTTCAACAGTTGAGGGAGCTGTTCCACCTCCCTCTATCCATGTAATGCAAAAGTACCAGAGATCCAACAATTGGTCGCACACGTAGGTATGGATGATGACCAAGAATCAAAAGATAGTTGGTCTTACACTTTGGGATCGAATGATTTCATAGATAGAAGATACTATAAGTTCTACTTTAGAGACGTGATAGCTCACATAATATACCGTTGTCTTTGGAAATCAAAGGTTACAATAAAAAAATAAAGGTCTTTGGATGGCTATTCATCTTAGACTGTCTCGACACAAGGAACGTGCTCAAAAGACGGCTTTATAACATTGGAAATGATCTCAATTGTCTCCTTTGCGGCCAACAAATTGAAGAAGGCATTTGTCGGTGTACTAAGATAGGGGTACCTTAGTACCCCAACTTGTGCACGGGCAGTAGCAGCTTCCCGTGGCTGGGCTTACCACGTGCTTGCCAGAAACCTTTCTGGTCCCTATGAAGCCATTCAAAAACAAAGTATACAAGACAGAAGATCAAGGCCCCGGCAAGAGGAGCTTGCCGGGAAGGCCGCACCAGGCTCAAGGTTATCACTTTAGCACAAGACCCTGGCAAGAGGAGCTTGCCAGGAAGGCCAAGGAACACTTACCTCAAGAGATGCCTCGGCGCATCATGCGCCCCGGCAGGACCCGGAGAGCGACAAGCTTCCGGGCCCGGCAAGATCACTACCCCGGCAAGGTGCTTGCCGGGGAGACCTACACTGTGTGCCCGCGCTCCAGCTCATCGGCCCACGTGTCGCTCTGGGGCCCTTCCAGGGGCACGTGGCAGATGGCTGTGCAGCTTGGGGCACACGGTGGCAAGCCGCGGTGACGAGGCTACCGCCGTGGCGAACGGAGAAGCATGGGCGGACGCTTTTGGGGTCGACGGCGACGGGCATTTAATGCCCTTGTCCCCCACTATCAAGGTTAGGTGAAGATCACTGTTCATGCACTATTCACGCACTGTTACAACTACCACCAAAATTACACTTTTACCCTCCTCTACGTTGACACCTGTCGGTGACCCCTTGATCTATAAAAGGAGGCCCATGCACAACGTAGAAAGGGTTCGAAACCTAGACAACTCTCTCGCTCGGTGTAGCTAGTACTGTAGCTCTTCAAGCTCCCGAGCTCAAGAACTCAATACAACCTAAGGCAGGAGTAGGGTTTTACGCGTCCGCGCGGCCCGAACCTGGGTAAAACTGCCCGCGTGCACTCCTCGATCTGCTCTCCGTGCTCCCTCCGCTCCCTTACCGCAACGTAGAAGGGGCTCCGGTCCCATAGGTGCTCGTGGGAGGACAGTTTCCCCCGACGGAGATGGAGGCATGAACCAAGTGCTGTTCAAGAAAGAGAAGCCTTGTCGGGGAACCAACGAACTATGAAAGCTAAGTTGCCAAAGTTTGAGCATTCAAATTTTTAATTTTTAGTTGTCTTCCTTGAACAACCACACTTTGTATGGAAAACCTGTGCGCGGAGGAACCTACCCGTGGCTAGCCGCGCCCTTACTCTGTTTCGAGCGCGCTCAACGGCTTAAGTGAGCTGCGACAAGTGTCGCGCCCTTACTTCGTTTTCGAGTTCGCTCAGCAGTCTAAGTGTGCTGCGACTAGCTGCGGCAACGTTACTTGCCGACAAGGTCTTTTGCCAGCAGGCTGCTAAGAGTCCAGCACTCAGCGCTCGCGGCAAGGGCCCCTTACCGGCAAGTCCCCTAAAAGCGTAGGGTAGAAAGCATACAAAGTGAAGGACCAAAAGCAAGGGAGACAACACTGCATTGGTTGATCAAAATAAGATTGTATATTACAAAGATAGCTTGCCGCTGTTCTAATCAACTACTGCCTATGACTTAATTGGCAGCGGCATAGGAAGAAGAAGCAAAGGAATCTAATCCACGCGGTCGCCTTCACGCCTCGTGATCTTGCCCACCTTGGCAACGATGTGGGCAACCTGCGCCTTCAACGCCTCATGATCAGCTTCGGGCGGCAAGGTGCGGAGGACGTTGACGAGGTTGATGTCGGGGTTGTGGTAGACGATCTTCGACAAGACACGCTCCAGAGTGCCCATGCAGAGCCGACGCGCCTCGTCGGCCAGCTGCACGGGGATCTTCTCCCGCAGCCGCGCAAGCGCCGGCGCAATTCCCCTGAAGAAGAGACTCAACTTGGCGCTGTGGGGGAGGTTCTCGTCCGGAGAGTACACGAGGTGCTCCGCCCTCAGCGCCATCATCTCCTTGTCAATATTGGCAGCGGAGGTGACCAACTCATCAGTCCACTGCTCCACTGCCCGGCTGAACTGGTTTGCCGAGACGGCGGCGCTCTCCACCAGGCCCCGTTCCTTGCGGAGTTTGTCCTTCAGCTTCGTCTCGCGGTCCCGGGCGGCGTCGAGCGAATCAGTAAGAGTGGAGACCTTCAACTCTAAGTCAGCAATGGAATCCTTGGCGGCAGTGAGCTCGTCGCCTTTCTTGGAGAGACGTACCTGCAGCTCAGAGTTGGTGTGGGCATATTTCTCCCGCTCCACATTGAGCGCAGTGACTCTGTCCTCGCTCGCCTTCAGGTACAACTCCAGCTGCTCCACCTTGGCTTCCAGATCCTTCTTGGCGGTCTCTGCGGTGGCTGCAGCGCTCCTCGCCTCCTTCAGAGCCCCGCCAATGGCTTGCTCCCGGGCGGTGAGGTCGTCCTCGTGGGCGTCGAGGTCGACCTTCCATTGGTTGAGTGCTCCTTCTCGCCGGGACAGCTCCTCGCCGACCAACCGCTGCTGCTCCTCGGCCTCTGCTTTCTCAAGGAGGAATGCTTGCTGCTCCCCGGCAAGCTCTTCGCGCTCCTCCGCCAAGTTGCGGAGGGCCGCCTGGTTGGCGACGCGGAGCTCCGCGGCGCGCTTCTCCAAGTCAGCTCCAGCCTTGGCGGTGAGACCTTCCCGAGACTCCAACTTCGCTTGCCTGGCCCGATATAAAGCCAGGAGCCGGCGAAGGAGTTTCTCCTCTTCGGGCTCGTCGCTACCGCCGGGCACTTCAACAACCTTCAACCCAGCGGAGGCGAGGACCTCTCCGTCAAAGGTCTCTCCCTCCACGGGTGCTCGAGACGAGGACGCCCACGGGACTTGTATAAAGACCCCGTTGGCGGCCTCCAAGTAGACACCCGACCGCTCCGTGGAGGCGGAGGGGTCGGCGGCCGGTGCAGCGCCCGACGCTCCTGCGGCCTCCGGGCCAGCAGTGTGGTCGCCGGCCTCTTCCCCAGCCGCGGCGTCGGCGGTCGGGGTGGTCTCTTCAGTGGCAGGCTCGTCGGCTCCAGCCCCTCCCTCGGGAGCAGTGGCGTTGCCGCCGTCGCCGTGCGCGCCCTCCTCACCGGTGGTCTCCGTCTCCATCCGCTCCGGTGCAGGAGGATCTAGCAGAAGAAAAAGAAAAGAAAGAGTCAAGCAAATATCCAAAAAGACAAGTTCAAGGAGAAGAAATTACAAGATTTACCTTCGCGGACTTCTTCAACGACAGGCTCCCTCGCCGGGGAGTTCACCCTTGGCGGCGGAGTGGTGGCCCCTGCTGGCGGAGGGCCGCCCGCGCCCTCCCTTGGCGGGGTGCTCACCCTTGTCGGGCTGCTCACCCTTGGCGGGGTACTCGCCCTTGACGGAGTGCCCGTCCTTGGCGGAGCATTCTCCCTTGCCGGGGAGTTCACCCTTGGCGGGGAGGGTGGAGCAAGTGGCTCGTCGGGGGCGACCTCCGGGCGCTCCTGCGGCTGCGGCTCCACTTCTGCGCAAGACAAACAAGACAACAAAATATCAGTACAAGCAACAACCTCAAGTGCGCCCGTCAAGCAGAAAGATAAAAACCAGACTTACGCTGGGGGCTGCGCTGGGGGCTGCTCCTCGGAGCAGCAGGTTGATCCGGCAAGTTTGCCGCTGGCACGTCTCCGGTCGCCGCGGCGGGCGAGTCGTCTTCAATCTCGACCACAGGGATCTTGGCCCTCTTCGCCATCCGCTGGGTCAGGGTCCTGAAAGCAGAGCAAAAACAAGATCAGAACCAGCAAGGAAAATCAAGACAAAATCGAAGAAACTAAAAGAATTACAAGTACTTACTCCTGTTCCTCTTCGTCGGAGCTGAGGGCGGAGAAGTCGAACTCCGCCTGGTTTGCTCCCGCGCGAGGAGCTGGAGGAGAAGGTTCCCTCGGGCGCTTGGTGGGCTCCGGGGCCGTGGGCTGCGAAGACCCGGCCCCCGTCGTCGCCGAGGACCGAGGGGCAGAAGGAGCACCCATTCCGCTCCGGGAAGATCCCCCTCCGCTTGGCGCTCGAGCACGGGGCGCTTCCTTGACGACTTCGCTCGTCCTGGTGGCGCGCGTCGCACGGTGCGCTGGCTGTTGTCGAGGCGCCTGCGGCCTCGCCGTCCCAGCTGCCTTGCGGAGGCGCTTCCTCGATTGCTGCGTGGGACTTGCCGGAGGCGGGGAGTTCTCTGAGGATGAAGAAGCATCGTCATCGAGATTCAGAGATCCACCAGAGTCTTCATCAGCCTCGGCGTCCTCCTCCTCCTCGGCAGGCCCGCTAGACTCAGCGCCGTGCCCGGCGGCCTCGCTCCCCCCGGCAACTTCGCTCGTCTCGGCAAACTTCACGGAAGGCTCCCCGGCAAACTCCTCGGGCGCAAGCTTCAGCAGCTTGAGGATCTCCGCCTCCTCTGCTTGGCTCACTGCGTCCGCGGCCTGTGCCTCTTCCACAGTGTATCCAAAGTCACCCGCCGCCGCAGCTGCGGCGGCCTCCTCCATCCTGGTGGCGATGTAAGCTATATCCCGCTCGGTAGTAGCCCGGGTAAGGCCCTTGTTCTCCTCGGCGTTGCGGGGCTTCTCGACCAAGTTGTCGAAGAAGGTCAGCACAGTATCCGGTGGAGGCTCTATCCAAGTGGGGACGACGCCGTGGGAGTCACACGCGGGCATCATCGCTCGTAGGGAATCGCGGGCAGTGCTGTTGCACAGCGGCACCACTCCCAGGGAAGGTTTGAACCACTCCGGGTGGGCCGGGTCATGCTTGAAAAGCTCCCGAACCATCCCCTTCAACTCCAAGGCGGTGAAGTTGTAGTTCAATCCAGGACGCAGCCTCATGATATCTGCTGCATTGCCGAATTCTCAGGCGGGCCTCTTCCTTTCTTGTAAAGGGGCGATGCGGCGGCGGAGGAAATCTGCTCCAACTTCTCCGATAGTCAGATTGGCGACCCGGAGACGAATGATCCTAATGAGGGCGATGCTAAGCTTGTTGTCTTCTGGGGCCAATTCACTCCAATCCCTGCCGCGCACTATGGCAGTCGTGCGCGGCGCGGTAAAAGGCTCAGGGTTATCTTCCAGCACCCAGCACCAATCGGCTCTCCACTCTTCCCACTTGCCGCGAAGCTCTCCCTTCAGGTACGAGTCCTTCTTGTTCAGCCTAAAGATCCAGGAGATGCCGCCGGAGAGGGGGGCGCCTGACTCTACTCTAGGCATGAAGAAGTGGCGAAAAAGAGCTACGCTCGGATGAACCCCAACATAGTTTTCGCACAGATGTACGAAAACGGCCATCGTAAGGATGGCGTTGGGGGTGAAATCTAGAAGGTGGAGGCCGTATGTATTCATTACATCGCAAAAGAACTCCGAGAACGGAGGGCACAAACCGCAATGGAAGAACGCGGCAAAGAAAAGTACCCGCCGGGGAACATGTCAGCGGCGACGGCGGGGAAGACTCTGGTGCGGGGATGAGCTTTGGTCTCCCTCGCCCAGAACAAATAGTATTTGTTCCGCAGCTCCCTCGCGCCGAGCCTCGGCGCGAAGACCACGCAATTCTTCCGCAGGGCGGCCAGCTTCGCCGCCTGCTCGGACTTCTCCTTCTTGGCCTTGTCGTTCTTGGCCTTGTCGCTCTTGGCCTTGTCGCTCTTCGGAGCCATGGCGGGGGCGGTGAGGAAAGAGGCGAGGAGGTCGACGGCGCCGCGGATGCGGGAGACGGCCGAGGCAAGAAGCGGCGGGGGTTTCTGGAGAATCAAGGCGCAATGAAGACGGTGGAGGGGAACTGCCCCTGCTTCCTCTGCTTTTAAGAGGGAAGTGGGGGACGTTCCGCATTTCCCATTAAAGAAACGGGCCACGATCTCTCCCACGACGCCGCAATCGACGCGTGCCGTTAGGGAGGGATGCGGCGGATACGGAAGGGGATTCGGCTTGCCGTGGGCCGCGTGTGCCCGTGCACTGTCTTGGGCCTGGCCCAACAGCGCTCGGCACCGTGTGTGGCCCAGGCCCGGGGGCTCCTGTCGGTGTACTAAGATAGGGGTACCTTAGTACCCCAACTTGTGCACGGGCAGTAGCAGCTTCCCGTGGCAGGGCTTACCACGTGCTTGCCGGAAACCTTTCTGGTCCCTATGAAGCCATTCAAAAACAAAGTATACAAGACAGAAGATCAAGGCCCCGGCAAGAGGAGCTTGCCGGGAAGGCCGCACCAGGCTCAAGGTTATCACTTTAGCACAAGACCCTGGCAAGAGGAGCTTGCCAGGAAGGCCAAGGAACACTTACCTCAAGAGATGCCTCGGCGCATCATGCGCCCCGGCAGGACCCGGAGAGCGACAAGCTTCCGGGCCCGGCAAGATCACTACCCCGGCAAGGTGCTTGCCGGGGAGACCTACGCTGTGTGCCCGCGCTCCAGCTCATCGGCCCACGTGTCGCTCTGGGGCCCTTCCAGGGGCACGTGGCAGATGGCTGTGCAGCTTGGGGCACACGGTGGCAAGCCGCGATGACGAGGCTACCGCCGTGGCGAACGGAGAAGCATGGGCGGACGCTTTTGGGGTCGACGGCGACGGGCATTTAATGCCCTTGTCCCCCACTGTCAAGGTTAGGTGAAGATCACTGTTCATGCACTATTCACGCACTGTTACAACTACCACCAAAATTACACTTTTACCCTCCTCTACGTTGACACCTGTCGGTGACCCCTTGATCTATAAAAGGAGGCCCATGCACAATGTAGAAAGGGTTCGAAACCTAGACAACTCTCTCGCTCGGTGTAGCTAGTACTGTAGCTCTTCAAGCTCCCGAGCTCAAGAACTCAATACAACCTAAGGCAGGAGTAGGGTTTTACGCGTCCGCGCGGCCCGAACCTGGGTAAAACTGCCCGCGTGCACTCCTCGATCTGCTCTCCGTGCTCCCTCCGCTCCCTTACCGCAACGTAGAAGGGGCTCCGGTCCCATAGGTGCTCGTGGGAGGACAGTTTCCCCCGACAGCATTGGTCACATGATTTTCAATTGCCCTTTTAGTAAAAATTGTTGGTCAAAATTTGGATTTGATCCGGGGCTTCAAGACAAACGCCCCTCCTGGCTTGAATATGCACACAAAAAACTTGTGGGAGACGATGTTCATGGAAAATTTCCTTCAAGCCTCCTGGAGCATTTGGAAAGAACGGAATTACCAACTTTTCAGGAACATTGACCCAACATATAAATCCTGGTAGGCTAGATTCAAGGAAGACTTTGGCTTACTCCAAACATAATTAAAAAACAAGAAAGACTTTATCTTCTTCCTCCTAGACTCCCTACCTTCTGATTAAACCTTGATTCTCCCAGCTTTCATACCTCCACCCCACAAAGTGGGCGTGGAGAAGTAAATTTGTGTAAGACATAAATTGTAATATTATCAGTTGAGTAATATATATAACAGTGAGAGACTCTCCCACTGTCCCAGTTAAAAACAACGTCATATTTCAATGAGTGTTTCATAAACTTGTTACCAACTATGTACTACTATGTTTTGCAAATATACTCTACTTTTTGAAGTACAAGTCTAATGAGCTACCGTTGGCTTGCTCACACATGTGAGCTCTCTTGGTGTTTCTTTGTTCCACTGGGCGCCACGGAAAGGATTAGCAATCCATGACTTTTAAGCCTTGCGTCTGGAGAACGTGCCAAGAATCACTAACCTAGACCCATCTCGATAGCCTTGTATGAGTTGGTGTACAAGATAGGTTTAGGAATAAGCTAGCATTCATCATAAAAATGTTTTTGTTAGCAACCAAATTGTGATTGGATGGTTTAAAGAAGAATTAACTCAAGCTTTTGAAAAAGTCTACAAAAAGAAAACTGTGTACTACTCTACTTCTCTCAAAGAAAACATTCAAGAGCGTCAACAATATAGTGGTTTGTTTTTATATAAGTTCTTTTTTCATTTTTTTTAATTCAAGAATATTTTTCATATTTATTTTAAAATCAATGAAACATTATTTGCATTCATGAACATTTCTAGTAATCTTAGATTTTTCAAAACAAATGTGAAATTTTCTTAAATGATCATGAAGTTTTTTTATCGTGATTTAATTTAAATTTTCAGCCTTTTTTGAATCTACAAATAATATCTTAAACTTGTGACCACTTTTTAAAAGTCATGAGCAATTTCAAAACTCATGAACATTTTTTATAATTAGTGAATATATTTTCGTATTCATGAACAATTATTAAATTTACTAACATTGTTGAAATTAGTGAATGTTTTCTACGAAAATGTACACTTTTCGAAATCCACTAAAATAATATATTTTTAAATTTTTTACCAGTCTTTTAGTAGGAAAAACAAGTGAAAAAATCGGCTAAAAATTGGGTGGGGGGATTACTAATGAATACACACATAGCTATCCATGGTTCGCAATCCTGTACGTTTGCTCGCAATCAGACTGACCATAATTTTAAGAAACAAATAAAAGCCCAATAGAGATAAAAAATTACCAGCACAATATGCACATAGTTTTACATGGGTGGTAACCTAGTGTGTTTTGCTTGCTATCATGTGTGTTACACGCGGGATTGGAGCTCTCAGACTATAGGTTATTATAGTCCGCTTTTTTAACAATACCCCCCTCCCCCCGGCAAGAAAAAATAACTAGATGATACCCTGCGTGTTGCTGCGGGAATTGGTTGCAATATATTTCAGTGAGATTTGATTACGTGGAATATACATATTGAAACTAATAACACGTGAACCAAAATTAAAAATACATACAACTTACTATATTTGATTATGTATAGTTGTAAATTTATTAATATGAGTAGAGTAATATAATGAAAATTTCTCATGCTTGGTTGCATGTGTTGGTGGGTCTAGACCTGCTATACACACGATGGCATCTGACCGATTCATGCAGGATGGTGTCAATCACACCGTTGGTGTGAGAAAACAGCGTCCGATATTGCATCGTCCATAGATCGGTCACCAACCGTCGTGCACAAAGTAGTTTTTTCTCATGCATGGTTGCATGTTGAGGTGGGCATTATCCTTGTATGGTAATGTGGCATGCTTGCATGTTGAGATAAATAAGTTAGTGGGGATGACTATCTTATGTATATATTGGATAGGATTTTAACTTTCTTTGTGTTGGATTAGCCTTTAATTATGTCATGCATGGTGGTGTTTTCTTTCGTTGGTATTGAATTGACTTGTGATTTCATGCGGAATTTGTAAGGAAGGTGTAATTGTTCGGTGTTTGGCTTTAGTATTATTACACATTTTGGTTTCACTAACGCTAATGGTGGTTTGGTGAGCTCCTTTATGGCCCACAACACCAAGCAACCACGATCAAACAACACACACATGTGTAATACAAATAGAATGATACGACCGCCACGACAGCTCCTGCACAAGTCCAAACAACAACGTGCAAAATGCCCACTTATAATTGGGCCCATTAGCGAAACCCAAAGTCCCGACACCAAGAGACATCATTTCTACGGAACTTAAAATTTCAGAAAAATATTCAAATTCATAAAAATATTTTAGAATATGTGAAAATATTTTTAAAATTCTAAACATCTTAGTTCAAGTTTCATAATCTTGCCACCAACTATGTACTCTATTCTTTATAATATACTCTACTTTTTTCAAAGTACAAGTCTACCGAGCAACCTTTGGCTCGATCACACGTGCGAGCTATTTCTTGGAGTTTTTCTCTTCCACTGAGGAGCCACCAAAGGGGGCAGGAATCCATGACCATTAGAGCAACCCTAGCAGACCTCGCAAAACGGCCCAACCCGTAAAATAATGGTAAAAATGCGGGCAGGGTGGAAATTCCTGCTCGAACTGACCCCGCAAACGCGGCCGGCCCGCAAAAAAATTTGAGCGACATGGCAAAATCTCGGTCCCAACCCGCGAATACGCGGGTTTTCCCCTCACCGCTGCGGTGCCCTGCATATACGCGGTAGCGGTTGGTGGGGGGACATTTCAGCCCACGCTTTCCCCAACAACCACCCCTCCTCTCCCCCTTGCCCCGCCGCCGGGCCACCATCCAAGATTCAAGGGAAAGCCGCTGGCGGGAGCATACCGAAAGGCCGCCACACGCACGAGGCCTTGCTACCTCTTGAGCTTGCGTTGTATTCCCTCGAAGAGGAAAGGGAGATGCAGCACAGTAGCGTAAGTATTTCCCTCAGTTTTTGAGAACCAAGGTATCAATCCAGTAGGATACCACGCGCGAGTCCCTCGCACCTGCACAAACAAATAAGAACTTCGCAGCCAACGCGATAAGGGGTTGTCAATCCCTTTACGGTCACTTACGAAAGTGAGATCTGATAGAGATGATAGTTTATATTTTTGGTATTTTTAGTTTTAATAAAACAGCAAATAAAAGCGATAAAAGTAAAGTAGATGTAGATTGATATGTTGAGAATAGACCTGGGGGCCATAGTTTTCTCTAGTGGCTTCTCTCATGATAGCGATACTCTACGGCGGGTAAACAAATTACTGTCGAGCAATTGATAGAAAAGCGAATAATTATGAGACTATCTAGGCATGATCATTGTATATAGGCATCACGTCCGAGACAAGTAGACCGAAACGATTCTACATCTACTACTATTACTCCACACATCGACCGCTATCCAACATGCATCTAGTGTATTGAGTTCATAAGAACGGAGTAACGCCTTAAGCAAGATGACATGATGTAGAGGGATAAACTCAAGCAATATGATATAAACCCCATCTTTTTATCCTCGATGGCAACAATACAATAAGTGCCTTGCTGCCCCTACTGTCACTGGGAAAGAACACCGCAAGATTGAACCCAAAGCCAAGCACTTCTCCCATTGCAAGAACTATAGATCTAGTAGGCCAAACCAAATCAATAATTCGAAGAGACTTGCAATGATATTATGAGCACACTTAAAAAGTTCAGAGAAGAACCAAATATCTTTCATAGATAACCTTGATCATAAACTCACAATTCATCAGATCTCGACAAACACACCGCAAAAAGAGATTACATCGAATAGATCTCCTCGAAGACCGATGAGAACTTTGTATTGAGATCCAGAGAGAGAGAGAAGAAGCCATCAAGATACTAGATATGGACCCGAAGGTCTGTGGTAAACTACTCAGAACTCATGGTGAGGGCGATGATGATGATGAAGGCCTCCATGATGGATCCCCTTCGGTGGAGCACCGGAACAGGCTCCAAGATGGGATCTCCACGGGAACAGAAGGTACAGCGGTGGAATTAGGGTTTTCTCTTTGTCCATGGAGTGTCTGGGGTACGTAGACTTATATAGGAAGAAGGAGGGCACCGGGGGAGTCACGGGGGCTCCACGAGGCAGGGGGGCGCACCCTGGGAAGGGGGGCGTGCGCCCCACCCTCATGGGCCCCACGTGGCTCTTCCGACGTGGTTCTCAAGTTCTTCGTGCGTGATTTTCTCCAAAAATATCTATCGCAAAGGTTTCATTCCGTTTGGACTCCGTTTGATACTGCTTTTCTACAAAACCCTGAAACAGGCAAAAAAACAGCAATCTGGACTTGGCCTTTGGGTTAGTAGGTTAGTCCCAAAAATGATATAAAAGTGAATGATAAAGCCCATTAAACATCCAAGACTTCATAAATAATAGCATGGAAAAATCAAAAATTATAGATACGTTGGAGACGTATCAGGCCTCCCCTCTCCCCGTCCTGCGTCGGCGGGCCGGAAAAGTTGCGGATCTGCGCGCCTGATGTCTACACACGCTTCTACTCTTGTAGACTATGTTGGGCCTCCAAGCGCAGAGGTTTGTAGGACAGCAGCAATTTCCCTCAAGTGGATGACCTAAGGTTTATCGAACTCAGGAAAGTAGAGGTTGAAGATGGTCTCTCTCAAGCAACCCTGCAAACTAAAATACAAGAAGTCTCTTGTGTCCCCAACACACTTAATACACTTGTTAGATGTATAGGTGCACTAGTTCGGCGAAGATATGTTAAATGGCAAGTGATATGGATGGCAAAACAAAGTAATATAAATCTGTAATAAGAAGTACAGCAAGCAAACAAGTGGTAAACGTGAGCACAAATGGTATTGCAATGGTGGAAACAAGGCCTAGGGATCATACTTTCACTAGTGGCAACTCCCAACAACATTAACATAATCGAATCACATGATATTTCCCATAAAACATGCAATGAAGACGCACCCGGAGGTCATTCCTTCGTGGTCAAGAGAGGACGAGAATTATGTAGGGCTACAAAAGCACACCTCAAAGTTCGTAGTTCTCAATCTAAGGATTTCCCAATGTCACCGCGGCCATCCAAAGAGAGTCCCACAATCACCACAACATATCTAAAGGATAGTCAAAGACAAGCACCAAGAGACTCTCAATCTTCAATCAACACACAAGAGAGGAAATCACTCATGAAAATATTTTTCTAATCCATGTCCAATAGACCGCTGTCACCTTGGTCTCGGGGATTATACTAGATAAAGACAAGTGAGTACATCAATCCAATACATAGAGGAAGGGGAAATATCCTGGGATCACCCTAGATTAACATAGCCTATGATCACAACGAAGATCACATCATGGGAGAGAGAGATAACCACATAGCTACACGTACGAGCCCTCGGCCCCGGAGGAGACTACTCACACATGGACATGGTGAGGAGGATCTTGATGGTGGTGTTGATGGAGAGGTGCAGCCCCGCGAGGAGGCGGCGGCCGGCGGCAGCCACGGAGGCGGCGGCCGGCGGCAGCCACGGAGGCGGCGGCGGCGGCCCTTGGGGGCGCGGCGGCGGCCCTAGGGGGCGGCGGCGGCCCTAGGGGCCAGCGGCTCCTTGGCCCCCCTTCTTCCTTGTGGATGGTGCTGCAATGGTGCTGGTCCTCCCCTCCAAGACGGCGGCTTGGGAGGAGGAAAATTCGTGGCCCGTGGTGACCTAGGTTTTCTCTCTTTATATAGACTCTCGGATTCCCGTCATCAGATTTTGGGCCTCGGTAAAACGGGCTTTCCTCGGCCGTCCGGACTCCGATTTGGACGAATTTTATATCCAGAAGCATTGCCTCGAAATTCCCCACAAGTTTTGCAACTAGACTTTTTCCGTTTGACGTCGTCTTCGGGCCGGAACGTGACCATCTTTAAAAAACGTTCTCAGACAGATTTCAGGAAAGTCAGAGTCCTACTCCAATACGACTCATTTTGCGTTTTTGTCAATTTCCAAGTAATTCCTACACAATAAAGTGTAAAACAAGAACATTGTGCACTTTTGCAACCATTAGTAGGTTAGTCCAAATATGATCAAAAAGTGTATGGAAGTGCATAAATATCATAGCAATATCACACAAAAAGGGCATGGAGCAAGCAGAAATTATAGATACGTTTTGGACATATCAGCGCCCTTCATCGCGGGCCGCCGGATTTGGCTTTTCCGGCCGCCGGTGGCTGCGTCAAGCGATGGAATGGTCGGGGAGCATCTCCTGCAGCCCCGGCAAGGTCGCGTCGCCGCATGCAGGTACGGGTTCATCCTCCCGCCGCCGCCGACGGTTTGCGGGCATGGATTCGTCCGGACGTCCACCGGGCTCGGCGCTCGCGCAGCGGCTCTGTTGCTCGCCGATGCCGCTCATACAGTGTGACGACTGCACGCGGACAGTGCTGCCGCTAACTCTGGCCACGCCGAAGCACCCCAGATGAGTTTAATTCAAATGCGAAAACGATGGGGTACGTGTTGTTTTCGTTCGGCTCATTTTGATAGCTCATTCTTTGGTTCAACTGTGGTAGCTCATGTCGAACATCATCGTGTCACTATAGGAATCAGACACTTTGCCGTCCGCCATGGTGGACGGCAAAGGCATACATGGCGGTCGGCAAAGGCCTTTGCCATCCGCCAGCAGACGACAACAGGTCCGGCTGAATGGGTGCCAGCAAAGGCCTTCTTTGCCGTCTGCTCCAACAAAGTGGACGGCAAAGGGCTTTGTCGTCAGCCAGCAGACGACAAAGAACGCAGACGGCAGTGGGGTGGGGTGAGCACTGTTAGGGGTTAACGGCGTGATTTGCCGTCCGCCAGCAGACGGCAAAGATCTTTAACTCTTTGTCATCTGCTGGCGGACGGCAAAAAGCTCAGCTCCAACAGAAGCAGGAAGCTACCACGTGTCCGGCTATGCTGTCCGTCAGCAGACGGCAAAGAACTTTGATTCTTTGCCGTATGCTGGCAGACGGCAAAGTGCCCAAATAGGCAACCAAGTGTTCCCACGTTACACAGGTGGCTGCCACGTGGCCTCTTTGCCGTCTGCTAGCGGACGACAAAGAGGCTATATATATCCCCTGTTTCTATTTTAATCCATTTAATTTGACAGGTTTTCACACACAGATATACTTATACATACATATCCAACATATCCAACAACATATAACAGTATATCCAACAACATATTTCATCAAATCCAACATATATATCCAACAACATAGTTCAACAAAGTCGTATCCAACATATCCATATATATACATACATATCCAGAAAGAAGTTTCCAACGACAACATATCCATATAGACATACATATCCAAACAAGTTATAATAAACAACAAGGAAGCACCAGAAGAACAGTACACTCCATCAATGCAAGCTTCCTCGTCTAAATCAAATCTGCAAACTGGGAAAGATGAAAGTTAGAATAATAATAAGAAGAAGAAGACTATTTAGAGCTAAGGTAGGTAAAAATGCTAATTGTGTAGGTCAATTTAGAGCTAAGGTAGGTAAATATGTCATTTAGGAGCTAACGTAGGTTAAATGGATCATATTGGAGCTAACGTAGTTAAACTTGGTCATTTTTAAGCTAACCTAGCTAATTATGTCGTTTTTGACCTAACTAAGCTTCACTAGTAGAAAACAGGGCATTGGTCCAGCCCATTAGCCCCGGTTCAATCTAGAACCGGGACCAATGGGGGTACTGGACCCGGTTCGTTAGCCCAGGGGGCCGGCCGGGCCACGTGGGCCATTGGTCCCGGTTCGTCTGGACCTATTGGTCCCGGTTGGCTCTAAAAACCGGGACCAATGGCTCTTGCTCCTGGCCCACCACTATTAGTCCCGGTTTGTTTTATGAACCGGGACCAAAGGCACCCCTTTAGCCCCAGTTTGTAGCACCAACCGGGACCAGTGAGTTGCCTATATAAACCCCCTCACTCAAGAGCAGAGCTCACTGCTCTGTTTTTTTTCTGGCCGAGGGGGAGAGGGGTTAGTGGTGCTCTAGCTCACCTCCTATGCACACAACATGTTCGGTGGAATGCCCGAGCCACACTAGTTAAGCTTTTCTCCTCTCGAAGCTCTATTTTCTCCGAGATTTGTCTAGGTTTAGCGGTCCGTCACGTCCCGTCCCCGTCTTCGCCGCCGTCGATCGCCCCCGCCGATCTCGTCACCGGCACCACCGTGGTGAGCCTCTTGTTATGTCCATGCTTTTCTTACTTTTATTATTGCTTTAGATAGATATTTGTCTAATTTTCTTACGTTTATTATTGCTTGTTATTATATAGTGCGATGGTTTTGATATCCGCCCACGTGGGCCCTCGTCCGGTCTACGATTCGGATGTGGTATATTATCTTTAATTTATAACTATTTGTTTTAGTGCTTATGATAGTTATGCCGACCAACCTGACATGCATAGATGTTTTATTATGTCTAGGAGGTAGTTGAACCGGAAATTCCAACGGACCCTCTTGTGGAGAGGTTAAATTTAGTTGAAGAGGAAAACATTTCGTTAAAGAAAAAATTGGAAAAAATGGAGGAGGAGAAGATGGAATTGGAGTTGCATGTTGCGGAAGTTATCGATGATCACAAGATCAAGATGGACCCTATTGTCGAGAGGTTAAATTTAGTTGAAGAAGAAAACAAATTCTTGAAGGAAAAAATAAAAAAAATTGTGGACGAGAAGATGATATTGGAGTTGCATGTTGCGGATGTCGTCGATGATCACAAGATCAAGATGGATGCAATGCGGTTGAAGATTAAAAAGATTAGAAAATATGCCATTCATACCGAGGCTTGGTATCATTATGCCGTTGGATCAATTGTTACCTTGGTTGCGATTATGATCGCATTTGTTTTCGCATTGAAAAGTTTTACATAGTTTCGATGTGTATGGAGAGCTATATGTTGTTAGATGAGAACTATATATGTATGTACTTTGGTTTTAATGTGATGATGAACTTTTATCCATTTGGTCACTTAATTATCTATTTATGATGTTCTGTAATGGTTTTTGACACACTTAATTATATATAATGCACGCAGATGAACCGACAATGGATGTACGGTGACAAACACACCTCCAAGTACATTAAGGGCGTGCATGAGTTTCTAAATGCGGCTGAGGCAAACAGGCAGAATGGTTTTATGTGTTGTCCATGCACTAAATGTGTGAATACGATGTCTTACTCTAACCGGAAAATCCTTCACTCCCACCTGCTTTACAAGGGTTTCATGCCACACTATAATGTTTGGACGAGGCACGGAGAAATAGGGGTTATGATGGAAGATGGCAAAGAAGAAGAGTACGATGACAACTATGTGCCCGCTGAATATGGTGATGCTGCAATGGGGGGGAGCTGGTGAAGATCAAGAGGAACCAGACGATGTGCCCAATGATGCTGCAACGGGTGAAGCTGCTGAAGATCAAGAGGAACCAAATGATGATCTCCGCCGGGTCATTGTCGATGCAAGGACACAATGCGAAAGTCAAAAGGAGAAGCTGAAGTTCGATCGCATGTTAGAGGATCACAAAAAAGGGTTGTACCCCAATTGCGAAGATGGCAACACAAAGCTCGGTACCGTACTGGAATTGCTGCAGTGGAAGGCAGAGAATGTTGTGGCTGACAAAGGATTTGAGAAGCTACTGAAAATATTGAAGAAGAAGCTTCCGAAGGATAACGAATTGCCCGACAGTACATACGCAGCAAAGAAGGTCGTATGCCCTCTAGGATTGGAGGTGCAGAAGATACATGCATGCCCTAATGACTGCATCCTCTACCGCGGTGCATACAAGGATATGAACGCATGCCCGGTATGCGGTGCATTGCGGTATAAGATCAGACGAGATGACCCTGGTGATGTTGATGGCGAGCCCGCCAGGAAGAGGGTTCCTGCGAAGGTGATGTGGTATGCTCCTATAATACCATGGTTGAAACGTTTGTTTAGAAACAGAGAGCATGCCAAGTTGATGTGATGGCACAGTGAGGACCGTAAGAAAGACGGGAAGTTGAGAGCACCCGCTGACGGGTCGCAGTGGAGAAAAATCGAGAGAAAGTACTGGGAGGAGTTTGCAAAGGACGCAAGGAACGTATGGTTTGTTTTAAGCGCGGATGGCATTAATCCTTTCGGGGAGCAGAGCAGCAATCACAGCACCTGGCCCGTGACTCTATGTATGTATAACCTTCCTCCTTGGATGTGCATGAAGCGGAAGTTCATTATGATGCCAGTTCTCATCCAAGGCCCTAAGCAACCCGGCAACGACATTGATGTGTACCTAAGGCCATTAGTTGAAGAACTTTTACAGCTGTGGAATGGAAACCACTAGTAGAAAACAGGGCATTGGTCCAGCCCATTAGCCCCGGTTCAATCTAGAACCGGGACCAATAGGGGTACTGGACCCGGTTCGTTAGCCCAGGGGGCCGGCCGGGCCACGTGGGCCATTGGTCCCGGTTCGTCTGGACCTATTGGTCCCGGTTGGAGCTAAAAACCGGGACCAATGGCTCTTGCTCCTGGCCCACCACTATTAGTCCCGGTTTGTTTTATGAACCGGGACCAAAGGCACCCCTTTAGCCCCGGTTTGTAGCACCAACCGGGACCAGTGAGTTGCCTATATATACCCCCTCACTCAAGAGCAGAGCTCACTGCTCTGTTTTTTTTCTGGCCGAGGGGGAGAGGGGTTAGTGGTGCTCTAGCTCACCTCCTATGCACACAACATGTTCGGTGGAATGCCCGAGCCACACTAGTTAAGCTTTTCTCCTCTCGAAGCTCTATTTTCTTCGAGATTTGTCTAGGTTTAGCGGTCCGTCACGTCCCGCCCCCGTCTTCGCCGCCGTCGATCGCCCCCGCCGATCTCGTCACCGGCACCACCGTGGTGAGCCTCTTGTTATGTCCATGCTTTTCTTACTTTTATTATTGCTTTAGATAGATATTTGTCTAATTTTCTTACGTTTATTATTGCTTGTTATTATATAGTGCGATGGTTTTGATATCCGCCCACGTGGGCCCTCGTCCGGTCTACGATTCGGATGTGGTATATTATCTTTAATTTATAACTATTTGTTTTAGTGCTTATGATAGTTATGCCGACCAACCTGACATGCATAGATGTTTTATTATGTCTAGGAGGTAGTTGAACTGGAAATTCCAACCGACCCTCTTGTGGAGAGGTTAAATTTAGTTGAAGAGGAAAACATTTCGTTAAAGAAAAAATTGGAAAAAATGGAGGAGGAGAAGATGGAATTGGAGTTGCATGTTGCGGAAGTTATCGATGATCACAAGATCAAGATGGAACCTATTGTCGAGAGGTTAAATTTAGTTGAAGAAGAAAAAACTGTTTAGATGACACTGAAAGTATATACCTGGACAAGTGCAGGAAGAATGTGTACCTGGGCCATCGTCGATTTCTTCCGACCAACCATCAATGTCGAAAGAAAGGCAAGCATTTCAAAGGCGAGGCAGATCACCGGAAGAAGCCCGCCATGCGTACCGGTGATCACGTACTTGCTATGGTCAATGATTTACACGTAATCTTCGGAAAGGGCCCCGGCGCACTAGCTGTTCCGAATGACGATGAGGGACACGCACCCATGTGGAAGAAGAAATCTATATTTTGGGACCTACCCTACTGGAAAGACCTAGAGGTCCGCTCTTCAATCGACGTGATGCACGTGACGAAGAACCTTTGCGTGAACCTGCTAGGCTTCTTGGGCGTGTATGGAAAGACAAAAGATACAGCTGAGGCACGGGAGGACCTGCAACGTTTGCACGAAAAAGACGGCATCCCTCCGAAGCAGTATGAAGGTCCTGCCAGCTATGCTCTTACGAAAGAAGAGAAAGAAATCTTCTTTGAATGCCTTCTCAGTATGAAGGTCCCGACTGGCTTCTCGTCGAATATAAAGGGAATAAAAAATATGGCAGAGAAAAAGTTCCAGAACCTAAAGTCTCATGACTGCCATGTGATTATGACGCAACTGCTTCCGGTTGCATTGAGGGGGCTTCTACCGGAAAACGTCCGATTAGCCATTGTGAAACTATGTGCATTCCTCAATGCAATCTCTCATAAGGTGATCGATCCAGAAATCGTACCAAGGCTAAGGAGTTCCTGATAGAATAATCCGTCTTTTGTTACGAATTATCCTATCGGGGACTCCATTCCAAAATAACTTTGGAGAGCTTCGTACCATCATGCTACTGTTACTTTCGCCTAATGATGAAGTATTGGTTTTGTTGAATCCTTTGACACTCGACAAAATGTGACATGAGGGGGTCTAGGGTTGTGGATCGCCGAGCAGTCGGGGGTCGAGGGGTCGAGAGAGGTTGCCTAGCTAGTGTCAAAGTATTGAAAAATTCCATGACTTCATCATTTGCCAGACGTAACCGGGGCATTTTGGTACGAAGTTATGCAAAGATGTTTTGGAACGGAGTTCCTGATAGGATAATCCGTCTTTTGTTACGGATTATCTTATCTGGGACTTCGTTCCAAAACAACTTTGGAGAGCTTCGTACCATCATGCTACTGTTACTTTCGCCTAATGATGAAGTATTGGTTTTGTTGAATCATTTGACACTCGACAAAAGGTGACATGAGGGGGACTAGGGTTGTGGATCGCCGAGAAGTCGGGGGTCGAGGGGTCGAGAGAGGTTGCCTAGCTAGTGTCAAAGTATTGAAGAATTCCATGACTTCATCATTTGCCAGAAGTAACCGGGGCATTTTGGTACAAAGTTATGCAAAGATATTCTGGAACGGAGTTCCTGATAGAATAATCCGTCTTTTGTTACGAATTATCCTATCGGGGACTCCATTCCAAAATAACTTTGGAGAGCTTCGTACCATCATGCTACTGTTACTTTCGCCTAATGATGAAGTATTGGTTTTGTTGAATCCTTTGACACTCGACAAAATGTGACATGAGGGGGTCTAGGGTTGTGGATCGCCGAGCAGTCGGGGGTCGAGGGGTCGAGAGAGGTTGCCTAGCTAGTGTCAAAGTATTGAAAAATTCCATGACTTCATCATTTGCCAGAAGTAACCGGGGCATTTTGGTACGAAGTTATGCAAAGATGTTCTGGAACGGAGTTCCTGATAGGATAATCCGTCTTTTGTTACGGATTATCCTATCGGGGACTTCGTTCCAAAACAACTTTGGAGAGCTTCGTACCATCATGCTACTGTTACTTTCGCCTAATGATGAAGTATTGGTTTTGTTGAATCCTTTGACACTCGACAAAATGTGACATGAGGGGGTCTAGGGTTGTGGATCGCCGAGCAGTCGGGGGTCGAGGGGTCGAGAGAGGTTGCCTAGCTAGTGTCAAAGTATTGAAGAATTCCATGACTTCATCATTTGCCAGAAGTAACCGGGGCATTTTGGTACAAAGTTATGCAAAGATATTTTGGAACGGAGTTCCTGATAGAATAATCCGTCTTTTGTTACGAATTATCATATCGGGGACTCCGTTCCAAAATAACTTTGGAGAGCTTCGTACCATCATGCTACTGTTACTTTCGCCTAATGATGAAGTATTGGTTTTGTTGAATCCTTTGACACTCGACAAAATGTGACATGAGGGGGTCTAGGGTTGTGGATCGCCGAGCAGTCGGGGGTCGAGGGGTCGAGAGAGGTTGCCTAGCTAGTGTCAAAGTATTGAAGAATTCCATGACTTCATCATTTGCCAGAAGTAACCGGGGCATTTTGGTACAAAGTTATGCAAAGATGTTTTGGAAAGGAGTTCCTGATAGGATAATCCGTCTTTTGTTACGGATTATCTTATCTGGGACTTCGTTCCAAAACAACTTTGGAGAGCTTCGTACCATCATGCTACTGTTACTTTCGCCTAATGATGAAGTATTGGTTTTGTTGAATCCTTTGACACTAGCTAGACAAAATGTGACATGAGGGGGTCTAGGGTTTGTGGATCGCCGAGCAGTCGGGGGTCGAGGGGTCGAGAGAGGTTGCCTAGCTAGTGTCAAAGTATTGAAAAATTCCATGACTTCATCATTTGCCAGAAGTAACCGGGGCATTTTGGTACAAAGTTATGCAAAGATGTTTTGGAACGGAGTTCCTGATAGGATAATCCGTCTTTTGTTACGGATTATCTTATCTGGGACTTCGTTCCAAAACAACTTTGGAGAGCTTCGTACCATCATGCTACTGTTACTTTCGCCTAATGATGAAGTATTGGTTTTGTTGAATCCTTTGACACTAGCTAGACAAAATGTGACATGAGGGGGTCTAGGGTTGTGGATCGCCGAGCAGTCGGGGGTCGAGGGGTCGAGAGAGGTTGCCTAGCTAGTGTCAAAGTATTGAAGAATTCCATGACTTCATCATTTGCCAGAAGTAACCGGGGCATTTTGGTACGAAGTTATGCAAAGATGTTTTGGAACGGAGTTCCTGATAGGATAATCCGTCTTTTGTTACGGATTATCTTATCTGGGACTCCGTTCCAAAACAACTTTGGAGAGCTTCGTACCATCATGCTACTGTTACTTTCGCCTAATGATGAAGTATTGGTTTGTTGAATCCTTTGACACTAGACAAAATGTGACATGAGGGTGTCTAGGGTTGTGGATCACCGAGAAGTCGGGGGGGTCGAGAGGTTGCCTAGCTAGTGTCAAAGTATTGAAGAATTCCATGACTTCATCATTTGCCAGAAGTAACCGGGGCATGTTGGTACGAAGTTATGCAAAGATGTTCTGGAACGGAGTTCCTGATAGGATAATCCGTCTTTTGTTACGGATTATCTTATCTGGGACTCCGTTCCAAAACAACTTTGGAGAGCTTCGTACCATCATGCTACTGTTACTTTCGCCTAATGATGAAGTATTGGTTTTGTTGAATCATTTGACACTAGACAAAAGGTGACATGAGGGGGTCTAGGGTTGTGGATCGCCGAGAAGTCGGGGGTCGAGGGGTCGAGAGAGGTTGCCTAGCTAGTGTCAAAGTATTGAAGAATTCCATGACTTCATCATTTGCCAGAAGTAACCGGGGCATTTTGGTACGAAGTTATGCAAAGTTGTTCTGGAACGAAGTCCCTGATAGGATAATCCGTCTTTTGTTACGAATTATCTTATCCGGGGACTCCGTTCCAAAACAACTTTGGAGAGCTTCGTACCATCATGCTACTGTTACTTTCGCCTAATGATGAAGTATTGGTTTTGTTGAATCCTTTGACACTAGACAAAATGTGACATGAGGGGGTCTAGGGTTTGTGGATCGCCGAGCAGTCGAGGGTCGAAGCTAGTTCTACGTTTCCCATTAATATATCCATCTGTCATGTTTGAATAATAATTGGCATGTTGTAAATATTTGTAGAAACAATGGACGACAACACCCGAGACCTAGCACAAGAAGCGATGTTGATGGACATAATCGCAGACGGACAAAATGCCGTCTTGTCGTTTCTCAACGACACCGATGAGCAGGTCGAAAAAGAGCTGCAGCTGGAAGATCTAGGCTATGATATTGATGGATCCGGTGACCCAATGCACATGGAAGAAGTAGACCGTGAGGACGGCTCCGGTGACCCAATGCCGGTGCAAGAAGGAGACCGTGATGCTGGCTCCGGTGACCGAACCGAGTCCGGCCAGGAGGTATATATGTTAGTTAAGCATGTGCTGACTAGTTAATTGATTCATTCATTAACTCTCGTCTTTGTTCCTTTTTCTAGCCCTCCGGATCGAGCAAATCTTCGGTAAAGAGACGAGGAGCAAAGAAAAAGTTGAGGCCGGATGAAAAGTTTGAGATCTCAGAAATCTCGCGCTCCGGCGAGCCGATTGCACCCATCCGCACAAAGAACGCATTTGTTAATCAGTGCGGGGTTCTGGTTAGGGACAAGATCCCGATCAGCATCCATCAATGGTTAAAGCCGGCTGCAAACGACGCTCAGGTGACTTATGTCACAGATATGCAGAAAGAAGATCTTTGGACTGAGCTGAAGTCAAACTTCATCCTACCGCGAGAGGTTGATCCGGCGAAGCCAGTTAAAGAGGACTTAATCAAGTCTTATGCACTTTCGAAGATGGCAGACCAATTCAGGGCATGGAAGAAAAAACTGAATACGTTTGTCAAAGAGAAAACGACTCCAGAATTCGTGGGCATATATGAGAAGATCAAAGATGACTGGCCCGCATTTGTGGCCCATAAGAAGTCGGAAAAGAGTCAGAAGATGTCGGAGACAAACCGGATAAATGCTGCAAAGAAGATGCATCACCATCGCACGGGGTCGGGCGGCTACCTCGTAGCCCGGCCTAAGTGGGCCAGGGCTAAGAACGATCTGCTTCAGAAAGGGATCGAACCAGAGACAATGCACTGGCCAGAACGTTGCCGGACTTGGTTCTTCGGGGCTGGCGGATCCTTGGACCCTGTAACAGGGTGGTGCATTTGGACGGACAAGCAATTGGAAACACCACTCAGGAAGATGCGGCAGTATATCAAAGCAGCGCATGCAGGGACGTTCATCCCCGACAGAGAGAACGACGAGCTGACAATGGCCCTCGGGAATCCTGAGCACCCTGGACGGACACGAGGCACGCCAGGCTCCCTTCCGTGGCGTGCTGGGTTTCCGGACGCAGGAGGCTACAAATGCCACGACAGGAGGAAGAAAATGGAGATGACCGAAATCCAGGCGCTGCGGGCCAGAATACAAGCGATAGAGGAACGGGAAGCAGGTCGGGAAAGAATTGCCGAAGCTTCCCCCGAAGCTACCCCGCCATCTCAGCGGAGAAGCAGCGTGGCTTCCACCGAGCTGCTTCAGCCAGAGCTTGCCTTGACGGCTACTGCCAGGAATCCTGTGGATGCTATCACGCAGGCACAAAATTGCCACCTTATGGCACAGTGGATGAATCTGAAGGTCAAGGCGGCTGCTGGCTCTGTTTATCCTTCTGGACCAGACGACACTTTTCACTGCCGGCCGATTCCAGAAGGATATGCTAGGGTGATGGTCGACGAAATAACGGAGGGATTTGAGGAGCTCCAGCTTGACCACCCTACCGGTGAAGGGGAGACTCGGCTGGGTTCTTCACTGAAGACTCCATGCCTATGGCGGAAGGACCTAATCAACATTCTGAACTGGACGCCTCCGCCTCCTCCTCCTCCTCCGACGAGTCAGGGCACTCCGCCTCCTCCACCGCCTCCTCCTCCGGCGAGTGACCATCAGGGCACTCCGGCTCCTTCTCCGGCGAGTGACCATCAAGGCACTCCGGCTCCTTCTCCGGCGCGTGGTGGCACACCGCCTCCTTCGCCGCCGGCGCGTGGCGGCACTCCGCCTCCTTCGCCGCCGGCGCGCCCGAGCAGACAGCCAGCTCCTCCTTCGCCTAATCAGCAAGGGCGGAAGAGACCTGCCGCCGCTCCGGCTGCTCCTGCTCCGGCGCCTAAGCAAGTAAAAAAGACAGCCGCTTCGTCTGGTCCGGCGACGTCTACCAGTACAGCCAGAGGCGGGAGGCGATGCAGATTCGGTCCTTCTCTCACGCCTCTAGAGAAGTTACCGTACGAGAGGTCCGACGAGGAAAACACGAAGATCGCTGAAGGCGAAGTGAAGGACTTTTTTGAAGGGTTGAAAGCACAGAGACATCCACCTCCAGAGGAGAAGATAGATGCGGTGAAAGCAAAGCGCACTCTTGCTGCCCTGAAGCAACCAGCGAAAAGTAAGCCGAAGGGCAACTATGACCGCGTTATTCAAAAGACATTTCAAGATGCCAAGCGGTCCGGAAGTACAAAAAGTGATCAGAGGTTAGCAGAAGGGCGAGCTGGGAAACAAATTGCCCAGCTCGGCGAACAAGCGAACCAATCGTGCCCCCCGCTCAAGGTGTCTAGCGACATGGTCGCTAATGATCCGAGGATGGTGCCCGGTTATACCAATCTTGCAGATTACGCGTCCGACGATGTACACTATGATTTCATGGACGTGCAGATAGAAAGATACGAGTACAAAAAGCCTCTCGTCAAAAATGAAAGATCTCTATCAACGAATATGCGAAGATTGCATGATTGGTACATGAAAATCTGCAGAGAGTCTGGGGGGAGGAATAACTTGTATTTGAGAGTTAAACCGGAGCATGACCTCGTTGGAATTGACCTGTTGCCTGTTCCATTTGAGGAGTTCTATCAATTTTTCAATCAATTGGCCCTCGATAAAACAACGATCACCTGCTACTGTCTGTAAGTAGTACTACTTCAGTCATTAAGTCTCTCTATATAGCTGATCTTCATTGCATGTATTTATAATTATCCTCACTATATTATGCAGATTGAAGATCGTCGAATTGAAGAAAAGACAAGTAGGTGATATTGGGTTTATTAACACATACCTCATAGATGCAACCGAGGTTAAATTGCGTCCCGGCGATACCGAGACCAACTTGCTACGATCGTTGGTGGTAAATGAAAACAAAGATATAATACTCTTTCCTTACAACTTCAAGTGAGTGTTAATGTCTTGTGCATATTTGGTTTCCCTTATATATCAGTCAAGTTTATAGTGATGTAATGATCTCATGCATTCGTGCGCAGCTTCCACTATATTCTCTTAGAGATTAAGCTTGAGAAGGGAATAGTAACTGTCTTCGACTCTAAACGTAAAGATCCCGAGGAGTATGCGGACATGACTCAAATGCTAGCCAGGTAAGTTAAATCGATCAATATTATCCACCATGCATATATATCAGCAACTTCATTTCTGATATCAACTAATTGTTTCCTTTGTCTGGCAGGGCTTGGAAAACATTCAGCAAAAAAGCTCCGGGACTGCCGAAGAAGCTACAATTTAGATACCCGAAAGTAAGTACTATATAGTAGCATGTTCCGCGCGCACATCTCCTATATCTTGATTCAAGCGCTAGCTAGTTTCATCAATACCAATTTGGCATTCTTGCTTATCAGTTTGATTGAGCTCTATTTCTTGTAAAGTGGTTGTGGCAGGAACCCGGTAATGATTATTGTGGATACTACATTTGCGAGTCCATCCGCCACACGACCTGTGAGCGGGGCTACACTGATGAACAATTTAAAGTGCGTAAGCAATCAATAATATTCACAAATTTATAGCATCATTTCATGTATTGACCCCCTACTTCAAATTAGATGTTTCGGATGCGGGATGAACTCCTAACACCAGATCGTCTGCGAGCAATTCAAGAGGAATTGGCGGCATTCTTCCTTGAACACGTGATCGCTGAAGACGGAGAATACTATGTGGACCCTGCATCCATGTGTTAGGAGATTATTTTTGTAAGAGATAATTATTGTATATATGTGCCCGGTAGTGTCGGATAGATATACGAGAACTTGTTGTTCGACCAATCTCTCGGAGAAGGAGAGGTGGTCGATATTATTACTTCTCTCTGTATGCATATATATATATGTTGATTATATATACGAGATCTTCTGTTCCTTCGTTTGCTTATAGTAGCTAGCAGCTAGCTAGCTAGCTAGCGTGACTCTAGTCCATATATATACGTATGTGTAGTATGTAGCGTCGACCAAAAGCACGGACATAAGAGAGAACACTTCTCTCTATTAATTAGCTAGCTAACACAATATATCAAACACCTAAATTAACCCCCAAAACCTAAAACCCCCCCTCCCCTTTCAAAAAAAAAAACAAAAACCACAGCTACAGAAATGCTGACACGTGGATGCCTTTTGGTCCCGGTTGGTACCACCAACCGGGACTAAAGCCCCTCCTGCCTAGACTCGGTGCACAGGCCACGTGGACACCCTTTTGCCCCGGTTCTGGATTGAACCGGGACTAAAGGGTCAGAGCATTAGTACCGACCCTGTTGCCCCGGTTCCAGAACCGGGGCTAAAAGGCCAAATGAACCGGGGCTAAATCCCCTTTATCTACTAGTGCTTATTTAGGCATTTTAGAGGACAACAAGCTAAGTATATGACATTTATGAAGCTAAGCTTATTTAGGCAAGAAGAAGAAGAAGAAGAAGAAGAAGAAGAAGAAGAAGAAGAAGAAGAAGAAGAAGAAGAAGAAGAACCTCTTCTTCTTCTTCTTCTTCTTTTCTTCCTCTTCCTTCTTTTCTTCATCTTATTATGTCATTTGTGGACTAAATAGGCAAAAATATGTCATTTAGTAGCTAACGTATGTTAAATGGATCATATTGGAGCTAGCATAGTTAAACTTGGTCATTTTTAAGCTAACCTAGCTAATTATGCCGTTTTTGACCTAACTAAGCTTATTTAGGCATTTTAGAGGACAACAAGCTAAGTATATGACATTTATGAAGCTAAGCTTATTTAGGCAAGAAGAAGAAGAAGAAGCAGAAGAAAGGAAGAAGAAGAAGAAGAAGAAGAAGAACTTCTTCTTCTTCTTCTTCTTCTTTTCTTCCTCTTCCTTCTTTTCTTCATCTTATTATGTCATTTGTGGACTAAATAGGCTAAAATATGTCATTTAGGAGCTAACGTAGGTTAAATGGATCATATTGGAGCTAACATAGTTAAACTTGGTCATTTTTAAGCTAACCTAGCTAATTATGTCGTTTTTGACCTCACTAAGCCTATTTAGGCATTTTAGAGGACAACAAGCTAAGTATATGACATTTATGAGGTTAGCAAGGTTATTATGCCATTTACGATAAAATCAAGTAAGAGGAGGAAAAGAAGAAGAAGAAGAAGAAGAAGAAGAAGAAGAAGAAGAAGAAGAAGAAGAAGAAGAAGAAGAAGAA
>LR738712.1:768858515-768891008 GCA_902687465.1 Secale cereale
CGGGGTTGGGGTGTTGGTGGTCAGGGTCGGGGTGTTGGTGGTCGGGGTGTCAGGGTGTCGGGGTGTCGGTGGTCGGGTTCGGGGTCGGCGTGTGGTGTCAGGTTGTCGGGGTGTCGGGGTCGGGGTAGGGGGTCAGGCGATGTCTACTACACAACCTTCTTCTTGTAGACGTTGTTGGGCCTCCAAGTGCAGAGGTTTGTAGGACAGTAGCAAAATTTCCCTCAACTGGATGACCTAAGGTTTATCAATCCGTGGGAGGCATAGGATGAAGATGATCTCTCTCAAACAACCCTGCAACCAAATAACAAAGAGTCTCTTGTGTCCCCAACACACCCAATACAATGGCAAATTGTATAGGTGCACTAGTTCGGCGAAGAGATGGTGATACAAGTGCAATATGGATGGTAGATATAGGTTTTTGTAATATGAAAATATAAAAACAGCAAGGTAGCAAGTGGTAAAAGTGAGCATAAACGGTGTTGCAATGATAGGAAACAAGGCCTAGGGTTCATACTTTCACTAGTGCAAGTTCCCTCAACAATAATAACATAGCTAGATCATATAACAATCCCTCAACAAAAGAAACTAAGTGGGTGTGCATCCAACTTGCTTGCTCACGAAGACCTAGGGCATTTGAGGAAGCCCATCGTTGGAATATACAAGCCAAGTTCTATAATTAAAATTCCCACTAGTATATGAAAGTGACTAAACAAGAAACTCTCTATCATGAAGAACACAGTGCTACTTTGAAGCACAAGCGTGGAAAAAGATAGTAGCATTGTCCCTTTTCTTTTCTTTTCCTTTTTTTCTTTTTTTTTCTTTTTGTTCTTTTTTTGGCCTTTCTTTTTTTCTTTGGCCTTTCCTTCTTCTTTTTTTCTTTCTTTTTTTTCTTTTTTTCCTTTTGGACAATGCTCTAATAATAATGATCATCATACTTTTATTGACTTACAACTCGATATTACAACTCGATACTAGAACAAAGTATGACTCTATACGAATGCCTCCGGTGGTGTACCGGGATGTGCAATGAATCAAGAGTGACAAGTATGAAATATTATGCATGGTGGCCTAGCCATGAATACGATGTCAACTACATGATGATGCATGGCAATAAGACAATGATGAAGCGTGTCATAATAAACAGAACGATGGAAAGTTGCATGGCAATATATCTCAGAATGGCTACGGAAATGCCATGATAGGTAGGTATGATGGCTGTTTTGAGGAAGGTATATGGTGGGTGTATGATACCAGCGAAAGTTGTGCGGTACAAAAGAGGCTAGCAATGGTGGAAGGGTGAGAGTGAGTATAATCCATGGACTGAACATTAGTCATAAAGAACTCACATACTTATTGCAAAAATCTACAAGTCATCAAAACAAATTACTACACGCTTGCTCCTAGGGGAAGGGTTAGTAGGAGTTAACCATCGCGCGATCCTGACCTCCACACAAAGGATGACACTCAATGAAATACCTCATGCTTCAAATTTGTCACACAACAGTTACCATACGTGCATGCTGTGGGACTTGCAAACCTTAACACAAGTATTTCTCAAATTCACAACCACACTACTAGCATGACTCTAATATTACCTTCCTCATATCTCAAAACAATCATCAAGTATCAAACTTCTCATAGTATTCAATGCACTTTTTATGAAAGTTTTTACTATACCCATCTTCGATGCCTATCATACTAGGACTAGTTTTATAACCAAAGCACATCACCATGCTGTTCTAAAAGACTCTCAAAAGGATATAAGTGAAGCATGAGAGATTAATATTTTCTACAAAATAAAATCACCGTCGTGCTCTAAAAAGCTATAAGTGAAGCACTAGAGCAAACAACAAACTACTCCAAAAGATATAAGTGAAGATCAATGAGTAGTTGAATAATTATGTAACTATGTGAAAACTCTCTAACATTTAAGGATTTCAGATCTTGGGACATTATTCAAACAGCATGCAAAACAAAATAAAACAAATTGACGCTCCAAGCAAAACACATATCATGTGGTGAATAAATATATAGCATCAAGTAAAGTTACTGATGAACAAAGACGAAAGAGGGGATGCCTTCACAGGGCATCCCCAAGCTTAGGCTTTTGGTTGTCCGTGAATATTACCTTGGGGTGCCTTGGGCATCCCCAAGATTAGGCTCTTGCCACTCTTTGTTCCATAGTCCATCAAATCTTTACCCAAAACTTCAAAACTTCACAACACAAAACTCAACAGAAAACTTGTAAGCTCCGTTAGTACAAGAAAATAAAACCACCACTTAGGTACTGTTGTGAACTCATAATAAATTCATATTGGTGTAATATCTACTGTATTCCAACTTCTCTATGGTTAATACCCTCCGATACTACTCATAGATTCATTAAAATTAGCAAACAAAACACGAAAAACAGAATCTGTCAAAAACAGAACAGTCTGTAGCAATCTGTAACTTTCGAATACTTCTGTAACTCTAAAAATTCTGAAATAAATTGGTAGACCTGAGGAATTTGTCTATTAATAATCTGCAAAAAGAATCAACTAAAAATCACTCTCCAGTAAAAAATGGTGGCCAATCTCGTGAGCACTAAAGTTTCTGTTTATTTACAGCATGGTCACATAAACTTCACACAAGTCTTCCCAAAGGTTCTACTTGGCACAAACACTAATTAAAAGACAAAACCACATCTAAACAGAAGCTAGATGCAATACTTATTCCTAAACAAAAGCAAAAAGCAAAGAACAAAAATAAAGTTGGGTTGCCTCCCAACAAGCGCTATCGTTTAACGCCCCTAGCTAGGCATGATGATTTCAATGATGCTCGCGTAAAAGATAAGAATTGAAACATAAATGGAGCATCTTGAAGAATATGACTAGCACATTTAAGTCTAACCCATTTCCTATGCATGGGTGTTTTGTGAGCAAACAACTTATGGGAACGATAATCAACTAGCATAGGAAGGGAAAATGAGCATAACTCCAATATTTTAAGCACATAGAGAGGAAACTTGATATCATTGCAATATTTAGAAGCATATGATCCTCTCTCATAATAATTTCTAGTAGCATCATGAATGAATTCAACCATATAACTAGCACATAAAGCATTCTTTTCATGATCTACTTGCATAGAAATTTTACTACTTTCCACATAAGCAAAATTCTTCTCATTAATAGTAGTGGGAGCAAACTCAACAAAATAACTATCATGTGAAGCATAATCCAATTGAAAATTAAAATCATGATGACAAGTTTCATGGTTATCATTATTCTTAATAGCATACAAGTCATCACAATAATCATCATAGATAGCAACTTTGTTCTCATGATCAATTGGAACCTCTTCCGAAATAGTGGATTCATCACTAAATAAAGTCATGACCTCTCCAAATCCACTTTCATAAATATAATCATCACAAATAGGAGGCATGCTTTCATCATAATAAATTTGCTCATCAAAACTTTGGGGACTAAACCTATCATCTTCAGCAAACATAGCATCCCCAAGCTTGTGGCTTTGCATATCATTAGCATCATGGGTATTCAAAGAATTCATACTAACAACATTGCAATCATGCTCATCATGCACATATTTTATGCCAAGCATTCTATGTAATTCTTCTTCTAGTACTTGAACACAATTTTCCTTCCCATCATTTTCATGAAAGATATTAAAAAGATGAAGCATATGAGGTAACCTTAATTCCATTTTTTGTAGTTTTCTTTTATAAACTAAACTAGTGATAAAACAAGAAACTAAAGATTCGGGTGCAAGATCTAAAGATATACCGTCAAGCACTCACCTCCCCAGCAACGGCGCCAGAAAAGAGCTTGAAGTCTACAACGCAACCTTCTTCTTGTAGACGATGTTGGGCCTCCAAGTGCAGAGGTTTGTAGGACAGTAGCAAATTTCCCTCAAGTGGATGACCTAAGGTTTATCAATCTGTGGGGGGGGGGGGTAGGATGAAGATTGTCTCTCTCAAACAACCCTGCAACCAAATAACAAAGAGTCTCTTGTGTCCCCAACACACCCAATACAATGGTAAATTGTATAGGTGCACTAGTTCGGCGAAGAGATGGTGATACAAGTGCAATATAGATGGTAGATATAGGTTTTTGTAATAAGAAAATATAAAAACAGCAAGGTAGCAAGTGGTAAAAGTGAGCATAAAAGGTGTTGCAATGATAGGAAACGAGGCCTAGGGTTCCTACTTTCACTAGTGCAAGTTCTCTCAACAATAATAACATAGCTAGATCATATAACAATCCCTCAACATGCAACAAAGAGTCACTCCAAAGTAACTAAAGCGGAGAACAAACGAAGAGATTATGGTAGGGTACGAAACCACCTCAAAGTTATTCTTTCGGGTCAATCTATTCAAGAGTCCGTAGTAAAATAGCACGAAGCTATTCTTTCCGTTCGATCTGTCATAGATTTTGTACTATAATAAAACCTTAAGATATAAATCAACCAAAACCCTAATGCCACCTAGATACTCCATTGTCACCTCAAGTATCCGTGGGCATGATTATACGATATGCATCACACAATCTCAGATTCATCTATTCAACCAACACAAAGTACTTCAAAGAGTGCCCCAAAGTTTCCACCGGAGAGTCAAGACGAAAACGTGTGCCAACCCCTATGCATAGATTCCCAAGGTCACGGAACCCACAAGTTGATCACCAAAACATACATCAAGTAGATCACGTGATATCCCATTGTCACCACAGATAAGCACATGCAAGACGTACATCAAGTGTTCTCAAATCCTTAAAGACTCAATCCGATAAGATAACTTCAAAGGGTAAACTCAATTCATCACAAGAGAGTAGAGGGGGAGAAACATCATAAGATCCAACTATAATAGCAAAGCTCGCGATACATCAAGATCGTGCCATCTCAAGAACACGAGAGAGAGAGAGAGAGATCAAACACATAGCTACTGGTACATACCCTCAGCCCCGACGGTGGACACTCCCTCCTCGTCATGGAGAGCGCCGGGATGATGAAGATGGCCACCGGAGAGGGATTCCCCCTTCGGCAGGGTGCCGGAACGGGTCTAGATTGGTTTTCGGAGGCAACAGAGGTTTTCGGCAACGGAACTCCCGATCTATGTTATTTTCCTGAGGTTTCTGTATTTATAGGATTTTTTGGCGTAGGGCACAAGTCAGGGGGGTCTCCGGGCTGTCCACGAGATAGGGGGACGTGCCCCACCCTCGTGGGCAGCCCGGGACTCTTCTGGCCGAACTCTTTTACTCCGGGGGCTTCTTTTGGTCCACAAAGAATCATCAAAAATTGGCTCGTCAATTGAACTCCGTTTGGTATTCCTTTTCTGTAAAACTCAAAAACAAGGAAAAGCAGAAACTGGCACTAGGCTCTTGGTTAATAGGTTAGTCCCAAAAAATCATATAAAAGTGTATATAAAAGCGCATAAAACATCCTAGAAGGATAATATAATAGCATGGAACAATCAAAAATTATAGATACGTTGGTTACGTATCAAGCATCCCCAAGTTTAATTCATCCTCGTCCTCGAGTCGATAAATGATAAAACGGAATTTTTGATGTGGAATGCTACCCAACATAATTCTCAATGTAATTTTCTTTGTTGTGGCATGAATGTTCAGATCTGAAAGATTCAAGACAAAAGTCTATATTGACATAAGAATAGTAATACTTCAAGCATACTAACAAAGATATCATGTCTTCTCAAAATAACATGGTCAAAGAAAGTTCATCCCTACAAAATCATATAGTTAGGTTATGCTCCATCTTCGTCACACAAAATATTCCAATGAGGCACAACCCCGGTTTCAGCCAAGCACTTGTTTCATACTTAATTTTTTTCAAACTCTTTCAACTTTCACGCAATATATGAGCGTGAGCCATGGACATAGCACTATGTGGAATAGAGTGATGGTTGTGGAGAAGACAAAAAGAGGAAGATGGTCTCAAATCAACTAGGCGTATCAATGGGCTATGGAGATGCCTATCAATAGATATATATGTGAGTGAGTAGGGATTACCATGTAACGGATGCACTAGAGCTAAAAATGTATGAAAGCTCAGCAAAAGAAACTAAGTGGGTGTGCATCCAACTTTCTTGCTCATGAAGACCTAGGGCATTTGAGGAAGCCCATTGTTGGAATATACTAGCCAAGTTCTATAATGAAAAATCCCACTAGTATATGAAAGGTACTAAACATGAGACTCTCTATCATGAAGAACATGGTGCTACTTTGAAGCACAAGTGTGTAAAAAGATAGTACAATTGTCCCTTTTTTGGAGGGGCCTTTTCTTTTGTTCGGCCTTTCCTCACTAGGGACCATGCTCTAATAATGATGATCATCACACTTATATTGAATTACAACTCGATATTACAACTCGATACTAGAAGAAAGTATGACTCTATATGAATGCCTCCGGCTGTGTACCGGGATGTGCAATGAATCAAGAGTGACATGTATGAAAATATATGCATGGTGGCTTTGCCACAAATACAATGTCAACTACATGATCATGCATGGCAATATTACAATATGAAGCGTGTCATATGAACGGAACGATGGAAAGTTGCATGGCAATATATCTCGGAATGGCTATGGAAATGCCATGATAGGTAGGTATGGTGGCTGTTTTGAGGAAGATATATGGTGACTGTTTTGAGGAAGGTATATAGTGGGTGTATGGTACCGGCGAAAGTTGCGCGGTACAAGAGAGGCGAGCAATGATGGAAGGGTGAGAGTGCGTATAATCCATGGACTCAACATTAGTCATAAGAACTCATATACTTATTGCAAAAATTTACGAGTCATCAAAACAAAACAATCAACGCATGCTCCTAGGGGGGAGGTTGGTAGGAGTTAACCATCGCGCGCCCTCGACCTCCACACAAAGGATGACACTCTACAAATACCTCATGCAATAACTTCGTCACATAGCGGTTCACCATACATGCATGTTGCGGGAATCACTAACTTTAACACAAGTATTCCTCAATTTCATAATAACTCCACTAGCATGACTCTAATATTACTATCCTCATATCTCAAAATAATTATCAAGCATCCAACTTCTCATCATATTCAATGCACTTAGTATGAAAGTTGTTACTACATTGATCTGGGATGCCTATCATGTGAAGGCTAGTTTTATAGCCAAAGAACATTACCATGCTGTTCTAATAGACTCTCAAAAGGATATAAGTGAAGCATGAGAGTTCATCTATTTCTTCAAAATAAAACCACCACCGTGCTCTAAAAGATATAAGTGAAGCACCAGAGCAAAAGACAAACTACTCCAAACGATATAAGTGAAGATTAATGAGTAGTTGAATAATTATGTATCTATGTGAAGACTCTCTAACATTTAATTATTTCAGATCTTGGGATATTATTCAAACAGCAAGCTAAACAAACTAAAATAAATTGACACTCCAAGCAAAACACATATCATGTGGTGAATAAAAATATAGCATCGAGTAATGTTACCGATAGATGAAGACGAAAGAGGGGATGCCTTCTAGGGCATCCCCAAGCTTAGGCTTTTGGTTGTCCTTGAATTTTACCTTGGGGGTGCCTTGGGCATCCCCAAGCTTAGGCTCTTGTCACTTCTTATTCCATAGTCCATCGAATCTTTACCCAAAACTTGAAAACTTCACAACACAAAACTTAACAGAAAACTCGTAAGCTCCGTTAGTATAAGAAAATAAAACCACCACTTAGGTACTGTTGTGAACTCATTCTAAATTCATCTTGGTGTAATATCTACTGTATTCCAACTTCTTTATGGTTCATACCCTCCGATACTTCTCATAGATTCATCAAAAATAAGCAAACAACACATAGAAAACAGAATCTGTCAGAAACAGAACAGTCTATAGCAATATGTAACTTTTGAATACTTATGTAACTCTAAAAATTCTCAAGTAAATTGGTAAACCTGAGGAATTTTTCTATTAATCATCTACAAAAAGAATCAACTAAATAGCACACTCCAGTAAAAAAATGGTCGCTAATCTCGTGAGCGCTAAAGTTTCTGTTTTTTACAGCATGATCACATAAACTTCACATAAGTCTTCCCAAAGGTTCTACTTGGCACAAACACTAATTAAAACACAAAATCACATCTAAATAGAAGCTAGATGCAATATTTATTCCTAAACAGAAGCAAAAACAAAGAAAAAAATAAAGTTGGGTTGCCTCCCAACAAGCACTATCGTTTAACGCCCCTAGCTAGGCATGATGATTTCAATGATGCTCGCATAAAAGATAAGAATTGAAACATAAAGAGAGCATCATGAAGAATATGACTAGCACATTTAAGTCTAACCGACTTGCTATGCATAGGGATTTTGTAAGCAAACAACTTATGGGAATGATAATTAACTAACATAGGAAGGCAAAGCAAGCATAACTTCAAGATTTTAAGCACATAGAGAGGATCTTGATATTATTGCAATATGTAGAAGCATATGATCCTCTCTCATAATAATTTTCAGTAGCATCATGAATGAATTCAACAATCTAACTATCACATAAAGCATTCTTTTCATGATCCCCAAGCATATAAATTTTATTACTCTCCACATAAGCAAAATTCTTCTCATCAATAGTAGTGGAAGTATCATAAGAGACTTGAATACTACAGATAGTCTCCATATTAAAAGTGTAATGTTCAGAAAAAGGGTAATCATAATCATGACAAGTTTTATAAATATAATCATCACTACTTTTTATAGCATAAGTGTCATCACAATAATCATCATAAGTAGGAGGCATGCTATCATCATGATAAATTTGCTCCTCAAGACTTGGGAGGCTAAAAATATCATCTTCATCAAACGTAGCCTCCCCAAGCTTGGGACAAACATTAATTGCAGCAAAGAAATTCTCAAGCATGTCATTCTCATCAAACATAGCATCCCCAAGCTTGGGCCTTTCCATATCATAAGAATAATCACTCTCATCATTAATAGTATGGATAGCACCGATAGTATAGCAATTATCATCATCACAATGAGTAATAGGAGCAACATTATTTGGAAGGGATACCTCTTTGCCTTTACTTCTCCGTCTATTCTTTTTCTTCGTCGCATCATGTGTGGGTTTAATCTTCTTTTTGGAGCTCCTTATTAATGAGATTGGTTGACTAGAAGGCTCTTCCTCGTTACCTAATTCATTATAAGAAATAACTAGATCATCGATGGTGCGCGTTGCCGCGCCCGTCCCTTTCTTCAATGTAATATGAATTTATTTACATAGATATATGATGGTATGAGTGAGAGCCAATCTATATGTTCCAAATTTAAGAATGATCGTTCAGAAAAAGAAGCAAGTGAAGTCACATCTTTGTAGGCACTATCAATGAATAGTCATATTGTACATGTGCACGAAATGGTCAAACTTTACAATAAAAACAAGTTGATTGAGGATTTTAAAAAGGTTTACCTTCAAGCATGTCCCATGTCTAAATAAAGCTGACTTCAATGAGGCCGAAAGGAAAGTTGTATATACCTCTAAGAATATCTTCTTGGTGGTTAATGTCACCAAAACATCATACAATTCATCATATGAAGTGAAAATCTTCTCAGTATCACCTTGGTGCATCTATACTGCGATCATGGCACAACGTACATAATATGAAACCTATACAGCAAGAAATAAAGTGGGCATAGTTCCATAAAAAGATATAGGGAGTCAAGCTCTCTGGGTTCCTTGTCTATTTGTTGTAGATCCTTCATTGGCGGAGTTCAATGGCATGTGGAAGGATTGTTGGCATATGAAGACAACTGCAGGTATTGTAGGACAAATTAAAATGTATTGTCTCCAAGAAAATGGTTTGACGAATGTCTTTATACCGGGGAAACAGGAAGAGCTGAAGAGGTGATGTGCTTGTGGCAGAAGAGGACTGCAAGGCGTTTTCTTATTCTGTGACCAAGTTGGAATCCTCACTTGGTTGAATTTGAATCTGCATGAAAAAGAAATGTAGCAAAAATTTGTGAGCAAGTTAAATTTTCATGATGATATCTATTTGTATTGACCCCAAATATGGCGGTGTACTTGTGGCTGACTCCGGGAGGACCATGCTGCTCGGGCGTCTCCACCCGAATCTTGTCGAGCATGTTGCTCAATGCAGCTCCACGCGAATATGGCGCACTGGAAGGCAGCAGCATGCCCAGTGGGGTCCACGCAAAGAGGCTGCGATGAGCATGGGAAGTTGATGCACTGACGTACGTCGCCACTGTCTTCTTTTTAAGGGAGAAAATGATGCTTGTATTTGTATTCTCATACGCATTAGTAGGAAACAGACCACAAGCCCTGCAACCTAAGCACAACGATCCTTACAGCAATAAATTCGAAGGTCATGGTAACCACCTACATGTCGGCCGCTCGCCGTCTGCTCGAGACTCCAAGAAATAAGCCATTTTCCCACATTGTCATCAATGGCTTTTGAGGCCACATACAAGTCCTGCCCCATCGGACAGGAACCAAGGCTGGATTCCGGCATATCGGCCGGGGACAATCCCCATGGAAAAGTCAGCTCCATACCTTCACCATGGCTCCAAGATGCCAAAGCCGCAAAGGTAGATGAACCACCACCAACCATGACCCGAAATAGGGCCTGTAGCCCCAGCTCCGTCGCCGCTCCGGTCGCCATCACCACATCCGGCAAAGCTTCCCAACGTGACATCCACCGCCACGGCCTCCGGTCTCCCGGATCCACAACGCACAAAAGCCACAGGAGTCTCGCCAACCCCGCAGCCAGCGCCAAACGGATGGGAAGAAGCTGGACTCGCCCATATTCCGTTCGCCGCCATCTTCATCTCCCCGATGAAGACGACGTCATCGTCGCCATCGCCGTCGCCGCCGGCGCCATTGCCATCTGTCTAGGAAACGGATGGGAGAGGCAGGCTAGGAGGGGAGGGGTGGCGTGAGGTTAGCCCATTTCCAGGGGCAGATGCGCAGCGCGTATCACAGCCGTTTGCTCATGATCGAACACTAGGTTGTGTAGGTGAACGAGAGGGCTCCAAAACAGTTTCGGGAATAGTAGCCCATAGAACAGTAGGCCCATGAGTAGCCCAGGCGCACGGAGACGTGCGTGAAACATGGTGGAGAGATCAGATCAGACGGCAGAAAACGGTCTGATCAAAAAAATGGACGGCCAAAAACTCAAAACGCTGGGAGAGCTCGCTTTAGGCTTGGTTTTACTGTTCTTAATAGGAGGATATTGGGAAATCTCTTCCCTTTCATTAGTATTCTCTTCATCTCCTATTTGTTTTCTTGTCTTAAGGTAATTGGCAATATAAGGATTTTCAATGCAATTCACCGCACAATACATATAAATTTCCTCTAGATCAAAATCAAGAAGTTTATCAATGGCAAATCCTGGAAGATGCTTAGTTCTACATTTGATTCTTCATAACCCAAAAGCAAGATAAGTTCATTATGATGTGCAAGGGAAATCAAGTCGTCACAATTATTGGACACGATTCGATCATGAAATAATTTGCATTGGAGAATGAAATGACCACGTACATTGCAAAGTTCACAAGTACGGCTAAGAAATTTTAAATTTTCAGCACAATCATCTAGCCTTTCTAGCAACCATTTAGTTTCTAAATACTTATGTCTCTTGCAAAATCTATCTTCCCTATTTGGTATGTACTTGCAAACTCTATGCACTCCACAAAAATCGACATGCTTATATGAGATATTTTCATCATGACTAGTGCAATCATCATTAGTACTATGGATATTCAAAGAATTCACACTAACAATATTGCAATCATGCTCATCATTCAAGTTTTGAGTGCCAAGCATTCTATGTAATTCCTCTTCTAGTACTTGAGCACAATTTTCCTTTCCATCATTTTCACGAAAGATATTAAAAAGATGAAGCATATGTGGTACTCTTAATTCCATTTTTTTGTAGTTTTCTTTTATAAACTAAACTAGTGATAAAACAAGAAACTAAAAGATTCAATTGCAAGATCTAAAGATATACCTTCAAGCACTCACCTCCCCGGCAACGACGCCAGAAAAGAGCTTGATGTCAACTATGCAATCTTCTTCTTGTAGACGTTGTTGGGCCTCCAAGTGCAGAGGTTTGTAGGACAGTAGCAAATTTCCCTCAAGTGGATGACCTAAGGTTTATCAATCTGTGGGAGGCATAGGATGAAGATGGTCTCTCTCAAACAACCCTGCAACCAAATAACAAAGAGTCTCTTGTGTCCCCAACACACCCAATACAATGGTAAATTGTATAGGTGCACTAGTTCGGTGAAGAGATGGTGATAGAAGTGCAATATGGATGGTAGATATAGTTTTTGTAATCTGAAAATATAAAAACAGGAAGGCAACTAAAGATAAAAGTGAGCATAAACGGTGTTGCAATGATAGGGAACAAGGTCTAGGGTTCATACTTTCACTAGTGCAAGTTCTCTCAACAAGGATAACATCATTGGATCATATTACTAGCCCTCAACATGCAACAAAGAGTCACTCCAAAGTAACTAATAGCGGAGAACAAACGAATAGATTATGGTAGGGTACGAAACCACCTCAAAGTTATCCTTTCTGATTGATCTATTCAAGAGTCCGTACTAAAATAACACGAAGCTATTCTTTCTGTTCGACTAGAATAACACCTTAAGACACAAATCAACCAAAACCCTAATGTCACCTAGATACTCCATTGTCACCTCAAGTATCCGTGGGCATGATTATACGATATGCATCACACAATCTCAGATTCATCTATTCAACCAACACAAAGTACTTCAAAGAGTGCCCCAAAGTTTCTACCGGAAAGTCAAGACGAAAACATGTGCCAACCCCTATGCATAGATTCCCAAGGTCACGGAACCCGCAAGTTGATCACCAAAACATACATCAAGTGAATCAATAGAATACCCCATTGTCACCACAGGTATCCCACGCAAGACATACATCAAGTGTTCTCAAATCCTTAAAGACTCAATCTGATAAGATAACTTCGAAGGGAAAACTCAATCCATTACAAGAGAGTAGAGGGGAGAAGCAACATAAGATCCAACTATAATAGCAAATCTCGCGATACATCAAGATCGTGCCATCTCAAGAACACGAGAGAGAGATCAAACACATAGCTACTGGTACATACCCTCAGCCCCGAGGGTGGACTACTCCCTCCTCATCATGGAGAGTGCCGGGATGATGTAGATGGCCACCGGAGAGGGATTCCCCCTCCGACAGGGTGCCGGAACAGGGTCTAGATTGGTTTTTGGTGGCAACAGAGGCTTTCGGCGGTGGAACTCCCGATCTAGGTTACTTTCCGGATGTTTCAGTATATATAGGTGGTGTTGGAGTCGGGGCCAAGTAAAGGGGGTCTCCGGGCTGTCCACGAGGCAGGGGGCGCGCCCAGTAGGGGGGGCGCCCCCACCCTCGTGGGCAGCCCGTGTATCTTCTCGTCCCCCTTCGGCACTTCCTGGGCTTCTTTAGGCCCAAAAACGTCCTCCATTGAGTTTCAGGTCAATTGGGCTCCGTTTGATATTCCTTTTTTGCGAAACCCTAAAACAGGAGAAAAACAGAAACTGGCACTGGGCTCTGGGCTCTGGGTTTATAGGTTTGTCCCAAAAATCATATAAAAGTGTATATAAAAGCCCAATAAACATCCTAGAAGGATAATATAATAGCATAGCATTATAGATACATTGGAGACGTATCATCTACTACCATGACTCTAATGTTACCTTCCTCATATCTCAAAACAATCATCAAGTATCAAACTTCTCATAGTATTCAATGCACTTTTTATGAAAGTTTTTACTATACCCATCTTGGATGCCTATCATATTAGGACTAGTTTTATAACCAAAGCACATTACCATGATGTTCTAAAAGACTCTCAAAAGGATATATGTGAAGCATGAGAGATTAATATTTTCTACAAAATAAAACCACCGCCGTGCACTAAAAATATATAACTGAAGCACTAGAGCAAACAACAAACTACTCCAAAAGATATAAGTGAAGATCAATGAGTAGTTGAATAATTATGTAACTATGTGAAGACTCTCTAACATTTAAGGATTTCAGATCTTGGGACATTATTCAAACAGCAAGAAAAACAAAATAAAACAAATTGACGCTCCAAGCAAAACACATATCATGTGGTGAATAAAAATATAGCATCAAGTAAAGTTACCGATGAACGAAGACAACAGAGGGGATGCCTTCCCGGGGCATTCCCAAGCTTAGGCTTTTGGTTGTCCTTGAATATTACCTTGGGGTGCCTTGGGCATCCCCAAGCTTAGGCTCTTGCCACTCTTTTTTCCATAGTCCATCAAATCTTTACCCAAAACTTGAAAACTTCACAACACAAAACTCAACAGAAAACTTGTAAGCTCCGTTAGTATAAGAAAATAAAACCACCACTTAGGTACTGTTGTGAACTCATTCTATACTCATATTGGTATAATATCTACTGTATTCCAACTTCTCTATGGTTCATACCCTCCGATACTACTCATAGATTCATCAAAATAAGCAAACAACACACGAAAAACAGAATCTATCAAAAACAGAACAGTTTGTAGCAATCTGTAACTTTTGAATACTTCTGTAACTCTAAAAGTTATGAAATAAATTGGTAGACCTGAGGAATTTGTATATTAATCATCTGCAAAAGGAACCAACTAAAAAGCACTCTCCAGTAAAAAATGGTAGACAATCTCGTGAGCGCTAAAGTTTCTGTTTTTAACAGCATGGTCACATAAACTTCACACAAGTCTTCCCAAAGGTTCTACTTGGCACAAACACTAATTAAAACACAAAACCACATCTAAACAGAAGCTAGATGCAATATTTATTCTTAAACAGAAGCAAAGAGCAAATAACAAAAATAAAGTTGGGTTGCCTCCCAACAAGCGCTATCGTTTAACGCCCCCAGCTAGGCATGATGATTTCAATGATGCTCGCGTAAAAGATAAGAATTGAAACATAAAGGGAGCATCTTGCAGAATATGACTAGCACATTTAAGTCTAACCCACTTCCTATGCATAGGTATTTTGTGAGCAAACAACTTATGGGAACGATAATCAACTAGCATAGGAAGGGAAAACGAGCATAACTCCAAGATTTTAAGCACATAGAGAGGAAACTTTATATCATTGGAATATGTAGAAGCATATGATCCTCTCTCATAATAATTTTCAGTAGCATCATGAATGAATTCAACCATATAACCAGCACATAACGCATTCTTTTCATGATCTACTTGCATAGAAATTTTACTACTCTCCACATAAGCAAAATTCTTCTCATTCATAGTAGTGGGAGCAAACTCAACAAAATAACTATCATGTGAAGCATAATCCAATTGAAAATTAAAATCATGATGACAAGTTTCATGATTATAATTATTCTTAATAGCATACAATTCATCACAATAATCATCATAGATAGCAACTTTGTTCTCATAATCAATTGGAACGTCTTCCGAAATAGTGGATTCATCACTAAATAAAGTCATGACTGTTGGGGAACGTTGCATGGGAAACAAAAAATTTTCCTACGCTCACCAAGATCAATCTAGGAGATGCATCTACGAGGGGAGAGTTGGATCCACATACCCTTGTAGATCGCTAAGCGGAAGTGTTCAAGAACGCGGTTGATGGAGTCGTACTCGCCGCGATTCAGATCGCCGAAGATCCTAGCACCGAAGCAACGGTGCCTCCGCGTTCTTCACACGTACGGCTCGGGGACGTCTCCTCCTTCTTGATCCAGCAAGGGGGGGGAGAGGTTGATGGAGACACCGGCAGCACGACGGCGTGGTGGAGATGGTGGTGGAGGATTCCAGCAGGGCTTCGCCAAGCACCGCGGGAAAACGAAGATTGTTGTGGGAGAGGGAGGGCAGCACCGAGGCACGAACGTGTGTGGCTGCCCTCCCTCTGCCTCTCTTTATATAGGGGGAGTAGAGGGGAGGGGGCGCCCTAGGGTTTACCCCTAGGGGCGGCGGCCAAGTGGAGATGGGGGGGCGGCGGCCAGGGCTGCGGCCAGGGTTAGGGCTCCCCCCCCCAGGCGCCTTGCCCCCCAAGTTAGGGGGTGCGGCAGCCCTAGGAGGGGCCAGCCCCCCTTGCGCATGAGGAGAGGGCCCAGGGGGGGGCGCACAGCCCTATGAGGGCTGTTGTGTCACCCCTTTGTGGCCCATTAGGCCCGAAACTCCTTCCGGGACCCCGAAACCCCTTTCGGTCATCCGCCGTCTTCCCGATACTCCCCGGAACACTTCCGGACTCCGAAACCTTTCATCCCATATATCAATCTTCGTCCCCGGACCATTCCGGAGACCCTCGTCACGTCCGGGATCTCATCCGGGACTCCGAACAACCTTCGGTAACCATGCACTGTTCTCACTAACAACCCTAGCGTCACCGAACCTTAAGTGTGTAGACCCTGCGGGTTCGGAAACTATGCAGACATGACCGAGACACTCCCAGGCCAATAACCAATAGCGGGATCTGGATACCCATATTGGTTCCCACACGTTCCTCGATGATCTCATCGGATGAACCACGATGTCAAGGATTCAGGCAATCCCGTATACAGTTCCCTTTGTCTCGTCGGTATGTTACTTGCCCGAGATTCGATCGTCGGTATCTCTATACCTAGTTCAATCTCGTTACCGGCAAGTCTCTTTACTCGTTACCGTAATACATAATCCCGTGACTAACTACTTAGTCACTTTGAGCTCATTGAGATGATGTATTACCGAGTGGGCCCGGAGATACCTCTCCGTCACACGGAGTGACAAATCCCAGTCTCGATCCATGTCAACTCAACAGACACCTTCGGAGATACCTGTAGAGTACCTTTATAGTCACCCAGTTACGTTGCGACGTTTGGCACACACAAAGCACTCCTACGGTGTAAGTGAGTTACATGATCTCATGGTCATAGGAACTTATACTTGACATGTAGAAAACTATAGCGATAACTGATACGATCAAAAGCTATGTTTAACGTTTGGGTCTCGTCCATCACATCATTCTCCTAATGATGTGATCCCGTCATCAAATGACAACTCATGTCTATGACCTGGAAACCGCGGTCATCTTTGATCAACGAGCTAGTCCTGAAGAGGCTTACTAGGGACATGAAGTTTGTCTATTTATCCACACATGTATTTGAGTTTCCAATCAATACAATTATAGCATGGATAATAAACGATTATCATGAACAAGGAAATATAATAATAACTCTTTTATTATTGCCTCTAGGGCATATTTCCAACAGTCTCCCACTTGCACTAGAGTCAATAATCTAGCATTACATGGTAATGAATCTAACACCCATAGAGTCTTGGTGTTGATCATGCTTAGCCCGTGGAAGAGGCTTAGTCAACGGATCTGCAACATTCAAATCCGTGTGTACTTTGCAAATGCTTATGTCCTCCTCCTTGACTGAATCGCGGATGGAATTGAAGCGTCGCTTTATGTGTCTGGTCCTCTTGTGAAACCTTGGTTCCTTGGCTAGAGCAATGGCACCAGTGTTGTCACAAAACAGAGTCATTGGGTTCAATGCACTAGGCACAACTCCAAGATCTGTCATGAACTCCTTCATCCAGACACCTTCCTTTGCCGCCTCTGAGGCAGCTATGTACTCCGCTTCGCATGTAGAATCGGCTACCACGCTTTGCTTGGAACTGCACCAGCTTACCGCTCCCCCGTTGAGAATATATACGTATCCGGTTTGAGACTTAGAGTCATCCGGATCAGTGTCAAAACTTGCATCGACGTAACCCTTTACGACGAGCTCTTGATCACCTCCATAAACGAGAAACATCTCCTTAGTCCTTTTCAGGTACTTTAGGATATTCTTGACCGCTGTCCAGTGATCCATACCAGGATTACTTTGAAACCTTCCGGCCATACTTATGGCAAGGCTGACATCTGGTCTTGTGCACAGCATTGCATACATGATAGAGCCTATGGCTGAAGCATAGGGGACGACACTCATCTTTTCTCTATCTTCCGCAGTCACTGGGCACTGAGTCTTACTCAACTTTGTACCTTGCAATACCGGCAAGAACCCCTTCTTGGATTGATCCATTTTGAACTTCTTCAAAACTTTATCAAGGTATGTACTTTGTGAAAGTCCTATCAAGCGTCTTGATCTATCTCTATAGATCTTGATGCCCAATATGAAAGCAGCTTCACCGAGATCCTTCATTGAAAAACTCTTGTTCAAATACCCCTTCACGCTATCCAAAAATTCTATATTGTTTCCAATCAGCAATATGTCATCCACATATAATATTAGAAACGCTATAGAGCTCCCACTCACTTTCTTGTAAATACAAGCTTCTCCGTAAACTTGTACAAACCCAAACGCTTTGATTACCTCATCAAAGCGAAGATTCCAACTCCGAGATGCTTGCACCAGCCCATAAATGGAACGCTGGAGCTTGCATACTTTGTCAGCATTCTCTGGATCGACAAAACCTTCCGGTTGTATCATATACAACTCTTCCTTAAGAAAACCGTTAAGGAACGCTGTTTTGACATCCATCTGCCAAATTTCATAATCGAAATATGCAGCTATTGCTAACATGATTCGGACGGATTTAAGCATCGCTACGGGTGAGAAAGTCTCATCGTAGTCAATTCCTTGAACTTGTGAAAAACCCTTTGCCACAAGTCGAGCTTTATACACGGTGACATTTCCGTCAGCGTCCGTCTTCCTCTTAAAAATCCATTTATTCTGAATGGCCTTCCGCCCTTCAGGTAATACTTCCAAAGTCCATACTTTGTTTTCATACATGGATCCCATCTCGGATTTCATGGCCTCTAACCATTTGTCGGAATCCGGGCCCACCATCGCTTCTCCATAGCTCGTAGGTTCACTGTTGTCCAACAACATGACCTCCAAGACAGGGTCACCATACCACTCAGGTGCAGTGCGTACCCTTGTCGACCTACGAGGTTCGGTAGTAACTTGATCAGAAGCTTCTTGATCATCATCATTGGCTTCCTCTTCAACCTCTGCAGGCTCCACAAAAACATCTTTCTGTGCTGCGCTACTCTCTGGTTGAAGCAGAGGTTCAATAACCTCATCAAGTTCTACCTTCCTCCCACTCAATTCTTTCGAGAGAAACTCTTTCTCGAGAAAGGACCCGTTCTTAGCGACAAACACTTTGCCCTCGGATCTGAGATAGAAGGTGTACCCAACTGTCTCTTTTGGGTATCCTATGAAGACACATTTGTCCGCTTTGGGTTCGAGCTTTTCTGGCTGAAGCCTTTTGACATAAGCATCGCAACCCCAAACCTTGAGAAAAGACAACTTAGGTTTCTTACAAAACCATAGTTCATACGGTGTTGTCTCAACGGACTTAGATGGAGCCCTATTTAAAGTGAATGCAGCTGTCTCTAACGCATATCCCCAGAACGATAGTGGCAAATCGGCAAGAGACATCATAGAACGTACCATATCTAATAGGGTTCGATTACGACATTCGGACACACCATTACGCTGTGGTGTTCCAGGTGGCGTCAACTGCGAAACAATTCCACATTTTCTTAAGTGATTGCCAAACTCATAACTCAGATATTCTCCCCCTCGATCAGATCGTAGGAACTTGATCTTCTAGTTACGATGATTCTCAACTTCACTCTGAAATTGCTTGAACTTTTCAAAAGTTTCAGACTTATGCTTCATTAAGTAAATATACCCATATCTACTTAAGTCGTCAGTGAAGGTGAGAAAATAACGATATCCACCGCGCGCCGTGACACTCATCGGACCACACACATCAGTATGTATGATTTCCAATAAGTTACTTGCCCGTTCCATTGTCCCTGATAACGGGGTCCTTGTCATCTTGCCCATGAGGCACGGCTCGCATGTGTCAAGTGATTCAAAATCAAGAGACTCCAAAAGTCCATCAGCATGGAGCTTCCTCATGCGTTTCACGCCGATATGACCCAGACGGCAGTGCCACAAGAAAGTGGTATTATTGTTATCAACTCTACATCTTTTGGCATCAATGTTATGAACATGTGTATCATCACTATCGAGATTCAATAAGAATAAACCCCCTACTTCGGGTGCATGACCATAAAAGATATTACCCATATAAATAGAACAACCTTTATTCTCTGATTTAAATGAGTAACCGTCTCGCAATAAACAAGATCCAGATATAATGTTCATGCTCAACGCAGGCACTAAATAACAATTATTCAGGTTCATAACTAATCCCGATGGTAATCGAAGAGCGAGCGTGCCGACGGCGATCACATCAACCTTGGAACCATTCCCCACGCGCATCGTCACTTCGTTCTTCGCCAGCCTCCGTTTATTTCGTAGTTCCTGTTTAGAGTTGCAAATGTGAGCAACCGAACCGGTATCAAATACCCAGGCACTACAACGAGAGTTGGTAAGGTACACATCAATAACATGTATATCACATATACCTTGCTTGTTGTTGTTGTTTGCCCCCTTCTTGTCTGCCAGATACTTGGGGCAGTTCCGCTTCCAGTGGCCGTTCCCCTTGCAATAGAAGCACTCAGTCTCTGGCTTGGGCCCAGCCTTGGGTTTCTTCACTGGATGAGCAACTGCCTTGCCACCCTTCTTAGAGTTACCCTTCTTGCCCTTGCCATTTTTCTTGAAACTGGTGGTTTTATTGACCATCAACACTTGATACTCCTTCTGGATGTCTGCCTCAGCGACTTTCAGCATTGAAAACAGCTCGGCGATGGACTTGTTCATCCCTTGCATGTTGTACTGCTGCACGAAGCTCTTGTAGCTAGGTGGGAGTGACTGGAGAATTCTGTCAATGATAGCCTCCTCCGGGAACACAAGTCCCAGATCAGCTATGCGGGTATAGTACCCAGACATCTTCAGCAAGTGCTCACTGACAGACGAATTCTCCTCCATCTTGCAAGCAAAGAATTTATCGGTGGTCTCATACCTCTCGATCTTAGCATTCTTTTCAAAGATGAACTTCAACTCCTGGAACATCTCATATGCTCCATGACGTTCAAAACGCCTTTGAAGTCCTCCTTCCAAGCTATACAGCATGGCACACTGCACGACTGAGTAGTCATCCGAGCGCGTCTGCCAGGCGTTCATAACGTCCACAGAGGCCGGAGCGGGGGGTTCACCTAGCGGTGCACTTAGGACATAAACCTTTTGGGCAGCTGTGAGGATGATCCTCAGATTGCGGAGCCAGTCCACAAAGTTGCTCCCATCATCTTTCAGTTTAGCTTTCTCTAGGAACGCATTAAAATTCAGGGGAGCTACTGCGCGAGCCATCTACAACAAAAGATTTGCAAAGACATTTTAGACTATTGTTCATGATAAGTGAGTTATTACCTAATCAAATTATTTATAACTCCCACTCAAATTGACATCCCTCTGGTCATTCGAGCGTGACATGATCCAGATCCACCAACCCAAGTCCGATCATCACGTGAGATGAGGTGGTGTCAATGGTGAACATCTACATGTTGATCATATCTACTATATGACTCATGCTCGACCTTTCGGTCTTCCGTGTTCCGAGGCCATGTCTGTACATGCTAGGCTCGTCAAGTCTAACCCGAGTGTTCTGCATGTGCAAATACTGGCTTGCACCCGTTGTATGCGAACGTAGAGTCTATCACACCCGATCATCACGTGGTGCTTCGAAACGACGAACCTTCGCAACGGCGCACACTCGGGGGGAACACAATTTTATCTTGAAATTTTAGTGAGGGATCATCTTATAATGCTACCGTCGTCCTAAGCAAAATAAGATGCATAAAAGGATTAACATCACATGCAAATCATAAGTGACATGATATGGCCATCAACTCGTGCTTTTGATCTCCATCTCCAAAGCACCGGCATGATCTCCATCGTCACCGGCGCCACACCATGATCCCCATCATCATGATCTCCATCATCGTGCTGCCATTGGGGTTGTCGCGCGCCCACCATGCTCTTACTACTATTGCTACCGTTTAGCGATAAAGTAAAGCATTACAAAGCGCTTAATGATTGACACGCAGGTCATACAAAAATTAAAGACAACCCTATGGCTCCTGCCGGTTGCCGTATACATCGACATGCAAGTCGATATTAACTATTACAACATGATCATCTCATACATCAAATATATCTCATCATGTCATTGGCCATATCATATCACATACATACCCTGCAAAAACAAGTTAGACGTCCTCTAATTTGTTGTTGCATGTTTTACGTGGCTGCTATGGGTATCTAGCAAGAACGCTTCTTACCTACGCAAAGCCACAACGGTGATATTTAAGTTGCTATTTAACCTTCTACAAGGACCGCCTTGTTCTATTCCGATTCAACTAAGATAGGAGAGACAGACACCCGCCAGCCATCTTATGCAACAAAAGTCACATGTCTGTCGATGGAACCGGTCTCATGTACGTGGACATGTAAAGTTGGTCCGGGCCGCTTCATCCCATAATACCGCTGAATCAAGAAAGACTAAGGAGGGAAGCAATCTAAACATCAACGTCCACAAACCCTTTTGTGTTCTACTCGTGAAAGCATCTACGCAAGATCCTAGCTCATGATGCCACTGTTGGAGAACGTTGCATGGGAAACAAAAAATTTTCCTACGTTCACCAAGATCAATCTAAGAGATGCATCTACGAGGGGAGAGTTGGATCCACATACCCTTGTAGATCGCTAAGCGGAAGCGTTCAAGAACGCGGTTGATGGAGTCGTACTCGCCGCGATTCAGATCGCCGAAGATCCTAGCACCGAAGCAACGGTGCCTCCGCGTTCTTCACACGTACGGCTCGGGGACGTCTCCTCCTTCTTGATCCAGCAAGGGGGGAGGAGAGGTTGATGGAGACACCGGCAGCACGACGGCGTGGTGGAGATGGTGGTGGAGGATTCCAGCAGGGCTTCGCCAAGCACCGCGGGAAAACGAAGATTGTTGTGGGAGAGGGAGGGCAGCACCGAGGCACGAACGTGTGTGGCTGCCCTCCCTCTGCCTCTCTTTATATAGGGGGAGTAGAGGGGAGGGGGCGCCCTAGGGTTTACCCCTAGGGGCGGCGGCCAAGTGGAGATGGGGGGGCGGCGGCCAGGGCTGCGGCCAGGGTTAGGGCTCCCCCCCCCCAGGCGCCTTGCCCCCCAAGTTAGGGGGTGCGGCAGCCCTAGGAGGGGCCAGCCCCCCTTGCGCATGAGGAGAGGGCCCAGGGGGGGGGCGCACAGCCCTATGAGGGCTGTTGTGTCACCCCTTTGTGGCCCATTAGGCCCGAAACTCCTTCCGGGACCCCGAAACCCCTTTCGGTCATCCGCCGTCTTCCCGATACTCCCCGGAACACTTCCGGACTCCGAAACCTTTCATCCCATATATCAATCTTCGTCCCCGGACCATTCCGGAGACCCTCGTCACGTCCGGGATCTCATCCGGGACTCCGAACAACCTTCGGTAACCATGCACTGTTCTCACTAACAACCCTAGCGTCACCGAACCTTAAGTGTGTAGACCCTGCGGGTTCGGAAACTATGCAGACATGACCGAGACACTCCCAGGCCAATAACCAATAGCGGGATCTGGATACCCATATTGGTTCCCACACGTTCCTCGATGATCTCATCGGATGAACCACGATGTCAAGGATTCAGGCAATCCCGTATACAGTTCCCTTTGTCTCGTCGGTATGTTACTTGCCCGAGATTCGATCGTCGGTATCTCTATACCTAGTTCAATCTCGTTACCGGCAAGTCTCTTTACTCGTTACCGTAATACATAATCCCGTGACTAACTACTTAGTCACTTTGAGCTCATTGAGATGATGTATTACCGAGTGGGCCCGGAGATACCTCTCCGTCACACGGAGTGACAAATCCCAGTCTCGATCCATGTCAACTCAACAGACACCTTCGGAGATACCTGTAGAGTACCTTTATAGTCACCCAGTTACGTTGCGACGTTTGGCACACACAAAGCACTCCTACGGTGTCAGTGAGTTACATGATCTCATGGTCATAGGAACTTATACTTGACATGCAGAAAACTATAGCGATAACTGATACGATCAAAAGCTATGTTTAACGTTTGGGTCTCGTCCATCACATCATTCTCCTAATGATGTGATCCCGTTATCAAATGACAACTCATGTCTATGATCTGGAAACCGCGGTCATCTTTGATCAACGAGCTAGTCCTGAAGAGGCTTACTAGGGACACAAAGTTTGTCTATTTATCCACACATGTATATGAGTTTCCAATCAATACAATTATAGCATGGATAATAAACGATTATCATGAACAAGGAAATATAATAATAACTCTTTTATTATTGCCTCTAGGGCATATTTCCAACAATGACCTCTCCAAATGCTCTTTCATAAATATAATCATCATAAATAGGAGGCATGCTTTCATCAAAATAAATTTGCTCATCCAAACTTGGGGGACTAAACATATCATCTTCATCAAACATAGCATCCCCAAGCTTGTGCCTTTGCATATCATTAGAATCATGGGTATTCAAAGAATTCACACTAACAACATTGCAATCATGCTCATCATGCACATATTTTATGCCAAGCATTCTATGTAATTGTTCTTCTAGTACTTGAGCACAATTTTCCTTCCCATCATTTTCACGAAAGATATTAAAAAGATGAAGCATATGAGGTAACCTTAATTCCATTTTTTTGTAGTTTTCTTTTATAAACTAAACTAGTGATAAAACAAGAAACTAAAAGATTTGATTGCAAGATCTAAAGTTATACCTTCAAGAACTCACCTCTCCGGCAACGGCGCCAGAGAAGAGCTTGATGTCTACTACGCAACCTTCTTCTTGTAGACGTTGTTGGGGCTCCAAGTGCAGAGGTTTGTAGGACAGTAGCAAATTTCCCTCAAGTGGATGACCTAAGGTTTATCAATCTGTGGGAGGCATAGGATGAAGATGGTCTCTCTCAAACAACCCTACAACCAAATAACAAAGAGTCTCTTGTGTCCCCAACACACCCAATACCATGGTAAATTGTATAGGTGCACTAGTTCGGCGAAGAGATGGTGACACAAATTCAATATGGATGGTAGATATAGGTTTTTGTAATAAGAAAATATAAAAACAGCAAGGTAGCAAGTGGTAAGAGTGAGCATAAACGGTGTTGCAATGATAGGAAACAAGGCCTAGGGTTCATACTTTCACTAGTGCAAGTTCTCTCAACAATAATAACAAAGCTAGATCATATACCAATCCCTCAACATGCAACAAAGAGTCACTCCAAAGTAACTAATAGCGGAGGACAAACGAAGAGATTATGGTAGGGTACGAAACCACCTCAAAGTTATTCTTTCGGATCGATCTATTCAAGAGTCCGTACTAAAATAGCACGAAGCTATTCTTTCCGTTCGATCTATCATTGAGTTCGTACTAGAATAACACCTTAAGATACAAATCAACCAAAACCCTAATGTCACCTAGATACTCCATTTTCACCTCAAGTATCCGTGGGCATGATTATATGATATGCATCACACAATCTCAGATTCATCTATTCAATCAACACAAAGTCCTTCAAAGAGTGCCCCAAAGTTTCTACCGGAGAGTCAAGACGAAAACGTGTGCCAACCCCTATGCATAGATTCCAAAGGTGATGGAACCTACAAGTTGATCACCAAAACATACATCAAGTAGATCACGTGATATCCCATTGTCACCACAGATAAGCACATGCAAGACATACATCAAGTGTTCTCAAATCCTTAAAGACTCAATCCGATAAGATAACTTCAAAGGGAAAACTCAATTCATCACAAGAGAGTAGAGGGGGAGAAACATCATAAGATCCAACTATAATAGTGTTGACACACGAACACGTCACGTGTACCCTCGACGCCGGGGGTGATGCACCGCAGCTCACGTCGAAGGAGACCCGGCCGACAGCGCGATACACAGGACAGTCGACGGGCGCTTTTGCAGACCCGAAACCCCGCACACGCCCGGGAGGGACCCCGTTAGGGCGCGCGGCGGCTATGGGCTGCCCTAGGTCGTTTCGCTCGCCCCTAGAGCCTCATGGATCGCTGGCCTCTAACGCGAAGAACGAACGAAGAACGAGAAAGAAAGATACAAGGGTAGGGGATAAAGATAGATGAACACAAAAGTGTAATAGATTGATTGGTTCGATTGGTGTTGTTCAATCAGCCATCACCCCCAACATATATAAGAGGCGGCTTGACTTCCCGTACAAGGAAAGGATTCATCTAGGCTTTCCTTATAAAAAAATTACATCAATTCACGTCCTAGAGTCCTAGTTCCATTCCAACTCGGAATTAGTCTGAATCTAGCCCAACTTCTATCTTACTCCTTGCGCGGGCCGCCGAGCTTGCATATGACCTCCGATCAAGACGGCCCAAATATCAAACTTGTGCGCCTTGACGAGACGAACAATTCTCATGTTGAACACTTTTCCATCCGAGGTCATCTGGATTACCTTTCGGGCACATCTTCAGTTTCACTCGGATCCGAGCTCATCCACTCGGATATTAGAGTTTTTCACTCGGATCGTCCGATTGGAATTTTTCACTCGGATGTTAGTCTTTCACTCGGATGACTATATTTTCACTTGGAAGACAATCTTTCACTCGGATGACTATATTTTCACTCGGAAGACAATATTTCACTCGGAAGGCAATATCTTACTTGAACGTCAAGTTTTCATTCCGACGGTAATCTTTTCACTCGGAATATTTTCACTCGGATGATAATTTCAGTCGGATGACTATATTTTTCACTCGGAAGCCAATCTTTTACTCGATCGGTAAGTTTTCACTGGGATGATAAGCTTTTCACTCTGACGGTGATCTTTTACTCGATCGGTAGGTTTTCACTCGGATGGTAAACTTTTCGCTCGGATTTCTCGACTAAAAACACAGCTTGATCTTGATTTGCCTCTCCAGGTTGCATATGACCACAGATTGAGGCAAATTTTATACAAAAATTGATCGACTCGACGAGATGAAACTTTTTCGTGTTGAAGATTTTTCGATTCAAGGCCGCCTTGATGGCCGAATTACTCGCGCAACCTATCAGACAAGTGTGTGGTACCTCGCGCCATATTTCTTTTTAGGTTCGATCTGCAATGTATTGCCTCTAACTCTTGCATACGAACTCGGATTGAGATGATTTATATATCAAAATAAATTGCCTCAACGAGACGAAGACAATTCCTTTAGAGTGCTCCTTCATCCGATGTCGTTTTGAAGACGTTATTGGCCAAAAACCACTCGGAACATTGAATTATGCCACTCGGAGTATAGTTCCGGTCCGTAAGATAATGTCGAATGAATATAACCGAAACATCAAAGTTGTTCCACTCGGCGACATGAATCTTTTCATGTTAAAAGCCCGTTCACACGAGACCATCTTCATTGCAATATGTATCTTGTCAAAATCAGGTGTCAATACATGCCCCCCTGTTTTCTGGCAGAGCTTGCGTGCCAGAAAATACCTTGCCTAGGGTAATGTTTAAGCACAATGTCAACACTCCATCGGCTGTGCATGCTGAGTACGGTCATATGCTCATGTTTGTTGTTTCTTCGGTAGAGCCTCTTGGATAATAGTTGTCTGAAAACAACAATTGGATATCGCAAAGGCTTCCACGTAAGTTTCTTATGTCAATCCGGACCTTGCATTTGTCCAGGCATTCCCTGAGAATATTAGAACCCTTCGACGAAGATGGTTGCCAAACGATTATGACCATGCACCTCAAAGGAATACTGTCAACTGTTCGGTGACTCAACTCATTATTGATCAATGTAAACCATCAAGCCCCCGCCGAACAATGTCTGTCTCCTGATTTGGATCCTATAAATAACTAACGACACGAGTCGGAGCTTTTTATGTAATAGACTCTTGATCAGTGGCCGACTCAATAATTAAGTCGGCCTTGCCAGTATTGGCAAACACTGAGCATCGGCTATAGGAGTAGGAGATTAACCATGGTCAACACCGTTAGCCAGATGTCGGCTTTGCCAACACAATGAATTATGAGGGCGATATGCAAATATCGGCCATGCGTTCTCATCTCAAAGGTGCTCGGGAGTCCGTCCACCAAAGTCTAAATAGCCGAAATAAGTCAGATGTTTCGGCTGAGGATAAATTTCATAGCGTTGATTTCGATGATATGATTGAAGAATGTGCATGACACGCCTCCTGGAGTTTCCTATATTGAGATGAAAATTGGCGTCCTCGCCTACGGGCTTTACACTTGTACTCCCTTATTTCTGCTGGCTTCGCGACAGGAGATGTGATACCGCACTTGTCTCGAGGATTTCCCTTAGGAACCCAGGCCATGTTCCTCTTCTCCAGCTCTTTGGGCCTAAGCCGTTTCAGCTTCTTCTGTTGCGAATATGGTAAGCCAAGAGGGCACCCCAGCTGGAATTTTGGTTTATGCACTGGCAAGTCCTTCCTGGCTTTGGGCATCTCCGGCTTGGCCTGTCCAAACTCGGTGATCGGATCCCTGAGATTTACTTGCTTCATTTTCTTGTCCTTAGCAACCAACATAGACTCGGCTGGCTTTTTGTCATTTGGAGTCGGATCTGAAATAGCACTATTGCGGCCATCCTTTTCTTTCTTCACTTTTTTAACACTTGTTGCAATAGAAGGTCGGACATCATTTCTATTTTGACTGCTCCTCTTGGGAACCCATGCCATGTTCTTCTTTCTCAACTCATGTGCATTAAGTTTTTCTAATTCCTTCTCTTGCCAATGCGCTAAGCCGAGTGGGCACCTCGGCTGTGATTCTGCTTCAACCAATGCCAACTCTTTTTTGGCCTTGTGCACTCTCAACTTCTTCCCTTCAGATTTGGCACTTGATTGACTTGCCTCGTTGCCTTTTGTAGTCAATGTCAACACTTTAACTAGCTCGTTCTTATTTGAGAACAAATCTAAAGTAGCACACTTACGACCATCTTTCTTTACCTGGTACACTTCTTGACCACCTCTTTCTTGTTCCTTGAGCTCCGGACCGATTCCTTGTGATTGAAATGGTCTTTGACGTGTGATTGTTCATTAAATGTTGATCTTTTTGGAGTTGCGTAATGTTGGCGAGATGATCTAAAATAAGATGGATAATGTGCCCTTGTATCATACCTGCCCCATGATGGATATGTATTTGCATGAGCATAGGGAGGCATCCACGACATTGGCATTGGCGGCCCAAAAGGAGGATATGAAGTCTGCTTGCTCAACGTCTTCCTTTGCCAATCCCAGTCTTCAGATTTATGCCTTGGGGTGACTTCCATGCTTTTGCTTCACTCGGCCGATAAGCAATCTTTGCCTCACTTATCTTTTGGTACTTTTATAATAACTGCGCGAAAGTGACTTTCGGCTTTTTGCTTTTGTGCTTACCATGGCCTTTGCTTTCTTTGGTTGTGCGTGCACCGGTCTTTGAATTCTCTTGTTGCCCCCCAGTGCTAGATGTTACCATTGTAGCTTTGATGGAATTTTCATCTTCAAGATTGTTCTTGATGCACTTTTTAACAATATCCTTGCTCGAAGACTTGACCCCATCATCATTGACGTGTACATGTCCACTTTTAGATAAATCCGCTAGAGATTGCCGAGTCAACATTTGATGGCCGTCAAAATGATCCGACTGTCCAAATGATCGTGCCTCAACAAACTCCAATCGTCCTATCTTGTCCGTTTGCTTGACTTGATGGATCATGTTGCAATCTTTGACATTTTGCTTGAACGAACATTGTGTTGGCTCTTGTCTTGACGGCTCGTCATCGTGATCAATTATAATAATAGGATTAGTTAGCGATGTACCGATGATGTGATCAACTATGCCTGCACTAGACGTACACTCCTGGTCGATTAACCGATATTGTGATACCGGCTTTGATACAAAACAACCGAGCGGTGTCAGTTTAACATCATCTGACTCGGCTATGCATTGATTTTCATCCTCCTTTCCCGATGCTCTTGAATCGGCTATCCTGGAGAACTTTGAACCTGGCTTTATATTCCTGCAACCAAAATAATTACAGAATATATGTCTCATCTGAGACCAAATGTTAGCCAGGCATGAAACAAATAAAGTTGCCCATATGAATATAAAGTTTAGTCGGCATGATGGGAACAACTTTGGTTGCGATTGTCACTATTAGCCTCTATGAATGATACCATGTGTTGATCAGCCAGATTAGTGACAAGATAATTTGAGACAAATATATTACTCATATCGATTGGTCTTTCAAAATTAATTAGAATCTTACTAACGGGTGTATCAACAATATGATTTTGACCGAATCAAAAATTGAGTAAACTCTCGGCTAGGTGTACCTTTGTGAAGATGTTGGAAGGGGAAGATGATTGCACCACTGGAACAATACCTTTCTCCACTTTTGAATAATCCTCCAACGCCTCTTCCTCTTTTTCTAGATCTCGTGCCTCATCACTTGGATTTCCCAAGTAGATTTGACTTGGATTTCCCGAGTAGATTTCACTCGAATTACCCAAATGGATTCCACTCGGCTGCTCTTCGTCAGCTAAATTTCGTACAGCTGCACGCTCTGGTTCTCGATCTTCATCACTAGCCAAACTTTGTTTGGCCATATAAATTTGCTCTTATGCTCATCAATTTCTTTGGCACGGAACTCATAGGGCAGCATGTAAGCTCCCTCACATCCAGAAAAATCAAGCACTGCCAATTTGTTGTGTTTACCATTCTTTTGCTCGGTGAAGCTTGCATCTTCTATTTTGGTACACGCATCAATAGCTGACTTGATGCACTCGGCTTTAGCCGGTGATGCAGTCGTCTGGAATGACGCACTCGGCTGGCATGATGTACTCGATTGGCACAATGCAATGCACTCGTCCTTAAACGTCTCGGTGGTCGATTCGGTTTCAATTGAATCCATCATTGCCTTCTCACTAAAGGAACCTTTCAACTCGGTTGTAGATGACTTAGTCATATTTGACTCGGTTTCAACCGAATCAACCATATTAGTCGAGTGAACCCCTTCTTGATGATTTTCTTGCAAAGCTTCTTTTTCATCTTGCTTCAAAAGTGCAGAAGAGCCAACACGGTTGCTACATGGAGGAAGGCACTTGACGTATTCTTGCAAATATTCCACTCCACGCTTCTTCTTGGGTGCTTCATAAGCATGTCGATATTCTGCTGGTAATTCCTCAAGAGTTGGTGTAGTAAATTCGTTGACGCTATTCCCTCTGAGCTTTGGCTTGATCTTGTCCACTTGGGCCACATATTTTCTTGAAACTCAGCCCTGGTTGGATTGGCTTGCCCCCCAATACTTTTATAATCTTTCGGCAATGAACTGATGTTGCCGAAATTTTGCAATTGTATAGGGGGTGTATAACATGCTGCAATGATAGGTGAAGACATGTGCACTGTTGTTGAATATTTTCTCATGCCAATTTGATCAATCGGCAACACTTCATCTTCTTGCAAAACCCTAGCTCTTATTGCCTCATAATCAGGAACCAATCCCTTTTTGTGCTGCTCAAGGCAAATAGCACTAATCTTCTTATTTTGGGCTAAACTTTTTAATGCGGCCTGAGCCACCTCATCTCCTGCAATATTAGGCACATTTGCTCCTATAGAATCTCCATCTACTTGGCCATAACCGCGAAGGCGAGCCGAGTCATGAATATTTTTAGTTTCATATGCCCCTGAACAATTAATCTTATGAGGTGTAGTATGTGATGACTGATGATAACCAGCTGATTAGCTAATGGAAGCATGGCTGATTTCCCCATCCATCGGCATGTTTCGGGATGAACACGCATATTGCGAGTCGGTTGCCGATGAATAAAACTGTGAGACACCCTCCTGTACATGAGGTGTCATATATTGATCACTCGAACAAATCGTGTTATTCATCGGCATATTGAAAGGTGTTGTCGATGCACGAAAGTTCAGATTCATAAGTTGCATGTCGCGGTTCTGTAAATTCCAAGTTTCTCCAATGGAATAACTAGTCCGCCTTTGCTTGTTAGGGCTAGCCAACATGACATGTCCATTGAAAGATCTAGCAACATCAACATAATGGCTATTTGCATCTACATAAGGAGATTGATGATACATGTTACCGTTGTAGATTGCAGCCGCTCGATGACGCTCTCCTCGTAGCAAGAACAAGCTGGAGAATGTTCAAAGCTTTGTCCTTGATACGTCTCCAATGTATCTATAACTTTTTATTGTTCCATCCTATTATTTATGAAGTCTTGGATGTTTAATGGGCTTTATCATACACTTTTATATCATTTTTGGGACTAACCTACTAACCCAAAGGCCCAGTCCAGATTGCTGTTTTTTGCCTGTTTCAGGGTTTTGCAGAAAAAGAATATCAAACGGAGTCCAAACGGAATGAAACCTTCGCGAGAGATATTTTTGGAGAAAATCATGTACAGGGAACTTGAGAACCACGTCAGGGGAGCATCGAGGCGCCCACGAGGGTGGGGGCGCTCCCCCTGCCTCGTGGGCCCCTCG
>LR738712.1:768905124-768936949 GCA_902687465.1 Secale cereale
CCCCCCCCGGCTGCCCTTCGGACGCACGGTAGTTTCCGGAACGCTGATTTTTTATATAATTTTTCTGGATTTTTCCTGGCAGTTCTCGTAACGTGAAAACCTGAAATACAAAAACAGCCGGAAACAGAAACTGGCACTAGGGTGCACTGGATTAGTAAGTTAGTCCAAATATGATCAAAAGTGTATGGAAGTGTATGAATATCATAGCAATATCACCCAAAAGTGGCATGGAGCAAGCAGAAATTATAGATACGTTTTGGACGTATCACCAGTGGGTCCCACTGGTCAGGTTTGACCTGGACCAGCCCTTGTTGACTGCTGACATCATAGTGACGTCATGCTGATGCAATAAGTGTTTTCTGGAATTTTAAATAAATCAGAAATGATTTATTTATTTCAGAAAATAGCCAAAACTTCTGAAAATCATAGAAAATAATCTATAGCTCAAATGAAAATAATTTATATATGAAAAATGACCAGAAAAATTCAAGGAATCTGTTTATGGCATTTTCATGCATGTTTGAACAAGTTAAACCTGCTGATCAGGTCAAATCAATTAAATGGCATTTAAATAATCACATATGGAGTTTGAATTTGAATCTTGGATTCAAACCAACTTCATTTAATATGGTTGCTAGTTGCATTAGCTCAATCAACAGCATATTGCCATGTCATGATCATGCATCATATTGTCGCATTGCATTGATTGTGTTTCTTTCTCTGTTGCCGGTGTTTGTCCCCTCTCAGTAGACGTTGTTCCGACGATGTGATCGATGACACCGATGAAGACCCAATGTTATCTTCAGAAGTGCCAGGCAAGCAAAACCCCATTGAGCATTCTGATACAATCCCAGTCTCTCGCTCTTGCTCTCTTTTACTGCATTAGGACAACAACGCTTCAACTGTTACCTGCTGCGGTAGTTGAACCCCTTTCCACTGCATGACCTGTCATTGCCACAGTAAATAGTTGAAACCCACTAGTATGAGTAGGAGTTGTTTGAGCCATGTTGTGCCTACTCATTCATGCTTTCTGGTTATGCCTGCTATTGCTTAGAGTTGTGTCAGGTCTGATTCATCGGGGATGAATTGGAATGGTGATGAACATGTCCTAATGTGTGTGAGCTAAGTGTGTGAACACGATTTGGTAAAGGTAGCGATGAGAGGCCATGTAGGAGTACATGGTGGGTTGTCTCATTGCAGCCGTCCTCAAGAACTGAGTTCTGTGTTTGTTGATCCATGACCAGTTACTACCATGCATTGGGCCCGAAACCAATGGACCCTCTCGACTTATTAACTGCCCTTGTCCTCTGTCCAGGAGTTGCCACTAGTTTCTGGTGTTTGTAGTTTACTGGAGGTCGTGCGCAGTGCTGACCCTCGGGGTGGGATGTGACGCGGCAGGTACGTGGCACGGTGTACCGATCGCCCGTTTGGTGATGCGGGAACCCTATACACATCGTTTGGGGCCGTGAGCGACACCCCGGCCGGATCTCCCCACGGATGGAACCCAAATAGGCGATAAACCTGGACTAGAGACTTGTGTGGTTAGTCAGGTCGTGGCCGACACCCTCGCTGGGTCTCCGCTTGAAGGTTGCCGAGTACATGTCGTGTAAACGGCGGTAAGTGGTGAGAGCGTGTGTGAAGAAGTACACCCCTGCAGGGTTATATATGATCTATTCGAATAGCCGTGTCCGCGGTAATGGACTTCTGGGTTACTGATGGCTTCTCGCCCCTCGTTGGTTACCCCAAGTGGAAGGTGTGAGATGCAGTGTAGCGGAAGTTTTCCCTTGGCAATACCAAGGATCGATTTCCCTGAGACTCCCAGTTTCAACAAGAAGGTGTCAACTGCTAACGGCGCCAGATATTAGCAATCAACGCGGACCTGCACACAGATACAAATAACTTTGCTCCCAACGAGTACAGAGAGGTTGTCAATCCCTCCGGCCTTGTAGTTTACAAAGGATCAAACACAAGTGATAGTAGTGATAGATATTGCTGCAATAGTAAGTAAAAGCGGAAAGTAAATAGCGGATGTGATCAATGATGGTAATATGGACCGGAGTCCCATGACGTTCACTAGTGATGTCTCTCTCCCAAAAGACGATAAAACAGCTATGTGAGGTAAACGAATTACAGCTGGGCAATTGACAGGACCATGTGCGCAAACCAATGCTGACTAAGTTGCAAGAAAGGTAGAGGTTCAAAGCATGGGCGGTACGCCGAGGTAAGTAGACCGAAGTCCATCTGCATCTACTACTAATCATCCACCTTGAGATATCTATCCAGAACATCTCGTTGGTATTAAGTTGCGAGTCCCACCCATAGTGTAAACTCAAAGCAACAGGCAACTGCATTAAAAGAACTTTGCGTAAAGTAAACAATCCTTGCACCCGCGGGCACAAGCACCGTTGTTTTCTCCCTTGTGGCAACAGCACATCCCCTAGACTCATGTTTCTGTCACTCAAGCTAGTCATCGAGGGGCATGAACCCACAATCAAGCATAACGTTCCCTCTTGGAGTCACTACCTACTACTTGGCCAAAGCAATAAATAACAACGGAGAACATGCAAGAATTACTTACGAACATAAATATAAAAGAGGTGAATCAAATATATTACTCAAACACAATCTGAACATAATCTCATAATCCATCGGATCCCAGTAAACTCATCATAGCAACAGCATAAGGATTACATATGTGCCTCGATCATGTAGGGCAGCTCACGAGGACTAATTAGTGAAGCACAAGAACGGGAGGAGAACATCACATAGCTACTGGTCATGGACCCATGGTCCAAGGGAGACTACTCACAACTCATCCGGGAGGCGTCCATGGTGGTAGAGAAGCTCCCGGTGGTGATCCTCCCCTCCGGCAGGGTGCCGGGAAGAGTTCTCCTGGTGCTCCCGATCTTGGAAGCGGCGGCGGCGGCGGAACAGAGATGAGATCGCGAAAAAGAGTTCCTGTCTCGAGGGTTTCGGGAGACGGTATAAATATATGCCAAAGGGGGGCATCAGACGAGGCTCGGGGGGCCCAGGCGCCCCCCCGGCGCGGCCCAGGGGGGGACGCGCCACCAGGGCGCCTGGGGCCCTGGTGGTCCCCCTCCGGGTGTGCTTCGGGTGCCTGGTAGCTTCTGGAATGCTGATTTTTTATATAATTTTTCCGGTATTTTTCAGGCAGTTCTCGTAATGGGAAAACCTGAAATACAAAAACAGCCGAAAACAGAAACTGGCACTGGGGTGCACTGAGTTAACAGGTTAGTCCAAATATGATCAAAAGTGTATGGAAGTGTATAAATATCATAGCAATATCACCCAAAAGAGGCATGGAGCAAGCAGAAATTATAGATACGTTTTGGACGTATCAACATCCCCAAGCTTAATTCCTGCTCGTCCTCGAGTAGGTAAATGATAACAAGAATAATTTCTGTGGTGACATGCTATTAACCATATAGGACTTTTTCATAGTCACATGACAAAAGCTTACTGAGACAATGAATCTATAGTAATTAAGTTGCCTCATGAGAAAATCACAAAGAACTGAAAGTTTTACAATATGATACTGAAACATCAAATAGATTTGCAATGAGCATGGTGTGCAAATATGATAAAGTTATATCTAGCTTGCCCCCTTTAGTGAAGCAAAACATAAATGCAGGGGCACCTCCAAGGTTTAAGTGATGACTAGATACAATGATTTCAAAATAAACGATATCACAATCATGCAAAAGACAATGCTACTTTGGGACAATGCGCATTACACTCAGAATGACAATCATGCTCTCAGTAGTTGGTGCTTTAAAAGAAGGTGGAGACTCTCGAACCGTGGCTTTTGTTGGCAAGGTTGAAAACCCGTAGTCGTAAACAAAGACAAAACATGTACCAGAGCTCTTGGTTTTAAAACAGAGGTAATAATTATTTTAGATCATGCATGTTTCGTCAACGAATGCTAGCAGACAACTCAATCACTTCTTGAGATGGACAAGTTTCGAGGAACGGCTCCCGAATGAGGACGATCACATCCTCTTAATCTCCTTTGTTTATCACTGCCAAAGTTTTCTGATTTCTCATGAACAAAGCGTGAAGGAGGGTTTGTTTGTTATATTATCTTTTTGAGCCGAGCGCACTCAATGCCAGTTCCTTCTCGTATTATGGGTTTGCACATTATACATGCAATCCCGGGGTGAAGCTTGTCCAACTTAAAAAGATCATGAATTAACTACTACTTCCTCATGAACTTACAACAGAGGCACAAAGTAGGAATGCATTTTTCTTTGAATAATTTCGAGATGGTACATGCAAGTCTCCGTTAGGAATGGCAGGTAAATACCATGTAGGAAGGTATGGTGGACTCATATGACATAACTGGAATAAAGGAATGTGGATGCACAAGCAGTCAGTCCGCTTAGTACAGGTGGAGGTTAGCAAAAGACTGGGAGCGACCAACTAAGAGAGTAATGACGGTCATAATCATGCAGAGCGACAAAGCAACATTGAATCAGGCATGGAAGTTATATCGCTACTCAGAAACAAAAGATCATCAAGGCTTGACAGACTTTCTTTACAGTCTTAAATATGCGTGAGCATACGCCAAGTCAATCAAAATAAATTCTTTGAAGGAAGATATTACTAAACCATACCACATCATAGGCAAACAAATCATGTTGGTACTCCAATAACACATTGGGAACCCCCTGGCTATTTGAGACTAACCATAAGAAAACATGAACTACTAAGCGCCATTATGCACGTAGCATCTTTATCATAGACATATCAACCAATGCAACGGAAGCAAACTCTCTTAATAAGATAATCATGATAAATAAAGAGAGTTCAAGCAACCAACAAAACGAAAGCTCTTTAGAAAGATAAGCATGAATACTAAGAGCTGAACATGACAGTAGCTATTGAAAGACAAAGAACACACACAGCAGAGATAGACATGAAAATTCTATGTTATGTTCTAGGTAGAAGTGGAGCGTGTTTCTCTCCCACATAAAGAAAGCTGAGTTCCGACTTGTTATGAAAAGCTAAGGAAAACTAAAAAGGAAAACTAAAAGCAAGACGCTCCAAGCATAGCACATAACACATGAAGTGATTAAAATATAGTGGAACGAAAGACGAACTGATAATATTGATGGAGAAGGGGATGCACGGGGGCATACCCAAGCTTAGACGCTTGAGTCTCCTTGAATATTTCTTGGGGGTGCACGGGGGCATCCCCAAGCTTGAGCGTTTGACACTCCTGAATCTTTTTATCATCTTCCCTCGCACACTTGAAAACTCCCTTCATACATAACTCATCATAATCTGATTAGCGAGGTTAGTACGCATAATAAAATAATTGTTCCTTGCTGGAAATAAAGATATTCTTGAAGGTCTACTGTTTCTCAAGATTGCCAAAAGGTTTTTGCAAAGAAAAAGCAAGCTCTAGGTTTGCAAAATGAAGGAAAGGCAAAATAGGACAGAATCTGTGAAAAACAGAACAGCATGTAGTAAATGATTTTTTCGGAGCACTTCTGCAACTCTAATCAAAAAACTCAAAACAGACGCACGAAAGACAATTGCATTGAGCACGCTGTCGAAACAATTCAGACCAAAAAGATGATCTGGTGATTTTATACGAATTTTTCTATCCAAGGACAGAATCTGTTTCCTGGACAGCACGTCACAACTTTTGAACTTTCTTGCAATCAGAGGCTATACTTGGCACAAAATTGAAAAGCAAAGATACAATGATGATGCTACTGTAGTAACAACATCAAGACACAACAAAAACAAAATAAAATTTATTCATGTGGGCTGCCTTCCAAAAGCGCTTTCTTTTATGCCTTTAAGTTAGGCATAATGCATAGAGGAATCAATAACCATCATAATGATCGGAGTTATAAATTGCTTCAAATGTTTCCTCAACAAGTTCACTCTTGTTCCTTCTAGGAAAGGGGTACACACCTTTTGCCTTCCCGCGTAAGCGGATTTGTCCCTTACCTATATCGATGAAGCCTTTTACTGCTCGGAGGAAGTCCCTTCCAAGCACTATATTTCCTTGGTTTGGCTCCATGATGAAGAAATCAATCATTGCAATCCCTTTAAGGAATTTTAACTGGCACGTCTTTTATTCTTCCCTGGATTTCAGAAATATCTCCATTAGTGTGTTCATGATAAGATGGTAATCTATCCATGTTAAGTTTTAAAGAATCATGAACAATTCTTGGCATAGTAGAAACCATAGATCCAATATCACAATAAGCAAGGAAGTCTTGATTAGAGATGCTAATCCTAACAAAAGGCTCCCAATCATTGTCTATTTCCAAAATGTCTTTCTTATTGGGTTTGGGTTTCTCTACCTTCATCAAGTCTAGAGCATCCATTCTCTTTTCAATAGTAGCAAGTCTATCTATGACAGTATCAAAGTTATGATCATAAACAAAGTAACTAGATAGACCATGTATAATTTCAAGAGCTCTAGCTTCATCACACTCTAGGAAATCTCCCTCAGCTATAATATCAAGAGAGTGTTTACACCATTTAAAAAGACCATGGTAAAAAATTCTAAGCACAATTTTCATAGGTATCCAAGGCATAATTCTTCTATGTGCATCAGAAATTCTGTCCCATGCCTTCTTCATATTTTCTCCATCCTTTTGATGGAAATCTAGGACTTCAGATTCCCTCAAAGCACCAAATCCTAACATGCTTGACTAAACAGAAAGGACTACTAGCAGAAAAGCAAATAATTTTTTTTGTAATTTTTGATAGAAGACACTAAAGCAAAAACTGAAAGGTAAACTAACAAGACTAAAAGCAAATGTAAAAGATAGCGTGCAACTCCCCTATCCTGAAGAGTGGAGTCCCCGGCAACGGCGCCAGAAAACTTTGCTTGATGGCTTCTCGCCCCTCGTTGGTTACCCCAAGTGGAAGGTGTGAGATGCAGTGTAGCGGAAGTTTTCCCCTGGCAATACCAAGGATCGATTTCCCTGAGACTCCCAGTTTCAACAAGAAGGTGTCAACTGCTAACGGCGCCAGATATTAGCAATCAACGCGGACCTGCACACAGATACAAATAACTTTGCTCCCAACGAGTACAGAGAGGTTGTCAATCCCTCCGGCCTTGTAGTTTACAAAGGATCAAACACAAGTGATAGTAGTGATAGATATTGCTGCAATAGTAAGTAAAAGTGGAAAGTAAATAGCGGATGTGATCAATGATGGTAATATGGGCCGGAGTCCCATGACGTTCACTAGTGATGTCTCTCTCCCAAAAGACGATAAAACAGCTATGTGAGGTAAACGAATTACAGCTGGGCAATTGACAGGACCATGTGCGCAAACCAATGCTGACTAAGTTGCAAGAAAGGTAGAGGTTCAAAGCATGGGCGGTACGCCGAGGTAAGTAGACCGAAATCCATCTGCATCTACTACTAATCATCCACCTTGAGATATCTATCCAGAACATCTCGCTGGTATTAAGTTGCGAGTCCCACCCATAGTGTAAACTCAAAGCAACAGACAACTGCATTAAAAGAACTTTGCGTAAAGTAAAAAATCCTTGCACCCGCGGGCACAAGCACCGTTGTTTTCCCCCTTGTGGCAACAGCACATCCCCTAGACTCATGTTTCTGTCACTCAAGCTAGTCATCGAGGGGCATGAATCCACAATCAAGCATAACGTTCCCTCTTGGAGTCACTACCTACTACTTGGCCAAAGCAATAAATAACAACGGAGAACATGCAAGAATTACTTACGAACATAAATATAAAAGAGGTGAATCAAATATATTACTCAAACACAATCTGAACATAATCTCATAATCCATCGGATCCCAGCAAACTCATCATAGCAACAGCATAAGGATTACATATGTGCCTCGATCATGTAGGGCAGCTCACGAGGACTAATTAGTGAAGCACAAGAACGGGAGGAGAACATCACATAGCTACTGGTCATGGACCCATGGTCCAAGGGAGACTACTCACAACTCATACAGGAGGCGTCCATGGTGGTGGAGAAGCTCCCGGTGGTGATCCTCCCCTCCGGCAGGGTGCCGGGAAGAGTTCTCCTGGTGCTCCCGATCTTGGAAGCGGCGGCGGCGGCGAAACAGAGATGAGATCACGAAAAAGAGTTCATGTCTCGAGGGTTTCGGGAGACGGTATAAATATATGCCAAAGAGGGGAATCAGACGAGGCTCGGGGGGCCCAGGCGCCCCCCCCGACGCGGCCCAGGGGGGCGCGCCACCAGGGCGCCTGGGGCCCTGGTGGTCCCCCTCCGGCTGTGCTTCGGGTGCCTGGTAGCTTCTGGAACGCTGATTTTTTATATAATTTTTCCGGTATTTTTCTGGCAGTTCTCGTAATGGGAAAACCTGAAATACAAAAACAGCCGAAAACAGAAACTGGCACTGGGGTGCACTGAGTTAATAGGTTAGTCCAAATATGATCAAAAGTGTATGGAAGTGTATAAATATCATAGCAATATCACCCAAAAGAGGCATGGAGCAAGCAGAAATTATAGATACATTTTGGACGTATCAGTTACCTGTACAGTTCATAGACAAGTGAAAGTGGATACTCTAAAACGCGCAAGATAAGCGTGAGTGCTATGGATGGCCTTCTCGTAGGGAGACGGGAGCGGATCCATAGTGGTGTATTGATTGGTGAATATGTGGACTCGTGTGCACCACCTCAAAAGAGTTACTTGCAGTCGTAGTTTAGGATAGCCACCGAGTCAAGCTGGCTTGCTGCAGTTCAACTCCACCACCCCTTTGTTGATACTGATGCATATGTAGCTAGTTCTGATGTAAGTCTTGCTGAGTACCTTTGTACTCACGTTTGCTTAATATATGTTTTTGCAGAGAGACTTCAGTCTCACTAGTGGTTCCGCGTGGACTTCGACGTTTAGCTTGTTACCTCAGCTACGATCTTGTACCCTTGGGAGGGTCTTGTAGATAGTCAGGCTTCTCAACCTTTTTCATTTGTAGATGTCTGTACTCAGACATGTTATGCTTCCGTTGCCTGTATGCTCTGTATGTTGGGTCATGTGACCTTTGTTTGTAATAAATGCTTTGATGGCTCTTCTGGGCCTTTATCTATATGAGTTGTTGAGTTATGTTGTGATGCCATGTTGTACAGCACATACTTGCATGTTATGCGTACGTGTAATGTGTATTGCTATGTGTGGGATCCGACACCTAGTTGTTTACCTTTGGTAGCCTATCTTACATGGAAATGTCTCCTAGTGCTTCCACTGAGCCTTGGTAGCTTGCTACTGCTCCAGAACACTTAGGCTGGTCGGCATGTGTCCTTCTTCGTTCCTGTGTCTGTCCCTTAGGGGAAATGTCACGCGTTGTTCCTTTAAGTCCTTGTAGCTTGCTACGACTTGGGTTCATACGTTGATGACCGACACGTTCGTTGCTGGGTCATGTATGCCTGTCTCTGTAATTTAGTGCCACTTTTGGTTTATAACTAGTCATGTCGGCCCGGGTTCTCTGTCATATGGATGCTAGCGACACTATCATATACATGTGCCAAAATGCGCAAACGGTCCCGGGCCAGGTAAGGTGGCACCCATGGGGATACCGTGCGTGAGGCCGCAAAGTGATATGATGTGTTACAGGCTAGACCTGTGTGACTTAGGATCGGGGTCCTGACAGCTTTGGTATCAGAGCCTGACTGCCTGTAGGATTAGTAAGCCAAACTGGTCGAAGTCGTGTCTAGAAACTCTTTAGTCATATAAGGGAATTGATTGTGGAAGGGAACGTAAGGCTCTTTTTACTCCTTTACCCTATGACCTTCTGATCTGAGTCACCTTCTTCTTCTACGGGGATTAAGAACTAGGATTCTCATTCTAATTATCAGGATTACGTTATTGTGGATTCAACCCTCAGTTCAGTTTCTACTACTTCCGTTTGTTCAACTGTTGGTCTCAGAGCCTTGACTCTATGATGTTAAGTGGATATGCTACCCTTTTTGCTTGTATCTCAAAAGTATTTTCGAGCATTTATAGCCATTATGCTGTCCGAGTCATCCCAGGTCTCTAAACAATCTGATGCATTTGCAAATCATTCCTACCTGTTCTTAATGTCCTTTTAGGCCAAATTAATCACACTAGTCGGTGTGTGGAGGTGCTTTGTTACCTCGACACATATGTTGGAGTTATTATTATGACCCTAGTTGTCTTTGAGAATCACCCAGTAATGCAGCAATGCTTTATATTCCCAGTGTGATGATTCTGGCCATTATTCCCGGAAGCATCCCGTGATGCCATTTAGTTAGTAGGCATTCTAATTCTGGGTTCTTGAACCCAAGATTCATTCTACCTACTTCATGTTGGTAGTGTTTGCTCGTTCTTTTAGGATATTAGTAACTTTGTGATAGTCTTCGAGGTCCGTGGTATATCATTCTTCCAAATACCATGAACCATCCTTGGCAGAAGTTCTCCCGAACCAAAAGATCACAACCAGAGTGCTCTTGAGTAGTACTCCATTCATACTGTGACTCTGCCAATTCTACCCTTCTGCATGGGTTATCCGGAAGAAATATGTTGAACTCGTTCGACATGCTAATCTATGCATCTACAACTCAGAAAGATATATGTTGAACTCCGGAATTCCCGACTGAAAACACAGCCTGATCTTGATTTGCCTCTCCAGGTTGCATACGACCTCGTATTGAGACAAAAAAATTATGAAAATCGATCGGCTCGACGAGACGAAACTTTTTCGTGTTGAAGTTTTTCGATTCAAGGCCGTCTTGCTGGCCGAATTACTCATGGAGCCTATCAGACAAGTTTCTCGCACATCGCGCCATATTTCTGTTTAGGTTCAGTCTGCAATGTATTGCCTCTAACTCTTGCGTATGAACTCGGATTGAGATGATTTATATATCAAAATCGATTGCCTCGACGAGACGAATACAATTCTTTTAGAGTTCTCCTTCATCCGAGGTCGTCTTGAAGACATGATTGGCCAAAACCACTCAGAACATTGAATTATGCCACTCGGAGTATAGTTCCAGTCCGTAAGATAAGGTCGGATGAATATAACTGAAACATCAAAGTTGTTCCACTCGGCGACATGAATCTTTTCATGCTGAAAGCCCATTCACTCGAGACCATCCTCATTGCAATATGTATCTTGCCAAGATCAGGTGTCAACAAATAGCAAAGCTCGACATACATCAAGATCGTGCCATCTCAAGAACACGAGAGAGAGAGAGAGAGAGAGAGAGAGAGAGAGAGAGAGAGAGAGAGATCAAACACATAGCTACTGGTACATATCCTCAGCTCCGAGGGTGGATTACTCCCTCCTCGTCATGGAGAGAGCCGAGATGATGAAGATGGCCAACGGAGAGGGATTCCCCCTCCGGCAGGGTGCCGGAATGGGTCTAGATTGGCTTTCGGAGGCAACATAGGCTTTCGGCGGCGGAACTCCCGATCTAGGTTATTTTCCGGAGGTTTCTGTATTTATAGGAATTTTTGGCGTAGGGCACAAGTCAGGGGGGTCTCCGGGCTGTCCACGAGATAGGGGGTGTGCCCAGGGGGGTGGGCGCGTCCCCACCCTCGTGGGCAGCCCGGGACTCTTCTGGCCCAACCCTTTTACTCCGGGGGCTTCTTTTGGTCCAGAAAAAATCATCAAAAATTGGCTCGTCAATTGAACTCCGTTTGTTATTCCTTTTCTGTTAAACTCAAAAACAAGGAAAAAAACAGAAACTGGCACTGGGCTCTAGGTTAATAGGTTAGTCCCAAAAATCATATAAATGTGTATATAAAAGCCCATAAATCATCCTAGAAGGATAATATAATAGCATGGAACAATCAAAAATTATAGATACGTTGGAGACGTATCAAGCGTCCCCAAGCTTAATTCCTGCTCGTCCTCGAGTAGGTAAATGATAAAAACAGAATTTTTGATGTGGAATGCTACCCAACATAATTCTCAATGTAATTTTGTTTGTTGTGGCATGAATGTTCAGATCCGAAAGATTCAAGATAAAAGTCTATATTGACATAAGAATAGTAATACTTCAAGCATACTAACAAAGATATCATGTCTTCTCAAAATAACATGGTCAAAGAAAGTTCATCCCTACAAAATCATATAGTTAGGCTATGCTCCATCTTCGTCACGCAAAATATTCCAATCATGCGCAACCCTGGTTTCAGCCAAGCACTTGCTTCATACTTCAAAAATTTCAAACTCTTTCAACTTTCACGCAATATATGAGCATGAGCCATGGACATAGCACTATGTGGAATAGAGTGGTGGTTGTGGAGAAGACAAAAGGAGGAAGATGGTCTCACATCAACTAGGCGTATCAATGGGCTATGGAGATGCCCATCAATAGATATCAATGTGAGTGAGTAGGGATTGCCATGTAATGGATGCACTAGAGCTAAAAATGTATGAAAGCTCAACAAAAGAAACTAAGTGGGTATGCATCCAATGTGATAGCCTGGCTTATTAGGGATGATAGACTACTCCTATCAATAAGGAATTCCTTCTTTTCCGAGAGCCCATTCAGATGGAACTCCAAAGTTAAGCGTGCTTAGCTTGGAGTAGTTTGAGGATGGGTGACCGACCGGGAAGTTGCTCCCGGGTGCGCACGAGTGAGGACAAAGTGCGCAGAAAAGACTAGTATTGATATGTGAGGCCAGCCTAGATCCCGCCAGGAGTAACGACCACCGGCGGGTGTGTCCGGGGCGTTACAAGTTGGTATCAGAGCCGACCCTCATGGTTACACGGATGTTTGCAGACAGTTTGCAGTCATGTTGTGCATGACGTTTGTGACCCGTCGTGGCACACGGCATGGCACATGTGCTGTCCTGGAAGCACAGACAGTTGTGCCAAGAGGGAACGTTCCTGTGGCTCGACGAGGATGTCGATTCCTCTTAGTGGGGGTGTATGTGATAGCCTGGCTTATTAGGGATGATAGACTACTCATATCAATAAGGAATTCCTTCTTTTCCGGAAGCCCGGTGTGTCTGAGGCGTTACATCCAACTTGCTTGCTCACGAAGATGTAGGGCATTTGTAGAAGCCCATCGTTGGAATATACAAGCCAAGTTCTATAATGAAAATTCCCACTAGTATATGAAAGTGACTAAATAAGAGACTCTCTATCATGAAGAACATACGACGCGTTTGGTTCAACACAGGTAACGGTTTCAGATTTGTAATCAGAATGCGTTGTATTATGCTGTGGTTTGGATGATTACGTGATGTGTTGTTGGGGAACGTAGTATTTTAAAATTTTCCTACGATCACGCAAGATCTATCTACCAGATGCATAGCAACGAGAGGGAAGAGTGTGTCTACGTACCCTCATAGACCGGAAGCGGAAGCGTCAAGTGACGCGGTTGATGTAGTCGAACTTCTTCGCGATTCAACCGATCAAGCACCGAACGTACGGCACCTCCGCGTTCAGCACACGTTCAGCTTGATGACGTCCCACGAGCTCCTGATCCAGTTGAGCTTCACGGGAGAGTTTCATCAGCACGACGGCGTGGTGACGGATATGATGTATCTACCGGCGCAGGGCTTCGCCTAAGCACTGCGACGGTATGACCGAGGTGTGTTTCTGTGGAGGGGGGCACCGCACATGGCTGGAACAATTCAACTTGTGTGTCCTAGGGTGCCCCCTGCCCCCGTATATAAAGGAGCAAGGGAGAGGCCGGCCCTAGAGGGGGCGCGCCAAGTGTGGGGAGTCCTACTAGGACTCCCAAGTCCTAGTAGGATTCCCCTTTCCTTTCCGGAGTAGGAGAGAAGGAAAGAGGTGGAGAGGGGGAAGGAAAAGGGGGCTGCACCCCTTGTCCAATTCGGACCAGAGGGGGGGCACGCGCCTCCTTCCTTTTGGCCTTTCTCCTCTATTCCCGTATGGCCCAATAAGGCCCATATACTCCGAAAAATACCCGAATCACTCGAAACCTTTCCGATGTCCGAATATAGTCGTCCAATATATCAATCTTTACGTCTCGACCATTTCGAGAATCCTCGTCATGTCCCCGGTCTCATCCGGGACTCCGAACTCCTTCGGTACATCAAAACTCATAAACTCATAATACCGATCGTCATCAAACGTTAAGCGTGCGGACCCTACGGGTTCGAGAACTATGTAGACATGACCGAGACTCATCTCCGGTCAATAACCAATAGCGAAACCTGGATGCTCATATTGGCTCCTACATATTCTACGAAGATCTTTATCGGTCAAACCGCATAACAACATACGTTGTTCCTTTTGTCATCGGTATGTTACTTGCCCGAGATTCGATCGTCGGTATCTCCATACCTAGTTCAATCTCGTTACCGGTAAGTCTCTTTACTCGTTCCGTAACACATCATCTCGTGACTAACTCATTAGTCTTTTGCTTGCAAGGCTTATTGTGATGTGTGTTACCGAGAGGGCCCAGAGATACCTCTCCGACACTTCGGAGTGACAAATCCTAATCTTGATCTATGCCAACACCACGAATACTTTCGGAGACACCTGTAGAGCATCTTTATGATCACCCAGTTACGTTGTGACGTTTGATAGCACACAAGGTGTTCCTACGGTATTCGGGAGTTGCATAATCTCATAGTCATAGGAACATGTATAAGTCATGAAGAAAGCAATAGCAGTAAAACTAAACGATCAAAGTGCTATGCTAACGGATGGGTCTAGTCCATCACATCATTCTCCTAATGATGTGATCCCGTTGATCAAATGACAACTCATGTCTATGGTTAGGAAACATAACCATCTTTGATCAATGAGCTAGTCTAGTAGAGGCATACTAGGGACACTCTGTTTTGTCTATGTATTCACACATGTACTAGGTTTCCGGTTAATACAATTCTAGCATGAATAATAAACATTTATCATGATATAAGGAAATATAAATAACAACTTTATTATTGCCTCTAGGGCATATTTCCTTCAGTCTCCCACTTGCACTAGAGTCAATAATCTAGCTCACATCGCCATGTGATTTAATACCGATAGTTCACATCGTTATGTGAATAACACCCATAGTTCACATCGCCATGTGACCAACACCCAAAGGGTTTACTAGAGTCAATAATAGTTCACATCGCTATGTGATTAATACCCAAGAGTAATAAGGTGTGATCATGTTTTGCTTGTGAGAGAAGTTTAGTCAACGGGTCTGTCACATTCAGATCCGTATGTATTTCGCAAATTTCTATGTCTACAATGCTCTGCATAGAGCTACTCTAGCTAATTGCTCCCACTTTCAATATGCATCCAGATTGATACTTAGAGTCATCTGGATTTAGTGTCAAAGCTTGCATCTGCGTAACCCTTTACGACGAACTCTTTATCATCTCCATAATCGAGAAACATTTCCTTAGTCATCCAGTTACTAAGTATAATTTTGACCGCTGTACGGTGATCTACTCCTGGATCACTATTGTAACCTCTTGACAAACTCATGTCAAGGTACACAACATGTTTGGTACACAGCATGGCATACTTTATAGAACCTATGGCTGAGGCATAGGGAATGACTTACATTCTCTCTATATTTTTCTGCCGTGGTCTGGCTTTGAGTCTTACTCAACTTCACACCTTACAAGTCAGGCAAGAACTCCTTCTTTGACTGATCCAATTTGAACTGCTTCAAAATCTTATCAAGGTATGTACTCATCGAAAGTCTTATCAAGCGTCTTGATCTATCTCTATAGATCTTGATGCCCAATATGTAGGCAGCTTCACCAAGGTCTTTCTTTGAAAAACTCCTTTCAAACACTCCTTTATGCTTTCCAGAAAATTCTACATCATTTCCGATCGACAATATGTCATTCACATATACTTGTCAGAAAGGTTGTAGTGCTCCCACTCACTTCTTGTAAATACAGGCTTCACCGCAAGTCTGTATAAATCTATATGCTTTGATCAACTTTATCAAAGCGTATATTCCAACTCCGAGATGCTTGCACCAGTCCATAGATGGATCGCTGGAGCTTGCACATTTTGTTAGCACCTTTAGGATTGACAAAACCTTCTGGTTGCATCATATACAAGTCTTCTTTAATAAATCCATTAAAGAATGCAGTTTTGTTATCCATTTGCCAGATTTCACAAAATACGGCAATTACTAACATGATTCGGACGGACTTAAGCATCGCTACGGGTGAGAAAGTCTCATCGTAGTCAACTCCTTGAACTTGTCGAAACCCTTTCGCAACAAGTCGAGCTTTGTAAACAGTAACATTACCGTTTGCGTCGGTCTTCCTCTTGAAGATCCATTTATTTTCGATGGCTTGCCGATCATCGGGCAAGTCAACCAAAGTCCATACTTTGTTCTAATACATGGATCCCATCTCAGATTTCATGGTCTCAAGCCATTTTGCGGAATCTGGGCTCATCATCGCTTCCTCATAGTTCGTAGGTTCATCATGGTCTAGTAACATGACTTCCAGAACTGGGTTGCCGTACCACTCTGGTGCGGAACAAACTCTGGTTGATCTACGAAGTTCAGCAGAAACTTGATCTGAAGTTTCATGATCATCATCATTAGCTTCCTCACTAATTGGTGTAGGAATCACTGGAACTAGTTTCTGTGATGTTCCACTTTCCAATTCGGGAGAAGGTACAATTACCTCATCAAGTTCTACTTTCCTCCCACTCACTTCTTTCGAGAGAAACTCCTTCTCTAGAAAGGATCCACTCTTAGCAACAAAGACCTTGCCTTCGGATCTGTGATAGAAGGTGTACCCAACAGTTTCTTTTGGGTATCCTATGAAGATTTACTTCTCCGATTTGGGTTCGAGCTTATCATGTTGAAACTTTTTCACATAAACATCGCAGTCCCAAACTTTAAAGAAATGACAGCTTAGGTTTCTCGTCAAACCACAGTTCATACGGTGTCATCTCCACGGATTTAGATGGTGCCCTATTTAACGTGAATGTAGCTGTCTCTAATGCATAACCCCAAAAGCGATAGTGGTAGATCGGTAAGAGACATCATCGATCGCACCATATCTAATAAAGTATGGTTATGACGTTCGGACACACCATTACACTGTGGTGTTCCAAGTGGCGTGAGTAGTGAAACTATTTCACATTGTTTTTATTGAAGGCCAAACTCGCTAACTCAAATATTTTACCTCTACGATCATATCGTAGAAACTCTTATTTTCTTGTTACGATGATTCTCCACTTCACTCTGAAATTCTTTGAACTTTTCAAATGTTTCAGACTTGTGCTTCATTAAGTAGATATACCCATATCTGCTCAAATCATCAGTGAAGGTCAGAAAATAACGATACCTGCCGCGAGCTTCAACACTCATTGGTCCGCATACATCAGTATGTATGATTTCCAACAACTCTGTTGCTCGCTCCACGGTTCCGGAGAACGGAATTTTAGTCATCTTGCCCATGAGGCATGGTTCGCAAGCACCAAGTGATTCATAATCAAGTGATTCCAAAAGTCCATCACTATGGAGTTTCTTCATGCGCTTTACACCAATATGACCTAAACGGCAGCGCCACAAATAAGTTGCACTATCATTATTAACCTTGTATCTTTTGGCTTCAATATTATGAATATGTGTATCACACGATCGAGATCCAACAAACCATTTTCATTGGGTGTATGACCATAGAAGGTTTTATTCATGTAAACAGAACAACAATTAGTCTCTAACTTACATGAATAACCGTATTGCAATAAACATGATCAAATCATATTCATGCTCAACACAAACACCAAATAACACTTATTTAGGTTCAACACTAATCCCGAAAGTATAGGGAGTGTGCGATGATGATCATATCAATCTTGGAACTACTTCCAATACACATCGTCACTTCATCCTTTAACTAGTTTCTGTTCATTATGCAACTCCCATTTCGAGTTACTACTCTTTAGCAACGGAACCAATATCAAATACCGAGGGGTTGCTATGAACACTAGTAAAATACACATCAATAATCTGTATATCAAATATACCTTTGTTCACTTTGCCATCCTTCTTATCCGCCAAATATCTAGGGCAGTTCCACTTCTAGTGACCATTTCCTTTGCAGCAGAAGCACTTGTTTCAGGCTTGAGTTTTAGCTTTGGGTTTCTTCACGGGAGTGACAACTTGCTTGTCATTCTTCTTGAAGTTCCCCTTCTATCCCTTTGCCCTTTACTTGAAACAAGTGGTCTGGTTAACCATCAACACTTGATGCTCTTTCTTGATTTCTACCTTCGCCGATTTCAGCATCGTGAAGAGCTCGGGAATTACTTTCGTCATCCCTTGCATATTATAGTTCATCACGAAGTTCTACTAACTTGGTGATAGTGTCTAGTGAACTTTGTCAATTACTATCTTATCTGGAAGATTAACTCCCACTTGATTCAAGCAATTGTACTACCCAGACAATCTGAGCACATGCTCACTGGTTGAGCTATTCTCCTCCATCTTGTAGGCAAAGTACTGTCAGAGGTCTTATACCTCTCGACACGGGCATGAGTATGAAATACTAATTTCAACTCTTGGAACATCTCATATGCTCCGTGGCGTTTCAAAACGTTTTTGAAGTCCCGGTTATAAGTCGTAAAGCATGGTGCACTAAACTATCAAGTAGTCATCATATCGAGCTTTTGTCAAAACGTTCATAACGTCTACATCTGCTCCTGCAATAGGTCTGTCACCTAGCGGTGCATCAAGGACATAATTCTTCTGTGCAGCAATGAGGATAATCCTCAGATCACGGAACAATTCCGCATCATTGCTACTAACATCTTTCAACTTGGTTTTCTCTAGGAACATATAAAAAATAAACGTGGAGCAACATCGCAAGCTATTGATCTACAACATAGATATGCTAATACTACCAGGACTAAGTTCATGATAAATTAAAGTTCAATTAATCATATTACTTAAGAACTCCCACTTAGATAGACATCCCTCCGGTCATCTAAATGATCACGTGATCCAAATCAACTAAACCATGTCCGATCATCACGTGAGATGGAGTAGTTTCAATGGTGAACATCTTATGTTGATCATATCTACTATATGATTCATGCTCGACCTTTCGGTCTCCAGTGTTCCGAGGCCATATCTGCATATGCTAGGTTCGTCAAGTTTAACCCAAGTATTCTGCGTGTGCAAAACTGGCTTACACCCGTTGTATTTGAACGTAGAGCTTATCACACCCGATCATCACATGGTGTCTCGGCACGACGAACTTTCGCAACGGTGCATACTCAGGGAGAACACTTATACCTTGAAATTTAGTAAGGGATCATCTTATAATGCTACCGTCGTTCTAAGCAAAATAAGAAGCATAATAAGATAAACATCACATGCAATCAAAATATGTGACATGATATGGCCATCATCATATTGTGCTTTTGATCTCCATCTCCAAAGCACCGTCATGATCACCTTCGTCACCGGCGCGACACCTTGATCTCCATCGTAGCATCGTTGTCGTTTCACCAACTATTGCTTCTACGACTATCGCTACCACTTAGTGATAAAGTAAAGCAATTACATGGCGATTGCATTTCATACAATAAAGCGACAACCATATGGCTCCTGTCAGTTGCCGATAACATTACAAAACATGATCATCTCATACAAAACCGTATAACTCATCATGTCTTGACCATATCACATCACAACATGCCCTGCAAAAACAAGTTAGACGTCCTCTACTTTGTTGTTGCAAGTTTTACGTGGCTGCTACGGGCTTAGCAAGAACCGTTCTTACCTACGCATATAAAACCACAACGATGTTTCGTCAAGTATGTGATGTTTTAACCTTCACAAGGACCGGGCGTAGCCACACTTGATTCAGCTAAAGTGAGAGAGACAGACACCCGCCAGTCACCTTTAAGCAACGAGTGCTCGTAACGGTGAAACCAGTCTCGCGTAAGCGTACGCGTAATGTCGGTCCGGGCCGCTTCATCTCACAATACCGCCGAAGCAAAGTATGACATGCTGGTAAGCAGTATGACTAGTATCGCCCACAACTCATTGTGTTCTACTCGTGCATATCATCTACGCATAGACCTACCCGAATCACTCGGAACCTTTCCGATGTCCGAATATAGTCGTCCAATATATCGATCTTTACGTCTCGACCATTTCGAGACTCCTCGTCATGTCCCCGGTCTCATCCGGGACTCCGAACTCCTTCGGTACATCAAAACTCATAAACTCATAATACCGATCGTCATCAAACGTTAAGCGTGCGGACCCTACGGGTTCGAGAACTATGTAGACATGACCGAGACTCATCTCCGGTCAATAACCAATAGCGGAACCTGGATGCTCATATTGGCTCCTACATATTCTACGAAGATCTTTATCGGTCAAACCGCATAACAACATATGTTGTTCCTTTTGTCATCGGTATGTTACTTGCCCGAGATTCGATCGTCGGTATCTCCATACCTAGTTCAATCTCGTTACCGGTAAGTCTATTTACTCGTTCCGTAACACATCATCTCGTGACTAACTCATTAGTCTTTTGCTTGCAAGGCTTATTGTGATGTGTGTTACCGAGAGGGCCCAGATATACCTCTCCGACACTTCAGAGTGACAAATCCTAATCTTGATCTATGCCAACACCACGAATACTTTCGGAGACATCTGTAGAGCATCTTTATGATCACCCAGTTACGTTGTGACGTTTGATAGCACACAAGGTGTTCCTACGGTATTCGGGAGTTGCATAATCTCATAGTCATAGGAACATGTATAAGTCATGAAGAAAGCAATAGCAGTAAAACTAAACGATCAAAGTGCTATGCTAACGGATGGGTCTAGTCCATCACATCATTCTCCTAATGATGTGATCCCGTTGATCAAATGACAACTCATGTCTATGGTTAGGAAACATAACCATCTTTGATCAATGAGCTAGTCTAGTAGAGGCATACTAGGGACACTCTGTTTTGTCTATGTATTCACACATGTACTAGGTTTCCGGTTAATACAATTCTAGCATGAATAATAAACATTTATCATGATATAAGGAAATATAAATAACAACTTTATTATTGCCTCTAGGGCATATTTCCTTCATGTGTTTGGTTGAACAACTGTTTGTTTCTCAATTCAGAGCGTTAGGCAAAGAATGGAGAAGGGAGAGGCCTGGCCGGCGTGGCCGCTCGCGATGGGGATGGGGGGAGCTCCGGCGGCTGTTGCTGATCGCGATGGAGAAGTAAGGGATCCGACCGGCGTGGCTGCTCGCGACGGAGGAGGTCCGGCGGCCGTGGCTGATCACGATGGGGAAGGGAGGGATCCGACCGGCGTGGCTGTTCGTGACAGAGAAAGGGGAGCTCTGGCCGGCGTTGCTGATCACGGCGGGGTTGGACGAGGTTCTGCGGCGTTGCTACTTGCGGCGGAGAAGGAGAAGCCGAAGAGGTCTCGCCGGTGAAGGGAGAGACTCGTCTTGGCAGAGGCGAGCTTAGGATGAGCGGAGAAGAAGGGGGACCAGCGTTTTCGGTTTCCGCTCGATGCATCCCGTTTGGGCTTTGCGAAGCGTTGTATCTGATTACAGCGTGATTGAAACCGGCCCAGCTGAACCAAACGCAGGTAACGCATTGGCTAGACGCTGTAATCGGGAGACGGTGCAAAACTGTCGAACCAAACGCGTCGATAGTGCTACTTTGAAGCACAAGTGTGGAAAAATATAGTAGCATTGTCCATTTTCTTTTCTTTTCCTTTTTTTCTTTTTTCTTTTTTTGGGCCTTTCTTTTTTTCCTTTCTTTTTTTTATTTTTTTTTTCTTTGGGACAATGCTTTAATAATGATGATCATCACACTTTTATTGACTTACAACTCGATATTACAACTCGATACTAGAACAAAGTATGACTCTATACGAATGCCTCCGACGGTGTACCGGGATGTCCAATGAATCAAGAGTGGCATGTATGAAAAATTATGCATGGTGGCCTAGCCACGAATACGATGTCAACTACATGATCATGCATGGCAATATGACAATGATGAAGCGTGTCATAATAAACAGAATGGTGGAAAGTTGCATGGAAATATATCTTGGAATGGCTATGGAAATGCCATGATAGGTAGGCATGGTGGCTGTTTTGAGGAAGGTATATGGTGGGTGTATGATACCGGCGAAAGTTGCGCGGTACAAGAGAGGCTAGAAATGGTGGAAGGGTGAGAGTGCATATAATCCATGGACTCAACATTAGTCATAAAGAACGCACATACTTATTGCAAAAATCTACAAGTCATCAAAGCAAAGTACTACACGCATGCTCCTAGGGGAAGGATTGGTAGGATTTAACCATCGCACGATCCCGACCTCCACACAAAGGATGACACTCAATGAAATGCCTCATGCTTCAAATTTGTCACACAACGGTTACCATACGTGCATGCTACGGGACTTGCAAACCTTAACACAAGTATTTCTCAAATTCACAACCACTCTACTAGCATGACTCTAATATTACCTTCCTCATATCTCAAAACAATCATCAAGTATCAAACTTCTCATAGTATTCAATGCACTTTTTAAAAAAGTTTTTACTATACCCATCTTGGATGCCTATCATATTAGGACTAGTTTTATAACCAAAGCACATTACCATGCTGTTCTAAAAGACTCTCAAAAGGACAGAAGTGAAGCATCAGAGATTAATATTTCTACAAAATCAAACCACCGCCGTGCTCTAAAAAGATATAAGTGAAGCACTAGAGCAAACAACAAACTACTCCAAAAGATATAAGTGAAGATCAATGAGTAGTTGAATAATTATGTAACTATGTGAAGACTCTCTAACATTTAAGGATTTCAGATCTTGGGACATTATTCAAACAGCAAGCAAAAAAAACAAATTTATGCTCCAAGGAAAACACATATCATGTGGTGAATAGAAATATAGCATCAAGTAAAGTTACCGATGAACGAAGACGAAAGAGGGGATGCCTTCCTGGGGCATCCCCAAGCTTAGGCTTTTGGTTGTCCTTGAATATTACCTTGGGGTGCCTTTGGCATCCCCAAGCTTAGGCTCTTGCCACTCTTTGTTCCAGAGTCCATCAAATCTTTACCCAAAACTTGAAAACTTCACAACACAAAACTCAACAGAAAACTTGTAAGCTCTGTTAGTATAAGAAAATAAGACGACCACTTAGGTACTGTTGTGAAATCATTCTAAATTCATATTGGTGTAATATATACTGTATTCCAACTTCTCTATGGTTCATACCCTCCAATACTACTCATAGATTCATCAAAATAAGCAAACAACACACGAAAAACAGAATCTGTCAAAAACAGAACAGTCTGTAGCAATCTGTAACTTTTGAATACTTCTGTAACCCTAAAAATTCTGAAATAAATTGGTAGACCTGAGTAATTTGTCTATTAATCATCTGAAAAAATAATCGACTAAAAATCACTCTCCAGTAAAAAAAAAATGGTAGCCAATCTCGTGAGCGCTAAAGTTTCTGTTTTTTACAGCATGGTCACATGAACTTCACACAAGTCTTCCCAAAGGTTCTACTTGGCACAAACACTAATTAAAACACAAAACCACATCTAAACAGAAGATAGATGCAATATTTATTCCTAAACATAAGCAAAAAGAAAAGAACAAAAATAAAGTTGGGTTGCCTCCCAACAAGCGCTATCGTTTAACGCCCCTAGCTAGGCATGATGATTTCAATGATGCTCGGGTAAAAGATAAGAATTGAAACATAAAGGGAGCATCTTGAAGAATATGACTAGCACATTTAAGTCTAACCCACTTCCTATGCATAGGTATTTTGTGAGCAAACAACTTATGGGAACGATAATCAACTAGCATAGGAAGGGAAAACGAGCATAACTCCAAGATTTTAAGCACATAGAGAGGAAACTTGATATCATTGCAATATATAGAAGCATATGATCCTCTCTCATAATAATTTCCAGTAGCATCATGCATGAATTAAACCATATAACCAGCACATAAAGCATTCTTTTCATGATCTACTTGCATAGAAATTTTACTGCTCTCCACATAAGCAAAATTCTTCTCATTCATAGTAGTGGGCGCAAACTCAACAAAATAACTATCATGTGAAGCATAATCCAATTGAAAATTAAAATCATAATGACAAGTTTCATGGTTATCATTATTCTTAATAGCATACAAGTTATCACAATAATCATCATAGATAGCAACTTTGTTCTCTTAATCAATTGGAACCTCTTCCGAAATAGTGGATTCATCACTAAATAAAGTCATGACCTCTCCAAATCCACTTTCATAAATATAATCATCATAAATAGGAGGCATGCTTTCATCATAATAAATTTGCTCATCATAACTTGGGGGACTAAACATATCATCATCATCAAACATAGCATCCCCAAGCTTGTGGCTTTGCATATCATTAGCATCATTGGTATTCAAAGAATGCATACTAACAACATTGCAATCATGCTCATCATGCACATATTATATGCCAAGCATTCTATGTAATTCTTCATCTAGTACTTGAGCACAATTTTCCTTCCCATCATTTTCACGAAAGATATTAAAAAGATGAAGCATATGAGGTAACCATAATTCCATTTTTTTGTAGTTTTCTTTTATAAACTAAACTAGTGATAAAACAAGAAACTAAAAGATTCGATTACAAGATCTAAAGATATACCTTCAAGCACTCACCTCCCCGGCAACCTTCTTCTTGTAGACGTTGTTGGGCCTCCAAGTGCAGAGGTTTGTAGGACAGTAGCAAATTTCCCTCAAGTGGATGACCTAAGGTTTATCAATCCGTGGGAGGCGTACGATGAAGATGGTATCTCTTAAACAACCCTGCAACCAAATAACAAAGAGTCTCTTGTGTCCCCAACACACCCAATGCAATGGTAAATTGTATAGGTGCACTAGTTCAGCGAAGAGATGGTGATACAAATACAATATGGATGGTAGATATAGGTTTTTGTAATAAGAAAAATATAAAAACAGCAAGATAGCAAGTGGTAAAAGTGAGCATAAATGGTGTTGCAATGATAGGAAACAAGGCCTAGGGTTCATACTTTCACTAGTGCAAGTTCTCTCAACAAGGATAACATAGCTAGATCATATAACAATCCCTCAACATGCAACAAAGAGTCACTCCAAAGTAACTAATAGCGGAGAACAAACAAAGAGATTATGGTAGAGTACGAAACCACCTCAAAGTTATTTTTCGGATCGATCTATTCAAGAGTCCGTCGTAAAATAGCACGAAGCTATTCTTTCCGTTCGATCTATCATAGAGTTCGTACGAGAATAACACCTGAAGATAGAAATTAACCAAAACCCTAATGTCACCTAGATACTCCATTGTCACCTCAAGTATCCGTGGGCATGATTATACGATATGCATCACACAATCTCAGATTCATCTATTCAACCAACACAAAGTACTTTAAAGAGTGCCCCAAAGTTTCTACCAGAGAGTCAAGATGAAAACGTGTGCCAACCCCTATGCATAGATTCTGAAGGTCACGGAACCCGCAAGTTGATCACCAAAACATACATCAAGAAGGTCACGTGATATCCCATTGTCACCACAGATAAGCACATGCAAGACATACATCAAGTGTTCTCAAATCATTAAATACTCAATCCGATAAGATAACTTCAAAGGGAAAACTCAATTCATCACAAGAGAGTAGAGGGGGAGAAACATCATAATATCCAACTATAATAGCAAAGCTCGCGATACATCAAGATCGTGCCATCTCAAGAACACGAGAGAGAGAGAGAGAGAGAGAGAGAGAGAGAGAGAGAGAGAGATCAAACACATAGCTACTGGTACATACCCTCAGCCCCGAGGGTGGATTACTCCCTCCTCGTCATGGAGAGAGCCGGGATGATGAAGATGGCCACCGGAGAGGGTTTCCCCCTCCGGCAGGGTGCCGGAACGGGTCTAGATTGGTTTTCGGAGGCAACAAAGGCTTTCAGCGGTGGAACTCCCGATCTAGGTTATTTTCCGGAGGTTTCTGTATTTATAGGATTTTTTGGCGTGGGGCACAAGTCAGGGGGGGTCACCGGGCTGTCCACGAGATAGGGGGGCGCATCCCCCACCTTCGTGGGCAGCCCGGGACTCTTCTGGCCCAACTCTTTTACTCCGGGGGCTTCTTTTGATCCAGAAAAAATCATCAAAAATTGGCTCGTCAATTGAACTCCGTTTGGTATTCCTTTTCAGTAAAACTCAAAAACAAGAAAAAACATAAACTGGCACTAGGCTCTAGGTTAATAGGTTAGTCCCAAAAATCATATAAAAGTGTATATAAAAGCCCATAAAACATCCTAGAAGGATAATATAATAGCATGGAACAATCAAAAATTATAGATACGTTGGAGACGTATCAAGCATCCCCAAGCTTAATTCATGTTCGTCCTCGAGTAGGTAAATGATAAAAACATAATTTTTGATGTGGAATGCTACCCAACGTAATTCTCAATGTATTTTTCTTTGTTGTGGCATGAATGTTCAGATCCAAAAGATTCAAGACAAAAGTCTATATTGACATAAGAATAGTAATACTTCAAGCATACTAACAAAGCAATCATGTCTTCTCAAAATAACATGGTCAAAGAAAGTTCATCCCTACAAAATCATATAGTTAGGCTATGCTCCATCTTCATCACACAAAATATTCCAATCATGCGCAACCCCGGTTTCAGCCAAGCACTTGTTTCATACTTAAATTTTTTCAAACTCTTTCAACTTTCACGCAATATATGAGGGTGAGCCATGGACATAGCACTATGTGGAATGGAGTGGTGGTTGTGGAGAAGACAAAAAGAGGAAGACGGTCTCACATCAACTAGGCGTATCAATGGGCTATGGAGATGCCCATCAATAGATATCAATGTGAGTGAGTAGGGATTGCCATGTAACAGATGCACTAGAGCTAAAAATGTATGAAAGCTCAACAAAAGAAACTAAGTGGGTGTGCATCCAACTTGCTTGCTCACGAAGACCTAGGGCATTTGTGGAAGCCCATCGTTGGAATATACAAGCCAAGTTCTATAATGAAAATCCCACTAGTATATGAAAGTGACTAAACAAGAGACTCTCTATCATGAAGAACATAGTGCTACTTTGAAGCACAAGTGACAAGTGTGGAAAAAGATAGTAGCATTGTCCCTTTTCTTTTATTTTCCTTTTTTTGGGGGGGCCTTTCTTTTTTTCTTTGGCCTTTCCTTCTTTTTTTTTCTTCTTTTTTCTTTCTTTGGGACAATGCTCTAATAATGATGATCATCACACTTTTATTGACTTACAACTCGATACTAGAACAAAGTATGACTCTATACGAATGCCTCCAGCGGTGTACCGGGATGTGCAATGAATCAAGAGTGACATGCATGAAAAATTATACATGGTGGCCTAGCCACGAATACGATGTCAACTACATGATCATGCATGGCAATATGACAATGATGAAGCATGTCATAATAAACCGAACGATGGAAAGTTACATGGCAATATATCTCGGAATGGCTATGGAAATGCCATGATACATAGGTATGGTGGTTGTTTTGAGGAAGGTATACGGTGGGTGTATGATACTGGCGAAAGTTGTGCGGTACAAGAGAGGCTGGCAATGGTGGAAGGGTGAGAGTGTGTATAATCCATGGACTCAACATTAGTCATAAAGAACTCACATACTTATTGAAAAAATCTATAAGTCATCAAAACAAAGTACTACACGCATGCTCCTAGGGGAAGGGTTGGTAGGAGTTAACCATCGCGCGATCCCGACCTCCACACAAAGGATGACACTCAATGAAATACCTCGTGCTTCAAATTTGTCACACAACGGTTAACATACGTGCATGCTACGGGACTTACAAACCTTAAGACAAGTATTTCTCAAATTCACAACCACTCTACTAGCATGACTCTAATATTACCTTCCTCATATCTTAAAACAATCATCAAGTATCAAACTTCTCATAGTATTCAATGCACTTTTTATGAAAGTTTTTACTATACCCATCTTGGATGCCTATCATATTACGACTAGTTTTATAACCAAAGCACATTACCATGCTGTTCTAAAAGAGTCTCAAAAGTATATAAGTGAAGCATCAGAGATTAATATTTTCTACAAAATAAAACCGCCGCCGTGCTCTAAAAAGATATAAGTGAAGCACTAGAGCAAACAACAAACTACTCCAAAAGATATAAGTGTAGATCAATGAGTAGTTGAATAATTATATAACTATGTGAAGACTCTCTAACATAAAGGATTTCAGATCTTGGTACATTATTCAAACAGCAAGCAAAACAAAATAAAACAAATTGACGCTCCAAGCAAAACACATATCATGTGGTGAATAAAAATATAGCATCAAGTAAAGTTACCGATGAACGAAGACGAAAGAGGGGATGCCTTCTCGGGGCATCCCCAAGCTTACGCTTTTGGTTGTCCTTGAATATTACCTTGGGGTGCCTTGGGCATCCCCAAGCATAGGCTCTTGCCACTTTTTGTTCCATAGTCCATCAAATATTTACCCAAAACTTGAAAGCTTCACAACACAAAACTCAACAGAAAACTTGTAAGCTCCGTTAGTATAAGAAAAAAACCAACACTTAGTACTGTTGTGAACTCATTCTAAATTCATATTGGTGTAATATCTACTATATTCCAACTTCTCTATGGTTCATACCCTCCGATACTACTCATAGATTCATCAAAATAAGCAAACAACACACGAAAAACAGAATCTGTCAAAAACAGAACAGTCTGTAGCAATCTGTAACTTTCGAATACTTCTGTAACTCTAAAAAATCTGAAATAAATTGGTAGACCTGAGTAATTTGTATATTAATCATCTGCAAAAAGAATCAACTAAAAATCACTCTCAAGTTAAAAATGGTAGCCAATCTCGTGAGCGCTAAAGTTTCTGCTTTTTTACAGCATGGTCACATAAACTTCACACAAGTCTTCCCAAAGGTTCTACATGGCACACACACTAATTAAAACACAAAACCACATCTAAAGAGAAGATAGATGCAATATTTATTCCTAAACAGAAGCAAAAAGCAAAGAACAAAAATAAATTTGGGTTGCCTCCCAACAAGCGCTATCGTTCAACGCCCCTAGCTAGGCATGGTGATTTCAATGATTTTTGCGTAAAAGATAAGAATTGAAACATAAAGGGATCATCTTGAAGAATATGAATAGCACATTTAAGTCTAACCCACTTCCTATGCATAGGTATTTTGTGAGCAAACAACTTATGGGAACGATAATCAACTAGCATAGGAAGGGAAAACGAGCATAACTCCAAGATTTTAAGCACATAGAGAGGAAATTTGATATCATTGCAATATGTTGAAGCATATGATCCTCTCTCATAATATTTTCCAGTAGCATCATGAATGAATTAAACCATATAACCAGCACATAAAGCATTCTTTTCATGATCTACTTGCATAGAAATTTTACTACTCTCCACATAAGCAAAATTCTTCTCATTCATAGTAGTGGGAGCAAACTCAACAAAATAACTATCATGTGAAGCATAATCCAATTGAAAATTAAAATCATGATGACAAGTTTCATCGTTATCATTATTCTTAATAGCATACAAGTCATCACAATAATCATCATAGATAGCAATTTTGTTCTCATAATCAATTGGAACCTCTTCTGAAATAGTGGATTCATCACTAAATAAAGTCATGACCTCTCCAAACCCACTTTCATAAATATAATCATCATAAATAGGAGGCATGCTTTCATCATAATAAATTTGCTCATCAAAACTTGGGGGACTAAACATATCATCTTCATCAAACATAGCATCCCCAAGCTTGTGGCTTTGCATATCATTAGCATCATGAGTATTCAAAGAATTCATACTAACAACATTGCAATCATGCTCATCATGCACACATTTTATGCCAAGCATGCTATGTAATTCTTCTTCTAGTACTTGAGAACAATTTTCCTTCCCATCATTTTCACGAAAGATATTAAAAAGATGAAGCATATGAGGTAACCTTAATTCCATTTTTTTGTAGTTTTCTTTTATAAACTAAACTAGTGATAAAACAAGAAACTAAAAGATTCGATTGCAAGATCTAAAGATATACCTTCAAGCACTCACCTCCCCAGCAGCGGCGCCAGAAAAGAGCTTGATGTCTACTACGCAACCTTCTTCTTGTAGACATTGTTGGGCCTCCAAGTGCAGAGGTTTGTAGGACAGTAGCAAATTTCCCTCAAGTGGATGACCTAAGGTTTATCAATCCGTGGGAGGCGTAGGATGAAGATGGTCTCTCTCAAACAACCCTGCAACCAAATAACAAAGAGTCTCTTGTGTCCCCAACACACCCAATACAATGGTAAATTGTATAGGTGCACTAGTTCGGCGAAGAGATGGTGATACAAGTGCAATATGGATGGTAGATATAGGTTTTTGTAATAAGAAAATATAAAAACAGCAAGGTAGCAAGTGGTAAAAGTGAGCATAAAAGGTGTTGCAATGATAGGTAACAAGGCCTAGGGTTCATACTTTCACTAGTGCAAGTTCTCTCAACAATAATAACATAGCTAGATCATATAACAATCCCTCAACATGCAACAAAGAGTCACTCCAAAGTAACTAATAGCGGAGAACAAACGAAGAGATTATGGTAGGGTCTGAAACCACCTCAAAGTTATTCATTCGGATCGATCTATTCAAGAATAACACCTTAAGATACATCGTAGAGTTCGTACTAGAATAACACCTTAAGATACAAATCAACCAAAACCCTAATGTCACCTAGATACTCCATTGTCACCTCAAGTATCCGTGGGCATGATTATACGATATGCATCACACAATCTCATATTCATCTATTCAACCAACACAAAGTACTTCAAAGAGTGCCCTAAAGTTTCTACCAGAGAGTCAAGACGAAAACGTGTGCCAACCCCTATGCATAGATTCCCAAGGTCATGGAACCCGCAAGTTGATCACCAAAACATACATCAAGTAGATCACGTGATATCCCATTGTCACCACAGATAAGCACATGCAAGACATACATCAAGTGTTCTCAAATCCTTAAAGACTCAATCTGATAAGATAACTTCAAAGGGAAAACCCAATTCATCACAAGAGAGTAGAGGGGGAGAAACATCATAAGATCCAACTATAATAGCAAAGCTCGCGATACATCAAGATCGTGCCATCTCAAGAACACGAGAGAGAGAGAGAGAGAGAGAGAGAGAGAGAGAGAGAGAGAGAGAGAAAGAGAGATCAAACACATAGCTACTGGTACATACCCTTAGCCCCGAGGGTGGATTACTCCCTCCTCGTCATGGAGAGCGTCGGGATGATGAAGATGGCCACCGGAGAGGGATTCCCCCTCCGGCGGGGTGCCAGAACGGGTCTAGAGTGGTTTTCGGAGGCAACAAAGGCTTTCGGCGGCGGAACTCCCGATCTAGGTTATTTTCCGGAGGTTTCTGTATTTATAGGATTTTTTGGCGTAGGGCACAAGTCAGGGGGGTCTCCGGGCTGTCCACGAGATAGGGGGCGCGCCCAGGGCGGTGGGCATGCCCCCCACCCTCGTGGGCAGCCCGGGACTCTTTTGGCCCAACTCTTTTACTCTAGGGGCTTCTTTTGGTCAGGAAAAAATCATCAAAAATTGGCTCGTCAATTGAACTCCGTTTGGTATTCCTTTTTTGTAAAACTCAAAAACAAGGGAAAATAGAAACTGGCACTGGGCTCTAGGTTAATAGGTTAGTCCCAAAAATCATATAAAAGTGTATATAAAGGCCCATAAAACATCCTAGAAGGATAATATAATAGCATGGAATAATCAAAAATTATAGATACGTTGGAGACATATCATCGGGGTGTCGGGGGTCG
>LR738712.1:768948299-768967759 GCA_902687465.1 Secale cereale
CAACCCCAGCCCCCACCCCACCCACCTCGCCATCTCCGCCGTCCGTCCTCCGCCACACACCACCATGGCCGCGCACTCCGTCGCCGCCGCGCACGCCACCATCGCGGCCCGCGCGGGCGCCGCCCCGGCCTCCCCCGCCGCGGCCCCGGCCGAGCGCCTCGGCTTCCGCCTCAGCTCGCTCGCCGGCCGCGCCCTGCGCTCGCCGCTCCCGGCGCGCCGGTGCTCCCCCGCCGCCTCCGCCTCCTCCCGCAGGAGCGGCAGCCAGCGGGTCCGCGCGTCCGCCGCCGTCGAGACCGTCGAGGCCGCCGCCACGGGCGAGCTGCTCGACAAGTCGGTCAACGCGATCCGGTTCCTGGCCATCGACGCCGTCGAGAAGGCCGTCTCCGGCCACCCCGGCCTCCCCATGGGGTGCGCGCCCATGGGCCACATCCTGTACGACGAGGTCATGCGCTACAACCCCAAGAACCCCTACTGGTTCAACCGCGACCGCTTCGTCCTCTCCGCCGGCCACGGCTGCATGCTCCAGTACGCCCTCCTCCACCTCGCCGGCTACGACGCCGTCAAGGTAAACCCTCTCCCCGCCCTCTGCCTCGCCTCCCCGCCGCCCGCGCTGTCTACATCTGTTCTTTTTTACTCCCTTTCCTGTCATCTGTGCCGTCGATTTCTGTTATTTGGGGCGGCGAAATCGGGAGTTGGTTTGTGCAAAGTTAGATCTTTGTTAGGCGAAACAGTCGATAGGCCAGATCCTGGCTGCTATTTTTCTCAGGCCGATCCTTTCCTAGTAAAAATCGCCGTACCTTTGTCCGGCTGTCAGAGATCTATGTAGTTAAATTTAAATTAAATCTCTTGTCAAAAAAATGTTGGGAACTCATGTTTAGTATAGTTTCTAAAACCTGGTTTAATCTGATTAGGTGTAAACATGGCTGATTTGAGCCACTGATCTTGTTGTAACCGTGTCCCCTGTTCTGCTGCAGGAAGAGGACCTGAAGCAGTTCAGGCAGTGGGGAAGCTCCACCCCGGGCCACCCCGAGAACTTCGAGACCCCTGGAGTTGAAGTCACCACTGGTCTGTTCATCTCAGCTGAGCCGACAGCCAACCTGCCATGCCATGCCGGAGCATGAGAATAATTTGCTCTTTTGCTTGGCTTATGCAGGTCCTCTTGGACAGGGTATCGCGAATGCCGTCGGGTTGGCGCTTGCTGAGAAGCACCTGGCCGCTCGTTTCAACAAGCCCGACAGTGAAATCGTTGACCACTACACGTAATACTCTGACCTTGTTGTCTTACGTTCAGTTTGAGTGGTGCAGTGTGTTAACCTGGTATGCAATTTTCGTATAGCTACTGTATTGTGGGAGATGGGTGCAACATGGAGGGTATCTTGACTGAAGCTTGCTCGTTGGCTGGGCATTGGGGTCTTGGCAAGCTAATTGTCTTCTACGATGACAACCACATCTCCATTGATGGAGACACAGAGATTGCTTTTACAGAGGATGTGAGTGGCCGCTTTGAGGCTCTTGGGTGGCACACACTCTGGGTTAAGAATGGCAACGATGGTTACGATGAGATCCGTAAGGCCATTCAGGAAGCAAAATCAGTTACTGACAAGCCCACAATGATCAAGGTTACTTTCTTTTATTATCTGATCAAGAATCATCTCTGTTTTGTTGTTTTTGTACAGTTCATCATATTTAGCCAAGATTTTGCTCTTTTTAGGTGACCACCACAATCGGTTTTGGATCTCCCAACAAGGCCAACTCATACGCTGTGCACGGAGCTGCATTGGGCACCAGCGAGGTCGAAGCGACCAGGGCAAACCTCGGATGGCCATATGAGCCATTCTTTGTGCCTGAGGATGTCAAGAGGTTTGTTTATTGTCTGTGTTGGTTATCTGAATGAGGATGGTGAACCTGCTTAGTGTCCACAACCTTATCATTTCTTTTTGCCTGAACTGTTGTGCAGCCACTGGAGCCGCCATATTCCCCAAGGTGCCGAGCTTGAAGCTGAATGGGATGCTAAGTTTGCACAGTATGAGCAGAAGTACCCAGAAGATGCCGCCACCTTGAAAAGTATTATCACAGGAGAGTTGCCCGCTGGCTGGGCCGATGCTCTTCCTGTAAGTGGTTTGCCATATTTACTTGTGATGCTTTAGCTGATATGTAAACAATGAGATCACTAATTGTAGATTGTTTTGATTTGTCCAGCAATACACTACAGAGAGCCCAGCAGATGCCACCAGGAATCTCTCCCAGCAATGCTTGAATGCACTTGCTAAAGTTGTGCCTGGCCTTATTGGAGGCAGTGCTGATCTTGCGTCCTCCAACATGACATTGCTCAAGATGTTTGGCGACTTCCAGAAGGATACCCCTGAGGAGCGCAATGTCCGCTTTGGAGTTAGGGAGCACGGAATGGGCGCCATTTGCAACGGCATTGCGCTGCACACCCCAGGGCTCATTCCATACTGTGCAACCTTCTTTGTTTTCACTGACTACATGAGGGGTGCCATGAGGATCTCAGCCTTGTCTGAAGCTGGAGTTATCTATGTCATGACCCATGACTCTATTGGTCTGGGTGAAGATGGTCCGACCCATCAACCCATTGAGCACTTGGTGAGCTTCCGGGCAATGCCGAACATGCTGATGTTCCGCCCAGCTGATGGCAAGGAGACTGCTGGGGCATACAAGGTGGCTGTCCTCAACAGGAAGAGGCCATCTATTCTGGCTCTCTCCAGGCAAAAGCTTCCTCATCTGCCTGGTACCTCAATTGAGGGTGTTGCGAAGGGTGGATACACCATCTCTGACAACTCGACCGACAACAAGCCCGACTACATCATAATGAGCACTGGTTCTGAGGTAGAGATTGCTGTGAAGGCTGCCGAAGAGTTGACGAAGGAGGGGAAGACCGTCCGCGTTGTGTCATTTGTCTGCTGGGAGCTTTTCGACGAGCAGTCAGATGAGTACAAGGAGAGCGTGCTCCCTGAGGCCGTCACCGCAAGGATCAGCATTGAGGCTGGGTCTACCCTCGGATGGCAAAAGTACGTCGGGTCCAAGGGCAAGACCATCGGCATCGACAAGTTCGGCGCCAGCGCTCCTGCCCCGAAGATCTACAAGGAGTACGGCATCACCGCGGAGAACGTCATCGCCGCAGCCAAGAGCCTGTAAGATCAGCACACTCGTCGAGGTTCTGTCATCGTTGATGGCAAAGAACAACACCACACTTGTCAAGGTCTCGTGCCCAGAAGCTTTGCAATAACGGAGGGAGAGGAGGATATGCCTGCGTCGGAGCGTGAGTGGTATTTTTAGGCCTGTAATAAACAATGCCTTTTCCATTTGCGTTGTCTTACATTCGATATATATCGCCCCCCCTTAGATGATTCGTGGAGGGGGCGAGCCTGATCAAATTGGGGACTGGTTTTTTGTATTTGTTTACATTGAACTGATAGCCGTGCTTGCGATGCTTCTTTCTCCCTCGTGATCATCGTCTCCATGGGTTTATGCCATGCCGTGCCCTTGTAGTTTGCTGTTTGCTTCTCTCCCCTTTCTCCCATACAGACGGCTATGATGCCTAGTATCATCAGTCAGTTCAATAAAGATAGAGTGTTTGCCATCAGCTTGTTGTGTTCCATTTAACTTGTCTATAACTATTTCCCGAACTGTCATATGAAATATATGAAATGTTCATGAAGTCCCTTGTTCTCGAACCGCTCCTACAAGATGTCATATGAAATGTGGCTATAGCTATTCCCGGCTTGTCACATGAAGCATCTTACAAAGTGGTGATGGCATCTGGTGGCAATCCCCTATTTGGGCCGCTGTTACATACGGTTGGTTGGTGCATCCTCTTGCCTGATCTCTACGGCAGCTGCTTGGCTGCACTCCATCACCCAACGTATGTGGAAGGCACGAAGGTGATCTCCTGATCCCTTTGTGTGGCTGGCTCCCCTGCACTATGAGCCAGTGAAGCCAGAGGGCCGTCCAGTACGGCTAAGCCGTGTTATGAGGTGTCACAAACTCTTGTGGCTGGAGAAACGGAAGCAAGATAGGCTATCCACATCTTCATCCTCTTCCATGTGCTCCCAGCCCCAGGTCCAGATGCGCGTGCCCCAGGGCAGAAAGCGACCCAAGAACTCGCGGCGAAGCCCGTACTCGCTTCCCGCTGCTGCTGGACCGCAAAGGTCTCTTCCTGTCCAGAGAAGTTGCGGGACAGGTACATGAGAGAAGATGATGTGAATAACATAGTCGTACCACATCATATTCCAGCCGTGAAATAATTCCCGGTGCCTTCCAAGCCTATGCAACTGGTTGCTGTAAAATAGTTCCCCGTGCGTTCATTCAAGCCTATGTGAAACTGATCGTAGATACATCGTTTGCTTTGTTACTCTTTGTATGTAAGGACAATCGCCTTCCAGCGTTGCTAGGATATGGAACTGAGAGGCACGGGTGAGGCCGATATTTATCGGCTGGGAACCAGTGACATGAAGGTGCCTCGCTGGCCCACCGCATTGCATGACCTGTGTACTCTTCACTGGTCAATATTGATTTGTATGTTCATCTTTATGTGTGGTAAAAACTATATATACTTTCCGTGTCATAGATACTAGTCAGTTGCACGCCGCCCAAACATAAACATCATATATTGCATATAATGGACACATGATGGCTAGCCTGACAGTGTACTCGAACCTACAACCAGTCGACCATATCATATTGTGCTGAGTTGGTGGGAGGGGTAGTCCAATTCCAGTTTGGATGAACGTCTTATTAAAAGCAAATCACTCTTCTACCTAAACATATTAGAACGTGCAAAAACACACCCAATATTTGTGATGATATCGACACGATCAAAGATCTGACTTTAATACGATGTCACTTATCGGTAAAATTTAATCCTGCAGTAACTTTCTAGCTGGTTGGACTGATTCAGCTTATGGTTTGTTCCTCCTTTCTTGTTCTTTGTTGGGCCTTCTTCTCTGTATTGGGCCCATGAGCGGCTTGCTCTAGTGTCGCTCAATACATGACCACCCGGCGTAGACTATAAAAGACAAACCACCCTCCTCCTGCATAACACCAAGATGGTAGCCTTCCTCAAGCGTCAACACCACGCTATGCCACCACTCAAGTCGGCACAAGTGCTTCTGCTGGGAAGATCTACACGCATCATTGCCGCAGACAAGAGCCTGTAAGATCAGCACACTTTGCGAGGTTCTGTCATCATTGATGCCAAAGAATAACACCACACTTGAAGGTCTCGTGCCCAGAAGCTTCGAATAATGGAGGGTGAGGAGGATGCCTGCGTCGGAGCGTGACTAGTATTTTTAGGACTGTAATAAACAATGCCTTTTCCATCTGTGTTGTATACATTCGATAGATGCCCCCTTAGATGATGATTCGTGGAGGGCGCGAGACTGATCAAATTGGTGACTGGTTTTCGTTTATGTTCTACATTGAACAGATAGTCATTGCTTGTGATGTTCCTTTCTCCTCCCCCGAGATCATCGTCTCCATGGGTTTATGCTTTATGTGCCCTTTTAGTCCTTGTAGTTTTCTCATCTTCCTCTTCTCCCATAAAACCGATTTGATGCATAGTATCATCAGTGCAATAAATATAGAGTGTTTTCCATTAGCTTGTTGTGTTCCTGTTAACTCATCTATAACTATTTTCCCAACTGTCATATGAAATATTTGTGAAGTGCCTTTTTCTCCAACTATTCTTACAAGATGTCATATCAAATATGAAATGTGGCTATAACTGATCCCAGCTTGTCATATGAAGCATCTTACAAAGTGGTGATGACATCTGGTAGCAATCTCCTACTTGGACTGTTGTTCCATACAGTTGGTTCATGCAACCTCTTGCCTGATCTCTACCACAGCTGGTTGGTTGCACTCGATCACCCAATGTATGTGGAAGGCATGAAGCTGATCTTTCCATGGCTTTGGGTTGTTGTCTCCCCTGTGCTATATGTTGTTGAAGCTGGAGGGCCACCCGGTACGGCTAAGCCGCACTCGAAGTTGTGAGAAACGCTTATGGCTGGAGGAACTGGTGCAAGATAGGCAATCTGTATCTTCATCCTCTTCCATGTGCACACAGCCTCAGGTCCATATGTGCGTGTCCCAGATCAGAAAGTAACTACAGGACATGAGGGGAAGCCCGTACTCGCTTCCCGGTGCTGGTGGACCGCAAAGGTCTCTTCCCGTCCAGAGAAGTTGCTCACCAGATGCATGTGACAAGATGAAGGAAAATCCAGTTGTATGCCAAGATCTACTTGCCGTAAAATAATTCTTGATGCCTTCCAAGTCTATGCAACTGATTGCTGTAAAATTGTTCCCCGTGCATTTCAAACCTATGTGATACTGATCGTAGAATTAATACTCTATGTATGTAAGGACAATCACCTTTCAGCGTTGCTAGGATATGGAACTGAGAGGCACGGGTGAGGCTGATATTTATCGGTTGGGAACGGGTGACATGAAGGTGCCTCGCTGGCCCAGCGCACTACATGGCTTGTGTACTCTTCTCTGGTCAATATTGGTTTGTATCTTCACCTTTATGTGTGGTAAAAGTTGTACATACTTTCTGTGTCATATGTTCTCGTGGGTTGTATGCCTCCCAAACGTAAACTAGCATATTGCATATAATGGATACACCATGGCTAGCCTGACAGTGTACTCGAACCTACAACCAGTCGACCATATCATGTTGTGCTGAGTTGGTGGGAGGGGTAGTCCAGTTTCAGTTTGGATGCATGGCTGTCTTATTAAAAGCAATTCACTCTTCTAGTTTCTAGTTAAACATGTTAGAATTTGCATGAAACACATCCAATATTTTCCTCAAGAGAGGAAAATGCTCATAGGATCGTACCCAAACGTGGAATTGCACTTTTTTGATTTTTGGAAAAAGACTAACAGGGAGGTAATTAAACCTGTCAAACTAGCTTGTTGTTTCAACATCAGACATATGACTTGTATATGGACATTAAACATATAACTACATGATCAAGTACAACCTGTTAGTAGTTAGTTTTGGACTGCAAAATCCACCTATTTATGCTACTTTGAACAAGAGGAAATACATTGTCTTGCCTATAAGTTCAGAGTTATTTTATTCTTTGGATATGGGTGTCTCGGGTCAGAGATTGACTGGGGAGCCTGCACTTGTCTCCCGTTGTTGTAGGATTGCAAAGTTCTCTTTCCATCCAGCCAATTGCCACATTGGCAGAGGCGAGAGGATGTACAAGATAAAGTGATCCCAAAACATGGCCACCTAGCCATAAAATAACTCTCGGTGCCTATCAAGACTATGCAAATTGTATAGATGCAACCCACATTTTCTACTCTCTGGATGTAGAGACGATCTCCGTCCATTGTTGCAATAGGAATTGCAACTAATTAAGAGGTTCAGGAGAGACCGATATTTATGAGTTGAGAAGTTGTGCACACATGAAGGTGCCCTGCCGACCCACTGTATTGTGTCAATTGTGTGCAGTTATACTATTTTAGCACATGTAGTGCTCTTCTATAGTAAGCTTTTGATTTGCTATCTTTGCCTTTATGTGGGGTAAAACCATATATTTGTCGCGTCATAGGCATTCATTAGTTGCACGCCTCCTAAGTCATAATTCTCACAATGAAATTGCTTCACTTACGGATCCTTTTTTTAAACGAGGCAAATATTTTCCATTTTTATTGATTACGAAGAAGAGAGTTGGCCAGTTAATTAGAGGTAAACTAGGCGAAAACCTGCACAACTCGCTGATCACACACAAAATTAAAACTGCACAAACCACTAGGAAGAAAACATTGATGAGGTTGCACCTAGGCGTCATCGTCACCACTTGAGCCCCCGCCTTCCCCGCAAACATCAAACGACAGGGCAAACATTGTAGAGGCAGAAGCGGGCACGTGAAGATACTGCCCAATAAAGAACACACTCGTCTGTAACAGGGCAACATCGGATCTGAGAATAGACAAGCAACAAAGCACTATCCAAGGCTAGCGCCGTGAAGGATCATTGAGAAGGGCCATCCACCGCTTGTCATCGTTGCCGCAAGGACCCGTCGTGCAACCTTGACTCCAGCGCAACAAACAGACCACGATGGGCAAGTGGACACGCCGCAGAGCCGGTTACCACAGCCTCACAACAGCCTCATCGTTGCACACCCTCATAGCTGCTGCGACACGAGCCACACCGACGATCACTATGCAAGCCACGAGTCTCTCCAGCTATATCCAATTCCAGGACAGTGCCCCAAGAGGGAAGATGACAACAAGATGCCGTCATCGTCCTGGTCTGAGAATCTCATACCTAGGGTTTCTCCGGAAGGAACGAGGGCAGGGAGACGAGAACAACAACGATGAATCCTGCGTGAAGGAAGCGCCACCCGCATGTGCCACCGTTGTCGGCCCGGGATGCATCGAGCATAGCTTTTGCCGGTCATCTCAGCATCCATACCCATCCTCTTCCATGTGCTCCCACCCCCAGGTCCAGATGTGCGTGCCCCAGGGTAGAAAGTGACCCGAGAACTCGTGGCGAAGCCCGTACTCGTTTCCCGCAGCTACTGGACCGCAAAGGTCTCTTCCTGTCAAGAGAAGTTGTGGCACAGGTACATGGGAGAAGATGACGTGAAAAAGATAGTTGCACGACATGATTTCTCTGCCATGAAATAATTCTCGGTGCCTTCCAAGCCTATGCAACTGATTGCTGTAAAATAGTGCCCCGTCCATTTCAAGCCTTGGTGAAACTGATCGTAGATACATCGTTTGCTTTGTTACTGTTTGTATGTAAGGACAATCGCCTTTTGTTGTTGCTAGGATATAGAATTGAGAGGCACGGGTGAGGCCGATATTTATCGGTTGGGAACAGGTGACATGAATGTGCCTCGCTGGCCCACCGCATTGCATGGCTTGTGTACTCTTCTCTGGTCAATATTGGTTTGTATCTTCACCTGTATGTGTGGTAAAGCTATATAAACTTTCTGTGTCATAGGTACTCGTCGGTAGTACGCCGCCCAAAGGTAAACAAGCATATTGCATATAATGGACACATGATGGCTAGCCTGATAGTGTACTTGAACCTACAACCAGTCGACCATATCATGTTGCGCCGAGTTGGTGGGAGGGGTAGTCCTGTTTAAGTTTGGATGGCTGTCTTATAAAAGCAATTCACTCTTCTAGTTTCTAGTTAAACATGTTAGAACTTGCACGAAACACAACCAATAATTTCCTCCAGAGAAGAAAATGCTCATAGGATCGTACCCAAACGTGGAATTGCACTTTTTTTTGGAAAAAGACTAACATGGAGGTAATTAAACCTGTCAAACTAGCTGCTTGTTCCAGCATCATACGTATGACTTACATATGGAGATTAAACATAGAACTACATGATCTAGTACAACCTATTAGTAGTCCAGTTCTGGACTGCAAAATCCACCTATTTATGCTATGTTCAACAAGGGGAAGCACATCCATTTCTCTATAAGTTCAAAGTTATTTTATTCTTTGTATGTGGGTGTCTCGGGTCAGAGATTGACCGGGAAACATTTTTGGGCGCCTGCACTTGTCTCCCTTCCCTGCAGGACTGCAAAGGTCTCTTTCCATCTAGCCAATTGCCACATTGACAAAAGCGAGAGGATGTACAAGATAAAGTGATCCCAAAACATGGCCACCCAGCCATAAATAGCTCTCGGTGCCTATCAAGCCTATGCAAATTGTATATATGTAACACACGTTTTCGATTCTACTCTTTGGATGTAGAGACGATATCCGTTCATTGTTGTTAGGAATTGCAACTAATTAAGAGGTTCGGGAGAGACCAATATTTATGAGTTGTCAAGTTGTTCACACATGAAGGTGCCCTCCCGACCCACCACATTGCGCCGCTTGTGTTCACTTGTACTATTTTAGCACATGCGGGGTAAAACCATATATTTGTCGTGTCATAGGAATTCATTAGTTGCACGCCTCCCAACTCATAATTTTCACAACGAAACTGCTCCACTTATAGATCTTTTTTTAAACGATTCTGCTACCTCTTGAGCTTGCGTTGTATTCCCTCGAAGAGGAAAGGGAGATGCAGCACAGTAGCGTAAGTATTTCCCTCAGTTTTTGAGAACCAAGGTATCAATCCAACAGGAGACCACGCGCGAGTCCCTCGCACCTGCACAAACAAATTAGAACTTCGCAGCCAACGCGATAAGGGGTTGTCAATCCCTTTACGGTCACTTACGAGATTGAGATCTGATAGAGATGATAATTATATTTTTGGTATTTTTAGTTTAATAAAACAGCAAATAAAAGCAAGAAAAGTAAAGTAGATGTAGATTGATATGTTGAGAATAGACCCGGGGGCCATAGTTTTCTCTAGTGGCTTCTCTCATGATAGCGGTATTGTACGGCGGGTAAACAAATTACTGTCGAGCAATTGATAGAAAAGCGAATAATTATGAGACTATCTAGGCATGATCATTGTATATAGGCATCACGTCCGAGACAAGTAGACCGAAACAATTATGCATCTACTACTATTACTCCACACATCGACCGCTATCCAGCATGCATCTAGTGTATTAAGTTCATACGAACAGAGTAACGCCTTAAGCAAGATGACATGATGTAGAGGGATAAACTCAAGCAATATGATGTAAACCCCATCTTTTTATCCTCGATGGCAACAATACAATACGTGCCTTGCTGCCCCTACTGTCACTGGGAAAGGACACCGCAAGATTGAACCCAAAGCCAAGCACTTCTCCCATTGCAAGAACTATAGATCTAGTAGGCCAAACCAAACCAATAATTCGAAGAGACTTGCAAGGATATTATGAGCACACATAAAAAGTTCAGAGAAGAACCAAATATCTTTCATAGATAACCTTGATCATAAACTCACAATTCAACGGATCTCGACAAACACACCGCAAAAAGAGATTACATTGAATAGATCTCCTCGAAGACCGAGGATAACTTTGTATTGAGATCCAGAGAGAGAGAGAAGAATCCATCTAGATACTAGCTATGGACCCAAAGGTCTGTGGTAAACTACTCACAACTCATGGTGAGGGCGATGATGATGATGATGAAGGCCTCCGTGATGGATCCCCCTCCCGGAACAGGCTCCAAGATGGGATCTCCACGGGAACAGAAGATACGACGGTGGAATTAGGGTTTTCTCTCTGCGTATGGAGTTTCTGGGGTACGTAGGTATATATAGGAAGGAGGGCACCGGGGGCTGTGTGGGCCAGCCTCGAGGCAGGGGGGCGCGCCCTGGGAAGGGGGGGCGCACCCCCCACCCTCGAGGGCTGGCTCTCTGCCCCCTGACTTGGTCCTGACGTTTCCCGAGCGTGATTTCCTCCAAAAATATCTCTCGCGAAGGTTTCATTCCGTTTGGACTCCGTTTGATATTCCTTTTCTGCAAAACCCTGAAATAGGCAAAAAACAGCAATCTGGACTGGGCCTTTGGGTTAGTAGGTTATTCCCAAAAATGATATAAAAGTGAATGATAAAGCCCATTAAACATCCAAGACTTCATAAATAATAGCATGGAACAATAAAAAATTATAGATACGTTGGAGACATATCAAGCATCCCCAAGCTTAATTCCTGCTCGTCCTCGAGTAGGTAAATGATAAAGAAAGAATTTTTAATGTGGAATGCTAACCAATATAGTTTTTCAATGTAATTCTATTAGTTGTGGCATGAATGTTCAGATCTGAAAGATTCAAGACAAAAGTCTATATTGACATAAGAAATAACAATACTTCAAGCAATACTAACAAAGCAATCATGTCTTCTCAAAATACTATGGCTAAAGAAAGTTATCCCTACAAAATCATATAGTGTTGGCTATGCTCCCTTGTTATCACACAAAATATTCATATCATGCACAACCCCGATTTCAGCCAAGCATTTGTTTTATGCTCTATCTTTTCAAACCTTTCAACTTTCACGCAATACATGAGCGTGAGCCATGGATATAACACTATGGGTGGAATAGAGGTGGTTGTGGAGAAGACAAAAAGAGGGAGATAGTCTCACATCGACTAGGCGTATCAACGCGCTATGGAGATTCCCATCAATAGATATCAATGTGAGTGAGTAGGGATTGCCATGCAACGGATGCACTAGAGCTAAATATGAATGAAAGCTCAACAAAAGAAACTAGTGGGTGTGCATCCAACTTGCTTGCTCACGAAGATCTAGGGCATTTGAGGAAGCCCATCGTTGGAATATACAAGCCAAGTTCTATAACGAAAATTCCCACTAGTATATGAAAGTGACTAAGCATGAGACTCTCTACAATGAAGATCATGGTGCTACTTTGAAGCACAAGTGTGGAAAAAGATAGTAGCAATTGTCCCTTTTACTTTTTCTTCTTTTTTCTTTTCTTTTTTGGGCCTTTCTTTTTTTCTTTTCTTTTCTTTTCTTTTTTTTGCGGAGGGGCTTTATAGATTTAGCCTTTCCTCCTATTGGACAATGCTCTAATAGTGATCATCATCACACTTTCATTACAACACGAAATTACAACTTGATACTACAACAACAAAGTATGACTCTATGTGAATGCCTCCGGTGGTGTACCGGTATGTGCAATGAAACAAGAGTGACATGTATGAAAAGATTATGCATGGTGGCCTTGCTACGAATACGATGTCAACTACATGATTATGCATGGCAATATGACAATATGATGCGTGTCATATAAACAGAGCGGTGGAAAGTTGCATGGCAATATATCTCGGAATGGCTATGGAAATGCCATGATAGGTAGGTATGGTGGCTGTTTTGAGGAACAATATGGTGGCTGTTTTGAGGAAGGGTATATAGTGGGTTTATGGCACCGGCGAAAGTTGCGCGGTACAAGAGAGGCTAGCAATGGTGGAAGGGTGAGAGTGCGTATAATCCATGGACTCAACATTAGTCATAAGAACTCATATACTTATTGCAAAAATTTACGAGTCATCAAAACAAAGCAATCAACGAATGCCCCTAAGGGGGAGGTTGGAAGGAGTTAACCATCGCGCGCCCCCGACCTCCACACAAAGGTTGACACTCTACAAATACCTCATGCTTTAACTTAGTCACACAACGGTTCACCATACGTGCATGCTACGGGAATCACTAACCTTAACATAAGTATTTCTCAATTTCATAATAACTCCACTATCATGACTCTAATATCACTACCCTCATGTCTCAAAACAATTATCAAGCATCCAACGTCTCTTTCTATTCAATGCACTTTATGTGATTTTTTTTACTACATTGACATTGGATGTTTATCATGTGAAGACTAGTTTCTTTAGCCTACACACTTTACCATGTTGTTTTAATAGACTCTCAAAATATATATAAGTAAAGCATGAGAGTTCAACAATTTCTGCAAAATATTACCACCACCATGCTCTAAAAGGTATAAGTGAAGCACTAGAGCAAAAACTATTCAACTCAAAAGATATAAGTGAAGCACATAGAGTGTTCTAACAATTTCTAGGCCATATTTAACTCTCTTAAATAGGTGTTTCCAGCAAGGATGATTGTGGCAAACTAACAAGCAAAGACTTAAATTATACAAGACGCTCCAAGCAAAACACATAACATGTTGCGAATAAAAATATAGCTCCAAGTATAGTTAACGATGGATGAAGACGAAAGAGGGGATGCCTTCCCAGGGCATCCCCAAGATTAGGCTTATAATTATCTTGAATTTACTTGGGGTTCCATGGGCATCCCCAAGCTTAGGCCTTTGCTACTCCTTGTTCCATAGTCCATCAAAGCAATACTCAAAACTTGAAAACTTCACAACAGAAAACTTAGACAAAAATTCTCGTGAGCTCCGTTAGTAAGAGAAAGAAAACCACTACTCAAAGGTACAACAAGGAATTCATTCTTTGTTTTTATTGGTGTTAAATCTACTGTACTCCAAGTTCTCTATGGTTTATATCCTCCAATATTACTCATAAATGCATCGGAATAAGCAAACAACACACGAAAAACAGAATCTGTCAAAGACAGAACAGTCTGTCGTAATCTGCAGGGTTCGCCTACTTCTGGAACTCCAAAAATTTCAAACTAAATTGGTAAATTTGCGCAATTTGTCTACCAATCAGCAGAAAAAAGAATCAACTAAAAATCACGCTCCAGTTAATCCCACGACTACTTTAGCGAGCGCTAACGATTCTGTTTTTCACAGCAAGATCAAATAAACTTCACAAAAGTCTTACCAAAGGTTCTACTTGGCACAAACACTAAACAAAACATGAAACTACATCTAATCAGAGGCTAGATGCAATATTTATTCCCTAACAGCAACAAAAGCAAAAAACATAAAATTGGGTTGCCTCCCAACAAGCGGTATCGTTTTACGCCCCTAGCTAGGCACGATACAAGATAGATCTAGGTATTGCCATCTTTGGAAGGCAATCCATAAGTGGCTCTCATGATAGATTCATATGGTAATTTGATTTTATTTCTAGGAAAGTGTTCCATGCCTTTCCTTAATGGAAATTGGAATCTAATATTTCCTTCCTTCATATCAATAATTGCACCAATCGTTCTAAGGAAAGGTCTACCAAGAATAATAGGACATGAAGGATTGCAATCTATATCAAGAACAATGAAATCTACGGGCACATATTTCCTATTGGCAACAATAAGGACATCATTAATTCTTCCCATAGGTTTCTTAATAGTGGAATCCGCAAGATGCAAATTCAAAGAACAATCATCAAGCTCATGGAACCCTAGCAAATCACACAAAGTTTTTGGGATAGTGGAGACACTAGCACCCAAATCACATAAAGCATAGCATTCATGATATTTTATTTTTATTTTGATAGTAGGTTCCCATTCATCATAAAGCTTTCTAGGGATAGAAACTTCCAACTCAAGTTTTTCTTCATAAGATTGCATCAAAGCATCAACTATGTGTTTAGTGAAAGCTTTATTTTGACTATAATCATGAGGAGAATTTAGCACGGATTGCAACAAGGAAATACAATCAATCAAAGAGCAATTATCATAATTGAATCCCTTGAAATCCAAAGTAGTGGGTTCATCACTATGCAAAGTTTTAATCTCTTCACTCCCACTTTTAGCAATTTTAGCATCAAGATCTAAAAACTCCGAATCATTGGGATACCTTAAAGCAGAATCATCTCCAATCCTATTTTCATCAAGATTAATACTAGAAAACAAGGATCTATTAGGAGACACATCAATAACATTCATATATTCATCTTTATTTTCACGATAACTAGAAGAACACGATTTAATATAATCTTCTCTTTTAGCACGCATTCTAGCGGTTCTTTCTTTGCATTCATCAATGGAAATTCTAATGGCTTTGAGAGACTCATTGATATCATGCTTAGGTGGGATAGATCTAAGTTTCAAACAATCAACATCAAGATTAATTCTATCCACACTTCTAGCCAATTCATCAACCTTAAGCAATTTCTCTTCAAGCATAGCATTGAAATTCTTTTGCGAGATTATAAACTCCTTAACACTAGTTTCAAATTCAGAAGGCATCTTTCCATAAGAGTTGTTGTAGGAATTACCATAAATATTAGAGGAATTACTAGGGAAAGGCCTAGGATTAAAATTACCTCTATAAGCATTGTTACCGAAATTATTCCTACCAACAAAATTCACATCCAAAGATTCATTGTTATTATCAATCAAAGTGGACAAAGGCATATCATTAGGATCAGAAGAAGCATTCTTAGCAGCAAACAATTTCATAAGTTCATCCATCTTTCCACTCAAAACACTAATTTCTTCGATAGCATGCACTTTTTTACTAGTAGATCTTTCGGTGTGCCATTGAGAATAATTAACCATAATATTATCTAGGAGTTTGGTAGCTTCTCCTAAGGTGGTTTCCATGAAAGTGCCTTCGACGGCCGAGTCTAAAAGATTTCTAGAAGCAAAATTCAAGCCAGCATAAAAGTTCTGAATAATCATCCATAGATTCAAACCATGTGTAGGGCAATTACATATCATCAATTTCATTCTCTCCCAAGCTTGTGCAACATGCTCATGATCTAGTTTCTTAAAATTCATAATATCGTTTCTAAGAGAGATGATCTTAGCAGGAGGGAAATACTTAGAGATAAAAGCATCTTTGCACTTATTCCATGAATCAATACTATTTCTAGGCAAAGAGGAGAACCAAGTTTTAGCACGATCTCTAAGTGAAAACGGAAATAACTTCAATTTAACAATATCGTTATCCGTATCCCTTTTCTTTTGCATATCACACAAATCAACAAAGTTGTTTAGATGGGTAGCGACATCTTCACTAGGAAGGCAAGAGAATTGATCTTTCATGACAAGATTCAACAAAGCAACATTGATCTCACAAGATTCAGCATCGGTAATAGGAGCAATCGGAGTGCTAATAAAGTCATTGTTGTTGGTATTGGAAAAGTCACACAATTTGGTATTGTTCTGAGCCATAGTGACAAGCAAGCAATCCAACACACACAAGCGAACAAAAAGAAAGCGAACGAAAAACACACGGCGGAAGAAGGGCAAATAAAACGGCAAAGGTGAAGTGGGGGAGAGGAAAACGAGAGGCAAATAAATGTAATGCGAAGGATAAGGGTTTGTGATAGGTACTTGGTATATGACTTTTGCGTAAGCCTCCCCGGCAACGGCGCCAGAAATTCTTCTTGCTACCTCTTGAGCTTGCGTTGTATTCCCTCAAAGAGGAAAGGGAGATGCAGCACAGTAGCATAAGTATTTCCCTCAGTTTTTGAGAACCAAGGTATCAATCCAGTAGGAGACCACGCGCAAATCCCTCGCACCTGCACAAACAAATAAGAACTTCACAGCCAACGCGATAAGGGGTTGTCAATCCCTTTACGGTCACTTACGAGAGTGAGATCTGATAGAGATGATAATTATATTTTTGGTATTTTTAGTTTAATAAAACAGCAAATAAAAGCAAGAAAAGCAAAGTAGATGTAGATTGATATGTTGAGAATAGACCCGGGGGCCATAGTTTTCTCTAGTGGCTTCTCTCATGATAGCGGTATTCTACGGCGGGTAAACAAATTACTGTCGGGCAATTGATAGAAAAGAGAATAATTATGAGACTATCTAGGCATGATCATTGTATATAGGCATCATGTCCGAGACAAGTAGACCGAAACAATTCTGCATCTACTACTATTACTCCACACATCGACCGCTATCCAGCATGCATCTAGTGTATTGAGTTCATACGAACAGAGTAACGCCTTAAGCAAGATGACATGATGTAGAGGGATAAACTCAAGCAATATGATGTAAACCCCATCTTTTTATCCTCGATGGCAACAATACAATACGTGCCTTGCTGCCCCTACTGTCACTGGGAAAGGACACAACAAGATTGAACCCAAAGCCAAGCACTTCGCCCATTGCAAGAACTATAGATCTAGTAGGCCAAACCAAACCAATAATTCGAAGAGACTTGCAAGGATATTATGAGCACACATAAAAAGTTCAGAGAAGAACCAAATATCTTTCATAGATAACCTTGATCATAAACTCACAATTCATCGGATCTCGACAAGCACACCGCGAAAAGAGATTACATCGAATAGATCTCCTCGAAGACCGAGGAGAACTTTGTATTGAGATCCAGAGAGAGAGAGAGAGAGAGAGAGAGAGAGAGAGAGAGAGAGAGAGAGAGAGAGAGAGAGAGAATAAGCCATCTAGATACTAGCTATGGACCCGAAGGTCTGTGGTAAACTACTCACAACTCATGGTGAGGGCGATGATGATGATGATGATGAAGGCCTCTGTGATGGATCCCCCTCCCGGAACAGGCTCCAAGATGGGATCTCCACGGGAACAGAAGATACGGCGATGGAATTAGGGTTTTCTCTCTGCGTATGGAGTTTCTGGGGTACGTAGGTATATATAGGAAGAAGGAGGGCACCGAGGGCTGTATGGGCCAGCCTCGAGGCAGGGGGCGCGCCCTGGGAAGGGGGGCGCGCCCCCCACCCTCGAGGGCTGGCTCTCTGCCCCCCTAACTTGGTGCTGATGTTTCCCGAGCGTGATTTCCTCCAAAAATATCTCTCGCGAAGGTTTCATTCCGTCTGGACTCCATTTGATATTCCTTTTCTGCAAAACCCCGAAATAGGCAAAATACAGCAATCTGGGCTTGGCCTTAGGGTTGGTAGGTTAGTCCCAAAAATGATATAAAAGTGAATGATAAAGCCCATTAAACATCCCAGACTTCATAAATAATAGCACGGAACAATCAAAAATTATAGATACGTTGGAGACGTATCAGATTCCATTTCATTAACTAAGAATAAGAGAGTTGTTCGGTTAATTAGAGGAAAACCAGGAAAAAATCCGCACAACTCGCTGATCACGCACAAAAGATAAAACTGCACAAACCAATACGAAGAAAACATTGACGAGGTTGCACCTTGGCATCATCGTCACCACTTCTCATCGCGTAAGAGCCTCCGACTTCCTTGCAAGCATCAAACGACAGGGCACACATTGTAGAGGCAGAAGCAGACATGTGAAGATTCTACCAAATGAAGAACACACTCGTCTGTAACACGACAACATCGGATCTGAGAATAGACAACCAACATAGCACTATGAAAGGTTTGCGCCGTGAAGGATCATCGAGAAGGGCCATCCACCGCTTGTCATCGTTGCCGCAAGGACCCGTCGTGCAACTTCGACTCCACCGCAGCAAACGGACCACGATGGGCAAGTGGACACACCGCAGAGCCGACCAACACAACCTCACTGCAACCCTACCGTCGCACACTCTCATAGCTGCTGCCACATGAGCCACACCGACGACCACTACGCAAGCTAGATCCAATTCCAGGACAGTGGCCCGAGACGGGACATGACATCGAGATGCCGTCATCGTCCTGGTCCGAGAATCTCCGACCTAGGGTTTCTCCCGAAGCAACGAGGGAAGGGTGATGAGAACAACAACAATGAATCCTCCATAAAGGAAGCGACGCCCGCAGGTGTCACTATCGTCGGCCCGGGATGCACAGAGCATAGCTTTTGCAGGCCCATCGGCTAAGGGGCCCGCAATCATCAGATTCGGAGTTCTATATTGGGAACGGTGATGTGTGCATCCCAACTAGAAAGTGTCCGGCAGTCCTGGTTCTGTAGGACATGCGGCGAAAGTTTCTTCCTATCAGTGTCAATTGCCACGTCAACACAATGCATGGAGGAGATTTGTAAAAGATCATAGTGGAGCAAAGGGACTTCCTCATTGTAAAACAGTCCCGGATGCCTCTCAAGCCTACGCAACTCGTATAGACACAACACAAGCATTTTACTCTCTTGAGATATGGACTATCTCCATTCACCGCTGCATGATGATTTTGGAACTGAGAGGCAAGGGAGAGATCGATATTTATTGGTGGCCCACCACATTGCATTGCTTGCATGCACTACTCCTGCTTTAGCACATGGGGGGGGGGGGGGGG